>CM066592.1:23421315-24021315 GCA_033816785.1 Picus viridis
TCCTTTCCTTTCCTTTCTTTCCTTTCCTTTCCTTTCCTTTCCTTTCCTTTCCTTTCCTTTCCTTTCCTTTCCTTTCCTTTCCTTTCCTTTCCTTTCCTTTCCTTTCCTTTCCTTTCCTTTCCTTTCCTTTCCTTTCCTTTCCTTTCCTTTCCTTTCCTTTCCTTTCCTTTCCTTTCCTTTCCTTTCCTTTCCTTTCCTTTCCTTTCCTTTCCTTTCCTTTCCTTTCCTTTCCTTTCCTTTCCTTTCCTTTCCTTTCCTTTCCTTTCCTTTCCTTTCCTTTCCTTTCCTTTCCTTTCCTTTCCTTTCCTTTCCTTTCCTTTCCTTTCCTTTCCTTTCCTTTCCTTTCCTTTCCTTTCCTTTCCTTTCCTTTCCTTTCCTTTCCTTTCCTTTCCTTTCCTTTCCTTTCCTTTCCTTTCCTTTCCTTTCCTTTCCTTTCCTTTCCTTGCCTTTCCTTTCCTTTCCTTTCCTTTCCTTTCCTTTCCTTTCCTTTCCTTTCCTTTCCTTTCCTTTCCTTTCCTTTCCTTTCCTTTCCTTTCCTTTCCTTTCCTTTTGCCTTTCCTTGCCTTTCCTTTCCTTTCCTTTCCTTTCCTTTCCTTTCCTTTCCTTTCCTTGCCTTTCCTTTCCTTTCCTTTCCTTTCCTTTCCTTTCCTTTCCTTTCCTTTCCTTTCCTTTCCTTTCCTTTCCTTTCCTTTCCTTTCCTTTCCTTTCCTTTCCTTTCCTTTCCTTTCCTTTCCTTTCCTTTCCTTGCCTTTCCTTTTTCCTTTCCTTTCCTTTTTCCTTTCCTTTCCTTTCCTTTCCTTGCCTTTCCTTTCCTTTCCTTTCCTTTCCTTTCCTTTCCTTTCCTTTCCTTGCCTTTTGCCTTGCCTTTCCTTTCCTTTCCTTTCCTTGCCTTTCCTTGCCTTTCCTTTTGCCTTTCCTTTCCTTGCCTTGCCTTTCCTTGCCTTTCCTTGCCTTTCCTTGCCTTTCCTTTCCTTTCCTTGCCTTTCCTTTCCTTTCCTTTCCTTTCCTTTCCTTTCCTTTCCTTTCCTTTCCTTTCCTTTCCTTTCCTTTCCTTTCCTTTCCTTTCCTTTCCTTTCCTTTCCTTTCCTTTCCTTTCCTTTCCTTTCCTTTCCTTTCCTTTCCTTCCTTTCCTTTCCTTTCCTTCCCTTCCTTTCCTTTCCTTTCCTTTCCTTTCCTTTCCTTTCCTTTCCTTTCCTTTCCTTTCCTTTCCTTTCCTTTCCTTTCCTTTCCTTTCCTTTCCTTTCCTTTCCTTTCCTTTCCTTTCCTTTCCTTTCCTTTCCTTTCCTTTCCTTTCCTTTCCTTTCCTTTCCTTTCCTTTCCTTTCCTTTCCTTTCCTTTCCTTTCCTTTCCTTTCCTTTCCTTTCCTTTCCTTTCCTTTCCTTTCCTTTCCTTTCCTTTCCTTTCCTTTCCTTTCCCTTTCCTTTCCTTTCCTTTCCTTTCCTTTCCTTTCCTTTCCTTTCCTTTCCTTTCCTTTCCTTTCCTTTCCTTTCCTTTCCTTTCCTTTCCTTTCCTTCCTTCCTTTCCTTTCCTTTCCTTTCCTTTCCTTTCCTTTCCTTTCCTTTCCTTTCCTTTCCTTTCCTTTCCTTTCCTTTCCTTTCCTTTCCTTTCCTTTCCTTTCCTTTCCTTTCCTTTCCTTTCCTTTCCTTTCCTTTCCTTTCCTAGCAACCTGATCTACTTGGGGATGTCCCTGCTCACTGCTGGGGGTTGGACTAGGTGACCTTTAGAAGTTGCTTCCAACCCAAACCATTCTATGATTCTGTGACTCTGACTAAAGCAGACCAATATGCTGCCTTGCTGCTGGGAGGAATACCTAGAAGAAAACACTCTGTATAGGTCAGATGGTTCAGTGTTTTCCATTGCAAGGTAGTTGCCTAGAATTTGGTGGCCAGCCATCATGGATTTAGGAAGGGCAGGTCCTGCCTCTCTCTACAACTACCTGAAGGGAGGTTGTAGCCAGGAGGGGGTTGGTCTCTTCTCCCAGGCAATCAGCACCAGAACAAGAGGACACAGTCTCAAGCTGTGCCAGGGGAGGTTTAGGCTGGAGGTGAGGAGAAAGTTCTTCACAGAGAGAGTTGTTGGCTATTGGAATGTGCTGCCCAGGGAGGTGGTGGAGTCCCCATCCCTGGAGATGTTCAAGAGGGGGTTGGATATGACACTTGGGGCCATGGTTTAGTAGCCATGAGGTGTTGGGTGACAGGTTGGATTTGATGATCTTTGAGGTCTTTTCCAGCCTTATTGATTCCATGAATCTATGATTCTATGAAAAAAAGAGTTTGAGGCTGAGTTTCATGTAGAATATGGACTCATGTAAAGTGGAGTAATTGACCCATGTGGAAGTCTGACTTCCACTGAGGGAAATACAGTGTTTTGTTTGCATAAAATAGAATCATAGAATTGTTAAGGTTGAAAGGGACCTCAAGGATCAGCCAGTTCCAACCCCCCTGCCATGGTCAGGGACACCTCACACTACAGCAGGTTCCTGACAGCCACATCCAGCCTGGCCTTAAAAACCTCCCAGGATGAGGCTTCCACCACCTCCCTGGGCAACCTGTGCCAGTGTCTCACCACCCTCATGGGGAACAACTTCGTCCTAACATCCAATCTGAATCTACCCATTTCTAGTCTTGCTCCATTCGCCCATGTCCTATCATTGCCTGACACCCTAAAAAGTCCCTCCCCAGCTTTCTTGTAGCCCCCTTCTGATACTGGAAGGCCACAATTAGGTCTCCTCAAACCCTTTCTTCCCCAGACTGAATAAGCCCAACTCTCTCAGTCTGTCCTCATAGGAGAGGTGCTCGTGGTACCACTTTTTGGGGGGTTTGTTTCACAGAGAAGTTGCAGCACCTCAATGCCTGGTGAACTTACAGCTCCTTTAAAACTCTGCCTTTGTGCCAAGGACTTTCCACATTCTTGCAATAATTTGCTCCAGGAAGGTTGAACTATGGGTGTCAGGCAGAGACAGGGAGGTCTGGACAGCTAAATCTTCTTAAAACTCCATCTGTGCTGAGCATGATTGAAGGTACACAGCCAGGGTTGCTTTCACTTGCCTCTCCCAGCTGTTGCACCGGTCCTGAGGCACAGAGCAGGGAACTGAGAGAAGAGCAGGGCAAGTCTTAACAGTTTTGATTTGCTACCTGTTGTAGCACTGAGGTGACGTTTGTGTTTACAATTAGAAGTGTTTGGAGCAGGAAAAGAGAAGAAAAAGAAAAGGTAAAGCATGAAGCATAATAACATTGAATTAGTGAACTTGCTTCTGTCAACCCACACACATCTACACCCGTATCCTCTGCTTGGAAAAGTGCCAAACGTTCTTGGGGGTCCTTTTGTTTACCTGGTGGGATATCAGGTCCCTTTATATCTCCATTTAAAGTCTGCTTGCTTTAACACTGCAAAGAGAAACTTTTGAATACATTTCACCAGGAAGTTCAAAGATTCCTGCAATTACAAAGCAAGGAAGAGAAGATTGCTCCTGAGGTTTCCATAATTGTTTCTCTAATGGAGATCAAGAGCAATGTTGTTCCCTTGCATTTGTTTTAATCTGCTAATCTTTGCACCTGTCTGGAACACACTGCTGCAGAATATTACCTTACAGATTTAGCATTAGATATTATTTACAGAACCTTACTCTGTTTAGATGCTTGCAGTGATATGAAATGTCAATTTTAAGGCCAGGTTATGTGCAGCCTGTATGGGTCCTGTCCTTGGTGTAGAGGTATCACAGAGGCCTTTTTCCTTTTCTTCATGGCCACTTGTCTAAGCTATGACTGCATTTTGGCTGCAGATGTGAGAAGTGTGATGTAGGCAAAGCAAAGAGTTGGCAAACGTTTGCAGTGCTAAATAAGATGAGAGAAATGAAAGAGGCAATATCAGGTAACTTTCCCCATGCTGAGGTAGTGCTTGTGATAGTGGGGAAACATTACTCCCATTTTCAAGAAGGGCAAGAAGGAGGAATCGGGAACTCCAGGCCAGTCAGTCTCACCTCGGTGCCCGGAAAGATCATGGAGCAGATCCTCCTGGAGGCACTAATGACTCAGAAGAACAGTGAAGAGGTGATTGGGAATAGTCAGCATGGCTTTGCCAAGGGCAAATCCTGCCTGACAAACCTGGTGGCCTTCTATGAGCAGGTGACAGCATTAATAGATGAGGGGCGAGCAACTGATGTTGTTTACCTGGACTTGAGCAAAGCCTTCGACACTGTCCCGCACCACCTCCTGGTCTCCAAGCTGGCGACACATGGGTTTGATGGGTGACCACTAGATGGATAAAGAATTGGCTTGATGGCCGCACCCAAAGAGTGGCTGTCAACGGGTCCATGTCCCAGTGGAGGCCAGTGACAAGCGGAGTCCCTCAGGGATCAGTCCTGGGACCTGTCTTGTTCAACATCTTTGTGGGTGCCATGGACAGTGGCATCGAGTGCACCCTCAGCAAGTTTGCTGATGACACCAAGCTGTGTGGTGCAGTGGACACGCTGGAGGGAAGGGATGCCATCCAGAGGGACCTTGACAGGCTGGAGAGGTGGGCACAAGCCAACCTCATGAGCTTCAACAAGACCAAGGGCAGGGTCCTGCATCTGGGTCGAGGCAATCCCAGGCACAAATCCAGGCTGGGCAGGGACTGGCTGGAGAGCAGCCCTGAGGAGAGAGACTTGGGGGTGCTGGTGGAGGAGAAGCTCAACAGGACCTCTCAATGTGCGCTTGCAGCCCGGAAAGCAAATCAGATCCTGGGCTGCATCAGGAGAAGTGTGGCCAGCAGGTCAAGGGAGGGGATTCTCCCCATTATTACAGGAGGGATGTGGACGTGCTGGAAGGTGTCCAGAGAAGGGCCACGAGGATGATCAGAGGGCTGGAGCACCTCTCCTGTGAGGACAGACTGAAGGAGTTGGGGCTGTTCAGTCTGGAGAAGAGAAGACTCCGAGGTGACCTCATTGTGGCCTTCCAGTATCTGAAGGGGCCTACAGGAAGGCTGGGGAGGGTCTTCTCAGGATCTCAGGTAGTGATAGGACTAGGGGGAACGGAATGAAGCTGGAGGTGGGAAGATTCAGGCTAGATGTGAGGAAGAAGTTCTTCCCCATGAGAGTGGTGAAGCCCTGGAATAGGATGTCCAGGGAGGTGGTTGAGGCCCCATCCCTGGAGGTGTTTAAGCCCAGGCTGGAGGAGGCTGTGGCCAGGCTGATCTAGTGTAGGGTGTCCCTGCCCATGGCAGGGGGTTGGAACTAGATGATCCCTGTGGTCCTTTCCAACCCTGACTGATTCTCTTCTCTTCTCTTCTCTTCTCTTTCTCTTCTCTTCTCTTCTCTTCTCTTCTCTTCTCTTCTCTTCTTCTCTTCTCTTCTCTTCTCTTCTCTTCTCTTCTCTTCTTCTCTTCTCTTCTCTTCTTCTCTTCTCTTCTCTTCTCTTCTCTTCTCTTCTCTCTTCTCTTCTCTTCTCTTCTCTTCTCTTCTGCTACATCTTTGTAGCTACAAGGTTTTTATTCCCTCTGTGTTTTATTTCAGATGAGTGGGGAGCATCTGCCTTCCTAATTTGACCACTAGTACGGGCTTCTAATCTGGGAAATACTGTTGGTAAGGTTAATGAAGGTTCTAGACCTGATGATCATCCAGAAAAGAAGGCTGTGAATAGCTCCTCTCTGCACAGCAGTGCTGGGGGTTCTGCTCCATAGCAGCATAAAAATTGTGGGTCACTTCTCCAAACTTGAGCAACTTTCTGATGGCCATTTGTCATTAAATCCACTAAAAACTTGCAAGTGTGCCATTGGTTCTGTCAAACTTCTACTTTTTAACCTCTGAATTGCCCATTGGAATGGGCTGTCCACGGACATGGTGGGGTCAACATCCCTGGAGGTGTTTAAGAACAGCCTGGATGAGGCACTTAGTGCCATGGTCTAATTGTTTAGGTAGGGTTGGGTGATTGTTTGGACTTGATCATCTTGGAGGTCGCTTCCAACCTGTTTGATTCTGTGATTCTGTAATACCTGGAGCATCTCTGTGAGGAGAAGAGGCTAAGAGACCTGGGGATGTTTAGCCTGCAGAACAGTCTGAGAGGGAATTTGATCAGTGCTCAGCAAGAGATAAAGGGGTGGAGGGCAAGACAGTGGGGGCAGACTCTTGTCAGTGATGGCCAGTGGCAGGACAAGGGGCACTGGGCACAAACTGGAACCCAGGAGGTTCCATCTGAATAGGAGGAGAAACTTTTTGGTGTGAGGGTGCTAGAGCCCTGGAGCAGGCTGCCCAGAGAGGTTGTGGAGACTTTTTCACTGGAGAGATTCCAAACTCACTTGGGCATTGTGATCCTGGGCAGCCTGCTGTGGGTGACCTTGCTTTAGCAGGGTGGGATTGGACAGGATGATGCCCAAAGGTCCCTTCCAACCCCCACCATTCTGAGATTCTACTCCCCACCTCACCACTCTTCCCCCCCCCCCCTTTTTTTTGGGGGGGGGCTTTTTTTTCTCCCAAGGACAGAATTTGCTTGGTCTGAACTCTGTTCCCAAAGAGAAAATAAATCTGAAACTTATTTCAAGAAGTCTTCCTAAACAAGAGCTCAATTTGCTTAACTCAGTCAAGAAAAACAGAATAAAGACATCATTGAATCCTTGGAAGGGAAATATTTAAGTAGAAAATCTCTATAGGTGTCACTACTCACTGTCACTACACAGCTGCTCACTGAGGATGTGCTAAAGGTACAAAGAATCTGAAACTAGAATCATAGAATCATAGAATCAGTCAGGGTTGGAAGGGACCACAAGGATCATCCAGTTCCAACCCCCTGCCATGGGCAGGGACACCCTACACTAGATCACACTGGCCAGAGCCTCGTCCAGCCTGGTCTTAAACACCTCCAGGGACTGGGCCTCAACCACCTCCCTGGACAACCCATTCCAGGGCTTCACCACTCTCATGGGGAAGAACTTCCTCCTCACATCCAGCCTGAATCTCCCCATTTCCAGCTTCATTCCATTCCCCCTAGTCCTATCACTACCTGATAGCCTGAGAAGTCCCTCCCCAGCCTTCCTGTAGCCCCCTTCAGATACTGGAAAGCCACAATGAGGTCACCTGGGAGCCTTCTCTTCTCCAGACTGAACAGCCCCAACTCCTTCAGTCTGTCCTCACAGGAGAGGTGCTCCAGCCCTCTGATCATCCTCGTGGCCCTTCTCTGGACACGCTCCAGCACGTCCACATCTCTCCTGTAATAGGGGCTCCAGAAGTGGAGGCAGTACTCCAGGTGGGGTCTCACCAGAGCTGAGTAGAGGGGGAGAAGCACCTCCCTTGACCTGCTGGTCACACTTCTCCTGATGCAGCCCAGGATCTGATTGGCTTTCTGGGCTGCAAGCGCACATTGAGAGCTCCTGTTGAGCTTCTCCTCCACCAGCAGTGGACTAGTGATCTGTAAATCTGTAAATCTGAGGAGACCTTATAGCTGTAAGGTCCAGGGGGACCCTATAGCTACATGCCAGTATCTAAAGGGAACCTACAGGAAATCTGGAGAGGGACTTCTCATAAGGGTGTCCAGTGACAGGGCAAGGGGGAATGGTTTTAAGATGAGGGAGAGCAGGTTTAGACTGGATCTCAGGAAGAGGCTCTTCAGTACAGGGGTGGTGAGACTCTGAAACAGGCTGCCCAGAGAGGGTGTGGATGCCTCTTCCCTGAGAGTGTTCAAGGCCAGGTTGGATGAGGCCTTGAGCAGCCAAGTCTAGTTGAGGCAACCCTGCCCATGGCAGGGAGGTTGGAGTAGACAATCTCTAAGGTCTCTTCCAAGCTAAAGCATTCTGTGAAATACTCAATGCAGTCTCTAGGACTGCACACCTGGGAAAATCTGAAGGGAGGATTCTGTGAAAACTCTGTTTTTCTTTGAGCAGCTTCTTAGTTGCACTGCTACATGTTGCTCATCAGCCAGGCTAAAGTCTGCATTTGCTCCTGGTGCTGTGGGAACAGAATTTTGCCTCCTTTATATGTAAAATAACAATAAAATAAGGGTTCATTGGAGGTGTTCAGGAGGAGGCTTGATGGGGTGCTTGGTACCATGGGTTAGTTGTTTAGGTGGCTTGGATTGGTTGATGGGTTGGACGTGATGATCTTGAAGGTCTCTTTCAACCTGGTGTATTGTATTGTATTGTATTGTATTTGGCATGCTGGTGTGACTAAGACTCTATAGCCAAAAAAAGCCTACTATTAAGTGTACTATGACCATAATAAACCTCTTCTGTAAAAGGTGGAACCACAGGACTACAAAAGGCATCTCATGAAGTTTTGCACCCTAAAAATAGATTCCCCATCTATAAAAGTGGTTGCAACTCATGTTTTGTTTGCTCCTTCCCAAATATCATTGGTTGCATTGTTCATACTGCATCAGGTGTTCATTTCTGATAGATATTTGTGGATGTATTCTACTGTGTGGACTTATTCTGTGGAGATGGGAGAATTCATCTTGGGAATGGCTAAATGGAGCAAATTCCCAAGAGCAACCAAGGCATTGTGTCTAATAATGAGCCTGACACAGAAAAGTACTGGTGGTGTAATTTGACTATCAATCACTGTCATCTCTGGAGCATATGAAGCTCATGGCAGCTGCAGGAACAGCTGTAACCCAGGTCTATTGTCCTTGTGACCATCTGATGTGTTTCTGAAGCCTATTAATGGCATTTTCAGGGCTTGAAAACTGGATGGTAGTAATATCAATCTGAATATTCTAAATGACACTGGCTCATTAGGCAGTGCTTTCTACAATAATATCTAATTTTTGAGAGTTCACTTGGCAAAAGAAAAGACATTTGCAATGGTACAAGTGTTACAGCTTTACAAATGCAAGCAGCATTTTCCCATTTAGCACAAAGAGAGAGGAAAACACTCAACAGATGTATCTAATTGCTCCTTCTACTCTGTGCTCTGTTTCCTCCAAATGCCTGAGGGAAGACTTTGCCTTTCTGTGAGGGTAAGGCAGAAAGAATATTGCCTGTGTAGACATCAGGTCCTGAACAAATCCAGAGGGACCAGTACATTCCAAAGTAAGATAAGGGCTGTGCTGCCATCCAACGAGATCTCAAAGGCTGGAGAGCTGGGTGAAGGCAAAACTCAGTAAGTGCAAGTGCAGAGTCCTGCATCTGGGGAGGAATAACAGTGCAGGGTAGGGGTTGCTGTATTGGAGAAAGACCTTGGAGTCCTAGTGGACAGCAAGTTCTCCATGGGACAGCAATGTGTCCTTGTGGCCAAAAGAGCCAATGGTATCGTGGGGTGCAGCAAGTGTGGCCAGCAGGACTAGGGAGGTTCTTGTCCCCCTCTACTCTGCCCTGGTGAGACCAAACCTGGAAGATTGTGTCCAGTTTTGGGCTCCCCAGTTCAAGAGAGACAGAGACAGGCTGGAAAGAGTCCAAGGGAGAGCCATGAGGATGATTAGGGGACTTGAGCATTTCCTCTGTGAAGAGAGACTGAGAGCCCTGGGGCTGTTTAGTCTGGAGAAGAGAAGACTGAGAGGGGATCTGATCAGGTTAGGACCATTTTTTCTGCCATGCTTAAAGTCCAAGTTCTTTTTAAAGGGGACCCAGATATAGGATGGAAAGGCACAGAACTGGTGCTGTGGGACATGGTTTAGTGGTGACCTGGCAGTGTTGGATTAATGGTTGTATGTGATGATCTTAAAGGTCTCTTCCAACCATAACAATTCTGGGAAGATTTCTGTTGTTTCTGCACTCCTAGAATTGCTGGATTAAGGATACACTTTCTTCCTGGTGGAATTTTTTCTGTTCACTAATTTTTTAAACAGCTTTGTACATTGTAGATCTTGAAGTCTTGAGAAGAAGAGTTGGACTTCTCCAAGGCACGTGAAAACTAGACTAGTAGCTGTGTTGCATATGGGATTTGTATAGGGAAGGGAAGGGAAGGGAAGGGAAGGGAAGGGAAGGGAAGGGAAGGGAAGGGAAGGGAAGGGAAGGGAAGGGAAGGGAAGGGAAGGGAAGGGAAGGGAAGGGAAGGGAAGGGAAGGGAAGGGAAGGGAAGGGAAGGGAAGGGAAGGGAAGGGAAGGGAAGGAAGGGAAGGGAAGGAAAGGAAGGGAAGGGAAGGGAAGGGAAGGGAAGGGAAGGGAAGGGAAGGGAAGGGAAGGGAAGGGAAGGGTGTTGGAGAATTTGAAAAGGAAAGGTCATAGGAAAAAGAATGAATTTTAGCTCCTGGATTGCTAAAATAGGTCCAACATAAGTCTCATGTTCTCAGGGGACTATGCCTTGGTTTACTCCTTGTTTCTCGTTAAGTAAATTGAAGAACTTATATGTTTTATCACCCTTTTTTCTTTGTGTAAGCAACTGCTAAAGCCTCTGTAGGGCTTTTGTGCTGCATATCAAACATAAAACTTCATAGGCACTCTTGATTTTCCAGAGCTGTAGTCATTCTGATGCACTAATTTGGCTGAAAACTTATAGCGGTTTTGACGACTGCATTTTGCTTGGCAGTTGTAGGAACTTGGAGCCGTGTGGAGCCCTGTTGAAAGCTGAGGCAAGCTCAAGAGCTGTAGTGATGATTTAAACAAAAGGAAAAGAAATCTAACACAGCTTCTATTTCTAGTAGAGAATGGAAGGGAATCCTCTGACCAGTTCCATATGTGTCACTGAACCTCAAAGATGCATGAGAGCTGTGGTGGAGAGCTACATGTGGTGGAGAGCATACAATAGATGAGGGGCGAGCAACTGATGTCATTTACCTGGACCTGAGCAAAGCCTTTGATGCTGTACCACACCACATCTTGGTCTCCAAGCTGGTGACACATGGTTTGATGGATGGACCACTAGATGGATAAGGAACTGGCTTGATGGCCAAAGAGTGGCTGCCAACGGGTCCATGTCCCAGTGGAGGCCAGGGACAAGCAGAGTCCCTCAGGGATCAGTCCTGGGACCTGTCTTGTTCAACATCTTTGTGGGTGCCATGGACAGTGGCATCGAGTGCACCCTCAGCAAGTTTGCTGATGGCACCAAGCTGTGTGGTGCAGTGGACACGCTGGAGGGAAGGGATCCATCCAGAGGGACCTGGACAGGCTGGAGAGGTGGGCACAAGCCAACCTCATGAGCTTCAACAAGACCAAGGGCAGGGTCCTGCATCTGGGTCGAGGCAATCCCAGGCACAAATCCAGGCTGGGCAGGGACTGGCTGGAGAGCAGCCCTGAGGAGAGAGACTTGGGGGTGCTGGTGGAGGAGAAGCTCGACAGGAGCTCTCAATGTGCACTTGCAGCCCGGAAAGCCAATCAGATCCTGGGCTGCATCAGGAGAAGTGTGGCCAGCAGGTCAAGGGGAGGGGGATTCTCCCCCTCTGCTCAGCTCTGGTGAGACCCCACCTGGAGTACTGCCTCCAGTTCTGGAGCCACTATTGCAAGAGGGATGTGGAGTTGCAGGAAGGTGTCCAGAGAAGGGCCACGAGGATGATCAGAGGGCTGGAGCACCTCTCCTATGAGGACAGACTGAAGGAGTTGGGGCTGTTCAGTCTGGAGAAGAGAAGGCTCCGAGGTGACCTCATTGTGGCCTTCCAGGATCTGAAGGGGGCTACAAGAAGGCTGGGGAGGGACTTCTCAGGACATCAGGTAGTGATAGGACTAGGGGGAATGGAATGAAGCTGGAGGTGGGAAGATTCAGGCTGGAGGTGAGGAGGAAGTTCTTCCCCATGAGAGTGGTGAAGCCCTGGAATGGGTTGTCCAGGAAGGTGGTTGAGGCCCCATCCCTGGAGGTGTTTAAGCCCAGGCTGGATGGGGCTGTGGCCAGGCTGATGTAGTGTGGGGTGTCCCTGCCCATGGCAGGGGTTGGAACTTGATGATCCTTGTGGTCCCTTCCAACCCTGACTGATACTATGATCCTATGATACATTTAAAAATACACTGGAGCACTCCATCACCAGCTCCTCTGGCCAAAGACTGCCCCAGCTCTGTGGCTCTCATGCTGTGTGTTGTGTCAATCTTCACTGTTTGAATTCAGGCAATGACAGAATTATCATTTGCTTCAAATGATTACACAGTGAGGAGAGCATCGGGTAACTGCTTTTGTACCTGTATTTTCCTCCTTTTATTTTTCCTTCTTCTTTCCCCCCACGCCCCCTCCCCCTTTTTTATTAAGTATTTCTGGCTCAGAAAAACTGGAGAACCTGCTGAACATCAAAGGCTCTTTACTAGTGGGTTGCTCCTTTTATGTTTATCTGCACCACCACGCTATTCTCTGTGGTAACAAAATGCTGTTTCACAACAATCATAGATCATAGAATCATTGATATTTTCGGTTGGAAAAGACCTGTAAGATCATCCAGTCCAACCATTATCTAATTCTACCAAGTCCAGTGCTCAGCTATGTCCCTTAGCAGCTCCTCTATGTGTCTTTACAGCACTGTGCCCCATGTCCTTCTCCTGTCAGAGCCACTCTGCATTTTTTCAAACATAATTCTAATCCTGATCAAAATTTCAGTTTCTACAAAGAGCAAATTTTTTTCTTTTCATGCTCTGTAGTCCTCAGACCTTGTCTAAGGAGCTTCCTTCTTCAAAATTTGAAGGCTGTGGCTCTTGGAGGGACCTGGGGGTTCTGGTTGACAGTCAATTAAATATGATCCAGCAGTGCCCAGGGGGCCAAGAATGCCAATGATATCCTGGCTTGGGTTAGAAACAGAGTGGGCAGCAGGGACAGGAGGTGATCATCCCCATCCCCTGTGCTCAGCACTGTTCACTGATGTGTTCAGCTCTGGGCCCTCACTCCAGAATTAGAATTAGAATTAGAATTAGAATTAGAATTAGAATTAGAATTAGAATTAACCAGATTAGAAAAGACCTTTGAGATCATCGAGTCCAACCTATCATCCAACACTATCTAATCAACTAAACCATGGCACCAAGCACGCCATCCAGTCTCTTCCTAAACACCTCCAGTGATGGTGACTCCACCACCTCCCTGGGCAGCACATTCCAATGGCCAATAACTCTTTCTGTGAAGAACTTCTTCCTAACATCCAGCCTAAACCTCCCCTGGCACAGCTTGAGACTGTGTCTTCTTGAATGTGTCCCGAGAAGGGCAATGAGGCTGGGGAGAGGCCTTGAGCACAGCCCTGTGAGGAGAGGCTGAGGGAGCTGGGGCTGTTTAGCCTGGAGAAGAGGAAGCTCAGGGAGACCTCATTGCTCTCTACAACTACCTGAAAGGTGGTTGTAGCCAGGAAGGAGTTGGTCTCTTCTCTCTAGCAACCAGCACCAGAACAAGAGGACACAGTCTCAAGCTGCACCAGGGGAAGTTTAGGCTGGAGGTGAGGAGGAAGTTCTTCACTGAGAGAGTCATTCGCCATTGGAATGTGCTGCCCAGGGAGGTGGTGGAGTCACCGTCCCTGGAGGTGTTCAAGAGGGGATTGGATGTGGCACTTGGTGCCATGGTCTAGTCATGAGGTCTGTGGTGACAGGTTGGACTCGATGATCTTTGAGGTCTCTTCCAATCTTGGCGATACTGTGATACTGATATACTGTGGTACTGTGAATCTCTTGTTCTGGTGCTGCTTGCCTGGGATAAGAGACCAGCCCTCACCTGGCTACAACCTCCCTTCAGGTAGTTGTAGATAGCAATAAGGTCTCCTCTGAGCCTCGTCTTCTCCAGGCTAAGCAACCCCAGCTCCCTCAGTCTCTCCTCATAGGGCTTGTGCTCCAAACCCATCACCAGCTTTGTTGCCCAGGAAGGGCTTGGGCTGAGAGCAGAGCCCTGCTAGTGATCTAAGCATGAAAATGAAGGTCACCCAGAAGATTTTCACAACTGAGGTAAAGGAGAAGAAAAGAGTGATGCTTTTAGGTTCTCTGTCTCTAAGTTGTTGCTATCTCCTGACACATTGGGGGTTGTACGAGAGAATCTTGCTGCAAACTGTGCAGAGATGAATGACCAACGTGACTGATTTGCATAATCAAAGCAACGTGAGAGAAGTGTGGTTATTCAGTGCTTGCATCTGCTGAAAGACATCTGTGGCCAGCAGGAGCAGGGAGGTCATTCTGCCCCTGGACACTGCACTGGTTAGGCCACACCTTGAGTCCTGTGTCCAGTTCTGGGCCCCTCAGTTTAGGAAGGATGTTGACTTGCTGGAAGGTGTCCAGAGAAGGGCAACAAAGCTGGGGAGGGGTTTGGATGAGATGATCTTGAAGGTCTCTTCCAACCTGGTGTATTGTATTGTATTGTATTGTATTGTATTGTATTGTATTGTATTGTATTGAGGTAAGCTCACCCAAATCACAAAGTGATTATAGAAAGAGTAGTATTGAGGGTTGGACTAGATGACAACCCAGGCCATTCTATGATATTTACCAATCTGCTTTGCCTAGAATAAAGCCTTTGGTTTATGTAACAAATGCTCTCTAAACCCCAGAAGTTCATGCTAAAAGACACCCAACATTCATTAATTTCACCTCATTAAATAACTTTACTGCCAGACCTCATGCTATTGCTTAATTTCAAGATTTGTTTCTTGGTATTTTATAACTCCTTGATTAAAATACACCCTGATTAATGCTGAACTGAAAGGCTTTGGCTGTTCAAGAGCTGGCATCACAAACAGTGTTTCAACCAGGAGATCTGCTCCTTCAGATTTACTTGGGGTTTTTGTTCGGTGGTAGCTTGATTATAATATCTGAATCCCACATGCACATGTTCTGTGCCTCACTTTAGTAAAGCGTTAGAGCAATTATTCATCAAGACACAAAATCAGAAACATTTACCTTTCATACAGGATCATGGAAACTGTGTGCTCTGCTTCAGCCGCTAAAAAAATTCCATGGCTCTGACCCTGCCAAAATCTCTGCTCCTTGTTTGACAAACTGAGCTTTGCCAGTTGAAGCAGCCAGGATCTCCTGCAGGGCACTAACTTGAAACATGCTTGTAGAAGAAAACCCCAAACCTTCTGCCTTTCAGTTCTAGTACTGTAATTTGTTCTGATATAAAATGCCACACAGCCAAGGAATTCATGATGTCAAGGAGACATTATTAAGACTCTTCACTGAATAAAAGTATGAAGCAATGGATGGAACCCAGATAGATGTCAATTAGACAGCAGGTATGCACTTCATTTAGAGCCACGAGGATGATTAGGGGACTTGAGCATCTCCCCTGTGAAGACAGACTGAGAGCCCTGGGGCTGTTTAGTCTGGAGAAGACTGAGAGGGGCTCTGATCAATGCCTATCAATATCTGAGGGGTGGGTGGCAAGTGGAAGGAGCCAAGCTGTTTTTGGTGGTGCACAGTAATAAGACAAGGAACAATGGACACAAACTTGAAGACAGAAGGTTTCACCTCAAGATGAGGAGAAACTTCTTTACAGTGAGGGTGACAGAGTCCTGGTGCAGGCTGCCCAGAGAGGTTGTGGATTCTTCTTCTCCAGAGACTGTCAAAACCTGCCTGGATGTGTTCCTGTGTGGACTACCTTAGGTGATGCTGTTTTGGCAAGGGGAGGTTGGGCTTGATCTCTGGAGGTCCCTTCCAATCTCCACCGTTCTGTGATGCTATGATTCTACAATTTATTGAGTTCTGTGTGGATGGAACTGGTCTCTGCTACCCTCTGGGTCAGGCAGATCCTAAACTGTGTGTTTTTCATAGAATAAATGGATAAAGGATGTCTGTGTAACAGAGGATGTGTAGGACTGTTTCTCCTGATAATCACACTCTGTGCTGCAACCCAAGGGGTACAAATATCTGCCTTATCTGTCTGTTTTATGGGAAGGGTTTTAATTTCACTTGGCTGATCACTGTCTTTAAAAAGAGTCATTTGATGCCAATATGTCAACAATATTATTAGGACAAATTAGTATTTAGAGTATTTCCAGTGATTGAACTTCACTGGATTAATAAAGCAGTAGGAAATTCTGTTCCAGTAGCTGGCTTCTGACTGCTTTGCTTTAAAACTTACTGAATTGATCCTCTTTCTGAAACTGCTCTGATTTGCTTTAGATTACAGTATCACAGTATCACAGTATCACAGTATCACCAAGGTTGGAAGAGACCTCGAAGATCATTGAGTCCAACCTGTCACCACAGACCTCATGACTAGACCATGGCACCAAGTGCCACATCCAGTCCCCTCTTGAACACCTCCAGGGATGGTGACTCCACCACCTCCTTGGGCAGCACATTCCAATGGAGAACGACTCTCTCTGTGAAGAACTTTCTCCTCACCTCCAGCCTAAACTTCCCCTGGCACAGCTTGAGACTGTGTCCCCTTGTTCTGGTGCTGGTTGCTAGAGAGAAGAGGCCAACCCCTTCTTGTCTACAACCACCTTTCAGGTAGTTGTAGAGAGCAATGAGGTCTCCCCTGAGCCTCCTCTTCTCCAGGCTAAGCAACCCCAGCTCCCTCAGCCTCTCCTCACAGGGCTTGTGCTCAAGGCCTCTCCCCAGCCTTGTTGCCCTTCTCTGGACACATTTAACTGTCTCAATGTCCTTCCTAAACTGAGGGGCCCAGAACTGGACACAGGACTCAAGGTGTGGCCTAACCAATGCTGAGCACCGGGCACAATGACTTCCCTGCTCCTGCTGGCCACACTATTCCTGATGCAGGCCAGGATGCCCTTGGCCCTCTTGGCTGCCTGGGCACACTGCTGGCTCATGTATAGGCGGCTGTCGATCAGCACCCCCACGTCCCTCTCTGTTTGGCAGCTCTCCAGCCACTCCGACCCCAGCCTGTAGCTCTGCATGGGGTTGTTGTGGCCAAACTATTAGACTTAGATTAGACTAATGTTGAACCAAAACTCCTGTCTCCTCCTGATCCTTTTTAGAAGGCATTGATCTTTAAAACATTTGGGGAAGGTTGTTATTTTGCATCTATCACTAGGGCCACAGCAATGATGTGAGGGCTGCAAATCCTCTGCTGTGCAGGCAGGCTGTGAGAGTCGGAATTGCTCAGCCTGGAGAAGGCTCCAGAAAGAACTTCTTGTGGTCTTTCAGTGTTTAAAGGGACTTATCATAAAGCTAGGGACAGACTAACAAGGCATGAGGCAATGGTTTGAAACTGCATGAAGAAAATTCAAGACTAGAGAGCAGGAAAGAATTCTTTGTGATGAAGGTGCTGAGAGCCTGGCCCAGGTTCCCCAGCAAGGTGGTAGAAGCCCCGTCTCTATGGAACCATTGCAGGTCAGGTTGTTTTGAGCTCTGAGCCACCTGCTCCAGTTGCAGATGTCCCTGCTGACTGTGGGAAGGTTGGACTAGATGACATTTCAAGGTGCCTTGCAACCCAAACCATTCTATGACTTTGGATAAAGGGATATAAATTATGAACTCAGTAGAGCTCTGATGGAACGCATTACCTGAGAAACTGGACCTTTACATTTAAACAGTGCAATGCTGTCTTGAGGAAAGTTTGCTTCACTTTCTTTTGTTGTCATTTGCTGTGAAACCAGTAAAAATCCACCTACCATGGGAGGAAAACTTGGGCTACAAGTTATGGCTGGGCAGAGTGGTGCAGTTCACCATGGGTTTAGATTTCACACACTGACACCATCAATGCTGAGAGTAGTAGTGAGCTCATTTCCTTCCTTCATCTCATGGTGAAAGGAGACTTTCCTGCCATTCTGCTGGCAGTATAGTCCCACTTGGAAAGGAATCATAGAATCATAGAATCATAGAATCAGTCAGGGTTGGAAGGGACCACAAGGATCAGCTAGTTCCAACCCCCTGCCATGGGCAGGGACACCCCACACTAGACCAGGCTGGCCAGAGCCTCGTCCAGCCTGGGCTTAAACACCTCCAGGGATGGGGCCTCAACCACCTCCCTGGATAACCCATTCCAGGGCTTCACCACTCTCATGGGGAAGAACTTCTTCCTCACATCCTGCCTTAATCTCCCTATTTCCAGCTTCATTCCATTTCCCCTAGTCCTATCACTACCTGATATCCTGAGAAGTCCCTCCCCAGCCTTCCTGTAGGCCCCCTTCAGATCCTGGAAGGCCACAATGAGGTCACCTTGGAGCCTTCTCTTCTCCAGACTGAACAGCCCCAACTCCTTCAGTCTGTCCTCATAGGAGAGGTGCTCCAGCCCTCTGATCATCCTCGTAGCCCTTCTCTGGACATGCTCCAGCACCTCCACATCCCTCCTGTAATCAATAAGGGGATAATACCTTGGGAACTCCATAACCCTTGATTAAAATCTCCAATATCTGGCTGATAGGAGGGATAATGAGATGTTGCAGAAGGGTATATGCTGATGGGTGTGATGATAAATGTTCTGTGCCACAGAAATCAAATGCTGAATGAGTTTCTAGGGTTCACATTGGCTGAAAAGAGACGTGTCAGTGCTCCTTCACTAATTGTGTGGTGTCTGACTGTCCCAAGCTGTCGTTCTGCACACTGCAGTGCTTGCCAGCAAAGCCTGTTACGTTGGTTGCTGTCCCTGTGTGCTGGTCACAGTGCTGCTGCTATAGCTGTTGCTGGGGCAGATGATTGTCAATAAAAAGCTAGTCACCCAGTTATCTCACCAGGGGGGTAATTTTGTGGGCTTTGGCTTTGGCTTGTGAGGTTGGTTGTCTGAGTGTCTTCGATGGTTTGATTTTAATGATCAGTTAAGTCACCTGGCTAAATTGGAACTGCAGTTGCATCCTCTCCAGGTGTCTCATGGAATCATAGGACTAGTGCAGTCGCAAGAGACCTTGGAGATTGTCAGGTCCGACCACTTGCCTCAAGCTCACAATCCCACTACTACTGCTGCGCTGCTGCCACTAAACCATGTTCCTCAGCACCACACGCACATGTCTCTCAAACACCTCCAGGGATGGTGACTCCACCACCTCCCTGGGCATCCCGTTCCAATGCCTGAGAATCCTTTCTGTGAAGAATTTTTCCCTAAATCCCAACCTGAAACCTCCTCTGGCACAACTTCAGGCCTTTTCCTCTTGTCCTGTCACTAGCTATCCTGTCCTCCATTGAGGTAGTTGTACAGGACAATGAGGTCTCCCTCAGCCTCCTCTTCAGGAAACTAAATAACCCCAGTTCCCTCAGCTGTTCCTCAGAAGATTTGTGTTCAGGGTCCTTCACCAGCTTAGTCTCTCTTCTTTGGGCACTCTCTAACACCTGAGTGTTCTCAGTCTGGAGAATTAATCTCTTATCTTTCCTTCCACACTCCTGACATTTTGTTTGGTTGCAGTGTACATGACAGGAAGGTATGAGAAGGGAGGAACAGGAATTTCTTGTTATACCTGGAGTGATATTGAGTCTTACTGCATTAAATGCTTCTTGTGCAAGTTAACACTGGTGAGACAAAAGTGACCTTCTCTTTCCAAGAATTGAAAGGCTGTCTTAACAGTCATTTGGGAGTCAGTTGGGCTGGTTTGGGAACCTGTCACTAATTCATTCACAGAATTGCTCCTTTGTCAGTGAAGCCTGCAAAATACCTCTTGGCAAGTACAGAGTTACCTCTAAGGATGGGAAGCATACATAGAGAGATGTGAAATGAATCTTCCAGGTTACTGGGTTTATTTATAAAATGAAACAAAAAAGGCATCAGTTTGATGAAGTCCTGTTTAGTGGGTGACATGATGTGACAGTGCTTGGGAATGATACTGAAGCCTAAGAATCACGGGCTTGCTTTTTTATCCTGATGGGGATGAATGCTTCACAAAGAGCATCTGATGACCTCTACTTGATAATCAAGGCTATTGTTGAGCAGTAATTGGCTAGAGAAGTTGCTGCCTCTTGGTTGGATGAACATTGCTTTTACAGTCTGGAGGGGACTAGAACTGAAAGTAGCAATTGAATAATCATTCTGAAATGTCACCTTTTTGGATGCTGTCTGCCTGGCTTGCTTCCAGAAAAATAGAGGTGCTGTGGGTGTATCGAATGTGTACAGTATGTTCCTTTGGCACCAGGTGATGTAAACCAAGGTGGGGCAGGCAAAAGGGTGAATGTTAGTCCAGTAATCATTTTGAAGTGCATCCTGAGTCCCTGTAGGACATTGTACATTTGGGGACTTACTTGCCAGTGGTACCTGAAATTCATGGATGTTTTATATTTACTCTGAAGGAGCTGTTGGCTGGGTCCAATGCCTGACCACCCTTTCAGGAAACAAATTTCTTCTAATGTCCAACCTAAACCTCCCCTGGCACAATTTCAGGCCATTTCCTCTTGTTTTGTGTCCTGATATTAAGGACAAGAGACCAACCCCTGCCTCATTACAGCCTCATTTCAGGGAGCTGTAGAAAGCAATGAGGTCTCCCCTCAGCCTCCTTTGTTCTGGACCCCTCAGCCACTCCTCACAAGACTTGTTCTGCAGACCCTTCACCAGCCTCATTGCCCTTGAGGGTGACATCCTGGAGCTGGAGCTGGTTCCCCCTGCAGAGTATTTTCCTCAGACATCTCTGTGTTTAGCTTTCCCCTGGGAACCACTGTGCATACTGTTTCTGGAGGCTGCTTTTGATAAGGCTCATTTTAAAATAGGTTGAAATAAAAATATTTCTTTCCCCAAAGACAGGCCAAAGCCCCCACAAATCCCTCCTTGCTCTTCGCCCACATAAGCAACCTCGTGGTTGAGATTGCTGCTTTTGATCAGAGGACACTCTTGCTGCTGCTGTGAGTACAGACCTGAAAGCACCCCCCTCTGCCTCCAATCGAGTGCCCCACTTTCAAGGATGCAGAACTACTTCTGTGAGCCAAACACAGCTTTTCAAAAACTCATATCCTCTCAAAAAAGAAGACCAGCAGTGCTCCTGGGAGAGAGCTGCTGGAAAGGAGGGGAAAGATGACCCAGAAAATGATCAGGTAGAAGGCTCTCAGGAAGGATTATTCTTGCAACTGATTTTGTCCTTCAGGTTTTTATTTTCCTTTTTCATTTTCAGCTCCAATGAATAGTTAAGAATTAGACAGAGTTCTCCTCTTGCATATGATATCAAACCTTCCTCTGGATTATTTTGCTTGCTGATTGCTCTTTTATTTATTGATTTCTTTAAAATGCATTTTATTTCCTGATGGATATCCATGCTTCTGTTGCTTGGAAGAATCTTGCTGCAAAATATGTATTAATTTTATGTATTTTTATACATGCAGAGTCCAAAACTTCCTTTGGACCACACATACCTATTTCAACGCATCTGAGCAGTGAACATTTGATTCTGAACTGTATCTTTCCCAGCAGCCTCTGAGCTAGGCCCACAAGAGCATACAGAGATGTCTTCTGCATTCCTTGGTGGAGGGTTATCAGGCACTGAAAAGCAGAGATCCTTCAGCACTCCTCTGCCATGTGTTCTAATGGTTTGAATGGCCATGCAGATGCTGAGGGGCCTGGAGCATCTCTGTGAGGAGGAGAGGCTGAGAGACCTGGAAAAGAGCAGCCTGAGAGGGGATCTTCTCCATTCTGAGCAAGAGCTAAAGGGTGGGGAACAAGAGGATGGGGCCAGACTCTTTTCAGTGGTGCCCAGGGACAGGACAAGGGACAATGAGCATAAACTGGAATTCAAGAGGTTTCCCCCGAACGGGAGGAGAAACTTCTTTTGTGTGAGGCTGCTGGAGCTCTGGAGCAGTCTGCCCAGAGAAGCTGTGGAGTCTCCTCTGGAGAGATTCAAACCCATCTGAATATTGTGGTCCTAGGCTAGCTGCTGTGGTTGACTCTACTTTAGCAGGAAGGGGTTGGACTGGATGACCTCCAGGGGTCCCTTCCAACCCGTATCTTGCTGGGATGCTGTGAATGCCTTGTGGTATCCTGAATGATCTGAGGGAGCTGTGGTTCTTCAGACTGAAGCAAAGGAGTCTGAGGGGAGACCTTCTGGATCTCTGCAACTCCCTGAAAGGTGGTTGGAGAGCAGTGGGGGTTGTTTTTTTCTAAGTAAGCAGTTATGGGACAAGAGAAAATGGCCTCAGGTTGCACCAGGGAGGCTTAGGTTGGATATTAGGAAAAAGGTCTTCACTGAAAGAGTGGCCAGGGATTGGAAGAGGATGCTCAGGGAAATGGTGGAGTCCCCATCCATGGAGGTGTTAAAAAAATACAAACATGACACTTAGGGACGTGGTTTATTTGCCATGGTGGAGTTTGGTTGATTGTTGGACTTGATGATTTTAGAGGCCTTTTCCAAATGTGAGGCTTCTATAACTTTTTCCTGCTCCTGTCTTGCCCTTCCTTGTGCACCAGAGCTAATCTAAGCATCATCCTCTCACCAGTACTCCCAGAAGGAGAGTTCCTGAAGATGTATTTTCTAGGAGTTCGTGTCAGAATCTAAGTTCTTGGAAGACTGTCTCCCCCTGGGGCAAAGCTTTTGGGAATGACTCATCAAATCAAGATATTTTTGGAATACATGAAGGCAGGTGCAGCTGAAAGCAAAGTCACATCTGCCTGTACTTTGAGGTCACCTATTACAAATATGCTCTGGGTTTGTGTTCAGTGACCCTCACCTGCAAAACAATAAAAAGCCCAGCCCCAGCATTTGCTAGTCTATGGGCAGTTTGGACATATTAGGGGTTATAATCATTCAAAGGGATCAAAAATCTTGGTGGGACCAGTTTTGATTTAGTTATGACACAACAGCCCAATGATGGATGGCTTAAGGAGCTGCTAGAAAATGCCTTGTCCGTTGCTGTTAATGTGAGCCTTCTCCCTGATGCTCCTTCGGTTCCTGACAGAACAGTGGACTTGAAACACAGCTACGCTGGCCCTGCAGCTGTGTCCTGATTCTATGCCTTTTTGGTACATTTCTTATTTGTGCAGACCCTAAGTGTACAAACCCACAGCTGTGCAATGTGACAGGTTACATTAGTGTGAGTTCTGCGTGCAAAGGGAAGAGCAGGCTTGGGGAAGTGATGATAATAAATTGGGAAGGTATAGGACACTGTTGGGTAATAGCACTCCAGGGAAATGTTCTGGCTTGTCTGTTGCAACAGATATGCTGAGCTGTATTTCAGCAAAAAGAGAGGACTGATGGTTTTGGTAGTACCCTACCTGGAAGAGGCAGAAGTGGTGGCAGACTTGTTGAAGTATGGGTAAGCACCTATGCTAAAGGTGCTTAAAGGTCTGTAGAAAAGGGTTGCAGCATTGTAGGTGAGACTTAAATCAACTTCTTCATGAGTACAGAGTGAGCAGGGGAAGTCATTCTGCCCCTGTACTCAGCACTGGTTAGGCTGCACCTTGAGTACCTTGAGTACTGTGTCCAGTTCTGGGCCCCTCAATTTAAGAAGGACATTGAGACTCTTGAATGTGTGCAGAGAAGGGCAAGGAGGCTGGGGAGAGGCCTCGAGCACAGCCCTATGAGGAGAGGCTGAGGGAGCTGGGGTTGCTTAGCCTGGAGAAGAGGAGGCTCAGGGAGACCTTATTGCTGTCTACAACTACCTGAAGGGATATTGTAGCCAGGAGGGGCTTGGTCTCTTCTCCCAGGCACCCGGCACCAGAACAAGAGGATGCAATCTCAAGCTGTGTCAGAGGAAGTTAAGGCTGGAGGTGAGGAGGAAGTTCTTCACAGAAAGAGTTGTTTGCCATTGGAATGTGCTGCCCAGGAGGTGGTGGAGGGATTGGACGTGGCACTTGACACCATGGTTTAGTAGTCATGAGGTGTTGGGTGACAGGTTGGACTCGATGACCTCTGAGGTCTTTTCCAACCTTGTTGATTCTATGATTGTATGAAGTGGCTGCCTCAATCTAGCTACTTTGAAAACCTTCAGGAGCAAGGAGACTCACCCACACAACAATGATCAGTCTGGAGTGGTTAGAATTCTCCAGATGCTTGCTTTTTCTTTCTGAATGTGAAAATCCTAAGGTGGCAAGAAAGGTTCATATCCCAAGAAGCATTAAACATTACATTGTCTTAACTGGCAAATTCAGAAAACACCAGAAACAAAACTGATGTCTCTGCTCGACAGCCATTGACACAAGCAGACTGTTTGGCCATCAAGTCCCACCATCATCTAACTCCACCAAGACTGGTGCTTGCCAGTTTGGGCAATTTTTACTTACCTTGTGTTTCCTGAAAAGGGTGGAAGGAGGTCCCTAATGATCTCAATATTGGCACAAGAAGGCATTTGCAAGGAAGGAAGAAGATGTTTTCCTTTGTAGGAATTTTCAACTCTAATTTCTATTGTACTCAAGTAATACTAGAGGGACAAAATGCAAGTGTGCCAAGAGGCACATCTACAAGCTCAGAAAGAAGTTCTTTTCTGTGCTTGATAGTGTGGGGAAAAAATAATCCAAAATTAAGAAGTGTGTTGTAGACAACAAGGGGAACAAGACAGCTTATCACTAGCTGTCAAGAGCACCGATAAGAGAGATGTTCATTTCTTCAGCTGAATTCCTGATGAGGCTGTAGCTGCCATTCCTCTTCAGGGGCAGACAACTGAGATGAGCAGGTCCTGCTCTCTGATTATGACAGAGGAGAGACATGCTAGCATGGAAAACATCACTGTCAGGAATTAGCAAAGTGATGCAGAAAGCCAGACTCTGTTGGTAAAAGGAATAGAAATCGGTGCCTAGAGGAAGCAGTATTTGCAATACAGAACAGGCAGACTTGGAAATGCATCATAGTCCATCTCTGGCATCCAGATCCTCTGCTGGCATTCTGTGATGTCTGTGTGGCACCTCCTTCCTTACAGCAAACACCGCAGTTCTGGAGAGAATGAAAAGAGCGCTTTGCTGGACCTGCAGAGAGAGGCTCTTGTAAGGTTTTCTTTCACTCTTCAAAAGCAAGTAGTGGACACAGTAATTTACAAAGGGTAGAGCTTCTCTGTATAGGAGGTAAGGTTTTGATCTTTCTCAGTAGGATTAGTTGATGGCAGTTAGTGACACAGGCTATGAGCTGATAATGGCTTCATTCAGGTGCATGCTTACACTTTACTCATTGTTAGCCCAGTGGCTTCTATGGCTTCACAGAATCGCAGAATGCAGAATGGTCTGGGTTGGAAGGGACCTCCAAAAGTCATCCAGTCCAAACCCCTCTGTAGTCAGCAGGGACATCCTCCATTAGATCAGGTTGTCCAGAGCCCTGTAGAGCCTCACCTTGAATATCTCCAGGGCTGGGGCCCTCTCTGCTACCCAGTATCTGTGACATCCAGGCTTTTCATCACCCAGTTTGAGGGTAAGGCTGTGTTTCTGTTCCAGAAACCCAGGCTTGCTAATGCAGATGTGTCTTAGGACTTAAAAGAGCCTTGTGGGACAGCAGTATGTATGTTCTGAGTTGTAGGCAAGCATTTTGACCACTTCTTCTCTTCCCTTTAAGCTTCTGGAATTGTTCAGGCAGAACACAAAAATCTGTAAGGTCGCGTTCTCAAAGCCCGACACCTCCCACTGCAAAGCGGAGCCATTGCACTCCTGTAGAGGGAAAAAGGCAGCTAGGGAGAATGGAGGAGTCCTCTTTCCTGCCCCCTTTCCCCAGATCTCCAATTGCTGCAGCAGAACAAGCCATGGCTTCTGTAGCTTAAAGCATCTGAAGCACTCCTTTTGCTGGTCCCTTAGACAAATGGGAGGTGGCTGGTGTTCCTTTCTTCTGGTACAAAACACCACAAGAGCTGCAACGGTGCCAAAAGCAGGAGATCCAGCATGCAACCTGGAAATAATTGGAACCTCAGTTATTTCAACTATAAATTGAAATCAAGTGGCTGTAAGCTGCAGTGGGTTATTTTTAGATTGCTTTGATGGTTTGGTGATTTAAAGTCCCATCAGTGCCTCCAGTATTTATCACAGCAATCTATTTTAAATTTGATCAGAGTCTGCACAAATCTCCAGAGTTTGTTCCTACATTATTTAGGAGCTGACTGGCATGGAGAGAGGCTGTCCATAGGTTCAGACTGGCAGCAGAAGGGTGTGGGCTTTTGGATAAATTCCTCACTCATCCTGATTTCTACCTGTTTCAATGTGCAGTGGGTACTCACAAGAGCAGAAAACCTTCCAGTGACATGACAGCAAAAGAATCACAGGATCACAGAGTGTTAGGGGCTGGAAGGGACCATGAAAGATCATCCAGTCCAACCCCCCTGCCAGAGCAGGATCACCTAGACTAGGTCACACAGGAATGCATCCAGGTGAGTCTTGAACATCTCCAGAGAAGGAGACTCCACACCTCCCCTGGACAGCCTGTTCCAGGGCTCCAGCACCCTCAACAGTGACAAATTTTTGCCTCGCATTTCCATGGAACTTCCTCTGCCTCAGCTTCCACCACTGCCCCTTGTGCTGGCATTGGGCATCACCCAGCAGAGCCTGGCTCCATCCTCTTGGCACTCACCCTTTACATGTTTATAAACATGAATGAGGTCACCCCTTAGTCTCCTCTTCTCCAAGCTAAAGAGCCCTCAGCTCCCACAGCCTCCCCTCATAAGGAAGATGTTCCACTCTCTTCATCATTTTTGTGGCTCTGCACTGGACTCTTTCAAGGAGTTCTCTGAGGTCCCTCTTGAACTGAGGGGCCCAGAACTGGACACAATATTGCATAAATGTTCAGGCTTTTTGTTGCTGCAGCAAATCAAAGCCTGCATTCATTGCAGCTTACTGTAAACATCCCCAGAATGACTGGCTTTGTTTTTCTCACGTTCTATGCTTCTTATTCCACATTGTATAATCTTCTAAAACCATTGCCATGAGCGCTAGAGTTTCAGGCAGTGAGTTTGGTCTACTAAACTTAATTTGAAAGTGGAATAGCATACCATGAAAGAGAAAACATGCAACCCTTCCTGCTGTAGAAACTTTTGGGTTCCTGGTTGATCTGAGAATAAAACCCAAATAAATAAATGAAATGAAACCACCTCTTTTGCTATCCTCCAATCCAGAGGAGTGTATGAGGTCCTCCAGCCAGACACCCAGACAGAGGATCCATGCAAATGCTTCACCTATTCCTTTTCTTCATCTGCACATGAAACAAGAGCAAAACCTCCATCCATTTCTCTAGGGTGTGCCTTCCCAAGGTAAACCAAGGAAAAGTTAATCTCTGGAATCCTAGAGGCAAACCATTTGAAGTCCTGATCCACAAGCCCTGTGAGGAGAGGCTGAGGGAGCTGGGATTGTTTAGCCTGGAGAAGAGGAGGCTCAGGGGAGACCTTATTGCTCTCTACAACTACCTGAAGGGTGGTTGTAGCCAGGAGGGGGTTGGTCTGTTCCCCCAGGCAATCAGCACCAGAACAAGAGGACACAGTCTCAAGCTGTGCCAGGGGAGGTTAAGGCTGGAGGTGAGGAGAAAGTTCTTCACTGAGAGAGTTGTTAGCTATTGGAATGTGCTGCTCAGGGAGGTGGTGGAGTCACCGTCCCTGGAGGTGTTCAAGAGGGGACTGGATGTGGCACTTGGAGCCATGGTTTAGTTGTCATGAGGTCTTAGGTATTAGGTAATAGGTGGGACTTGATGATCTCTGAGTTCTTTTCCAACCTGGTTGATTCTGTGATTCTGTAACAAATGTTGATAGGCACTGGTTAGGTAAAAGATGTGTTAAAGTCTATTCAGCAACATCCTGGCCTTAGCCTGTGCCCAGAACACTCTTCGGATGCCTTGAGCAGAATTGTTTTACAACTTTATCAAGTGCTTGCCACTCCCAAAGTTCTGCAGTGAAGGATGAAATCTGGCCTTCTGTTTTCTTCTTCACACCAGACACGGTGGTGATGTTGAATGAAAGAAGTTCTTTTGAGGTAAAGGGTGGGGGGTGGAGGGAAGGACAAAATGTAATGTGATTTAATGTTTCTTCAAAAAAAAAATAGAATATATATATATGACAAAGGATGTGACTATTGAAGCTTTTTTCATCTTACCAGAAATTAAGTTTGGATTTTGTATCTCCAAGGGTTTGGGGTTTTTTTTGAGTATTGCTATTTAATAAAGGATGCAGGCTGTGAAATTCTCTTGAAAGAAAAGAAAAGATTTTTGGCCTCTATGTTAACATGCCCATAAATGGAATTCAAGGGTAAAATTATGGACTATGAGAAATGAGCATTGCATGAGGAGTCAAAAAAAGTAGGCTTGCTGCATGAGACACTTGAATGTGTCCAGAGAAGGGCAAAAAGGCTGGGGAGAGGCCTTGAGCACAGCCCTGTGAGGAGAGGCTGAGGGAGCTGGGATTGTTTAGCCTGGAGAAGAGGAGGCTCAGGGGTGACCCCATTGCTCTCTACAACTACCTGAAGGGTGGTTGTAGCCAGGAAGGGGTTGGCCTCTTCTCTCTATCAACCAGCACCAGAGCAAGGGGACACAGTCTCAAGCTGCACCAAGTTTAGGCTGGAGGTGAGGAGGAAGTTCTTCACTGAGAGAGTCATTCGCCATTGGGATGTGCTGCCCAAGGAGGTGGTGGAGTCACCATCCCTGGAGGTGTTCAAGAGGGGATTGGACATGGCACTTGGTGCCATGGTCTAGTCATGAGGTCTGTGATGACAAGTTGGACTTGATGATCTTTGAGGTCTCTTCCAACCTTGGTGATTCTGTGATACTGTGATACTGTGATCACTGTGATGAGGAGGCATCTGGAGACAATTAAAACCCAGCCTGATGCATTCCTGTGTGGACTACCCTAGGTGATGCTGCTTATGGCAGGGGTGTTGGTCTCAATGATCTTTGGAGGTCCCTTCCAACCTCTAACATTCTGTGATTCTGAGGTAAAGTTTATTTTCTACCTTCTCCAAGTTTCCTACTCAACAGAATTCTAATATCTGCCATGCAAATCTGATTGAGTCATTGCATAATTATTTCACTCCAGCTGCTGTTTCTTTCTTTGAGGTCAGATTTTATCAATTTAAGAAGATTATGCCTTTAATTGCCATATGCACTCTTAGAGCTTATCAGGAGGCAAATGTGCTCTTTGCCCATAAGTGGCATTAGAACATCTGCAGTGCATGTTCAGGATGGCATGAAATGGTTATGGGTTTTTTGTCGTTGTTGTTTCCTGCCATAGCAGATGATCTGTTTGCAGATATCTGCATGAATGGTGTTGACTCTGATGCTAAGGTCATGATTTGTGTGACATCAGCGTAGTGTTGCTAAGCAACAGTTAGCAAATTACATCCCATATTCTGTTCCTTTGAGCTTGTATGTGGTATCTATCCTGACATGTTCATGTTCCAGACCTGGGAACACTGGTTAGTCATTGGGCATGTTTCTCAGTATCACAGTATCATCAAGGCTGGAAGAGACCTCGAAGATCATCGAGTCCAACCTGTCACCACAGACCTCACGACTAGATCATGGCACCAAGTGCCACATCCAATCCCTCTTGAACACCTCCAGGGACGGTGACTCCACCACCTCCCCGGGCAGCACATTCCAATGGCCAATGACTCTCTCAGTGAAGAACTTTCTCCTCACCTCCAGCCTAAACTTCCCCTGGTGCAGCTTGAGAATGTGTCCTCTTGTTCTGGTGCTGGTTGATAGAGAGAAGAGACCAACTCCTTTCTGGCTACAACCACCTTTCAGGTAGCTGTAGAGAGCAATGAGGTCTCCCCTGAGCCTTCTCTTCTCCAGGCTAAACAACCCCAGCTCCCTCAGCCTCTCCTCACAGGGCTGTGCTCAAGGCCTCTCCCCAGCCTCGTTGCCCTTCTCTGGACACCTTCAAGTGTCTCAATGTCCTTTTTAAACTGAGGGGCCCAGAACTGGACACAGGACTCAAGCTGTGGCCTAACCAATGCAGAGTACAGGGGCACAATGACTTCCCTACTCCTGCTGGCCACGCTATTCCTAATGCAGGCCAGGATGCCATTGGCCTTCTTGGCCACCTGGGCACACTGCTGGCTCATGTATAGGCAGCTGTCGATCAGCACCCCCAGGTCCCTCTCTGTTTGGCAGCTCTCCAGCCACTCTGACCCCAGCCTGTAGCTCTGCATGGGGTTGCTGTGGCCAAAGTGCAGCACCTGGCACTTGGATTTGTTGAATGCCATCCTGTTGGACTCTGCCCATCTGTCCAGTCGGTCTCCCAGGAGTTCATTAGAAATAATTAAACCAATTTGCACCAGCCCTTAGGAACACAGAATCATAGAATTGTTTTGGTTGGAAAAGACCTCTAGGATCGTCAAGTCCGATCATCAAGTCCAATCATCAACCTAACACCACCATGGCCATTAAACCATGCCCCAAAGTGCCATGTCCACAGAATTCTTGAAGAACCAGGCTGGACGAGGCTCTGGCCAGCCTGATCTAGTGTGGGGTGTCCCTGCCCATGGCAGGGGGGTTGGAACTAGATGATGCTTGTGGTCCCTTCCAACCTTGACTGATTCTATGATTCTATGATTCTATGATTCTAAAAAGGTGTTTCTCAATGATCAGAGAGAGTCTTTTGTGTTCCACTTTCTACCTGTCATCCTTTCTGTCACTGAGTACCACTGAAAAGAGATTGGCTCCATTTTCTTTGCACCCTTACTTCAGGTGTTTATATACATTGATGACATTCCCCAAGCCTTCTCTTTTCCAGGCTCCACATTCTCCAACACTTTCAGTCTGGAAAAATGCCCCACTCCTTTCATGATCTTAGCAGCCCTTGCTGGGCTCTCCCTGGTAGCTTTGTCTTGTAGTGGGGGAGCCTAGAAATGGACCCAGTATGCCAGGTGTGGACTCACAGGAGCTGTGTAGAAGGGAAGGATCACTTCCCCCTAGTGCAGCCTGGGAGCCTGATTGCTGCCTCTACCTGCAAAGGCTGGCACCATCCGTTTTTGAGTTTGCATAGTTACAAAAAAAACCCCAAAAACCAAACAACAACTTAAAAAGAAAATAATTATTAGTGACCAAACATCTGTGCTTTTAATTTTCTGTCAATACTTGATTTCCTTGAAAAGGGAAAGTTGTAAAGTATGCTGCTATAGCATGCATCATTCACGCATACATATACAAAACACAATGGTAGTGGCTCCAAGTTACATAGGGGAAGGTGAGGCTGGTCACTTTTTCAATTAAAGAACTCCAGGAACAGTGCCTCCACCACCTCCCTGGGCAACCTATTCCACATGGTGGACTTGAGCAAAGCTTTTTGAGCTGGACAAGCAGATATACCAATACAGACTAATCAGAAAACGAAGTGGTATGGAAACTGAGAAATAAAGTGATATAGAAGAACAGAGAGAATAGAGTAGAATAGAATAGAATAGAATAGAATAGAATAGAATAGAATAGAATAGAATAATAGAATAGAATAGAATAGAATAGAATAGAATAGAATAGAATTAACCAGGTTGGAAGAGACTTTCAAGATCATCATATCCAACTTATCACCCAGAACCATCTAATCAACTAAACCATGGCACCAAGCACCCCATCAAGTCTCTTCCTAAACACCTCCAGTGATGGTGACTCCACCACCTCCCCAGGCATCTCATTCCAATGGGCAATCACTCTGTCTATGAAGAATTTCTTCCTAACATCCAGTCTAAACCTCCCCTGGCATAGCTTGAGACTGTGTCCTCTTGTTCTGGTGCTGGCTGCCTGGGAGAAGAGACCAACCTCTGCCTGGCTACAACCTCCCTTCAGGTAGTTGTAGACAGCAAGAAGGTCTCCCCTGAGTCTCCTCTTCTCCAGGCTAAGCAACCCCAGCTCCCTCAGCCTCTCCTCACAGGGCTGTGCTCCAAACCCCTCACCAGCTTTGTTGCCCTTCTCTGGACACTTTCCAGCATCTCAATATCTTTCCTAAACTCAGGGGCCCAGAACTGGACACAGGACTCAATGTGTGGCCTAACCAGTGCTGTGTACAGGGGGAGAATGACCTCCCTGCTCCTGTTGGCCACACTGTTCCTGATACAGGTCACTGTATTCCCTACAGCTGACTGGTCTCACAGATACCTACTTAAAAAACTCTTTATTTAAAGCTGCAGTGCTATTGTCCTTCTCTAGACAAACAGCAGGCTAAAAACGGACTGAAAATTGTGCCCTGTCTAAGCAGAAAATGAGATTCATGCCTGTGTGCCCTACATTTTATGTTCAGCTTTGTTTGCAATTGTATACTCTCTTCAGTATTAGCTTTCTCTGTTTAATTCCATGTGAATATTACTCGGTAGTTTATAAAGGTTAAGTAAACTTTGCTATTCACCAGTAGGTAGGAATTATTCTTGCTCGACAGTCAGGGAGCACAAAGTGGAAATGGATTAGTATAACCTGGGTAGGTGGGAGACCAATAAACAGAATACAGTAGTCCTGACTTTGGGGGGTGGGGGAGATGGGGTTGAATTGTCTGGGAGCATGTTGGAGATCTGCTTCCCATAGTGCCTGAGGTCTCCCTGACCTTAACCTCTCTGCAAACAGTGGGTTCTAACTGGCTCCAGCAAGGTCAACCATCTTTCCTTAGCCAAAGCCTGGAATTACTAATTAATCTGCCTTGTGTTGATATGCTAATTCCAAGCACATGCAGTGGTCATTGTCTATCACTGCTAAACATGACAGGCACCAATTTCTTCTCCCCAGATATCCAATCTAATAAAGCAAGAGTGTACTATTGGCCCTGCAGGGGTGTGCTGCGACAAGATGAGGCAGTGTCGCCGGATGTCACTCAGGCCATTTGCTCTGTCCCTGCAGTACCTCAGGATCAGCATGAAGCCATCACATCCCTAATCTCATCTAGCTTTGTCACCAAAACCATCCAAACTGTGCTGGGTTGAAATAACCCCCAAAATAATATTGCCAGAGCAGCTCAGTTGGAAAGCAAAAGAAGCTACATTAACAAGCAAAACTACAATCTAGAAATATGAAATGCAACGAGTATGTACAAAATAGACAATATTTACACAGATTTACAATTCATAACCGACACAAGAACCCCCTGGACAAAACCAGGGGGCTACTGATAGCCTCCCCCTCCCTGCTCCCTTCCCCCACTCCATACAAGGTAAAATTGAGAGAGAAGAGTAGAGAGTAGGCTGTCAGTACTTAGCCACAAGAAGAATGCAGCTGTGGCAGTTTTAGGCTATACCTTTAAAATTTAGCTGCAGATTTCAAGGAGAAAAGTAGAAAAATATAAACAGATCACTATTGGGTATGAAAAGGAAAACAAAAGGTTATTCTAAACAAATTCATTGGACAGAATGTCTGGGATAAGAAAGCTGTACCATAACAACCTTTCACATTTCACTTCCATTCCGATTCTTTTTCTTTTCTCTGGCTTGACTGTTCTGCTTCGTTCAGGAGATAATGTTTCTGGCTGGCCTTGAAGATAAGAACTAACATTCATTATTCTCAACTCTTCTCTTCTTCTGGTACAGGGGTAGGAGGTTTGGAGGTCAGTGGAGCATCTTCCCTGGTCTCTGGGAGAACCACGGGGACACTAGGTGGGGTTCTGTGTTATTTGCCAATTGTAAATATCTGTATAATGTAACTCCTGTATATTTTGTACATATTCATTGCATTCCATTGTAGAGTGTGGTTTTTGCTTGTAAATACAGCTTCCATTCCCTTCTAACTGAGAGAGCGGTGGTGAATGGTGCCACATCCAGCTGGCAGCCAGGCACTAGTGGTGTGCCCCAAGGATCAGTGCTGGGCCCCATGCTCTTCAACATCTTCATCGATGATCTGGATGAGGGCATTGAGTCCATCATCAGTAAATTTGTGGACGACACCAATCTGGGGGCAGGAGTTGATCTGCTGGAGGGCAGAGAGGCTTTGCAGAGGGACCTGGACAGGCTGGACAGATGGGCAGAGTCCAAGGGCAGGAGATTGAACACATCCAAGTGCCGGGTTCTGCACACTGGCCACAGCAACCCCAGGCAGTGCTACAGGCTGGGGTCAGAGTGGCTGGAGAGCAGCCAGGCAGAGAGGGACCTGGGGGTACTGGTTGATGGGAGGCTGAACATGAGCCTGCAGTGTGCCCAGGCAGCCAAGAAGGCCAATGGCATCCTGGCCTGCATCAGGAAGTGTGGCCAGCAGGAGCAGGGAGCTCATTCTGCCCCTGGACACTGCACTGGTTAGGCTGCACCTTGAGTACTGTGTCCAGTTCTGGGCCCCTCAGTTTAGGAAGGAGGTTGACTTGCTGGAAGGTGTCCAGAGAAGGGCAACAAAGCTGTTGAGGGGTTTGGAACACAAGCCCTGTGAGGAGAGGCTGAGGGAGCTGAGGTTGCTTAGCCTGGAGAAGAGGAGACTGAGGGGTGACCTTATTGCTCTCTACAACTACCTGAAGGGTGGTTGTAGCCAGGCAGAGGTTGGCCTCTTCTCCCAGGCAGCCAGCACCAGACCAAGTGGACACAGTCTCAGGCTGTGCCAGGGCAGGTTTAGGCTGGATGTTAGGAAGAAGTTCTATACAGAGAGAGTGATCACAGTATCACAGTATCACAGTATTACCAAGGTTGGAAGAGACCTCGAAGATCATCGAGTCCAACCTGTCACCACAGACCTCACGACTAGACCATGGCACCAAGTGCCACATCCAGTCCCCTCTTGAACACCTCCAGGGACAGCGACTCAACCACCTCCATGGGCAGCACATTCCAATGACAAATGACTCTCTCGGTGAAGAACTTTCTCCTCACCTCCAGCCTACACTTCCCCTGTTGCAGCTTGAGACTATGTCCCCTTGTTCAGGTGCTGCTTGCTAGGCAGAAGAGGCCAACCCCTTCCTGGCTACAACCACCCTTCAGGTAGTTGTAGAGAGCAATGAGGTCGCCCCTGAGCCTCCTCTTCTCCAGGCTAAACAACCCCAGCTCCCTCAGCCTCTCCTCACAGGGCTGTGCTCAAGGCCTCTCCCCAGCCTCGTTGCCCTTCTCTGGACACCTTCAAGTGTCTCAATGTCCTTCTTAAACTGAGGGGCCCAGAACTGGACACAGGACTCAGGGTGTGGCCTAACCAATGCAGAGTACAGGGGCACAATGACCTCCCTGCTCCTGCTGGCCACACTATTCCTAATGCAGGCCAGGATGCGGTTGGCCTTCTTGGCCACCTGGGCACACTGCTGGCTCATGTATAGGCAGCTCTCAACCAGCACCCCCAGGTCCCTCTCTGTTTGGCAGCTCTCCAGCCACTCTGACCCCAGCCTGTAGCTCTGCATGGGGTTGCTGTGGCCAAAGTGCAGCACCCGGCACTTGGACTTGTTGAATGCCATCCTGTTGGACTCTGCCCATCTGTCCAGTGGGTCGAGTTCCCTCTGCAGAGCCCTTCGGCCCTCTAACTGACCAACATCTGCTCCCAACTTGGTGTCATCTGCAAATTTGCTGATGATGGACTCAATCCCCTCATCCAGATCATCAATGAAGACATTGAAGAGGATGGGGCCCAGCACTGATCCCTGGGGGATGCCACTGGTGACTGGCCTCCAGCTGGATGTAACGCCTTTCACCACCACTCTCTGGGCCTGGCCCTCCAGCCAGTTCCCAACCCAGCACAGAGTGCCCAAGCCACAAGCTGACAGCTTAGCCAGCAGTTTGCTGTGGGGGACAGTGTCAAAGGCCTTGCTGAAGTCCAGGTAGACTCCATCCACAGGCCTCCCCACATCCACCAGGCAGTCACCTGATCATAGAAGGAGATCAGGTTGGTCAGGCAGGACCTGCCCCTCCTGAATCCATGTTGGCTGGACCTGAGCCCTTGGCCACCCTGCAGGTGTGCAGTTATTGCCGCCAGGATAATCTGCTCCATCACTTTCCCTGGCACTGAGGTCAGGCTGACTGGCCTGTAGTTTCCGGGTTCCTCCATCCGTCCCTTCTTGTGGATGGGGACCACACTGGCCAGTTTCCAGTCATCTGGGACCTCACTGGTCAGCCAGGACTGGAGGAAAATGATGGAGAGCAGCTTGGCAGCTCATCTGCCAGCTCTCTCAGCACCCTAGGATGGATCCCATCCGGTCCCATGGACTTTTCAGGGAAAAAAAAAATCTAGCTAGAGCTCTAAAAATCTTAACAGCAGCAGAACTTTCCAAGGCAAAAGCTGCACAGGAGGATAATCAGTTAACAGAGTTCTGCTTGGCAGCTGCACACAGCTGGCAAAACAGTTCAGCAGCTAAATAGACTCTGGTTATCAAACGTCTGCAGTTTAAGGGTAAGCTCAACTTTGCTGCTCCCTGAGAGCAGCTCACATGGATTTCTACCTTAATAAGCTAAGAATTCACCAAAGATACAGGCAGACATCTGAGTGCCTTTGGAAGGAATTGCTTCAGGAAGATTTCCAATATTACAGGAAATAAATTTGCTCTGTATGCCAGGACTTGTCAGAGTCCAAAGCTACCCAGGAAAAAACAAGATGGAAATAGTATGAGACATGTTTAAAATGATGTGGAAGTTGGAAGAGCATCTAAAAGTAGTTGACGGAAAGAACCTATCCATTAAACAGAAGAAAAAGTCATTGAACTCATGCAGTATTCCTAGGACTGAACAGCAGGAAAAGTGACATGTCACAGAACACTTCAGCCCTTTAAGCTTCCTCAGTAATCCCAAAAGTATTAACATAAATAAGCTTGCAGATTTTTCCTGCCTTTGTAAGCATGATAGAGCAGAAACTTTCTTTGGTGGTTTCTGAAGAAATGGATTATCTTTTGTCTGAAGACCCAGCAGAGGCCAATGAATAAACCCAGCTCTTCTTTAGTAGCTGCATCACAGGTTCCTTACCTTCTCCTTTTTAGTAGGAAAACAAGGGGTTTGTGTCAGAAATAAAGGTGGGTTTGGCTGTTGCGAGGTTCAGCAAGCATTCGCAGTTTGAACTTCACTTTGAAGGCTTCTTCTTTATTCCAGTCTTAAAGAAGGTTTTAGATGTACAAAGTGAGCATTTGTCTTTAGTCCAACTCTAAAAACAAGACAAAAAAAAACCAAAACAAAACAATGCACATAGGACCTGTCCCTGTCCCTCAGCAAGTTTGCTGATGACACCAAGCTGTGTGGTGCAGCAGACACGCTGGAGGGAAGGGATCCATCCAGAGGGACCTGGACAGGCTGGAGAGGTGGGCACAGGCCAACCTCATGAGCTTCAACAAGACCAAGTGCAGGGTCCTGCATCTGGGTTGAGGCAATCCCAGGCCCCCTGAAGGGGGCCTACAGGAAGGCTGGGGAGGGACTTCTCAGGCTATTGGGTAGTGATAGGACTAGGGGGAACAGAATGAAGCTGGAGGTGAGGAGATTCAGACTGGATGTGAGGAGGAAGTTCTTCCCCATGAGAGTGGTGAAGCCCTGGAATGGGTTGTCCAGGAGGTGGTTGAGGCCCCATCCCTGGAAGTGTTTAAGCCCGGGCTGGATGAGGCTCTGGCCAGCCTGATCTAGTGTGAGGTGTACCTGCCCATGGCAGGGGGATTAGAACTAGATGATCCTCGTGGTCCCTTTCAACCATGACTAATACTATGATATTACTATGATACTATGATACTAAAATCTTTGTTTTCCTTAAATCCTTAAGTCATCATGGATTAATCGACTACCTGGACTGAATATTGAGCATTGTGTCCAGTTTTGGGCTCCTCAATCCAAGAGAGATGTGGAGGTGCTGGAGCCAGTGCAGAGGAGGGCATGGAAGCTGTGAAGGGCCTGGAGAATAAATCTGATGAGGAGTGACTGAAGGAGCTGGGGATGGTTAGTTTGAGAAAGAGGAGGCTGAGGAGACACCTCATGGCTCTCTTCAGCTACATGAAAGGATGCTGTGGAGAGGTGGGTGCTGGTCTTTTCTCCCAGGTAATTAGTGACAGATCAAGAGGGAATGGCCTCAAGCTGCCACTGGGTAGGTTTAGACTGGACACTAGGAAAAATATTTTCATGGCAAGAGTGGTCAGGGGTTGGAATGTGCTGCCAGGGAGTTACCAACCCTGGATGTGTTTGAAGGTGGTTTGGATGTGGTGCTTGGGGTGGTTTAGGACTGAACCTTGTAGAGTAGGGCTCTGGGTTGAACTTGGTGATCCTGAGGGTCTTTTCCAACCTGAATGTTTCTGTGATTCTGTGAAAGCCTTTGACAGCCTTTCCCACAGCATTCTCCTGCAGAAGCTCAAGGCACAAGGTTCGGGTAAGTGCACTCTGCACTGGAATAAAAACTAGCTGGATGGCCGGGCCCAAAGAGTGGTGGTGAATGAAGCCAAATCTGGCTGGCACCCAGGCACCAGTGGTGTCCCCTAAGGTTCAGTACTGGGGCCTGTACTTTTTTAATATCTTTATCAATGATCTGGCTGAGGGCATCCTCAGTAACTGTGCAAACACCAAGCTGGGTGCTCTGTTGATCTGCTACAGGGTAGGGAAGTTCTGCAATGAGATCTGGACAGGTTAGAATGATGGACCAAGGCTAAGTGGGTGAACTTCAACAAGGCCAAGTGCCAGGTCCTGCACCTGGGTCACAACAACCCCATGGCAAGCTACAGACTTGGGGAGGTGTGGTTGGAAAGTTGCAGCTTGGAGAGAGACCTGGGGGTGTTGGTTGACAGCTGACTGAACAAGAGCCAGCAGTGCCCAGGTGGCCAAGAAAGCCAGTGGCATCCTGGCTTGTGTTAGAAAAAGAGTGGCTAGCAGGGACAGGAGGTGACCATCCCCCTCTGCTCAGCACTGGGGAGGGCATACCTTGAGTGTTGTGTTCAGTTCTGGGCTCCTCACTCCAGGAAGGACATTGAGGGGCTGTAGTGTGTCCAGAGAAGGGCAATGAGGCTGGTGAAGGGCCTGGAGCACCTGGCTTAGGAGGAGGGACTGAGGAAGCTGGGGTTATGCAGTCTGGAGAAGAGGAGACTGAGAGGAGACCTCATTGCTCTCTACAGCTCCCTTAAAGGAGGTTGGAGTGAGGAGGGGGCAGCCTGTTCTCCTTGGTGACAAGCAACAGGACCAGATGCAATGGTTCCAAGCTGTCCCAGGGGAGGTTCAGGCTGGATATTGGGAAATATTTCTGTGCTGAAAGGGTTCTCAAACATTGGACCGTTCTGCCCAGGGCAGTGGTGGAATCACCATCCCTGGGGGTGTTTAAATGGCGTGTGAACCTGGTGCTTAGGGACACGCCTTAGCGTTGATCTTGCAGCACTGGGTCAAACGTTGGACTAGAGATCTTGAAAGTCTCCTCCAACCAATGACATTCTGTGGTTATAAGAGAGTAATGGGCTTCACACAGAAGGAAATCACATGTTATTAGTCTGATTTTGAGTAGTTGCTGTATGTAAAACAAACCAAATGGTGACAAACAAACCAGCTCTGGCATCAGAGCCTCATCATCACTGTCTGTGGCTTAGTTATTTCACGCTTTCTTGGTCCATACCTGTAAGTGAGCAGGTAGTTAATTCCCAAAACTCATTTCCAGGCCATTTTCCTGTCCTCTGCTTGTTTGCTGTGTCAGTTCAACCCCTCAAAATTCTGAAATGAATATTCTGATCTATGCCTACCTGTGACAACGGTATGCAGAGAGGGAGAGACACATACTGCTTAAAAGATAGTTAAGGAACTTTGACAACTGACCCAGAAAAAATGGGTCAAATTTTTGTCTTGCTCTGACTCTCCAACTTACTAAAGTTTTTGACCACTTAATTAGGACTTCTTTTCCCTGTGGTTCAGCAGGGGTTTCCTTTCTTCCCTTCTCAGTATTCATCACAAGAGCTGATAACACAATGGTAAGCAAGAAGCTGTGTGAGACAGAAAGAGAGGTCAGTTGAGTAAATAAAGCAAGCATGGGCTGTCAAGAACATAGGCATTAAGGAAAGATTTTATAAATGAGACCATTAAAGTAGTTGTTGTTCTGAGTAAATTTGGAGGAAGAACAATTATGATGCTGCAATTACCTTCCACAGTTCATAAGCCTGCTCCTGAGGGTAAGTGTTGATTTTCATGGCTAGCAGGGGGCAGAAGCCTGTTGCATGGTAATGCACTAAAAGGATAGTTCCTGTTTTTCATGGAAGCAAGGTAAATCAGCCAAAGTTCTTCAGGACAAGAGTCTGACCTGTGAGTGCAGAACTCTGTGTGGCACCAGAGGACAACTGTTGTTTCAGATTCAGATAGCAAAGACTCAGAGGCAGGAGCCTGATCAGTGTCGGTAACACACATGGAACTGATTCAATTATTAAAGTGTCTCTGCCCAGCTCAAGAAGCCCCAGTCGTGCCATGCTGGCTCTGTTACAGAGCTGGTTCATCAGCTCACAGTATCACAGTATATCAGTATCACAGTATCACAGTATCATCCAGGTTGGAAGAGACCTCAAAGACTATCAAGTCCAACCTGTCACCACAGACCTCATGACTAGACCATGGCACCAAGTGCCACGTCCCCAAGTGCCCTCTTGAACACCTCCAGGGATGGTGACTCCACCACTTCCCTGGGCAGCACATTCCAATGACAAATGACTCTCTCTGTGAAGAACTTTCTCCTCACCTCCAGCCTAAACTTCCCCTGGTGCAGCTTGAGACTGTGTCCTCATGTTCTGGTGCTGGTTGCTACAGAGAGGAGACCAACTCCTTCCTGGCTACAACCACCCTTCAGGTAGTTGTAGAGAGCAATGAGGTCTCCCCTGAGCCTCCTCTTCTCCAGGCTAAGCAACCCCAACTCCCTCAGCCTCTCCTCACAGGGCTGTGCTCAAGGCCTCTCCCCAGCCTTGTTGCCCTTCTCTGGACACATTCAAGTGTCTCAATGTCCTTCCTAAACTGAGGGGCCCAGAATTGGACACAGGACTCAAGGTGTGGCCTAACCAATGCAGAGTACATGGGCACAATGACTTCCCTGTTTATTGTGAACTCAAAGGTTCCCACCTGAGAAATTCTGTTGTCTGCAAAGGGAGCTGTTGGGATCCTGTAAGGAGCTCAAAATTCTTTTCTGTTCAATCCTGCAAGGGCAGAGACTCCTCTGGAGTGCTCAACTTTCTGTAGATTGCTGCTCATGAAACTCCTTTGATTCTCTCTCTCTTTTTTTTAGCATGGTTTAAATTGCTTTTTCAGGACATAACCTGATTGATACTCCAATTGAAACCTCCTTAAAGTTTGCTGAATGCCCCCAGGAATAATGTAGTACACTCTGCATAAGACTGACAGACTGCCTGCCCTCCCCCACCATTTAGCAAGGTGTGAAAGATGAAGCCTAACTTACTGCTTCTGCAGAATTGTTGTAGACTCTGTAACTGCTTTTCTCAGCACATGCTTGTAAGACCTACTGGAGTGGAGAATGAGCTGGATGGTATAACAGAGAATCATAGAATGGTTTGGGTTGGTAGGGACCTCCAAAGCTCATCCAGTCCAACCACCTCTGCAGTCAGCAGGGACATCCTCAACTAGATCAGGTTGCCCAGAGCCCTCTCGAGTCCTCACCTTGAATGTCTCCAGGAATGGGGCCTCAGCTACCTCCCTGGGCAACCTGTTCCAGTGTTGCACTACCCTCACAGCAAAGAACCTGTTCCTAACATCCAATCCAAATCTACTCTTCTCCAGTTTGAAACCACTGATTCTTGTCCTATGGCTACAGGCTTTTGTAAATAGTCTCTCTCCATCCTTCTTGTAGGCTCCCTTCAGATAGTGAAAGGTTGCTACTAGGTCTCCCCTACCTTTCTGAACCAGCATCTCAAAAGCTTGAAGTAACTCCTAAACAGTTTGATCAACCTTGTCAGCCATAGCACGTCCATAATCCCTGGAGGTAGTGGTGGTAGGAATTTGCAACCAGGATGGCTTTTATTGACCATTTCAGAAACAAATCCACTGGTAAAATACTCTGATCCTGGGGTGTGGGTTTTTTTGGATCTGTCCAGTTAGCAGCATTCACTTCACCCTGCACCTACTTCAAAGTGGCTGCTTCCTAGCTCATCCTCATGCACACACAGCAGTGACATGTAGCTCTAGGTGGTTTTTCAAGGGTCATGGAGGAGGATGTGACATTCCTTCCTCCTACTCCTCCTATGATCAGGTGACTGCCTGGTGGATGTGGGGCAGGCTGTGGATGTGGTCTACCTGGACTTCAGCAAGGCCTTTGACACTGTCCCCCACAGCAAACTCCTGGCCAAGCTGGCAGCCCCTGGCTTGGAAAACAGCACTCTGTGCTGGGTTAGGAACTGGATGGAGGGCTGATCCCAGAGAGTGGTGGTGAATGGCGCCACATCCAGCTGGCAGCCAGTCACTAGTGGTGTCCCCCAGGGATCAGTGCTGGGCCCCATCCTGTTCAATATCTTCATTGATGATCTGGATGAGGCGATTGAGTCCATCATCAGCAAATTTGCAGATGACACCAAGCTGGGGGCAGGTGTTGAGCTGTCAGAGGGTAGGAGAGCTCTGCAGAGGGACCTTGCCAGGCTGGACAGATGGGCAGAGTCCAAGGTCATGAGATTGAACACATCCAAGTGCCAGGTTTAATACATTGGCCACAACAACCCCATGCAGTGCTACAGGCTGGGGCCAGAGTGGCTGGAGAAGGGCCAGACAGAAAGGGACCTGGGGGTAGTGGTTGACAGTAGGCTAAACAGGAGCCAGCAGTGTGCCCAGGCAGCCAAGAAGGCAAATGGAATCCTGGCCTGAATCAGGAACAGTGTGGCCAGCAGGAGCAGGGAGGTCATTGTGCTCTGTACTCAGCACTGGTTAGGCCACACCTTGAGTCCTGTGTCCAGTTCTGGGCTCCTCAGTTTAGGAAAGATACTGACTTTCTGGAATGTATCCAGAGAAGGGCAACAAAGCTGGGGAGGGGTTTGGAGCACATCCCTGTGAGGAGAGGCTGAGGGAGCTGGGGTTGCTTAGCCTGGAGAAGAGGAGGCTCAGAGGAGACCTTATTGCTCTCTATGTCTACCTGAAAGGAGGTTGTAGCCAGGTGGGGGTTGGTCTCTTCTTCCAGGCAGCCAGCACCAGAACAAGAGGACACAGTCTCAAGCTGTGCCAGGGAGGTTTAGGATGGATGTGAGGAAGTTCTTCCCAGAAAGAGGAATTGGCCATTGGAATGTGCTGCCCAGGGAGGTGGTGCAGTCACCATCCCTGGAGTGTTTGCAAAGAGACTGGATGGGGTGCTTGGTGCTGTGGTTTAGTTGATTAGATGGTGTTGGATGATAGGTTGGACTTGATGATCTCAATGGTCTTTCCCCACCAGGTCTATTCTATTCTATTCTATTCTATTCTATTCTATTCTATTCTATTCTATTCTATTCTATTCTATTCTATTCTATTCTATCTTTTATCTTTTTGAAGGAATGTATTGAACACTTCACAGTCTCTCTGAAAGAATTAAGCCATCCCTTAGAAGATTCCAGCTCAGGTTGGAACTGTATTGCAGAATGTGCAAATTGTCAGTGAATTTGGTGCTGTGACATGTAAAAGCTACTTCTATATGGAGGAAGTTTAGAGAAGCAAAGTGATTTATGAGGAATAACGTTTGCATTAGTGTGTGATGTTATAACTCAAGCAATCCATCAGATTTTACTTTGGTCCATTTATTTTGGACTTCTCTTGCCCAAGGCCTTGTTTCTCATTGCAATAAAAGGTCATCTTCCAGCACTGAGCTAAGCAAGAGCACTGCAGAAGAGAGTTCAAAGACAAGGTAACCAGAAGAATCCAGATGAGGGCTGATATTTCAAATGTATTTATAAATACATATAAAACCAATACTTCTGAGCAAATCTGTCCTAGCTTTTAAAAATCACCTCACTACAGCTTGCATCTGGCATGTCATTTTGGGGACATCAGTCAGCTGTAATTTCAGAGATACATATCAGCATCAGACTGTGTCAGGTGTCAAAAACATGGCTGAAACCTGAGAAGATGAAGGGATCCTCTGTGAGCCCCCACTCCAAAAATCATTCCCTGAACGTGAGCTGAAGACAGAGGTAGTGGCAGCCTTTCACAACGTACTGTGCTCATGGGTCACACAGAATCATAGTATGTTAGGGGCTGGAAGGGACCTTGAAAGCCCATCCAGGCCAACCCCCCTGCCAGAGCAAGATCACCTAGAGCAGATCACACAGGAACACATCCAGGTGGGTTTTGAATGTCTCTAGAGAGGAAAACTCCACAGCACTCACCTCTCTCCCCTCCCCAGCATCCTGTTCCAGTGTTCTGCCACCCTCACAGTGACAAAATTTTCCCTTATGTTTCCATGGAACTTCCTATGCCTCACCTTCCACCATTGCCTCTTGTGCTGTCATTGGGCATCACCCAGCAGAGCCTGGCTCCATCCCCTCGGCACTCATCCTTTACATGTTTATAAACATGAATGAGGTCACCCCTTAGTCCCTTCTCCAAGCTAAAGAGCCCCAGGTCCCACAGTCTCTCCTCATAAGGGTGATGTTCCACTCCCCTAATCATGTAAATTCAAGTCCTAACAGATGAGCACTGCTTAAAATCACAGAATCACAGAATCATTTTGGCTGGAAAAGACCTTTAAGATCATTGAGTCCAACCATTATCCAACTCTAGCAAATCTGGTGCCAAACCATGTCCCTCAGCACTACATCTCTGCACCTTTTAAACACCTCCAGGGGGTGGGGATTCAACCAGCTCCCTCAGGAGCATGTTTCAGTCTTTAGGAATCCTTTCACTGAAGGAGTTTCTTCTAATGTTTAATCTAAACTTCCCCTGGTGCAACTTGAGGCTGTTTCCTCTTGTCCTGCCACTAGAAGAGACCAACATCACCTGGCTCCAACCTCCTTTCAAGGAGCTGTAGAGAGCCAGAAGGTCTCCCCTCAGCCTCCTTTTCTCCAGGTTGAACAATCCCAGTTCTCTCAGCTGCTCCTCACCAGAGCTGTTCTCCAGACCCTTCACCACATTCTTTACCCTTCTCTGAACATGCTCCAGGACCTCAATGTCTGTCCTGTAGTGAGGGCCCCACAACTGAACTCAGTACTCAAGGTGTGGCATGTACAGGGAGACAATCACTTGCTTGGTCTTGCTGGCTACACTATTGCTGATGCAGACCAGGATGCTCTTGGCCTTCTTGGCTGCCTGAGCACATTGCTGGCTCATAGTTGAGATTGTAAAGAACATGGAGTTTGTGTTGCACAGGAGGATCCTGCAGGAATTTAATGCTTTGAGTTGAGACACTAATCAGGATTATCTTTATTACCAGGGAGGACTGAGCCTGAATACAGAAAAAAAGTAAAACAAGACTTAAGGGACTAAGCTCAGCAGTGGAAATGTCTTTTATTTTTCACTGTGTTGGAGAAGTGCACAGCAAACAAAGCAGCTGTGGCTGTGTTTTCTGGACAAGACCAAACTCAAGGGAAAATGCTTGTGTCACATTGGCTTGATGTGCAAGCGATTTTCTGCCAGATTTAATTAGGGCTTTAATGTAGCAAACAGAGCTCATTTTCACCTCTCGGTACAGCTGCCATCTTACCAACCTAGTGTCTTTTCAGAGGAGAAGAGGAAGTTTGTTTGCTTGTGGTGGTGTTTGTTTTTTTCCTTTCAGTGTCTGGATATGTGTCATTGACAGAGGGGGAAGAACAAACGGGTCAGAAGGAATGAGGTGCTGTCAAGTTTCCCCTTCCTGAAGCTGCCACACTGATACTTGCTGAATTTTCAGCCCTTCTCCCAAAGACTCCCTGCAAAGTGGCACATGCCACTTTTTTCATGTCTAGTTGAGCTGGTGTGTGACTGCAGAGCCCTTCTCTTGCTGTTTGAAGGGTTCAAACTAGGATATATTCAGGAAAAATCTAGTGTTCTGCAGCTGAACTTTAGTTTCCTAGAGAATGCCTGTCCTCAGCACACTGCTTCAGTTCTATAGTGCTACCCTAGCATAAGTGAGTTGCCTTTTTTTTTTTTAGAGTGAGCTGCTTGTTTGACTCTAAATCTGATAGCTGGTGAATGAGCTGGATGATGTATGGAACAGTCTTCTTAGACAGACTTTCTATGTAACGAATGTCACAGAATCTCAGACTGCTGGGGGTTGGAAGGAATCTTTGAAGATCGTCCAGTCCAACCCCCCCCTGCTAAAGCAGGGTCACCTACAGCAGGTTGCCCAAGATCACAATGTCCATGTGGGTTTGGAATCTCCCCAGTGAAGGAGACTCCACAACCTCTCTGGGCAGCCTGCTTCAGGGCTCCACCAGCCTCACAGCAAAGAAGTTTCTCCTTATGTTACGCATGCTCAATGTTTATTTGTTAGCCTGTTGGTTTACTTTCCTAAAAGGTAGGGGTCCTCAATTACTTCTGCAAGGAGTTCAGCAGTGAGAGTAACAAAATTGCCTTGGACAGGGCAGTAAGCACTTCCCTTTTCCTCAAGGAAGATGGAAAGGATAGTTCTCCTGGCTGCCACCCTCAAGCACAGCAGGAGCAGTGGTGTCTGAATCCTGCCTTATGGACTGAAATGTCGGGGATGGTACAAACCTACTCCAACTCATCACCGGCCTTGAAGAGGGACAGCTGTCATGATTACACTCACTGGTGCTTCTTATTTGCCATTTTTGGATTCCTACTCTTAAGGCTGGGTTAAAGGAGGAAAGCAACCTTCATAGGAATGCCTTTGGGAAGGTGACATGGCTTGGTGTGCCAACTGAAAAACTTCACCCTAAGTTACGGTGGGTGTTCACGGCCCTGTAGTACCAACAGCAATGTATGAAGTAAATTGCAGATTAGCTGCTAGTCAACATTTGAGTGCTTTATTTTGCTTTAGCAAGCTCTTGGTTTTCCAGTTGCTCCCTAAATACTCAAGCCCCCTACAATGTCTTGGCTTCGTTATTTAAGCCATGGTACATATGCAATCATCTTTTCTCAGCAGGACCTCACCAGAGAGAATCAAAGTGAGAAACTGAAATTAGTCAGCCAGTGAATGGGGATGAGCTGAGAAAAACCTGCTGTGGAGCAAACAGGAGAATATAGAAAGAATCATAAGAAGTGTTTGTGATATTTATTGGCAGTTAAAATACTTTACTTACAAATAAAAGACTTGTTGGATGTTTGTGTGCATAGAAGGGTTGAGTTGAAATTCTGTTCTACAGTTGTCTGATTTGCATATCAAGATGTACTTAGCACTCATGATGGGTTATGTTTTGTTACACTTGGTATGAATAATAATACAATAATACAATAAACCAGGTTGGAAGAGACCTTCAAGATCACTGCGTCCAACCCATGAACCAACCCACCCAAACAACTAGATCATGGCACCAAGCACCCCATCAAGTCTCCCCCTGAACACCTCCAATGATGGCGACTCCACCACCTGCCCGGGCAGCCCATTCCAATGGGCAATCACTCTCTCTGTATAGAACTTCTTCCTAACATCCAGCCTAAAGCTCCCCTGGTGCAGCTTGAGACTGTGTCCTCTTGTTCTGGTGCTGGCTGCCGGGGAGAAGAGACCAAACTCTGCCTGTCTACAACCTCCCTTCAGGTAGTTGTAGAGAGCAAGAAGGTCACCCCTCAGTCTCCTCTTCTCCAGGCTAAGCAAGCCCAGCTCCCTCAGCCTCTCTTCATAGGGCTTGTGTTCCAAGCCCCTCACCAACCTCGTTGCAAAAATCTGCTAATTTTGACCAATTTTACTTATTTGAAGCTGCTGTTTGAACAACATCCTTCTGCCAAGATAGCGGGACTAAGGCAGTGGGATTTCAAGTGACCAGATGAACAACTCCTAGTAAAAGAGGAGTTGAAACAACCCCAGAGAGTACACAACCTTTAGGCTGGGAATTAGTCATCTAAATGGTTTCCAGATCAACATAACAAACTAAATTAGGAACCATTCAGCCCCTTTCCATAAGAGGAGACTACTATAACTAGCAGCCCTAAGGAGCAGTTTGCCTGACCGTGATCCATACATCATCCAGACCTAGTCTGGAAACTGGAGATGTGCTGTAGTTGCAATGTTTATTTACAGAAAAAGTGATCAAACAAAGAAGAAAATCCTGTCAAAATAACCTCCTCTGTGATTGACTCCTGTTGTCTGGGTGCTCCTGATACCTCCATTCCAGACCTGGGAGGTTGGGTGCATCAATCTGCCTGTGTGCAGTACTTGGCAACATGAAGCTCTGCGTGGAGGGAGCTGGCTGGTAGAAATAGGATATTAGTGTTGCTTAAGGGTTGAGCCTGTCCTCATATATACAAGTTGTAGTAATGGGATCTGACCTTTTTATGACATCCTTGATAGACAATGCCATCATGTGTTATTAGCTGGAATTAAATAAAGTGTCACCAGTGAGTGAAAGGGCAACCCTTGCCCATTAGATACTACAGCACCATCACCCAGCCTTGACTGGGCTGTGACATCTCTCACTGGGACAATGAAAGCTCTAATTTGAAATGCTGCCTTGTGAGGAAAATGCTTGGATTACCAGATTTTGTTTTAAAGGGTTTTCTTCAGTGTGTTTGTGCCTCGGTCAGCGCTGCCTTGTTGTAGGCCAAGGAGACATGCATGTGCTGAAAAGCTGCTTTGCAGCCTCCCACACTTTTTTCTTAGAGAGAAGGTAAAAAGGTAAAAGAGACTCTAAAAATACACAGGCCAATCACAGAATCATAGAATTATAGAATGGTTGGGTCAGAAGGTACTTTTAAAGGTCATCTAGTCCAATCTCCCTGCAGTAAACAAGAACATCCCCAATCAGATCAGGTTGCTCAGAGTTCCTTCAAGAATGACCTTGAATGTCTTCAGGGACAGGGACTCTACCACCTCCCTGGGCAACCTGTTCCAGTGTTCCACCACCCTTATAGTAAAGAACTCCTTTCTAATGTCCAATCTAAATCTACCACGCTTTAGCTAAATGCCATTATCCTATTGCTACGTGCCATTGTGCATCGTCACATCTCAAAGGCCACTGCGTTGGCTGCTAATTGTCTTGGCCAGCCTTGTAAGGGTGACAGAGTAGGCTGGGAGCTGAACAGCCAAATCATGTGGTTATAGCATTATGCAGCACCCAGTTGTAAGTGTGCTGCACAGGATATCTGACCTGCTGCTGCTTTGTTCCCTTCTGAAAAAAAAAGCAGCTTTTAAGATACTTCTTCCATTCTTGTCTCCAGTTTTCTGTTGCTGCCTGCAATGATGTAGCAACAGCAACACTTGGGTCAGTTGGGTAGGAGATGGTCACTTGGTACCGCTGCAAGCACAACTCCTTGCAGCCCAACATTCTTACTCATTCCTGAGGACTTTCCACCCATCTTTTGCTGCTGTTTGCAGTAGTGAAAACACAGACATGGGGGTTGGAAGATTGGTTGTTAGTGATTTTCCTCTGTTTCTTTTTGGCTTCCTGGCTTGTGCCCAATAGCTATGGATTGTTGGGTAAAAAGACTCTTGGTTTCAATCAGGTATTGCAGGCTTTGAACAACAGATGCTTTGCTAAACAAGGTAAGGTTAAAAGGGACTGTGCCATAGAATTAAGTAAGAGTGAGTAAAGGTGCCTCCCTTCACTGTCTTTTTGGTATGGAATACAAGATAGAAGACACCAACCTTGGTGATTCTGTGATGCTGTGACACCTGCTGTCCTGACTTCTTCCACTGAATCACAGAACGGCTGGGGCTGGGAGGGACCTCCGGAGAGTGGCTGTCAGTGGGTCAATGTCCCAGTGGAGGCCAGTGACAAGCAGAGTCCCTCAGGGATCAGTCCTGGGACCTGTCTTGTTCAACATCTTTGTGGGTGCCATGGACAGTGGCATCGAGTGCACCCTCAGCAAGTTTGCTGATGCCACCAAGCTGTGTGGTGCAGCAGACACGCTGGAGGGAAGGGATCCATCCAGAGGGACCTGGACAGGCTGGAGAGGTGGGCACAAGCCAACCTCATGAGCTTCAACAGGACCAAGTGCAGGGTCCTGCATCTGGGTCGAGGCAATCCCAGGCACAAATCCAGGCTGGGCAGGGACTGGCTGGAGAGCAGCCCTGAGGAGAGAGACTTGGGGGTGCTGGTGGAGGAGAAGCTCAACAGGAGCTCTCGGTGTGCACTTGCAGCCCAGAAAGCCAATCAGATCCTGGGCTGCATCATGAGAAGTGTGGCCAGCAGGGCAAGGGAGGGGATTCTCCCCCTCTGCTCAGCCCTGGTGAGACCCCACCTGGAGTACTGCGTCCAGTTCTGGAGCCCCTATTACAGGAGGGATGTGGACGTGCTGGAGCGTGTCCAGAGAAGGGCCACGAGGATGAGCAGAGGGCTGGAGCACCTCTCCTGTGAGGACAGACTGAAGGAGTTGGGGCTGTTCAGTCTGGAGAAGAGAAGGCTCCGAGGTGACCTCATTGTGGCCTTCCAGGATCTGAAGGGGGCCTACAGGAAGGCTGGGGAGGGACTTCTCAGGCTTTCAGGTGGTGATAGGACTAGGGGGAATGGAATGAAGCTGGAGATGGGGAGATTCAGGCTGGATGTGAGGAGGAAGTTCTTCCCCATGAGAGTGGTGAAGCCCTGGAATGGGTTGTCCAGGGAGGTGGTTGAGGCCCCATCCCTGGAGGTGTTTAAGCCCAGGCTGGATGAGGCTGTGGCCAGGCTGATGTAGTGTGGGGTGTCCCTGCCCATGGCAGGGGGTTTGGAACTAGCTGATCCTTGTGGTCCCTTCCAACTCTGACTGATACTATGATACTACTATGATACCCCTTGTATTGTTGCTGAGCACCACAGAAAATAGCCTGGCTCTCGCCCCCTATCCTTTAGCTCTTGCTGAACATTGAGAAGATGCCCTCTCAGGATGCTCTTCTCCAGGCTAAAGAGCCCTCAGCCCTTCCTCATAAGAGAGATGCTCCAAAGCATCCTCATAAAAAGAGATGCTTTGGTATGCAAAATGAATGTCTTGTGATAGTAATGATGTCAGCAGAGCTGCTTGTCTCCTTTTGGATACAGATGTACCTTTAGAGAGTCTTGTGGAGACAAGAGGCTACAGGAGTGGCCATACTGAAGGAATTCAGCAGTGAGGAGGGTTCTTGAATTCTAAGATTTTTCCATAGCTAGTGAGAGGGCTGTGTGAGGAACAGGTCCCTCAAAGAATACCTAGAATAGTTCAGGATGATTAGCATTTTTTGGGATGCTCCTGTGGGTGCTAGTTGTAGCAATTTTTGCTCTTCAAAATCTGCTTTTTGTATTTCACAGTTCTCTCCACCTAAACCCACTAATCCTCTGATCACCTTAAATTAGCTCTAAAGGTCTAGTTTCTCCAGCTAGCTTTTTTGATGCTTGTAGAGAGCATTCTAACAGAAGGGCACAATGGATTCTGCTCCTGTTTTGAAAGACTGGCTGTGCAAACACATTTTTTCCTGCAAACATCAACTTGACCCACTAAACTGTCAGAACTGAATGCCTGTTCCTGTCCTCTTAGGCGAGGCTGATGTTACTCTCTCACTGAAGGAGAAGGTGAAACAGAATAGTGTCGTACTGGGGAACAATGACAGCTGTTAGATGAGTTTTTCCCTGGGCTGCAGGCTGAGAGCACTATCCAGAGCAGAAAACAAAAGAGATTACTTTTATACTACTGTGGGCAAAACACCCTAAATATTTTTCTTTTCCCCCATTGTTCATGTGACACAGAACAGTGAGTGTCTGCCCTGTTTCAGTCACAGCCATGTGTTTTCTGCACATTATTTCCTGCTATTTATATAGAGATAGATAGATAGATAGATAGATAGATAGATAGATAGATAGATAGATAGATAGATAGATAGATAGATATTAGCACTGCGAGTCACTGTGAGGTTGTGGTTACTCTGTTTTGATGTGATGATGTCTTGTCATAGAGGAATGATTATAAATGGACGGATTGAAGTCTCTTGGAGTGTGGTGGTAGCTGGAAATCTTGTGAGCTGTAAATCCATTGAAGATCTGTGTGGGAGGTAGAGCACGCACGTGTTGGGATTAGGTACCTGGGCTTGGGGCTTGGTTTTGAGGAGCTCCAGTCTGAAGAAGACTTTGTGAAGCGAATGGAAGCTGAGAGAGGTGAACTCCTAACATCTTCAGCCCACACAGGCTATAGGAATAGAATAGAATAGAATAGAATAGAATAGAATAGAATAGAATAGAATAGAATAGAATAGAATAGAATAGAATAGAATAGAATAGAATAGACCAGGTTGGAAGAGACCTTCAAGATCATCGCGTCCAACCCATCAACCAATCCAACCCACCTAAACAACTAACCCATGGCACCAAGCACCCCATCAAGTCTCCTGAACACCTCCAATGAAGGTGACTCCACCACCTCCCCGGGCAGCCCATTCCAATGGGCAATCACTCTCTCTGTATAGAACTTCCTCCTAACATCCAGCCTAAACCTTCCCTGGCACAGCCTGAGACTGTGTCCTCTTGGTCTGGTGCTGGCTGCCTGGGAGAAGAGACCAACCTCTGCCTGGCTACAACCTCCCTTCAGGTAGTTGTAGAAGGCAATAAGGTCACCCCTGAGTCTCCTCTTCTCCAGGCTAAGCAACCCCAGCTCCCTCAGTCTCTCCTCATAGGGCTTGTGTTCCAAACCCCTCACCAACTTTGTTGCCCTTCTCTGGACACGTTCCAGCAAGTCAACATCCTTCCTAAACTGAGGGGCCCAGAACTGGACACAGGACTCAAGGTATGGCCTAACCAGTGCAGTGTCCAGGAGCAGAATGACCTCCCTGCTCCTGCTGGCCACACTGTTCCTGATGCAGGCCAGGATGCCATTGGCCCTCTTGGCTGCCAGGGCACACTGCTGGCTCATGTTCAGCCTACCATCAACCAGTACCCCCAGGTCCCTCTCTGCCTGGCCGCTCTCCAGCCACTCTGACCCCAGCCTGTAGCACTGCATGGGGCTGCTGTGGCCAATGTGCAGAACCCGGCACTTGGATGTGTTCAATCTCCTGCCATTGGACTCTGCCCATCTGTCCAGCCTGTCCAGGTCCCTCTGCAAAGCCTCTCTGCCCTCCAGCAGATCAACTCCTGCCCCCAGCTTGGTGTCATCTGCAAATTTACTGATGATGGACTCAATGCCCTCATCCAGATCATCAATAAAGATGTTGAAGAGCATGGGGCCCAGCACTGATCCTTGGGGCACACCACTAGTGACAGGCCGCCAGCTGGATGTGGCACCATTCACCACCACTCTCTGGGCTCAGCCTCCAGCCAGTTCCTAACCCAACGCAGTGTGCTCCTGTCCAAGCCATGGGCTGACAGCTTGGCCAGGAGTTTGCTGTGGGGGACGGTGTCAAAGGCCTTGCTGAGGTCCAGGTAGACCACATCCACAGGCCTCCCCACATCCAGCAGGCAGTTACCTGATCACAGAAGGAGATCAGGTTGGTCAGGCAGGACCTGCCCTTCCTAAATCCATGCTGGCTGAAAGGGAGCTGCCCCCTCTCTCCATGTAGCTGGCAGGATTACTACTGAGCTGCAGGGATTCACAGCTCCCTGCTGATTTTGCATTTCCATGGAGGAGAAGTTACATACTGGAGAGACATCTTATCCCTTCATAATTTTTGTAGGTCTTTCTTTACTTCAGGAATGGAGAGTAGAGAAAAGAAGGCTGAGAGGAGACCTTTTCGCTTTCTACAACTACCTGAAGGGAGGTTGGAGTGAGGAGGGGGCAGACTGTTCTCCTCGGTGGCAAGTGACAGGACTGGAGGAAATGGTTCCAAGGTGTGCCAGGGGAGGTTCAGGCTGGATGTTAGGAAATATTTCTTCACTGAAAGGTTTCTCAGACATTGGAAGGGTCTGCCCAGGGAAGTGGAGGAGATACTATTCTGGCTGTGTTCAAGCAGAGTGTGGACCTGGCCTTTAGGAACATGGTTTAGTGTTGACCCTTCAGCACTGGATTAAGGTTTGGACTGGATGATCTGTGAGGCCTCTTCCAACCAGATATATTCTGTGAGAGATCAAAGAGACAAAGAAAGTGTTCCATGGCCATGCCAAGCCACAGGGAAGGGCTCAGAACATGGAACATGCCTTTTGTTATGAATTCTTCAGTTGCAGCTGTGTCTAGTCATTGAAGTAAGTATCACATACATCCAGATGGTGAAACCATTGGGGTACTGGTATATCACTGCCATTGCCATGCTGTACCCTCTTCTGCTTTCTTCAGAAGTGATTCAGAGCTCTGTTGGCCTGTGAGGCCAGGAAAAGTGTCCTGCTGACTGGATCAGTACTGCAAGGCATGAACTCAAGTATAGTGTTGTACTGTACTTTATGGTTAATTCACCGAAAGCTTGACACCATGGTGGTTCACAGGAAACACTGAGGGCTGGGAGTAAGCTGTAGATCAAAAAGTGGGAATCAGCATTGACAAAGGAGAGCAGAACAATGCAATTGGTGTACAAGAGGTATGGGGTTTGCTTTAAACAATTGTAAACATGGAATTTTGGGGTCCCTGCTTCAAGAGAGACAGGAAGCTATGAGAGAGAGTGCAGTGGAGGTTACAAGGATGAGTAAGGGACATGAACATCTCTCTATGAAGAAAGACAGAAATCTGGGACTGTTTAGTCTTGAGAAGTCTATAAATATCTGTAGGGTGGGTATCAGGATGAAGGTGCCAGGCTCTTTTTTGGTGGTGCACAGTGATAGGCCAAGGAGCAATGGGTCAAAGCAGGAACACAGGAAGTTCCACCTCAACATGAGGAGAAACTTTACTGCAAGGGTGACAGAGCACTGAAAACAAGCTGCCCAGAGATAGAGTAGAATAGAATAGAATAGAATAGAATAGAATAGAATAGAATAGAATAGAGTAGAGTAGAGTAGAGTAGAATAGAATAGAATAGAATAGAATAGAATAGAATAGAATAGAATAGAATAGAATAGAATAGAATAGAATAGAATAGAATAGACCAGGTTGGAAGAGACCTTCAAGATCATCGCATCCAACCTATCATCCAACACCACCTAATCAACTAAACCATGCAACCAAGCACCCTATCAAGTCTCCTTCTAAACACCTTGAATGATGGTGACTCGAGTCTCCTTCTCTGAAGACTTTCAAGACCTGTCTGGATGTGTTCCTGTGTGACCTGCCCTAGGTGATCCTGCTTGGCCAGAGGGGTTGGACTAGGCAATCTCTACAGTTCCCTTCCAACTGCTAACATTCTATGATTCTATCTCTCTACACATAAGGTTGCGAACTTAGGTTTTTTTCACAATGTAGTCCTGTGAGATCCTCTCAAATGATTGGATTCCACAGGAATTGTGCAGCACGTTGAAATTGTAACTTCAAATACACTGACTGGCCTAAGCAAATTTTATTTCTATTATTTCTTTAAAATGCTCATAGTCTGTGGGGGTGGATAACAGGAATTAATAAAATAACGGAGTTCAGGCAGCCCTAAGACCTTGCATTAGAAATAAAGTGCAGCCTGGAGGATTTATGCTTTATGGTCAAATTTTAAAGCCTTTGATAATAAGAGAAGTAAAGAAAATGGATTTTTAGATTGCAGCAGAGCACGTTATAGCGTTCTGTGTCTATAAGCTGTCCCAGATTGCTCTGGCATGCGCAGGGTTTGAACAATCCTAACAGCAGCAATCCTATGGGAGCCTGGCTGTTTGTTCAGAGGAAATCTCGATGCTTTTCAGCAGAGGAGAGTATGGTTCATGAACTGATCTCCATTCTTCCGCTGTTTCTTAATAGTCATCCAGGGAGTCTGCTCTGGTTAACCAAGGCTTGTGCTGCTTGCTTTATTAGAGACCGGTGAGATGAGATTTAATGTAGTGTGAAAGACACTGAGCAGGAGAGAAAAGGGAAGGAGGAAAGGGAAAAGTTTACGCTCCCTCCTTGTCAGCATGATTTTGCCCCTGAAGGAGCTTTTATTTCCCTCCCCCCAACACCCCTCCCCCTCCCCTTTTTTCCCCCCACCTTATCTGTGCACTGGGATGTAGAGTGTGTGAGACAAGCATGTTGCTTAGCAACTGGAGGTGAACAACCTGTGCAGAGGAATAACAGCAGGGGAAGAGGAGGGAGCAGGAATATATATATATATATATGGTCATTATTTCAGTTGCTCATTTGAGGAATAGTATAGAATAGAATAGAATAGAATAGAATAGAATAGAATAGAATAGAATAGAATAGAATAGAATACACCAGGTCAGATGAGACCTTCAAGATCATCATGTCCAACCTATCATCCAACACCACCTAATCAACTAACCCATGGCACCAAGCACCCCATCCAGTCTCCTCCTAAACGCCTCCAATGATGGTGACTCCACCACCTCCCCAGGCAGCCCATTCCAATGGGCAATCACTCTCTCTGTGTAGAATTTCCTCCTAACATCCAGTCTGAACCTCCCCTAGCGCAGCTTGAGACTGTGTCCTCTTGTTCTGGTGCTGGCTGCCTGGGAGAAGAGACCAACCTCTGCCTGGCTACAACCTCCCTTCAGGTAGTTGTAGAGAGCAATAAGGTCACCCCTGAGCCTCCTCTTCTCCAGGCTAAGCAACCCCAGCTCCCTCAGCCTCTCCTCATAGGGCTTCTTCTGCTGAGGTTCTTTTTTCCTTCATTTCTTTCCCCAGACAAGTGCCTTCCCTGCCTTGCTCGCTCACTGAGCAGGATGCACCCAGTTGATGTATTACTGTGGTGAAGGAGTTTGGCCATCTGGAAACTTTTAAAGCCTGGGATCCTCAGGGTGATTAAAATACAACATCATCCTGTAGGGAATTCTAGTTGCTGGAATACAAAAGGTTAAGTTGCTTGGGCTGAACTCTGTAAAGTCTGGAATGGATTGGGGTAATGAAGGAATGAGAACCTTCCATCAAAAAGTGGGATGAAGTACTTTAGAACATGGCTGCAGATATTAGAGGAGACAGAGCTTGTTAACAAAGTCCTGTATTAAGAGTCTGGTCTCAGGATCTGGATTTTGTGAAATGATCTTCATCAATCTATTCTGGTTTGTGTTAAGAACCCAGAGGAGGGATGGTGTGTCACTCTGCCAAATTCTCTTGGCAGAGGAAACGCTTTGGCTCTCCCCTTACAAGTTTTGGGAGAAAAGCCAGGGAAGATGTCTGTTGCAGGCTTTTTATTGTCATGTGACTTTATCTGGAGAGTCACATCTGAGGCCATCTAAATTGGACAGGAAGCAACAAATTCCACCTACTTACAACTGTTTTCTACAGGTGCAAGCAGAAACACAGATTTAAGTTGGCTTCTGATTTCACTGAATTCCACTGACTGTAGGAAAAAAACCTGCAGAGACAGCTGTAAAATGGATTCCTCCCAGGGGGCTCTGAGGGCAGTGCAGTCTGTGAGGCACAGGCCATGCAGTGCAGTCTGTGAGGCACCGGCCATGCAGTGCAGCCTGTGAGGCACAGGCCATGCAGTGCAGCCTGTGAGGCACAGGCCATGCAGTGCAGTCTGTGAGGCACCGGCCATGCAGTGCAGTCTGTGAGGCACAGGCCATGCAGTGCAGTCTGTGAGGCACCGGCCATGCAGTGCAGTCTGTGAGGCACAGGCCATGCAGTGCAGTCTGTGAGGCACCGGCCATGCAGTGCAGTCTGTGAGGCACAGGCCATGCAGTGCAGTCTGTGAGGCACCGGCCATGCAGTGCAGTCTGTGAGGCACAGGCCATGCAGTGCAGTCTGTGAGGCACCGGCCATGCAGTGCAGTCTGTGAGGCACAGGCCATGCAGTGCAGTCTGTGAGGCACCGGCCATGCAGTGCAGTCTGTGAGGCACCGGCCATGCAGTGCAGTCTGTGAGGCACAGGCCATGCAGTGCAGTCTGTGAGGCACCGGCCATGCAGTGCAGCCTGTGAGGCACAGGCCATGCAGTGCAGTCTGTGAGGCACAGGCCATGCAGTGCAGTCTGTGAGGCACCGGCCATGCAGTGCAGTCTGTGAGGCACAGGCCATGCAGTGCAGTCTGTGAGGCACCGGCCATGCAGTGCAGCCTGTGAGGCACCGGCCATGCAGTGCAGCCTGTGAGGCACAGGCCATGCAGTGCAGCCTGTGAGGCACCGGCCATGCAGTGCAGTCTGTGAGGCACAGGCCATGCAGTGCAGTCTGTGAGGCACCGGCCATGCAGTGCAGTCTGTGAGGCACAGGCCATGCAGTGCAGTCTGTGAGGCACCGGCCATGCAGTGCAGTCTGTGAGGCACAGGCCATGCAGTGCAGCCTGTGAGGCACCGGCCATGCAGTGCAGTCTGTGAGGCACAGGCCATGCAGTGCAGTCTGTGAGGCACCGGCCATGCAGTGCAGTCTGTGAGGCACAGGCCATGCAGTGCAGTCTGTGAGGCACAGGCCATGCAGTGCAGTCTGTGAGGCACCGGCCATGCAGTGCAGTCTGTGAGGCACAGGCCATGCAGTGCAGTCTGTGAGTGCTCTTGGAAATTCACATCCAAATTTAAATTCAGATGCTGAAACACAGCTTCTCTACCTCGATATGCAGAAATGGAAGAGGACTCTGCAAATAGTATTTGTATGCAAAACACTTCTCGCCAGCAGAGCTTGTGACAGAGCACTGAGCAGATTAACAATTAGCTCTGGCAGTGCATTCATTGGGCAAGATGCCCTAATGCTGAGATCAAAATACTCAACCAGCCCATGGCATTAGTCTCTTTACTTTCTCGTCTGCTAGAAAATGTTGGAATAAAGACTTGTCTTTTTCTAGTGAATCTGGAAAACACAACAAGTCTGAGCAATAGGAGAGGTCAGGCATGCCTGCTCCTCAGCTGAGGTACTGCAGCCTTGGCTCCCTGAAGTCCTTGCTGAACTCCACTGTTCGAGTGTGACCTGGGAGGGGATGGTTCCTGAGGTAGATTCTTATGGTGGCTTTTGAAACCAAATTGGAAATGAAACGACACCAAAACATTATATCAAGCACAGAGCAAAGTGGTAACCTGCTTGTGTCAGGTGTTTTATGCAGGGATCACTGCCAAGCAAGCAGCCTGATGAGTTTTTCTCCCACCGAATTGTTAAGCTTTAAGTCCACAAAAATAGGTCGATGCCTAGCTCCCCTTGACTTCAGCAGAGGCTGGGCATCTACATAATTCTGCTGCTCTGAGTATTCTGCTGGCAGCTCTGCAAAAGACATATGGAAAGCTTACAATAGCTATTGGTTACTGGGGGAATGTTGTGACTCTTGGTATTTTCAATGCCGGTGTTTTAAATGACCAGTAGCTATTCTTAGAGTTCCTTCTAAACCATATATTCAGTGTATAGCATGACTGAAAGTGGCTGTGGTTAAACTGACTCTGCCATTTGGGGAGAGCTTTTTCCCCTGCAGCTTTTCCCCCTGAGAGTTTCATTCCCCGTGAAATAGTGCCAGTAGTGCCTTTGGTTGTTGACTTGTAGGGAAATGGCAAGAGCCCTCCAGAGCAGCTGCAGAAGCCAGTGAGTTTCCAGTTCTCTTTTGCTCCCAGAAAGTGGTAAGCCACTGGTGTGGCAGCACAGGAGCAGCTAAGTGGGGATGAGCAAATGAAGATTGATGGCAAGCTGTGTGTATGAAGTGTTTGTGCTGCTGTCTGCTATCAGGTGTAATGAAGCAGTGCCCCTTGCTAAGCAGAAATGCTGGTGTCCATTTGTTTATTTCAGAAGAACAGTCCTGCAGTTATGCAGATGGGCTGCATCTTAAAGTCATCTTCATCTGCAGAAAGCTCTGTGCTAGTTTTTGTGAGAAGCTTGGAAGGGCTTCTAAACAGAAAGGCTAGTGCCTATGTATGGGTGGATCACCCCAAAATGAGGCAAAATCCACAGTAAAATATTTCAGAAAACCAAATATTGTACAAAGCTCCATGTTCTAAGGAGGCAACAGGTGGAGATGCTCACATTGTGCTTTCGGGAGGAGGGAGGGGAGTAGAATTCCAACATTGGAAACAATGCCTGACAACTACAGGGAAGATTAAGATGGTATTGTGCTGAATCTAGACCTTGCTGAGGAGCCCAGCCTCTGCTTCAACGTTGAGGGACTGGACAGGAGATTGGTGGGATTAAAGAAACTTCTTTCTGGGAGGGCTGTGCCAGGGCACCAGAACAGCATGCCAGGCAGACATCAACACTAAGCCATTTTCTCCTCTCTACTCCCTTACTTTTTCCCTACAGACTTGTTTTTGAAACCCATTGGCAACAGGAAATTCTCACTGCTCAGCTCCATTTGAATGTCTCAAGGGTGGAGGTCATGAGGATGGGGCCAGACTCTTTTCAGAGGTGCCTAGTGATAGGACAAGAGGCAATAGGTGCAAACTAGAGCACAGGAGGTTCAGTTGCACTAGGAACAAACTTTACTTTGAGAGTGATGGAGCTCTGGAGCAGGAAACCAGAGAAGTTGTAGAGTATCCTTCTCTGGAGACTTAAAAAACCCACTTGAACACATTCCTGTGCAACCTGAACTAGGTGACACTGCCTTAGCAGCGCTAAATGATCTCCAGAAGTCCCTTCCAAGCCCCACCTGTGTGTGTTTCTGTGATCTGGGGATTGCTACAGGGAAAATATGAAGCCAGGGGTATTTCATTCTTTACTGGCATTTTGGCATCATTCAAAGGAGGTCGCTGTGTTTGTCTGCTCGTGACGAGGAACAGCAAAGGTGCAAGAAGCAGAAAAGGACATGTGGTTAGCCACCATTTGAGTCACTGTCTGCCTGGGAGCTCTGAGCTGAGGCAGTGCCAGAGCTTTGAGAAGCTGTAGGGAGTATAAATTCTGCCTGTCATTTCCAGAGCTTTACCTGAATATTTTGCTTTGTCAGATGTGGGATTTTGTTGTACAATCCTATTATCTCAACATGAGATCACAAAGCAGCACATGCACAGGGGCACAGAGCCACTAACCCAGGGCTAACAAATGCTATTAGCATTTAATGTTACAAATGTTTGTTGTTCAGATATTCTTTTTAGATTTACATATGAACTATTTATGTTTAGGTTTAACCAGTGCATCTTCAGCAGTAATTTCAGTGTACCAGCTTAATCCCCAGTAGGTTCTGTTTAAAAAGATAATTTTATTGTTTGTTTGGGGTTGGTTTTTAAGTTGAAGATTAAAAGATTTAGATGAGTGATGTCATTCTCTGCTTTATCCAAACTGCCTTTTTAATTTCATAGTATCATAGAATCAGTCAGGGTTGGAAGGGACCACAAGGATCATCTAGTTCCAACTCCCCTGCCATGGGCAGGGACACCCCACACTACATCAGCCTGGCCAGAGCCTCATCCAGCCTGGACTTAAACACCTCCAGGGATGGGGCCTCAACCACCTCCCTGGACAACCCATTCCAGGGCTTCACCACTCTCATGGGGAAGAACTTCCTCCTCACATCCAGCCTGAATCTTCCCATCTCCAGCTTCATTCCATTCCCCCTAGTCCTATCACTACCTGATAGCCTGAGAAGTCCCTCCCCAGCCTTCCTGTAGGCCCCCTTCAGATCCTGGAAGGCCACAATGAGGTCACCTCGGAGCCTTCTCTTCTCCAGATTGAACAGCCCCAACTCCTTCAGTCTGTCCTCACAGGAGAGGTGCTCCAGCCCTCTGATCATCCTCGTGGCCCTTCTCTGGACACCTTCCAGCACGTCCACATCCCTCCTGTAATAGTGGCTCCAGAACTGGAGGCAGTACTCCAGGTGGGGTCTCACCAGAGCTGAGTAGATGGGGAGAATCCCCTCCCTTGACCTGCTGGCCACACTTCTCCTGATGCAGCCCAGGATCTGATTGGCTTTCCGGGCTGCAAGTGCACACCGAGAGCTCATGTTGAGCTTCTCCTCCACCAGCACCCCCAAGTCTCTCTCCTCGGGGCTGCTCTCCAGCCAGTCCCTGCCCAGCCTGGATTTGTGCCTGGGATTGCCTCGACCCAGATGCAGGACCCTGCCCTTGGTCTTGTTGAAGCTCCTGAGGTTGGCTTGTGCCCACCTCTCCAGCCTGTCCAGGTCCCTCTGGATGGCATCCCTTCCCTCCAGCGTGTCTGCTGCACCACACAGCTTGGTGGCATCAGCAAACTTGCTGAGGCTGCACTCGATGCCACTGTCCATGGCACCCACAAAGATGTTGAACAAGCCTGGTCCCAGGACTGATCCCTGAGGAGTCTGCTTGTCCCTGGCCTCCACTGGGACATGGACCCGTTGACAGCCACTCTTAAGCATCAAAATTTTTTTCTCAGAAGGCATCCTACATCTGATAATATCCAGATATATTTGTTTTTTTGTCCAGGTTTTAGAATTCTTTGTCTAGAGCTAAATGTTCTAACAGAGAGAGACAGAGTGCCTCACTGCAATGATTTTTGTTGGTTTTTTCACTTCTTTCTTGTGACCTTGGTGTGTCCTTAAGCTTTGCTGCCACTGCTGTTGAATTGCTTGGAGGCTGCGTTTCAGCTAAGAGCACCGTGGATGTACAGTGTCAGCTCCCTGCCAGAAGGCTCCTAAGGTGAAGAACACTCTACTGTATTTTGCTCTGAAAGACTTAATGAAAAATCTTCAAGTTCCTGTTAATGCCTTTTGGATCTTGTTGAGGTTTTTCGGAGAGGAAGGAGGAAATAAATGGGTACAAAGAGAGAAAAGGTTGGTAAGGAAGGATTTGAAATGACTCTCCTACGTATTTATGATTTGCTTAGCAGAGGAGGAAATAAAACGCAGAAAGCTTGTGATTTAAAGTAAAACAAAGATGAAAAGAGAAGCAGTAAGAAGCTGGCAGGCTTATTATTGGAGATTAAGTTGACTGATCAAATAATGAGAGCTGAAAACTGTGATCTGCTCTGTCCATAAACCTATCTGGGATTAATTTAATCTGTCATTTATTTAAATACCTACCACATTGGCATAGTAAGTTTCCTACCTAAAACAAAAGGGTTGTCAGGGGTAAAAAACACCCAAACCCAACCTGGTTTAAAATCAAAGGCTTTGAAGATAAGCAGATTTTATATATTCCACATGAAGGCTGCCTGTGGGCTGTGATCAAGGTGGCATTTGTCAGCCCTTCGGTACATGGGAAGTATCTTGGCCCTAAGCTTTCCAGGAAATTGTTAGGGAATTTCAAATTTTAGTTTCACAGTATCACAGTATCACCAAGGTTGGAAGAGACCTCAAAGATCATCAAGTCCAACCTGTCACCACAGACCTCATGACTACTAGACCATAGCACCAAGTGCCACGTCCAGTCCCCTCTTGAACACCTCCAGGGACGGTGACTCCACCACCTCCCTGGGCAGCACATTCCAATGACGAATGACTCTCTCAGTGAAGAACTTTCTCCTCACCTCAAGCCTAAACATCCCCTGGCACAGCTTGAAACTGTGTCCTCTTGTTCTGGTGCTGGTTGCTAGAGAGAAGAGACCAACCGCTTCCTGGCTACAACCACCTTTCAGGTAGTTGTAGAGAACAATGAGGTCTCCCCTGAGCCTCCTCTTCTCCAGGCTGAACAACCCCAGCTCCCTCAGCCTCTCCTCACAGGGCTGTGCTCAAGGCCTCTCCCCAGCCTTGTTGCCCTTCTCTGGACACATTCAAGTGTCTCGATGTCCTTCTTAAACTGAGGGGCCCAGAACTGGACACAGGACTCAAGGTGTGGCCTGACCAATGCAGAGTACAGGGGCACAATGACCTCCCTGCTCCTGCTGGCCACACTATTCTTGATGCAGGCCAGGATGCCATTGGCCTTCTTGGCCATGTGGGCACACTGCTGGCTCATGTATAGGCGGCTGTCAATCAGCACCCCCAGGTCCCTCTCTGTTTGGCAGCTAAATTTCTTTTTTACACAGATGAAAATGTGACCCTCCAGGATTTCCCTACACAGAGAGTACCAAAGGAGTGAAGTCCTATTTTCCTATTTTGTGATTATATTTTATTGCCATTATTCCCATGCACTTGGGTTCTCACGTCTCTCGAGTATCACAAGGGGAAGAAAAGGCAGCAGTCATTACTGTTTGCAGTGATGGAAAGGTTTTATAATGGTTCCCCTAAAATAAAGTAGGTTAGACATTCTTGCTAAAAAAAATCCCAGGCTGGTCTTCTCTGGAGGTGACAACAAAGCCTGCTCAATCGATGGAGCACACCGACAGCCTTAGCAGGAACGAGTGGTTTCTTCCCGTGAAAGGGCTGTTCCACGAGTGAGGAATAGCAGAGCAGCCAGGGCGGCTTCTCGAATGTCCTCATCTCCACTCGGACCGAGAACGCGGGGAAGGTGCCACGGTCTGTTCATGCTCTCCGCTCCCACTTACCACATGCTGTGGTTTTGGAGGCCAATCCTCCCACCACGGGCAAAAGTAATGACTCAGACAAAGGGATTGCAAAAAATGGTGGAAAGTTTAAATGGAAAAACAAAAAAAAAAGAACAACAATGAAAGTTTTACAGAAAAACCACAAGAACCATGACAAAGAGAGAGAAATGCCACATCCAGTCCCCCACAGCAAACTGTCAGCTCATGGCTTGGACAGCAACACTCTGCGCTGGGTTAGGAACTGGCTGGAGGGCCGAGCCCAGAGAGTGGTGGTCAATGGTGCCACCTCCAGCTGGAGGCCAATCACTAGTGGTGTCCCCCAGGGATCAGTGCTGGGCCCCATCCTCTTCAATGTCTTCATTGACGATCTGGATGAGGGGATTGAGACAGTCATCAGCAAATTTGCAGATGACACCAAGTTGGGAGCAGATGTTGGTCAGTCAGAGGGTAGAAGGGCTCTGCAGAGGGACCTCGACCAACTGGACAGATGGGCAGAGTCCAAGGGGATGGCATTCAACAAGTCCAAGTGCCAGGTGCTGCACTTTGGCCACAACAACCCCATGCAGAGCTAGAGGCTGGGGTCAGAGTGGCTGGAGAGCTGCCAAACAGAGAGTGACCTGGGGGTGCTGGTTGACAGCTGCCTGAACCTAGGCAGCAGCAGGGGACGAAAGAGAGAGTGAAGACCCCGTGTGGATGTTTTATAGAGGAGCAGAGGATTGTGGGTGAAATACCTGGTTTGCTGTGACCACCCAGTGGGCTGGACCCTTTTGGGACCTCCCAGGTGTGGTCTGTGCAGTGGCATCCGGGCCAGCACCCAGCCTAAACCACCACACCACGTCAGGGGAGGTAGAATGTGATGGGTTTTTAGCCCAGGTCCCTGTGTCAGCAGTACCATTTTCGAACAATTGTGAGTGTCGGAGGCGGCTCGGGGAGGCGTTTCTCAGACCTGGATGAAGGTTGTGCTCATTAATGCTTGACTTCACGGAATCAGCTCTGCTGAGCTTCTGCTAAATAACCACATTCCTTTCCTTGCAACACCCAGATGAATTCTGATACTGGGAAGATGTTAATTTGTGCTGAACCATGTGGAGTTGCCTCTTCATGAGCAAGACCACAAATGTCAGTGAGAAAAGAGTTCTTGTGTCTGAATTTTGCAGAGCTGGCAAGAGCAGCAAACTGAACAGCAAACAAGTGGCTTTACACCATGTGCTTTTGCTGCCTTAGATGCCAGCATAAGCAAACACAGTCAGTTAAATTGCTGTAATTCCAGGGCTTTTGCAAACAAACAAACAAAAAAGGGTACTCAGAGCACAGTGCAGGGATTTACACGGAAACTCAGGACATGTATGATTTGCACTCATTTTTATTACTGAAGCAGAAACCCATGCCCTGGAAGGGAAGGTTCTTTTCAAACTGAAGCCCTGGGACCTGGGCTGTGTGTGCCAAATGCTGCTTTGTAAGGTTATTTTCCATGAAATCCATTCTGCAGTCTACTTTCCGCTCGTTGTGACGGTAATGCACTGTGTACCGGTTTTAAATATATCATATAAATGGACAGTGTTCTGGTAGGATAGCAGCTGGGTTGCTACACCTCTACCCACACGCTCCAAAAAAGAGCTTTGGTGAGTACTGCGCAAACAACAGCCTGAAATCTGAGGTTTAACAAAGCCAAGTGCTGATTCCTACACTTGGGTCATATCAACCCCATGAACGTTCAAGGTTTGGGGCAGAGTGGCTGGAAAGGACCTGGGGGTTGCTGGCTGACAGCTGGCTGAAAAAGAGCCAGTGTGTACTCAGGTGGCCAAGAAGGCCAACAGCATCCTGGCACAGATCAGCAACGGTGTGGCAGGCAGGAGTAGGGAAGAGATGGTATTCCTGTACTTTGCTCTGGTAAAATTGTACCTTGAGTGCTGGGTTCAGTTTTGGGTCCCTCACTGCAAGAATGACATTGAGGTGCTGAAAACATTCCCTAATATTCAATCTAAACTCCCCCTGGCACAATTTCAGGACATTTTTCCTCATTCTATCATCTGATACTAAGGAAAAGAGATCAACCTCAACCTGACCTCAGCCTCCTTTCAGGGAGTTGTAGACAGCAATGAGGTGTCCCCTCAGCATTCTTTTCTCCAGGCTGAAAAACCGCAGTTGCCTCAGCTGCTCCTCATAAGCCCTGTTTTCCAGTTTCACCAGCTTCTTTGCCTTTCTTTATACATGCTCCAGGACCTCAAAGTCTTTCTTGGTGTGAGGGCCCCAAAACTGAACACAGGCATGGCCTCACCAGTGCTGAGTACAGGATGCCAATCACTGCCATGGTCTTGCTTGTCACGCTACTGTTGATCCAGGCCAGGATGATGCTGCCCTTCTTGGTCACCTGAACCCCTGCTGGTTCATATGCATCAGAAATGAGTGAAATGGTCAGATTTTAACAGGGATTGTGAATTTGTCAAAGCATTCTGTGCTTTCCTGGACAGGAATGGTAATTTCAAACCTGAGCTGTACTTCAGACAGAGTGAAATTAAGGGAGGTTTTTGGATTCAGCATGAGACGTAATGCCAAGTGCTTTGTTCTACTTTCTATGTCAAGCCCAGCAAGTCAAAAATCTCTAAAGAGAAGCAAAAAGAATTTCTAAAGAGGAGTGGGATTCCCAAGTCCTCGTGACCATGCTTGCATGAGAAGAGGGAGGTCCTCTATGAGAAACAGTCAAGAAGATATTTATGCAAGCAAAATAACTGCCACTGCTTATCCTCAGTGGTGGCCTCATTTCATATGTGCTTTCAGAACTCATTTGCAACACCCATTCATATAGATAGAAGTCTTGCTTTATGTAACTAGACTTAAAAGCTGGTCCTTAAGCACCTCAGTAGACTTGATCTTTCTTAGACAATTGTTTTTCTTTCCTACTTTCATTGCACATTGTTCAGCTCCATAAACCTGATCTAAGTGTACCTGTATTTGTGGGAGGTTTGGACTTGATGATCTCCATAGTTCCCTTCCAGCCCTCACTACGCTGGGATTCTGGGATTCTGTGAAATGCAAGGCAGCACAGGAAAGCACTGTTATCCTTCTGAATGACTGCAGCTGCACCAGGGAGAGTCCAGAGACTTCCTAACTGAGATGAGAAACATGTGATGGCTTTTGACAGAGGAAGACTGAGCCAAATGAACGGAGTAGCTGCTCACTGAAGTACTGCAGCTACTTGTTTGAACTGTGGGCAAGCTTCTGAAGTCCAGATGCACTGCTGGAGTCTATTATCATACCTTCCTCAGCAGGTATCTTAACTCCTGCCTCTTGACTTTGATCCCAGGCAGAAAGGACTACAGGGAACTACTCTATGACTTACTGGGGCTCCAGGAAATATCTGATGGTCAAAGCAGAATTCTCTCTTCCCCTCAAAAGGGAAGTGGATGGAAACAGCTGCTTATAGTAACTGCTGCAGCAGGCTGGGAGACATTATGAGGAAATGGAAATTCTTCACCCTTTGGACTTCTTTTAAACTACAGGGCAAAACTGATGGAGGCATATACTCTATGGAAACTTTTGCAGTGTTTGGTTTGAACTCCATCTAGTTCCCAAGACCTCAGATGAGTCTCAGCTGCGAATCTCACATGACATGGTTATGAACTGTGATGGTAGGGAAAACAAGATGACTCTAAGACAGGTTAATGAGGAAATTATGATGCTGCAGGGGGCAGTTTAATACTTTGTGGGAAATGGATTCACTCAGCATCTGGAAAGGACTGTGAAAAGATGTACACTTTCCTTCAAGTCCTACCCCTTACCTTCAAGAATTAATTCTGAAGCTAAATTCTATTTGGATTCATAATACACTTTGAAATAATACAATCCAGGCACACTTCTTTGTGTACTGGCTCCAGCTTTGCACTCCCCAGTTCAAGAGAGACTGGGAACTACTGGAGAGAGTACAGCAGAGGATACAAAGATGCTGAGGGCCCTGGAGCATCTCTGTGAGGAGGAAAGGCTGAGAGCCCTGGGGATATTAGCCTGAAGAAGAGCAGCCTGAGAGGGGTTGGCTCAATGCTCAGCAAGAGCTAAAGGGTGAGGGGCAAGAGAATGGGGCCAGACTCTCCTCAGTGGTGCCCAGTGACAATGCAAAGGTCAACAAGCACAAACTGGAACCCAGGAGGTTCCATTTAAACATAAAGAAAAACTTTGCTGTGAGGGTGCTGGAGCTATGGAGTAGTCTGCCCAGAGAGGCTGTGGAGTCTCCTTCTCTGGAGAGATTCCAAACACACCTGGACATTGTGATCTTGGGCAAGCTACTGTGGATGACCCTGCTTTAGCAGGGGGCTTGAACTGGATGATCCCCAGAGGACCCTTCCAGCCCCTATCATGCTGGGATCTTATGATTAATTTTTCATTAGGAAAGGTGAACATGGCAAGGAGTATCTTGGTCCTTCATCTGCTCGCTGCAGTTTAGGGAGAAGATTTTTTCACTTATGTCTTTCAGGTGGTGACCATACTTTAGTGTGAACAGAGAAGGGCATCATAAAGCTTAACACGGTCCTCAGGTAAGTTAATGTCAGCGAAGTACTGGCCTTGGTTTTCCATTTTGCAGTGGTGAGAGGGAACTGTTGCATCTTGTTCATGGGCACATAAATATACCTTGCATATAAAGCCAAGAATGTACTGTTAGCATAACTGGAATCTTAATGATCTCATTCAAGATTGATTAGTTACCTAGATGGAGCTGATGATTTCTTCCTCTGCACTGCAGGATTCATTCGTAGTCATGTTTGATCTGTTTGCTGACATGCTATTACATTTCTGTTTGCTTTCTTCCTTCCTTCACTGTTGTGCAGCTCCACATTACATCTGAATGTACTATCTATGGTGCCTTGCATGTGTTTTAAATAGTGTTTCTTTGTTTCCCTTAAAACCAGTTTTGTCCATCTCTGGGCCCCAATTTACCATCCCGAGTCTGTGTTCCTGCACATAGAATCATAGAATCAATAAGGTTGGAAAAGACCTCAAAGATCAAATCCAACCTGTCACCCGAGACCTCATGAGTACTAGACCATAGCACCAAGTGCCACGTCCAATCCCCTCCTGAACACTTCCAGGGATGGTGACTCCACCACCTCCCTGGTGTTGTGAAGAGGTTATTAAATTTATGAATAGGAAATATGCATTATGAAAATATGAATTTTTATTAAGTATCAAATTATTAATAACCAATGAATCAACAACTTATATACATGTTCTAGTGCACGTTCGTGAAATACATTCCATAAATGGCTTAGTATTATGATTAGAACTTAATTAAACTATCTACAGACTATCTCTGTGTTTTATATAACCAGGGGTGCAGTTCCGCCGCTTGGCCACTAGATGGCGACTCGGTGGAACGCGGGCGGCTTCTGGCTAATATACAGCGATATTGCAATCTTTCTGTGCGTCAGCGATGACTCTGCCACACGTGGAGACTTTGAACTGAGTGCTAGTGGGTGGAAAGCACGTGGAAGATATTCTGTAGCTGTTGTTTGTAGCAAGGTGGGGGTCCGGCTGGCTGCTGCCGCTGGACTGGTTCCTGGTCGCGTTCGGCCCGTGGGGTCGGCCCTGGGAGTCGGCTCGCACCGCAGGGCGAGGTGACGATTGCCGATAGGCGGGCTCAGAGGTTCCCGGTCGGACGATAGCTATGGGGTCGGCCCCGTGGCAAACAGCCTTAGAGAGAGAATGCGGCTTCTCCGTTCCTGGGCTTAAAGGAACAGCGCGACGTTTGAGATAGTCCCTTCTCCCCGACAACTGGGCAGATCTTACCCTCGGGGCTGGTCCAGCCCTCCGATAGCACGATGGGCTCCCCTGGAGATACGACCGGCTATAGTGACGCTGGCTTCTCGGGCTCAGCGAAGGTCCTCCTCTGGGCTGATCCTCACGATCATAGTGCTTCTCACGATGCAGAGGCTTCAGTATGCGTGCATGTATTGTAGAAGCTAACAACAAGCTCAATGGCAGAGGCTGTGGCTCGATAGCTGCTCTCTCGAGCAAGTACAGAGACAAAGTGAAAGAGGAGGCAACTTGTTTACCAACAGGGGTAATATTTATTGGTTCCTCGAGGCTGGGTTTGACCAATGGGCACTCTGATAGACAAGTGGCTTCAGCCTATAGAAAGCGTGAAGCTAGAATTATGCCCATACTTGGTAATGGTCTTCCTCCTGAAGGAGGGGGAGACCTATCCCCATGCTGGGGGCCAGATCTAGTATCTGGGCAGAATGTGCCTTCACCACACCTGGGCAGCACATCCCAATGGTGAATGACTCTCTCAGTGAAGAACTTTCTCCTCACCTCAAGCCTAAACTTCCCCTGGCACAGCTTAAGACTGTGTCCTCTTGTTCTGGTTGCTAGAGAAAAAAGACCAACCCCCTCCTGGCTACAACCACCCCTCAGGTAGTTGTAGAGAACAATGAAGTCTCCTCTGAGCCTCCTCTTCTCCAGGCTAAGCAATCCCAGCTCCCTCAGCCTCTCCTCACAGAGCTGTGCTCAAGGCCTCTCTCCAGCTTTGCTGCCCTTCTCCGGACACGTTCAAGTGTCTCGATGTCCTTCCTAAATTGAGGGGCCCAGAACTGGACACAGGACTCAAGGTGTGGCCTAACCAGTGCAGTGTCCAGGGGCAGAATGACCTCCCTGCTCCTGCTGGCCACACTGTTCCTGATGCAGGCCAGGATGCCATTGGCCTTCTTGGCCATGTGGGCACACTGCTGGCTCATGTATAGGCGGCTGTCAATCAGTACCCCCAGGTTCCCTTCTGTTTGGCTGCTCTCCAGCCACTCTGACCCCATCCTGGAGCTCTGTCTGCATGGGGTTGTTGTGACCAAAGTGCAGCACCCGGCATTCTGTGTCTTTACCAGCCCTGTATTTCTCTATATTATCTCATTGTGCTACAGCCAGTGAAAATCCCATTTTATATGCAATTTACTGCTTGTCACTGCTGTCTCTGTAAAGCTGTAGCTATAGCATACAAAGATAGCAAAAGTAAACCAGATTGCCCACAGATAGCTTGTCATTTACAGAAACTGATGTCACAGTAAATCAAATAAAACAAAGCTATGAGCAGGTCAAGAGAAGTTCATGCAGAGGAGCCTTGCCAGACCACAGCTCTGAGAGCTTGCACACCTGTACAAAGCTCCTGACCTGTTACTGGCACAGCTAACTATCCAAATCCTACTTCCTAAGCCCTCTTTGTGCTGGTGCGGATGACCACAGTTGACGCTGGTAAAATGACCACTGCATTTTCACAGTTTCCTTTAAAATCAGGCCTAGAAGAGTCTTTTTGTATATAGGCACTTTTTTATTCACATGTTCCTCATATTCCTCATAACCACTGTGCATTTGTATGTGTGGGTTTGGTTTATTCAACACGATGCATCAAATGGTGTAGTTCTCTGAAGAAGAACTCCCTAACTCCTGAAGATGTTGTCTCGGTCCGGAGAGGGAAAGAGACTCAGGGCTTTGTTTTTAATATTCCCATGCTGTGAAATTAGAGGCACAAACGAGGCCAAAATATCAACAGCTGGACTATTTATTACATAAATAAAGTGGATGGGTCAGAAGGGAGAGAGAGAAAAGAGAGAGAGAGAGAGGAGGAAAAGAATTATATTACCACACCCCTCACGCCCCCCAAGACAGTTTGAGTCTGTGGAGGAAAGGTGCTGCAGGAGATGTTGGGTCTGTAGAGAAATGGTGCTGAGGCTTTGGCTGTAGAAGGGATGTGGTCCTCTGAGCAGCTTCTTCAGCTCCATGAGTTGCAGCAGGTGGAACTTATGGCATGGAGAGAGGGTTTTCAGAGTCCAAGATCCGCTGTGTTGCCCCATGGTGTTTCCAGCGTGTGGTGCCATCTGCTTTCTTCTGCATTTTTCTTCTTCAATTTTCTTCTCCCAAGCCAGTAGCTGCTCCAGTCTTTTATACAGTTTTTCAGTCCTTAGGCAAGTGTCCAGGTGTTGTTCCCCAGGATATTGTTCTGGGAAACCATCTTTAGGTAAGTGTCCAGGTATCATTCCCCAGGAAATCTTTCTGTGTATTCATGTGAGTCTGGATGGAGGGGGAGCTGGCCTCTGCCTCCTCCTTCTCCATCTACCTACCCACACACTCATTACACATCAGGAAACAGGTGGTGAGTCCATTGTCTCATCATCCTCCCTTCCTGGGGTATCTGATGGCTGGAAATGATCTTGTCCTGAAGGCATGATGGCTGGGCCCTTAGGCCATTGTTGTAGGCCAGCTGCAGTCCAGTGAACAATGTTGTCTTTGCACCTTCCAAGACTCCTTCCAGTGGCTCTGCCCAATGCCCATCAGCTATTGTCTGGGCAAGCAGCAAGTGATTTTATCTTTGTTGAGTCACACCAGGAGAGACAAGCTTTAGTCTCTCACAGATGTCCAACTGGAAACCACAAGGAGCATTGAACCTTACTCAGGCCCTGTAAGAAGGACATTAGTTGAGCTACCACAAGATGGACAGTGAGGTGCTGGAGAGTGTCCAAAGAAAGGCAACAAAGCTGGCAAAGGGTCTGGAGAACAGGTCTGGTGAGGAGCAGCTGAGGGAACTGGGGTTGTTTATCCTGGAGAAAGGGAGGCTGAGGGGAGACCTTCACATTCTCAACAGTTTCCTGAAAGGGTTTTGGAGCCAGATGGGGGTTAGCCTCTTCTCCCAAACAACAAGCAACAGGACACGAGGAAATGGCCTCAGGTTGCACCAGGGGAGGTTTAGGTCGGGTATTGCGAAAAATTCCTTCCCCCAAATGGTTGCCAATCCCGGGGACAGGCTGCCCAGGGAGGTGGAGCCCCCATCCCTGGAGGGATTTAAAATCTGTGTAGATGTGGTGCTGAAGGACATGGTTTAGTGGTGACCTGGCAGTACAGGGTTAATGGTTGGACTTGATCCTCAGGTTTTCTTCCAACCAGAATGACTCCATGACTCTCCAAAAGAGCTGCACACCCCTGCCCTGAGGTGACAGCCCATACATGCTGGTAACTTGCAGCACCATGCTCCAGTTTGTCAAGCAGCAAAAGATTTTTGACCAAATGAGTCCTTGCCACCGGTGCCCTTTCAGGACTCTGTTCAACCAGAGCTCTGCCATCATCCTATCACAGGTATGGTCTCACCATTAATGATAAAAACTGAACCATGCACGTGTTGATTTCATCAAAGAAACCACCAGAGACCTCAAGCAAACACTTGACTACTGCTTGTGTGTTTGAGCAAGCACCATCCCATCATATGCTCAGGAGGAAGAGATTTGAAGGGAGATTTGACAATTCTGGTGTGACCTGAGACAAACCTGAAACAAAACTGTTTCTTTCACAATTTAGACGAAACATGGAACAAGGGGAAAAGTTAAGAGCAATCTTCTTTAATTAGACAAAACTCAACCTAAGGAAACCCAAAGTGCAGCACTGGTCTCTAGGTATGAGACTGTGTATGAATGAGGAACATTTCCTCAGTGTTATGGCTAGACAGGAGAATCCTTGAACAGATTTTCCTCCTACTCCATTGCTTGCTTGTTTTCCAATTGACTTTCTAGGAGATGCTGCTCCCCTCTGTTTGTATTTAGCTGTCATCACCTGCCCACGCAATGGATCTTTTAATTCTGCACAGAAATAACTCCCACCCTGAACAGGCTGATTTCTGGATGAAGGCCCATTTGGATTGCTGCTTCCTCCTCTACCCTCAGGAGCTCTGTTTAGCACAGGTGACAATCATAGAATTCATTGGGTAGGGAAGGAGCTTTATGGGTCATCTATTCCAACCCCCCTGCAGTAAGCAGGGACATCCCCAATCGGATCAGAGCCTCACCGAGCCTGACCTTGAATGTGATGGTTCAACAATAGAACAGAACAAACCAGGTTGGAAGAGACCTTCAAGATCATCACGTCCAACTTATCATCCAACACCATCTAATCAACTAAACCATACAACCAATCACCCCATCAAGTCTCCTCCTAAGCACCTCCAATGATGGCACCACCACCACATCCCCAGGCAGCCCATTCCAATGGGTTATCACTCCCTCTAAGAAGAATTTCTTCCTAACCTCCAGTCTAAACCTCCCCTGGCACAGCTTGAGACTGTGTCCTCTTGTTCTGGTGCTGGTTGCCTCCACTGCCCCCACCAGCTTGTTCCAGTATTCCACCAACCACACAGCACAGAACTTCTTCCTAATGTCCAATCTAAACCTACCCTGCTCTAGTTCAAAACCATTGTCCCTTGTCCTCTTGCTACATGCCCTTGTAAACAGTCCCTCCCCAGCTTTCGGGTTTCAGTTTTGAGAAGAAAAAAGTTGCCACAGACTCCCAAATGAAACCCTGCCTCATCCTCTCCACTCTGTAGCTGTGTGTTTTCCTGGCAGCCTCTTCTCTTTGAACTCCACTGGTTTGTATCCCCAGCAGGATGCCATGCTCTATTAGATAGTGCTTGAAATGAAGAGTTTGCTTTTTAATTAACAATTTCATAATGCTCTTCTTTTCTAACTGGAGAGGAAAATCCCACTGCTCCATCACATCTGCATACTACCAGAGCTTTCTTTTTGTCCCCAACACACATCCACAGTCTAATGGAGATAAAAAGTACTCTTGCAGTCAGTGCTGTCAAGCTCACTGACTGTGTACTTGGCACCCTCCCAACACCAGACTGAAGCTGGCATGCAAAAGCCCAGCACTTTGGCAAACTCATGACTGGAGCATTGGAACATCTCCAGCCCTCTGGATCATTTTGGGACATGGTTTAATGGCCACGGTGGTGTTAGGTTGATGGTTTGACTCAATGATCTTAGAGGTCATTTCCAACCAAAACAGTTCTCTGATTCTATCTGTCATTCTGTAGAGGTGTATGTGATGTGAGGCTCTTCTGGGCTGCTGGTCCCAGTGGCTGTGGTTGTGTTCACCTGATGGTGAATGGCTGTGCCCACTAGAGTCACAGAGCTTTTGACAGGAACAGACTGTGCTTTGTCAATGGTGGGTTTGAATTCCTCTAAAAGGTTTGGAAATGAAACCAGCCACCTCTAGGTCTGAGTGGTTCAGGCTATGCCTGGCAGAGATGGTTGGAAAGCATTAGCAGGTTGTCAGAACATTAAACATTAATGAATAAAGGCCATAATAGTTCCATCTGCTTGAAGGAAAATCGGCTCAACGTTAGCGTCAACGATCACCTCCCAGCACAATCCTTTCCTAGAATCACTGAATTGTTAGGGTTGGAAGTGACCTCAAGGATCACCCAGTTCCAGATCACCCCTGACATGGGCAGGGACACCTCACACTACATCAGGTTGCTCACAGCCACATCCAGCCTGGCCTTAAAAAACTCCAGGGATGAGGCTTCCACCACCTCCCTGGGAAACCTGTTCCAGTCTCTCACCACCCTCATGGAGAAGAACTTCTTCCTAACATCCAATCTGAATCTACCCATTTCTAGTTTATTTTTCCATTCCCTGCAGCCCTATCACTCCCTGACACCCTCAAAATTCCCTCCCCAGCTTTCTTGTAGGCCCCCTTACGATACTGGAAGGTCACAATAAGGTCTCCTCAGAGTCTTCTCCAGACTGCACAACCCCAACTCTCTCATTCTGACTCCATAGGAGAGCAGCTCCAGCCCTCTGCTTATCCTCCTGGCCCTTCTCTGGACATGCTCCAGCATGTCCACATCCTTCCTGTAATAGAGGCTCCAGAACTGGATGCACTGCTCCAGGTGGGGTCTCACGAGAGTGGAGCAGAGGGGGAGAATCACCTCCCTCGACCTGCTGGCTATGTTTCTCTTGCTGCAGCCCAGGATGGGATTTGCTTTCTGGGCTGCAAGTGCACACTGCTGGCTCATGTTGAGCTTCTCATCCACCAGCACTCCCAAGTACTTTTCTCTCAAAGAAGGGAATCAGACAGCAAAGCTTTGTCACAGCCCAAGTCTCATCAGTGAGTCCAGAAATCAGAGGGTTCCCCTGTACCCAAAGTCACTTTCAACTTGGCAATGAGTTCATCTGGATGAGTTCTTCAAGGAAAAAGAAATGTTGTTTTTTTTCTTAAACCAGGAATTCATCTGAACCCAAAGTATGTCATCCATGATAATTTATTCAGAGTATTTTAATTCTAATGAATTTCTAAAGTGTTAGGAAATATTTGCATAAGAAAAATCTGTGGAGTTTTGACTTCTTTAAAACTAAAATCCCCTGTTCATGATGTAATAATTAGTAAGAAGTACAAAGAGATCTAATGCCCATTCTTCTGTGTCAAACTGGCTTTCATTTTTCATCATAAATGCTGCCATTCTTAGCTCTTGAATAATTACCCTTTACATCAAGCTGCCTAGGGGATGTTCTCAGCCTTGGGAGAAGGAACACACATCACTTCTTTGTTTTCCTTTCAAAGACCAGACCAAAACTCTGGCACCCACAGTAGGAAAGGTGTTGAGAAGCTCATCACAGAAACGAAGCAGTGCTTCACCCTGCGCCCTTGGCACTGCGGCTTTGCAGCCTTCTGTGGCAAGTGGGTGGACCGAGAAGGAATTTGCTTGATGATCGTACTATGATGATACTATGATCATACTCAAAGAGCCAATGACTCAAAGTGGAGACAAGCAGATGAGTGGTGTTCCACTACCCCATGAGCCCCATGAGGGCTTGGTCCTGGGACCAGTGCTGCTGAACATCTCTGCTGGCAAGATGGGCAGTGGGATCACAGCACGTTCAGCAAGTTTGCTGATGACACCGAGCTGTGTGGTCCAGTCACCGTGCTGGGGGAAGGGATGTCATCCAGAGGAACCCAGGCAGGCTGGAGAGGTGAGCCCATGCCAGCCTCATGAAGTTCAACAAAGCCAAGTGCAAGGTCCTGCATCTGGATTGGGGCAATGCCAAGCACAAATGCAGGCTGGGTATAGAACTGATAGAGAGCAGTGCCAAAGGGAAGAACGTGGGGCACTGGGTGAGGAGAAGCTCAGCATGAGCAACCTGTGCTTACAGTCCAGACCCAGCCATGTCCTGGGCTGATCCCCAGAAGTGTGGGCAGCAGGTGGAGGAAGGAGATTCTGCCCCTCTACTCCACTCTACTCAGACCCCACCTACATTGTGTGGGCCATCTCTGGAACCCCCAGCACAGGAAGGACATGGAACTTCTAGAGTAGGTCCAAATGAGGCTGTGAATGTGAGCAGAGGACTGGAACACCTATCCTGTGATGATAGGCTGAGAGCTGGGGCTTTTAAACCTGGAGAAGAGAAGGCTCCAAGGAAACCTTAGAGGAGCATTCCAGGATTTGAAGTGGGCTACAGGAGAGCTGGAGAGGGACAGTTTACAAAGACATGGAGTGACAAGAGGATGTGTGGTGGCTTCAAACTGGAAGAAGCTGGGTTTAGATCAGAAATTAGGATCAAATTCTTCCCCGTGGGGGTGGTGAAGCAGTGGAACAGGTTGCCCAGGGAAGTTGTGGAGGCTGCAAGCCTGAAAGTGTTCAAAGGCAGGTTGGATGGGGCCTTGGGCAAGATGGTCTAGTAGGAAGTATCCCTGCCCATGGCACAGGGGTTAGAACAAGATGGTGATTTTTAAGGTTTCTTCCAACCCAGCCCCCCTGTTCTGCATTTCTGCAACTCTCCAGTGGAGACTCAGCTATTGAGATTTGAGGTTCTCATCACTTTTATACATTTCCCACCAATGCCAGGGCATTAAAGGGACAACACCTCTGGTGCGATGTAGGCATGCATTTACTGGTCTTGACAGAGCTCAGCTTTTGCCTTATGTTATTTGTTTCTGGGCTTTCACATGGCCCTAAAGCAACTTTGTCTTGAAAGTGAATCCTATCAAGTGGGCAACTGCTCATGCATGGTGGCATTACTTGTGGCTACCTCTCCTTCAGTTCTCATTGCGTGGCTGCAAATCAGCATTGCCAGCATCTCTGCTGGGAAGCACCCAGGCAGCTCACTGCCATGAGCTCCTCACAAGAAAATATATCCTCAGGTACCTTCCAAGGGGCAGTTAGGATGGTTTCAGTGTAACTCAGAAGGTGATTGTCTCATCAGCCTGTGGGCAACAGACAGAACACTATGAACTGCTGGTCTGCCTCGAGTATCTCCAGGCTGTAGCCTGGTGATGAGCAGGTGAGAGCCTGGGGCTCCAGCAGCTGTGGTGTGCAGACAGAACAGCCAGGCTGATTTGCCTTAAATATTTACACGTGGAGGTACTTCAGAGCAACTTGGCGTCTGAAAAATACCTGCTGCAATCTGAGTAAATCATTCCTAACCTATTCTTACCACTAAGTAGCACTCTGCTCCAAAGCCAGAGAGCGTTGGACTCTAGCAAGGCAGACAGGCTGATGTCTTTCACCTCTAGACAGCCTTCCTTTAGCCTGTGAACTTGTCTAATGACTACACCACCTTTCTTTGAATATAACCTCTCTCCTGTCCCAAAGCAATCACCTTTATTGGTCAGCAGTAAATTTCATGTGTGAACATTAGAGCCTAACCAGGCAAGCCTGGCTTGTGACAGATGGGACACAGCACAAGACATGCTCAGAGTCACAGTAACATTGTTATTGTGTCTTAATATCTAATAAGGTTCAGCTCTTTGTTTGATGGGAGAGCAGCAGGCTCTGAGTTCATCTGCCATAGGTTTGTTGACCATTTCTGCTAAAGACTCTTTCTTTGCTTCTCTTTCTTAGTTTCTGTTTTCATTCTAAGGAGGAAAAGCTGAGCAGACCTGGGGCTGCTTAGCCTGGAGAAGGCTTAGAGGGCATCTGATCAGTGTTTACAAATACCTTAAGGGTGAGGGTCAGGAAGGTGGGGATGGGAAGATGGAGCTGGTCTCTTCCCAGTGGTGGCCTGTGACAGGACAAGGGACAAGAGATAAAAAGTGGAACGCAGGAAGTTCTTCCTCAACATGAGGAAAAGATTCTTTGCCATGAGGGTTCTGGAACCCTCAGGAGAGGTTGTGGAGTCTCTGTCTCTTGAGAGATTCCAAACCCACCAGGAAACATTCACAGGATCGCAGAATGTCAGAGGTAGGAAGGGACCTCCAGAGGTCATCGAGTCCAACCCCTGCCAAAGCAGGATCACTCAGGGTAGTCTGCACAGGAATGCATCCAGGTGGGTTTGGAAAGTCTCCAAAGAAAGAGACTCCACAACCTCTCTGGGCAGCCTACTCCAGGGCTCTGTCACCCTCACTGTAAAGAAGTTTCTCCTCATGTTCAGGTGAAACCTTCTATCTTCAAGTTTGTATCCATTGCTCTTTCTCTCGTTGCTGTGCACCACCACAAAGAGATTTCTGTGTGGCTTGCCCTAGGTGATCCTGTTTTGGTAGGGATGTTGGATTAGATGATCTCCAGAGACCCATTCCAACCCCTACCATTCCATGATTCTGTAATTCCCTATAAACAAAGTTTTATCTGTCTTAAAAATGAAGGCATCTTCAGGGGCTACCAGACCTTCATGTATTTCATTGAAAGGGAATGGGTAGAGTGATTACACAAGGCTTTGGTGCTGACAAACGTATTCTAGTTGTTATCTAATCAATAAGACCACTTATAAATGATCTTTGCTGGAGGAGACCAACATTGTTCACACAGACCTGCTACACCTACTGTTCCCTTCAGAAATCTTACTGCAGTTTGTAAAACAATTATTGAAGTTTTCCCCTCTTTTTACATCTTGTGTGTGGAAAAATCAGGCTGTAGGCTCATGATTAATTGCAGAATTTAGGGGCCAGCTGGTGGCAGCTTTCTTGATAGTTTTGGTGGGTAAATAACTGCTTCTGCTGAGGAACAAAAAGCACAAAGGGGAAAAAAAAAGATGCTGCTTTCAGAATGATCACAGGAAGGCAAAGGGAGGCAATACTAGTTGAGATGTCACAGGTGAACTGTGGCCCTGGAATAGAATAGAATAGAATAGAATAGAATAGAATAGAATAGAATAGAATAGAATAGAATAGAATAGAATAGAATAGAATAGAATAGAATAGACCAGGTTGGAAAAGACCTTTGAGATCATTGTGTCCAACCTATCATCCAACACCATCTAATCAACTAAACCATGGCACCAAGCACCCTATCAAGTCTCTTCCTAAATACCTCCAGTGATGGTGACTCCACCACCTCCCTGGACAGTCCATTTCCATGGTCAATAACTCTTTCTATGAAGAACTTCTTCCTCACATCCAGCCTAAACCTCCCCTGGCACAGCTTGTTCTGGTGCTGGCTGCCTGGGAGAAGAGACCAATCCCCTCCTGGCTACAACCTTCCTTCAGGTAGCTGTAGAGAGCAATAAGGTCACCCCTCAGTCTCCTCTTCTCCAGGCTAAGCAACCCCAGCTCCCTCAGCCTCTCCTCACAGGGCTGTGCTCCAAACCCCTCCCCAGCTTTGTTGCCCTTCTCTGGACACACTCCAGCAAGTCAACATCCTTCCTAAACTGAGGGGCCCAGAACTGGACACAGGACTCAAGGTGTGGCCTACCCACCTTGAATGTGGGAGATGTGCAGTGGTATTATTTGCCTCATGTGGCTGCAGAAATCCAATGGATTTTATTGGGGGGTGTGTGTGAAGAGGATTTCTTGCCTGCAAGTTGCAATACTCTAAAAGCTCTGGGGAATATTCCAATGGAAAATAGAACTGGAGGCCAGACCTGGTGGGGCCCATTTTGAATAGATGCTGAGCACCTCTTCTTTGCTTTGTCTTGAAAGATGAAGTAATACAGAGAGCGCTGCTCATGGCTTGGTGTTTGTGCAACGCTCAAAATGATGAGTGCTGGGGCTAGCCAAGCCCCTCAAGGCTGCTCCAGCAAGGGTGGGAAATAACTATAAACTGCACTGAGCCACTCAAGACAGCGGCCTCAGGAACAGGACAGGGCTGCAGAGCTGTGATGTGTACAGCTGATTGAGCTCTGACACAACCACACCAGGGAGGATTCTTCTCCCTTTAATAGCCCTGAGACTGTTACCAGGGCAGAATCTGCTCAAAAGGTCTGAATGAGGCCAGTTTAGATGGTGAATGCTGTCCACAGGGGGTGAGCTGGGACTGTTCATGTCACTTCTCTGCAGAGACAAGCTGGCCCTCGGATAGGAGCTACAGGCTGTGGCCACCCAGCTTTCCAGCATATGTACTTATTAGTGATTTTAAGGAAAATGAATTTTCCTCCTCCTCTGTCTCCCTTTACTTACATCAGTCACTAAAGAAATGTCCAGGGCTTGTTTGAAGAGTTAGCCGGCTCTGGCATTTGTACTTACCCTGACAAAATGCTGGTCTGTGCAGAGCATCGGAGGAACATTGTTCTGACAGCCCATTGAGTTTTACAGTTCCAAACTTTCCTGGTTAATGTACCATGGGCTCAGGCTGCTCCCTCCTCCTCTCGACTCCATTGCTGATGCCATGGCCCTGGGAGCTGCTTGCTGCCAGCACACGTGCCTGGCGCTGGCTCCGTCCAGCCAGGAGCCCCCGGCTGTGACCCCTCCAGCTGCAACGGTGTGGGAAAGAGCTCTGAGTGCTTCAGAGCCTGCTTTGCCAAGAGAGATCTGCGTGTGGCAGTGCACAGGGGGAGAACAGAAAGTTTGGCTTTTACAGGAATTGTAGAATCAGCAAAGGGTGGGGTGGTTTGGGTTAGAAATTGATCTTTTCTCACTCACAGAATCACAGAATGGCAAGGGCTTGAAGATCTGACCAGACATCATCCCCAGACCTCTGGAGATCATCTAGTTCAACTCCCCTTCTGAAGCTGGGTCGCCTACAGCAGCTTGCCCAGGATCTCAATGCCCAGGTGGGTTTGGAATCTCTCAGACATGGAGACACCACAACCTCTCTGGGCAGACTGCTCCAGAGCTCCAGCAACTTCATGGCAAAGGAATTTTTCCTCATGTTCAGATGGAACCTCCTGGGTTCCAGTTTGTGCCCATTGCCCCTTGTCCTGTCACCAGGCACCAATGAGAAGAGTCTGGCCCCATTCTCTTGCCCCCACCCTTTAGCTCTTGCTGGGCATCGAGCAGATCCCCTCTCAGGCTGCTCTTCTCCAGGCTAAACAGCTCCAGGTCTTTTCTTCTCACAGAAATGCTCCAGGCCCCTCAGATCTTTTGTGGCCTCCACTGGACTCTCTCTAGTAGTTCTCTGTTTTGAGCTGGGGAGCCCATAACTGGAACCAGTATTACAGATGTGGCCTCACCGTGGAAGAGCAGAGGGTGAGGAAAACCTCCCACAAACTGCTGGACACACTCTTTTTAATGCAGAATACTATAGGCCTTCTTGGCCAGGTGGACATATTGCTGGCTCATGTTGTCCCTTTAAGTATTGAAGTCCATCAGAAAATCTCCCTAGATTCTTTTCTTCTCCAGGCTGAGCAACCCCAACTCTTATCCTGGCCTCACAGCACAGGGCTTCCAGCCCTCCCATCATTGCTGTGGCCTCCTCTGGCCTCACTCCAACAGGTCCCTGTCTCTGCCATGCTGAGAAGTCCAGGGTTGGGCCCAGCAGAGCAGGTGGGTCTCAGCAGAGAGGCAGACTCTCCTCCCTCCACCTGCTGCCCACACTGCTGGGGATTAGGCCAGGACAAGCTTGGCCCTGGGCTGGCAGTGCCTGGGGGTGGCTCATGTCCAGCTTTCCAACCACCAGCACCCGCATATCCTCCTCTGCAGGGCTGCTCTGCAGTCCTTCATCCCCCTGCCTGAATTGCTGCTGGAGCCTGTCTAGCCCCAGGTGGATGACTTTGTTGAACATCACAGTATCACAGTATCACCAAGGTTGGAAGAGACCTCAAAGATCATCGAGTCCAACCTGTCGCCGCAGACCCCATGACTAGACCATGGCACCAAGTGTCACATCCAATCCCCTCCTGAACACCTCCAGGGACGGTGACTCCAGCACCTCACTTGTGCAGGAGGCTCAAAGCAGAGTGGTTTTTAACCAAAATCCAAGCCAAACTTTGTAACTTTGAAGTAAATCTGGACAGGCAAGTTTGTCACCATACAGCTTACTAACAGCAGGACCCACGAGCTGGGAAAGGTCACCTTCATCCCTGGTGGACCAAGAAGAAGTCTGGGGAAAGATCAGCAGCAAGGGTTGCGTGCTGCTGCTGTGTGACAGTTGGTAAAGAGCAGGTTAAAGCCTGCTGAGCTCTGTCACTTTTAGGGCAGGGCTGGTTGCCTGCAGTGCGAGTTGGTTGTTTCTCTCCAGTGTTTTGAGTAATTATTTTGGTCGTTCATTCAGTGCGATATTTGCAGTGCAGTGCAGCGAACTGAAATGACCCAGAAATAATTCCCCAACACGACCTGACGCTCTGGCTTATATTCAGAGAGAGATTTATAGTTTTACTCACAGAAGATCTCCACCAAAACGCTCCTCAGTCATTCCAGGGTAGCTGCTTCCATTCCTGCAATACCAGATAGCTTTAGAGACACAAAGTTGCATTTAGTGCTTCTTGACTCAGAGAGTGACTGTGTTGGGACAGAAAGGTTGCATGAGGAACTCCAGAGGAGACCTGCAGGCTGTTGCTCGGAGGTTCAGCCCCAGCTACAGGGACCGCAGCTGCTCTTACAGGAATCAGTCCTGGCACCACCAGCCCCCCCAGGTACACCAACGCTCTGCTGCATTGCACTGATGCTGAGCACTCACAGTGCTGCTCTGAGTGATTGTTATTTGGGGAGGGCTGGCTGGTTAGAAGCTTCTTTGCAGTGAAGGTACTGCAGCCCTAGAGCAGGCTGCCCAGAGAGCCTCCTTCTCTGAAGAGATTCCAACCCACACTGGGCATTGTGATCCTGGGCAACCTTCTGTGGGTGACCCTGCTTTAGCAGGAGAGCTGGATGTGGTGATCCTCAGAGGTGCCTTCCAAACCCCCATCAGTCTGGGATTCTGCATTTAACTGGCATTTTTGCTCCTGCCACTGTGCCAAACCAGGTGGTGGAGCAGGGGTCACAATCCTGATTGTATTGGCTGCAGTGAATTTGGGTTGATTGTTATTCATCTGGAGGGAGGACTGGGATGTAAAAGCAGCTGTACACTTGCGTGTGGTAGTGCCAGCAAGTGGCAGTGCCAGTGATGTCTTGTAGGCTAAAAAGCCTCTGAGGCTTTTTGTTGTTGTATAAAAAACATCAAATCATTTCAGTTGGAAGAGGCCCTTAAGATCATCAAGTCCAGCCACTACCCAGCACGGTCAGGTCACCACTAAACCGTGTTCCTCAGCACCATATCTACACAGCTTTTAAATCTCTGTGGATGGTGACTCCCCCACTTCCCTGGGCAGCCTGTTCCAAGGCTTGATAACCCTTTTGGTGAAGAAATTTTTCCTCATGTCCAACCTAAACCTCCCCTGGTGTAAGTTAGGGCCACTTCCTCTTGTCCTATCACTTGTCACTAAGGAGAAGAGACCAACCCCCACCTTGCCTCAACCTCCTTTCAAGGAGTTGTAGAGAGCCAGAAGGTCTCCCCTCAGCCTCCTTTGCTCCAGGCTGAACAACCCCAGATCCCTCAGCTGCTCCTCACCAGACCTGCTCTTCAGACCCTTGACCAGCTTTGCTGGTCTTTGGACATGCTCCAGCACCTCAATGCCCTTCTTGGAGTGCAGTGTAACTGAACTCTGTACTCAAGGTGTGACCACAGCAGTGCTGAGTACAGGAGGACAGTAACTCCTCTGGTGCTACTGACCACGCTGTTGCTCATCAAGGCCAGGATGCTGTTGACATTTTTGGCCACCTGAGTGCACTCTGACTCATATTTAGGTGTTCCCAAGTTGCTTTAGGATAAAGATCAGACATTGCATTGATGTAACGAGGCAGTAAATGTTTTATTTCCTCCTTCCAGCACTAAGTGGGTACCTAGTTTGGTCAAGTGTAGAGGAGAATTCAGACACAAACTTCAGATGCATATTTTGGCGTTTTCCTACCCACTGCTACTTTAAAATGGTTATAAACACCTCTCAGCTACTGATCTCTACAGACATGTTGGGCAGCTATTTCAAGCTGACTAAATCACCATCGCTGGCAAAACACATTAATTTTCGTCCTTGTGACAATGCCTGATCCATCCTGTCCTGCTCTTAGGCACTGTTGGACACATTTAGCACCATGGTGGACTTATGACTCACAAATAACTCACAGGATTATTTCAGCCCGTTGAAGAGTCAAAAAATAGCAACTGACTGTTTGCCACTGATGTTAATGTGGCATCCCATTTTACAAACTGGGAAGTGGAAGGAGCCAAGGTGTGTCTGTCCAAATGGTTTTAGTGCAATTCATTTTCTCTCCTCCCAGTTCAACCAGCTACCAGCTATGGTTCTGACCGTGACACGGTGCGGGCAGGCAGCAGATGCCACCCCGTACTCCCTTCCAGCCCAGAGCAAGCAGCACATCGTCTACACCTGAATGCACGGCCATGCCTTGGGGGTTACAACCCAGCCCCCAGCAACCAGCCAGGAGCAGGAGCTGACTCACGTTAATTGTAACGCTATTGTAGCCTGAGCAGAACAAAGCAGCAACAATCAGGCTTAAAACAAACAACAAAACCCAAAAGCAAGATCATGTTATTTTAGAACAAAGGCACATGTAGCTGAACTAATACTCCTGACGAGCAAGGACATGGCTTTCTCGCAGGGCATCCTGCAGTCCTGTAGGGAAGAAGTGACCTTATTTGCATTTTTCTAGTTGAATCGCTGACGGGATTTCTGCAGCACTGCAAGAGAAAATTCCTCCAGGAGAACATGGAAATATCACAGCACTAACGCAATATCCTTCAACTAGGTTCTTTTTCCTCAGCCATCCTTCACCCCTCGCACAGCCACCCAGCACTAAGCCGCGTCTGCGCTTTCGCTCCGTGCCACTCCCCCACTTTTGCTTACAGCAGAATGTGAAAGCAGCCCAGGAACTAACCATTAAGGCTTGGGTTAATTTTTCCTCTGCATTTCAAAAGCCTCAAAATTGCTTTTCCGCCCTCCCTTTCCAGAACAATCCGTGATCCTCCTTCCTCCCCAGCCCCGGTTTGTAGCCCTTCTAAAAGCAGAAGAATGTTCTGCCCTCGCCTCGTGCTGGCACGTTTGAGTGCCCCTTTCTAAGGTCAGCATTTTGAGTTTGAAGTCTATGCTTTTAGACGCTTCTAGCAGGAGCATTTTCAATTCTAATCACGCTTTCTAAATTGCTTAGACTATTTCCCAGCGTGATGTCCTGCTCCACTTTTATAGTTAGATAATTAAATTCCGTGCACAGGAGCGTTCAGCTCCTCAGCAGAGACACAGATGTAAGGCAGACTGCTGTGCAACTTCCTTGGCATCTTCTCACACTTTAGTGGCAGCTGATAGAGAGAACAAGGATTTTTGGGATAGAAATGTCTCATCTGTCCATTCAGTACATGACCACTGCTTCACCACCCCGTTGGCTTCACCTTGGGATGGTAATGGCTGAGAAATAAGTGGCTTAGGGTGCTGGCCCAAAGTATCAAAAGAAATGTGCCTGAGGAACTTTTATGTCAAGATCCAGGCTTTTTCCTGATGCTGCACAAGATCTTGGCCTGCCATCTTTCCCCAGGAGCAATGAAGCAGCAGGAGACCAGGTAGGGCTATTAACTGTCACCTTTTAAGCTTTCTGTGTAATGTATGCACTCAGCTTTAGAAAAAGCTGTATGGATTAATTGTACACATCCCAAGTATGATAATAACACATTCATGTTTGAAGACTCATAGAACAGTTTGGGTTTGAAGGGATCTCAAAGATCACCCAGTTTCAATCCCCTGCCATGGTCAGTGACACCTCCTCCTAGACCAGCTTGCTCAAGGCCCCTTCTGACCTGGCTTCCAGGTTTGGAGCTTCCACTTCACCTCACCACCCCCAAGGGGAAGAATTTCCTCCTAATGTCTTATCTAAATCCAGTGACTTTCAGTGTGAAGCCATCACTCCACACCTTTGCAAAAGGTCCCCCTCCAGCTCTCCTGCAGGCTACATTGATCAGTTTTTTATTTTTTTTAAAAATAAAGGATGTATTTTAAAATATTTTAATATCCTTTTATATTTGTATAGTCTATTTAATATAAGGCATATAAATTTAAAATAGATATTTATTTGTTTGTGCCCTTTCTATATACTACTTTATTTATATACTAATGTATTTCCTATATGACATATTTTCCGTATTATAGCATCATAGAATGGTCCAGGCCAGAAGGGACCTCCAAAGGTCATCCAGCCCAACCTTCCTGCAGTCAGCAGGGACATCCCCAACTAGACCAGGCTGCCCAGGGCCTCATCAAGCCTCACCTTGAATATCTCCAGGGACGGGGCTTCAACTGCCACCCTGGGCAGCCTGTTCCAGTGTTCCACAAACCTCATAGTAAAGAACTTTCTCCTAACACCCAATCTAAATCTGCTGTGCTCTAGTTTGAAGCTGTTGCCCCTGGTCCTGTCCCTGCAGGCCTTTGCAAACAGTCTCTCTGCATCCTTCTTGTAGCCCCCTTCAGGTACCGGCAGGCTGCCATTAGGTCTCCCCAGAGCCTTCTCTTCTCCAACGTGAACACCCCCAGCTCCCACAGCCTGTCCTCACAGCAGTGCTGCTCCAACCCCTCTGCTATATATACGCTACCTACTATACATATTTATATATGTGTGGCAGTTTTAGGCTGTGCCTTTAAGAAAAGGACAGCTACAGAATCCTCTAGCTGAAATGTTTAGGTGTGACAAAGGAAAACAAAGATAATTCTAAACGAATTTCATTGGTAGATCAGTAGAGATGTGGCTTTAAGAACTCAGTCTGAGTTCAGTCGGTGCTGCTTTTCTCTTCTGCTCTTGGCTGGTGTGACCTTGGACTTGTGAGATAAGAAAACTAACTTTTTTCCTTAACAACTGCTTTGAGCTAACAAAATTTCCCTTAATATCCATTTTCTCTCTTTAGTCCTTTTTGGGAAAAGGGGGAGGAAGGGGGAAAAGGGGTTCTGGGGAAACCCGGAGGGGGCACTCTCCTCCGGAGGCCGTTTCTGTGTCACGTTCCTTACTGTATATTTCTGTACATGCTGTAAATACAGTATATTTTGTATCTATTCATTGCATTTCATTCTGCTTGCAAAATACAGCTTTTTCCATGTGCTTCTCTGACTGAGTCAGCTGTGCTTTATGTGGTGGGAGGATTAAACTTTCACACTACCACACTATCGTGTACTATAGAGATTTACAAGTGAAAGGTGGGGAATAACGCAGGCCGGTTGGGTACAAGGAAAGGCCGCGGGAGTCTGAACTTAATGTATAATATAACCTTTATTCTTTTTCCTCTAAACTCTTGGAAACTTACATAACAATCGTGCTTTAAGTATGACACCATTTATAGACATTTAAAATGCATCTTAATTTATAAATATTTTACATTTGGTCCATAGAACAGGTTGCAATTTACTAAATAGTACTGTACTCTTTTAAACAGGCTCTGTATATAGTTTTGAATATGTATATATTACATATATATTTATTTATTATTATTTTTTTAATATAGAGATAAGATTTGCTTGGTGTTCAGGTATTTCCTTATTGCAAAAAGAATATATGATCATACAATAATCCTTTTTTTTTTCTTTTTCTTTTTTTTTTTGTTATTCCAGGGCAAATACTACCAAAAACCAAAAAAATAAAGAAAAGAAAAAGAAAAGAAAAAGAAAAAAGAAAGATATAGCTATTCACAGTTTACACACAGTAGTCCTACAACACTATTTTGTGCTATGTGATAACGTTTGTACAGCTTTTTTTGCTAAAGAGCAGGTCTGTCAAACATCTGTCATAATTTGTTTACAATCAAACATTGAATACTGCATTTCTCTTAGGACAACAGGGGACTCGAGTACATTGAACAAGGAAGAGAAAAGTGGGAGCTGTTAATCCTTAGTCTAATGAAATTCACACCGATGACGCGTGATGGCGGACGGGGTTTCCTCTACATCCCAAAGACTCACAGGGCTTTTGCATTCCAGCTCTAGCCGTTTAAGGACGTAGCGTAGTTATCTCGGAGTATTTGTACAGCTGATCTACGTATGAAGAACAGTTTAGAGCCTACCAAACAGAGCGGGAGATTTCGAGGATGGGTTTCCAAAGTGTACGCGTGGATTATATATATATATATTATTTCTACACTGATGTGCTTGACATTCTGAGAATAATACCTTATTGCAAGAACATGTTTGTCACCTTCAGACAAAGAAACAACGAAAAACCCAACATTCACAGTTAACAGGTTTCTCACGGAGTAGTTCTACGGAAAATTGTGCTAGCTAAACATTGTACGTTGCACAAAAGAAATGAAGGGAAAAAAACCCCAACCCAAGGTCTGCTGAAAAGCATGTTTCATTGCACAGTTCTGTCACAGTCATTTACAATCAAACAGCAACTACTGCTTTTGTTTTTTAATGTTTTCGTTTTTCCACACTCTTTTGTGCCCGTCGTATAGCTGCCAAACGAGAAGCGCCGAGCGGGGCTAACTGCTGCCTTTGCCACACAGGCAAACCACCAGCAGCTGAATTGGGCTTCCTGCCTGTGTGGCAAACGCAGCCCCAGCCCAGGCTGGAGATCCTTTATTACTGAAATAGCTTTCCCTCATGCCTTCACCACCACAAATAATGTGTCAATAAAAAGAAAACTCCCCCCCTCCCCCGAACTTCCCCACCCCCCTCCAAAGTGCTAAGGATCCGTAGTTTGTTGTTTGTTTGCTTGTTAGAAACTGTTAAAAGTCCTTGAAGAGATTAAAAAGAACGGTTGTGAATTAAACCCTCAAATCCAAGTACAAGGACAAGCTTCAATCTTTAAGCCATTGTTTTGGTTTCTATTTCGGTGGCAATGCAATAGTGGTAGAATAATAATGGCATAATAGAAGCTCAAGCACTCAGAGCTTGAATTGCAAATACTTTGTATTTCTTTTGCTCCTGGGAATGTTTAAAAGCTCTTGGCTATTACTGCTCATCCTGCTAAAAACTTCAGGAGTCATATTTTTGCCTCTAACAGCTGCGACTCGTGTCATATCAATTCACAAGGCCATGCTCCTTTCCTAAGAGACACAATATACAGACTTGTAGAGAAATTTATGATCCTAACTGAAAGTCATCTCAAAAGGCTAAGTACAGAAGTACAGATCCTGTTTACAGCTACTCTATGCCTTATTGCCACCAACAGCCATTACCTCACCACGTAATTTGTACTAGGAATGTTTATGAAGCCTGTGCCTACTGTTATGGGAAGGGAGTCTCTCCCCCCTCAAACAGCCTCGACTGGAGCAAATTTTAAGGGCAGACTTTTTGACTGGAAATCACTTGGTTACAAAATACTTCATTCTTTTAGTACAAAACAATTCCAAACTTAATTGCACTCCTGCAAAGTCAGAAATAACAGTCTTGGGATTCAGCGGTAAGAAAGAATTGATCGACTACTAAAAATCAGCAGCACAAAACTTCAAATAGTCGTGCTAAAAGGTAGATTAAAAAGGTCTTGGCACATCAATTTACAAATTCCAAGGTATGCAACTACTGTTGCGAAAGGATAAAAACATTAACAGTCTGTGGATTGCCAGAGGACACAAAACACTGCCAACATCTGAGCTCGCGCAATGGTTGGGTCGGACCCATGGCGATTCCCTTAGAGTGGAGATGACCATTTTCCTTCCTTCCTTCCTTCCTTCCTTCCTTCCTTCCTTCCTTCCTTCCTTCCTTCCTTCCTTCCTTCCTTCCTTCCTTCCTTCCTTCCTTCCTTCCTTCCTTCCTTCCTTCCTTCCTTCCTTCCTTCCTTCCTTCCTTCCTTCCTTCCTTCCTTCCTTCCTTCCTTCCTTCCTTCCTTCCTTCCTTCCTTCCTTCCTCTTTTTTTTTTTAAACCCTTTTTGTTTGTTTGTTTGCTTTTATTGTTGGTTTTTTTGTTTGCTTGTTTGTTTGCCACTAGAGGTAGGTAATTATATTCTCAGACATGAATTTGTGGTCATATTCAACCATGGGTGTTTTTGTTTTTCTGGAGCAGTATCGGTACGCTTACAAGACAGAAGTTTAGATGTAGGCTTCTTTGTTTGCAGAGTTGCTCTGTTGGGCCTGGTCAGGGCCGTTTTCAGGGTGAGTGATGTCTTCACTTGGCTGAATCATCACTTGGATGCGCTGTTTAAAGAACAACAATAAATGCGATGGGGTCAAAAAGCTGTTTCTAAGCTTGTTCGTTGTTTTGTTTGGTTTATTTTTCTCCTTCAAAGGCAATCCTAAAGGCTTCTGTCTAGGCATCAGAGCTAAAATGAATAACTGTCTATCTCCCAAGGCACTGAAAAGGCACTGACCAGTTCTAGCTGTGCCCTGAACATGGCAATAGGAGTTGAAAGATCACATACGAAATGGTAGGTACCACCAGGCATTAACAACTGAACATGCCTAGGGAAAGAAATGAGGAGAGATTTTGCCGTGAGTCCACATGCCAGACATACTGAATCACAAATTCACAGAGTGGTAGGGGTTGGAAAAGACCTCTGGAGATGAATTCAACTCCGCTGCCAGAACAGGTTCACCTAGGACAGGTTGCGTAGAAGAGCATCCAGGCAAGTTTTGGATGACTCCAGAGATGGAGACTCCACAATCTCTCTAGGCAGCCTGGTTCAGGGATCCTGCACCCTCAACGTAAAGAAGTTCCTTCTCAAGTTTAGATGGAACTTCCTGTGTTTAAGTTTGTGCCAGTTACCTCTTGTCCTGTCACTGGGCTCCACTGAAAGAAGAGTGGTTCCATTTTCCTGATACCCACCCTTTAAGTATTTATAACCACTCATAAGATCCCCCTCAGTCTTCTCTTCTCCAGGCTAAAAAGCCCCAAGTCCTTTCTTCATAAGGTCCCTTCTTCATGTATTAGTCCCTAATCACCAGAGAGGCTGCAAGTTTGCAGTGGGCAGCAGAGACTCAGAGGTGGATCTCAGACGTAATGGTGACCTCCTCAGGGAGCAGAAGGGACTAGAGAGCACTGGCTGCAGCTTCTGGAATTACTACTTCCAAGAGCCCAACAAGTAAAGTAGATCTGCATTTAAGATCATTTTATTTCTACTCTGTCTTTCCCAGTATTTTTTGTGTGTTCCCTGTTCATGATGCTTAACTGCCCAGCTCACATTCATGTCAAGGAGACCAGTTTTGACTGTCTAAACCAGTAAGTGGTATAGGATCCTCCTATTACCTAATGATCATTTATCAATACTTTCAAAAATGAGACCTTAATCCACAGTAAGGTTGAGATGAGGAATTTTTACTGTGGTTTTACACAGCTCTGGTTTATGGCAACAGTTCTCCATTTGCATGTAAATGTTTCCACAAGGCCAAGGGAAAGGCATTCAAAATGCAGGAGCTGAGAAGATGCAGCGGTAAAAAAACCACCACCACCAAAAAAAATCCCCCCAAAACCACCACAAGAATTCTGGGTTTTATGCAGACTCCTTTGAAGCATCACTGAGTCTCTTAAAATTTGCTGAAGACAAACATTTGGATCAAGATCTGAGCAATTCGTGAGGCATTACTCGTCAATTCTGCTTAGGATCATCTGCCCCTTTGCAAAGATGGCTCTGTCAGCTGCTTTTAGAACATTCCAGAGACTCTGACAAATTCCTTTTGACAGCCTTTGGTTCCCACGTTCACAGAGGACAGGGAAACGTGTTTCAGTCCTTGTGCTGAAGGAGGGTCTGCTGTGCACAGAATGAGACTATTGGCTGGAGAGGCAAACTGAGGATGTACCCAGATTAAAAAAACTAATCAAAAAAATCCATTAACTATGGCAAGTGTACGTGATTACTGAACACTGTACTGGTCAAGAACCTCATCAGCAGTTCACATGCCTTTAGCAGCGCTTCTCTGAGAATCTTAAAAGGGATTTAAGTCATACAATGCCTCTGTCACGTGGGAAGTGTCACCTCCTTTTAACAAATGAATAATGAATCAGGGAGAGGCTAAGGGCACAGTAGAATGAGAAAAGGCCTCTAAAGCTCTTCATGAAGTAGCTGTTCACAGAAGTCCCTTACATAAAGATGGGAGGGAAGCGTAGCATAATCATCAATGGGTCTGCTCCCAAGATCTACAGCTACCTTCTTGCAGCTGCAGCAGAACAAAGCAGGCATTGCAATTTACAACAGGAGTAACGGACAACAGGAGCTCACATCACAGAGCCAGAATGGCAGGGTTGGGAAGGGACCTCTAGGGATCATGCAGTCCAATCCCCCTGCTAAAGCAAGGTCATCCATGGCGGCTTGCCCAGGATCACAATGTCTGTGTGGTTTTGGAATCTCTCCAGAGAAGGAGAATCCACCACCTCTCAGGGCAGCCTGCTTCAGGATTCTGGCACCTTCACAGCAAAGAATTTTTCCCTCCTGTTCAGATGGGACCTCCTGGGTTCCAATTTTCACCCACTGCCCCTTGCCCTGCCCCCTGGCCCCATCCTCTTGCCTCCCAACCTTCAGCTCTTGCTGAGCATTGAGAAGATCCCCTCTCAAAAATCTTTGATCACATCACAGGAAGATGCTCAATCTGGTCATTGTGAGCAGACTCACATAGATATATGGGTCTACTCCTAAGAGTTTGATTCCAATTCCTTAGAGCATCCCCTGCCTTGACAAGATGACAGCCTTCTTGTGTTAACAGGATACATTTACCTCTTTCGGAAACAGCTGCTTTGTTTCTAGGTGTGAGGAGCTGGGATGCAAGTTGGAACTGTCATATCCCTGAGAAATGGATCACATTTAATGCAGTGAACTATGTTTTACAACAGATGGCACAGACACTGTCTTGTCTTCTCTCCGTTTGGTGAGTTTTTAATGTTTTTTATCCTGGTGCATAATAACTGGACTGAACAAGTGAGGCCACAGGAAATAGAGTAGACAGGAAGTGCCCAGCAAGTCTCTATCAGTGTGTACAGCTCTTGCAGGACAAAATTGTGCAGTCAGTCAGCAGAAAGAGGTAGAGGTAGGTAGGACTTACCTGTTTTAAGGAGCCTTTCAGAGTTAGAAACATATATGCCATATAGCCTGGTATCAGCACCATAGAAGACAAAGCCATGAACCAGCCAACCCCCTGGCCCCATTTTGGGAAAACATAGCTTCCCATTGTGAGCGGAGTCATTTGGACAGCACTGAAGAGAAACACTCCCTGCAAAACACAGCAGAAAAGGTTTGGGTGAGATTTCCAGGGTGTTCTGTGGTCAGGAGTTTTTCTAGGTTGACTTGGACCTCAAGACTGCCTTCACATCCAGGCAAGGAGAAGAGGATTCCTTTGGTTCCTGATGATGGCTTCTGGGCACTGGCTTGTAGATGGGGCCTGCAGGTCAGTCTTCACTGTGGAGGTGCAGAAAACAGGCATGTGTCAGCTCACTGCACTGCCTGATACTTTGCTACCTTAACAGGTACTTTGCTACTTTACAGGTTGGACTCCATGATCTTCGAGGTCTCTTCCAACCTTAGTGATACTGTGATACAACTAACCTCTAGTGTGGGGATGTGTAAGTCATGAAACTCTAATTCTGAAATGGTGAAGTTGTTTCTTTTCACTATGTTCTCATTGGAATAATAGCATCAGTACAGCTGTACTGTACTGGTCAGCCACAGACTTGTAGAAGCTCTTAACAAGAAATATTCTTTAAAGCCTGGCTCTGCATTGGCCTCTCCAATATCACATTCTAAGAAGGCCTGGCCCAGAAGCAGATCCTCCGAACAAACTGGTAGTGGAAAATGAGAGCAGTCATAATGGAACCTGCTATTCAGTAAGCAGCTACAGCTTTGCCTGGCTAAAAAATCTTCTCCTAATAAATTCAAAAATCACTCTGAATTTTCTCCAGTATCAAGAAATGAGGGGAGAGTTTCCCAAGAAAAGTCTTACCAAAATTAATCTTAGTATTTCAAGGTAGAACTATGTTTTCACATACATTAGCCTGCATCTTAGGTTATCTGGATGTGTTGGTAGAGGGAATCCACAGGCACCAGTGGAGTCCTCAGATAACCAGCACAAAATCAGAGGGAAGGGGGCTACTAGGAAAGGTGAGAGTCCTGGGGAATAACACCTGCACACACGTGAATACCGTACCATTGATCAGCAGAGCTTGTGGGTTTCTTTTGTGTTGTTTTCAAGGAGATGGCCTGCAACCAGGGCCAAGGTAGACTCCTGTCCTGGCCTTTTTCCAGTGTCTAAACTAGTCTACACCAGGGAAAGATGCTAAAGTGAAACTGCAAAGAAGGGAGCTCATTCTGATCCCAGGTTCAGGCCTCATGCAGAGCACAGGCTCAGAGAGGAGAATGCAGAGAGGAAGAGTCTGTTAGCACATCGTCACCACCTCTGAACTTGCACTGGACAACAAATTCTGTGGAAAACTTTGTAAGACAGGAGAAATCTGGTTAAGTTTTACACACAATGTTGGTCACCTTCCTGCTGAACCACTAAAATAAGCAAAATGCATTCTTTTATGCCTTCCTGAACACTTGTTTTCAGAAAATTTAAAACTACTTTTGTCTGGGTAGAGATGACTCAGGGAACCCTCAACATAAACACATTTCTGTGCCCCACTTTAGTGCTCTTTCTTTGCTTTTCCACAGCTACCTCTGTGGGAATACCAGAGAAGCGTCAGTGAGTGAGAAGCATTCTGACATGTGTAAGAGTACACACTTGATTCCAGGTGTTCATGATGTGTAGCACATGGACATGTCTTTGCTCATTGTTTCAAAATATGCTTCATGGGAAGCTGGCTAGCTTGGAATCAGGAGAAGAGTGCACTGTGCTTTCCAGCACACTAAATCCTTGCAAGATTTGCCAGAATAAGTGGTAGCAATGTTGTGTAAACTGGGTGATATGTGCCAAGAATCCCAGGAGAATAGAACATCAGTTTATAATCCAAGACTGTTACCAGAACAGTGCCAGTGAAGGAATTCAGTTAACGAAATGTGGGCACTTTTGTCTATATGGGAAATTCAGACTTCAAAGAGATGGATAAATCTTATCTAAGAATATAAGAAATGGTCAAAACTGGTTTTTTATTGATTTTGTCCATCTGTGCCAATCAAACTCTTGATTAGCTACCGTTTCCAGAGGGCTAATACAAATCTAGAAATTGCTCAAGGCTGCTTTTCCTAGGGCACAGGCTTCATCTAATCACACTGCTTTTTGCCTTCTATGGAATTGCTTAAATCCTTAAAAAAGGAGTGAGGTCAGAGTTCATAGGAACCTGTGGGGGTGGAAACGACAATGCTGTAGTACATAGATCACCTCATTTACATCCTTTCAATTATATCATAAAAGTTTGTTCCTTACTGCCACAATGATAGGAGTGAAAAACGACCAGCAGAGTTTCCACCAGATGCAGGGTCTGTATCCCACCATCTCTTGGATGTTGTCATAAAATCTATTAACACCTAAATACAGAAATAAGAAACAGCATAGAAACAGATCAGAGAATTGACAAAGTTGAAAGCTCAGTGGTTTTGAGAGGCACTGTCATACACAGTGAGGTGTACTTGGGAGGTATACATGATACAGTTGGAAGCTCGATAGTTGGCAGGTATATATGATACAGTTGGAAGCTCTATACAAACCCCAACATAGCTTTACACCTCTCTGAATGGGAAGGAAATGTGCACATGCAGAAGCACCAAGAATTGTTTGTTCTCATTCTTCTACATCCTAATTACTTAATTAGTGACCACGGAATGTATTCCCAGGCAAAGGCTGAGGAAATCTGTGCATCTAAAGGTCAGATGCAACAAATGCCCTTGGTTAATTTCAGCATGAAGTGTGTTTGGGATGAGAGCTTCTAAATGATATTTTACAAATTAAATATGAAAACCCCCAAACCCCATCATAGATTAGGCAGCTTCACTCTGTGTGTTCAGAGAAGGGCAACAAAGTTGGTGAGGGGTTTGGAACACAAGCCCTATGAGGAGAGGCTGAGGGAGCTGGGGTTGCTTAGCCTGGAGAAGAGGAGACTGAGGGGTGACCTTATTGCTCTCTACAACTACCTGAAGGGAGGTTGTAGCCAAGAGGGAGTTGGTCTCTTCTCCCAGGCAGTCAGTACCAGAACAAGAGGACACAGTCTCAGGCTGTGCCAGAGGAGGTTTAGGCTGGATGTTAGGAAGAAGTTCTATACAGAGAGGGTGATTGCCCATTGGAATGGTCTGCCCAGGGAGGTGGTGGAGTCACCTTCATTGGAGGTGTTCAGGAGGAGGCTTGATGGGGTGCTTGGTTGCATGGTTTAGTTGTTTAGGTGGGTTGGATTGGTTGATGGGTTGGACGTGATGATCTTGAAGGTCTCTTCCAACCTGGTGTATTGTATTGTATATGCACACCATGTACAGAGAGAACTGCATATGAAGTCTAAGAGCAGCCCATCTACTGCAGTTGTTACCCACCAGCACTCCATCAGCTAAAAGGTATGGCTGTCATGCTATTTATGACTTGGATCTCTTTGTTGTTTAGCTGGTGTGTTTTTCCATTGGCATTTGCTGGATCCATATGCAGTATCTCTCCCCTAAAAAATGGTGTTTCATCCTCTTAAGCCCACGAAAAGCTAGCGACAGACTTCTGCTATCTAGCTCAGAATCAATTTAGTAATATAAGCTGAAGCACCTCAATAATCGCGGGAGCAGGTCCTTGGAGTAGCCATCACAGAACTAAGGTCAAATGCAAGAATACGATGCATATTCATCAGTTTTTATACCCAGAGTTTGTCAGTCCAGACTTCTGGATGGTTTAGGGCAGTTATGCAAGACACCACTGACCAAGAAGCCTGGCTTTCACTACAAGATCCTAGTGTGACACAGCCATCTCTGGAAACCAAACATTACAAAGTCCAAAAGGTGTAAGTCATTATGTTTAGAGCAGCAGCAACTGTGAAGATCCAGGCTTCCCAAGGGAAAAAAATAGGGAAAAGTAACCTATCTACCATTCCTGAAATACTCAGCATCTAGTGACTTCCAGGTTTATACACTGGGCACTTCAAAGAGGCAGAAGTACTTGCCACCGACAACTTTGAGTCCTCTGTGGAATTCCATGCATGTTTTAACAAAGCCAATTTCAGTTCCACCCTCAGCATGTGCACACCCCAAAGAACAAACCAGTAAGTGAAGTATCTTTATGAGGTGCAAAACTTAGGGAAAAAAAGTATGTATTGTTTACCATAGCACCAGGATATTGAGATGCACTCGAAGAAGACAAGGAACAAGAGACTCATTCCACTGGCAGAATAGTAGTCAAAAAGTTTAAACACATAGATTCCACCCTAAAATACATCAGAAAGAAACGTTAAAGTAAGTAGTAAGGACTCCGATGTCAAGACAGATTAAAATGTAAGCTACAAACTAACAGTGGCAAATAGGTTAGGGACATCTTAAAGTGAAGTAATTAAAGCTGAGAGGCTGAAGTCTTATAACACTTCAGGTCAACACTGACAAAAATGAGATTACTGCTAGAATTCAATTAAGTGGTTTAGTTTCACTTATTCCTTTGTTGTTCAATAATTCAATCATTTCCCTCAAACAGTTTGCAATCTGCTAGATCACAGGGAGCAATGGAGAACACTCCCTAGCTACCCTTTCATGGACTGCATGATAGGCTGCAGAGATGTGTGTGTTTTTTGTCACCTGAACCATGAAGTGGGACACATTTTACAATGTAAATTAATGATCTAGTTGCAGATGTCCCTGCACAGGGGTTGGACTAGATGACATCGAAAGGTCCCTTCCAACCCAAACCATTTTGTGATTCTATGATACTGTCTGCTACCTAAAGGCTCTAGATTGCCTTGATAATAGATCCTGGCCACTTTGATGATTGGCAATGATTCCTGGTTGGAGCAGGGGAATGGAGAAAGGAAACAGATGCTGTTTGCAAGACATAAGGTCACACACTTCTGCCGAGCATACCTGAGTAATGTTGGACAGCCCTATCAGATAGGAAACAATGCATACAACAGCAATGAAGAGCTCCCTTCGGTTGCGCAGTAACTTGGGAAATTCGTCCACCAAAGCTGTTATGAAGCCTTCCACAGTGCAGAACTGCAAGGCAAGTCAGAAACAAAGTACAGCACAATGCACTACAGCAGCAGGATTACATGCAGGGGAGGAGTTTTCAACGGTACCCATCGCTAGCCTAAGGCGGCATATCCGTTAAATGATAAACGAAATTTCACTTGACTTCAGTGGAAGCAGTGCTGCTGAATATCCTTGTTTCTGTCTAAAAGGATCTGTGCAAAAAGACTTCTAGGTAGAGAAAACAAACAAACAAACAACACTCAACATTCCAAACTGTGAACTACAGCATGAGCTTTATGAATATAAAGTGTTTGTTCTTGTGATAGAAGGTGATACACCTACAACTGAAGGCTTTCATCCCTAGATCCTTCAAAAACTTCTGCACTTCTGCCTGCTGTGATTTACTCACACAGAGGCCAGTAGGCATAAAAAGTCTAATCAGATTAGTGCTTTGGGGTGAAGGTTAAAGGCACAAGATTGATTCTCATATGTAAGAAATCCACTACTTTTGGTATGCCCAGAAAACACTTTTGCTGAGGCTGTGGCCCTCAGAGGGAAAGCATGGCCATAGCGCAGTATTTCTGTTTCTCTGTGTGTGTATTCAAAAGCAATGCCCTCATTAAAACGGCTGAAATCATGAAAAACCAGGATGCATGTGAAATTGTAGTGACTTCCAGCAGTGCAATCAGAATTGAACCAACAGTTACAGTTCCTATAAATGATGGTGTATGAAATGTTTCACTGACAGACAGCAAATGAAGAAAGCATGACAGCCTGGAGATATGTAGTCTTTTAAATAATATTAGACTACCTTCCTCAGCTGTTAGTTGCCTAGAGACAAGTTCTTTCAAGAACATTTTTGACCCAATTAATTTCACAGTAGCTTCACCCCCCGCCCCCTCCCCCACACTGAGCAATAGGTTTTAATGTCAAGCCTGAAGCTTACTGAAAAACAGAATGATAAATCCCATGAACTTTCACCTTCCTTTCATGTTGTAGGATAAAATGCACTCTTGGTCTTTCTGTATTTTAGTTCGCAGGCTGAAGTCTACTTTTATAGAAAATGATAGCTATTCTCTACTGGAAGGCTAGTACAGTACTAAGCCAGTAATTCTCATACTCCTTGAGGTGCCATGAAGCCTGTAAGGTGCTGGTTTGATGGCTGCAACTGGCTGCAAGGAGAGCAACACATCTACCTGTGACTGGCCACATAGAAATGACCAAAACATTTCAGCAGGCAGCAGGGACTTTATCAAATCCTCAAAGCATGCTTTGCAAAATGAGGCAGTTGCTTTCTTAAGTGTTTACAAGGGAGTTATTGTTTGTATTAACATTACTAATTAATGAATGCTTTTGTTCAACACAGTCCTTTCTAGTGTGTAAAGAGCTTTTTCTTGTTCTATGTGCTGGTTTGCTCATATTGCAATAAACATCTATGCAATGATTGCAAGACCTCATTACTTCTTTATTTGGTCTAGTCAGTAACTCTGCAGAATACCTTATTTGGATGTGCAAAACATCTAGGTTGTGCCTTCCCATTCATTTCCAGTTGGCAAACATCATCTATAACTCTTACCTAAGGCTGAAAAGGTAAAGCCTTGGTCCTCACTGCTGGGAATCGATTTCAGAACAAGCTAAGATGCAGAATGTCCTCAGTAAAGAGCCTCTTACCTTCTCAATTTGCTTCTGACATTCCTATGCTTAAAATGAAATGTGTGCTGCATGGTTTTGCTCCATGTGGCAGCTTCTGAAGTTGCCTGTCAGAAATATTTGTGGCATCTGAATCTTGTAAAGCATTTCCCAGTGTCTCCTACACTGATGAAGATTGCAAATGTATTTTGTATCAGTTTTTTTACTCTCCCAGGTTCCTTGAACCTCTTGGTCTTTCCTTACCAAGTCCTGTTATTTATCAGATTATTGCAAAAAACCATTTGGCACTACTTACAGCTGGCAGGGCAGAGTGCATACAGAGAGAGGCTGCAAAAAAAAAAAGTATTAGTCTTTGTTATGGATTTTTACACCAGTTTTACCTGACTATCAATCCCAAGCATAAGCAACATGGAGAAGAACAGTATTGCCCACAAAGGAGAAATTGGTAGCTGTGTCACTGCTTCTGGATAAGCTAGAAATGCCAGTCCAGGGCCTGGGAGGAGAAACAGGAGAGAAAATGTCAATGTGATAGACTGAGTGCTGTGATTATTTTTCCTGTTGATGATTTTAGGTTAATTTGAATAAGTCATCCACAGATGCATTATCTGACTAGGGGTTTCAGCTTTATCAGTGCTCACTGACCAAGAAGTTAGTGCATGTATCTTGCTTTCAAAAGGAACCAACCAAAACAAAAATAGAAAAGCAACCCCCAAAATGCCCAAACCAACCCAACCAAGCACCCATGAAGGCTGGTGAGGCAATGGAACAGGTTGCCCAGGGACCTGGTGGAAGCCCCATCCCTGAAACTTTTTAAGGCCAGGCTGGATGTAGCTCCAGGCGACCTGATCTAGTGTGAGGTGTGCCTGCCCATGGTGAGGGGTTGGAACTAAATGATCTGACTGATCATCTGACTGATTCTATGATTCTATGATCCCTGAGGTTCCTTCCAACCCTGACAATTCTATGATTCTAAACCACTGGATGCAGCTCAGGAGCTACTCCTGAGAGACACCTTTGCAAAGCAAAGATAGGGAATGTCATCTTTGGCTGGGACAACATCTTCAGGTCCTGACCAGCTCTGTCTCCCTCTTAAGGAGTTACTGACAGCTGTAATCATCTGCTTTGAACCAGGTAGCTCAGAAGAGAACTAAAGACAGCTTAAAAGTGGAGAAGCAACTTTCCAGCATTTATGGTATTCCCATTTTCTATTCTGTTTAATTAGTTATCTTAAATTACACATTTGTGCAGTTGTGAAAGGAAAACCCTTTGCATTGATATTCATGCTAACTGCTGACGTGGGGCATAGAAAGAGAGCACTAATTTCTATTCAACAAGAAGGAGCTCTTTTTTTGTTGTCACAGCATAGCTGCAAGGCAGCTGTCAGATTCCAAGGGAAACCTGTAGCAAACTAAATAATCACAGAAACAAAATTAGTGTGCCCTTGCTTAGGGGAGGTATCTTGTTTTTCAGTTGTCATTGAAAACAAGTCTGGCTGTGACAACTGGTTGGACATATATAGCTTTGAAACCAGTGAAGCATGGATTGGCAGTGGACACCTGAACTGTCAAAGTAAATGCAAGGGCAGATTTGGAAACAATTGTTTGCTAGCAATAGCAGGTATGATTGGAATGCCTTCCAAATGGCAGCAGTAGAAGCAAAATAAGCTTAAGATAAATACATTCATGATTTTCCTTCATTACACCAACACGCAGCTCTGGATTTTAATAATACTGCTTGTTTTACAAAGCTGTATGGAAGGTCACAACCCCCACATCTCTTGTGGTGCTAAAAGAAAGCATCAGCTTCTGAGCCTTAATTAAAAGGTCAGAGTTCTAAATATTCTTTGCTATTAGTGGCCAGAAGTCTTAGGTACCTTAAAAGGTATTTAGGAGCATAATATGACAGAAAAATATTGTTCTGTTGGCAGGTGTAGTCTTTATATTGTTCTAGCTGTATCAAAAAGAAGCTTATTTCACACACCACTGACTTTCCTGAGCGGTTTTTGACAACAGTGTATGCCACCATAATTCTTTTCCTAATGTCTTTGTAGGTGTGGTGTGTTGAAGATTATTTTTAGGGTTTAAATTCTCTACTTTTCCAACCAAGAAAATATTTCCTCAGTGGAATATGTTTGCTAGTATAGTCAGAAGTATTTTGTCCACCAGTGACTTCCAACCAAGCTTTCAGTTATCAGATCCCTCCCTGTGGCCAGAACTGCTAAATGAGTATCTGGTACACCAGCTGGGTCAGGGCAGCCATCTGCTCTGCTACTTCAAGCTTTTTCATCTGGAAGAAAGACAAGGAACTGCAAAGAACAGCAGAATCTTTCCATGGACAGCTTACTGCCCTAAGGAAAATGACTTTCCTACTAGATGGTCCCATAAAACTAGTAGGTCTGAACAGGTGAGGAATGGATCAGCCTCAAAGGGCTTAACCTCAAGAACCAGCAAAAGGAATTAAAAAAACTTAACTGAATTTAAGAATAGAGCCTCCCAACCCATAATGACCTCACTCCTCCTTTCAGTTTGCTTTGAAGAATTTCAGTTGCAAAATGCCATAATCTGATGTCACAGCTAAGCACTGAAGCAGCAAGCTGTGCTGCCAGTTCTTGTAAACACATTCCCAGTAAGCAGCACTCATTAGTATTCATTGCGTCAGCCCCAGAAGAGTCTCTGGCTGACCACTCTCCACACCAAAGGTTTGAGAGCATTAGGCAGGCAGGCTGCTTGACATGAAATGGTTTTTCTGGTGCTGCCTTGAGAGGTTTGAAATGATGCTCTCCCTTCTGCAGTCAGTAAGGGCGACTGGAATGACAGGGAGCTGAGGAATGCTTTGAGGGAAGGACTGTGAACAATTAAACGAAGCAGTTGGTCCAACACACAAACAGAAAATAACTGCTGCCACTGAACAGCTTAGAGAAAAATATATTGGATACCTGATGCTGCAACATCTGCAATAGGCCTCTTTGTGACATTAGCCATGAATCCAACAATGGAGAAGATGACAAAGCCAGCAAACATGCTTGTGCATGAATTTATGCAGCACACTATGATGGAGTCCCTGAAATAAAGGTAAGGTGCTTTAAGCAGTAGGTACAGCAATGCTACTGTTCATCAGTATATTCCCCTTTCTCCTGACAAAAGATGTCATGATTCAGGATTTCACATTGGATTCCATTTCAGGCTGAACACAAGCCACACTGTCTCTCCCATTACTGTAAATGCAGTTATACATCTCACTCCCAGCTAGATCTAACATCTACAGATCCAAGACTATACTTCATTCCAATGATACAGTATGCAGAAAACCAGAATCCAGCTCCAGCAGAGACAGGAAAGTGCCACTGTTAGACACGCAGTCATCTGCTTACCTGTAAACATTATTGTGGAAAGGGTTGTAGCTTCCAAGGGCAATCAGTGAGCCAAGACCCAAACCATAGGAGAAGAAAATCTGTGTGGCAGCATCCAGCCAAACCTGATTGCAGGAGATAATTTTTAAAAAAACCTGTTTCTGCACTTGAGGAGCAGGTCATAGGTCTGAAAGGTGAACAGCTAGCAGTGAAACTTCTGTTTACAAGGATTGAACATTTACCTCGGAGTCTGAAAGCTTACTGAAGTTGGGAGTTATATAGAATAAAATGCCTTCCTTTGCTCCAGGCAGCGTCACACCACGGAAGAACAAGATAAGCAGCATAACGTAGGGATAAGTAGCAGAGAAATAGACCACCTGATGTGAAGAAACAAGACATGGTAAGCGTGGAAGGAAGAATGATCTGTGCTTGTTAACACTTCAGAAAATATTTGCTTCCTAAAAATACTACAGCAGCAACTGAGGCTGGCTTTTCAAACTGAAGGACTTAGCAATGGGAAAGCTTGGTGTGGAAACGGGAGTGCCCACTACAGAGTTCCCTAACGTTGTGTCTACAAGGCAGGTGGCTGCTGCTGATCTTCCTGAAGGTGGAAGACGGTGAACTAGGATATTTTTGCATGAGGGGCTCATGCTTTTATTATTATTTTTTTAAATATTCAACAAAGGGAGCTCTCCAAAAGCAAAAGGTTCTTGGCACCAGTACCCCGCTTCTAGAACAACTGCTCTTGTACTTCCCACGCTCTCTCCTCACCTATGTTATGTCCTACACTCTTGCCTTTTCAAAAGCCCCATAAAAAACCCACTAGGAAGTCAGAATCTAAAGAGACAAAGTCAGCCCTCTTTTTTCCACCTTCTTTGCAGATAGGAGAAATAAAATGGTTTGGACTGGGCTTAAGTAGTCTATGTTCAACACGCAGCTTGAAGTGGGTCACAGTTACAACCATCTTGTCACAACTTAAGTCGTTCTTCCAGTGTGAAAAAACCCCAGTGCTCTACACCAGACCTGAGGTCTTATAACCCAGGCCTTCAGCTGTCATCTAGCCTCATGGTTATGGCTTTTTATTTCTCTACAATTTCTTCCTGCCATTTTGAGGAGAGGGCACGGTATATGCCCATGTCAGATACTGTTGCCCTTTCATTCCTGGAGAAAGATTTGTCAATAATATAATTTCCTTTAATTAATTAGTTTAATTCTATTTTGCACTCAGAAACCAACCAGACTCCATGAAGCACAGTGTGCAAGCATGCCTGTGGCAGGAACTACCTACAGCTGTCTTTTGGCACAAGGAAAGGAGGGAGCACCTCTTACATGCAACTCAACTTCCACCGTATTGCATGTTAGAGATACTCAACTTACAGGGCTAAGTCCAGCAAGGGCTGTGCCATAAAAGCAGGCTTCTCTCTGAAGCCAGAACAGTGCACTCTACTGCTGTCCAAACTAGCTAGAATATTCATCTGGGGAACAAGCAGACACATTTTCAGGCAATTTTATACCTGGCAAAGCCAAGAAGTCTATAAGTGAACCTACCTCTAAGCTTGTGGTCAGAACTAGTTAGAGTGGAGCCAGCTCTTTCAAAGAACATGGTGCTGTGTCCATCCAAGGCAGAAATTAAACACTTCACAGATCTATTCCAGCAAAACTGTCCCCCGTGCCTCTTACCTCAAGAATTTTCATTTGAGTAAAATGGGCATTTCTAATTGAAAGGTATTTGCAGTACTTTTTAATCTTACCTTTCCAGTCCAGCCTACCCCCTTCCAGATACAAAAATACACCAGAATCCAGGCAATTGCTAGAGTAATTGCTAGTGGCCATCGGATTTGCCCTGGTTTTTCCAAGCCATCAGTCATTTGGTGCATGTTGCGTCTGGAATAAGCCAACAGAATGGTGCATTTGACAACTAGTTCAGAAGGTGGTGTATGAATGCAAACAAGCTGATCCTTGCATATGCACAGGAATGATACAGAGAAAAATGAGCAGCTTACTCCCAGAACTCAACCACAGCACTTGTCATGTTGGTGGTGTTTGCTAAGGTATAATTGGAGAAGCAGCGGTCGGTGTTCCATGGGTTCTCACAGTGTTTCCAAGGAAGAGTCTAGGTAAAAAGAGAGAGAGAGAGAAACCTAAACAACCAAACACTTCTGATTACCTCAGGTACCTCTTTACTTGAAATGACATCTGAGTGGAAAACTAATAAATTTCACGTTTTGCAGCTCACTCATCTCCCAGGGGTGCATCTCTGCCATGCAAGTTATTTAACTTCCTATCAGTTGTGTGAATCAGATGTGAAAATATTTCTCCCTTTCTTTACCATATCAGCCCAAACACTTTGGAGTCTGATACACCTCTTGGCATGTGAGAGTGTATTGAGCATGCCTCAAGAAAAAAGCGCAGTAGAAAGGACCTCCTGGAGGTCTTGTTACCTCTTAGAATAGCATAGAATAGCATAGACCAGACCAGGTTGGAAGAGACCTTCGAGATCATTGTGTCCAACACATCATCCAACACCATCTAATCAACTAAACCATAGCACTAAGGACCCTATCAATTCTCCTGCTAAACACCTCCAGTGATGGTGACTCCACCACCTCCCCAGTCAGCCCATTCCAATGGGCAATCACTTATTGCACTAGAGGTAATAATGGTGGGATGGTTATTGATCAGAGATTTACATTTTCCTCTCAGGTCAGGGGACAGTAAGAAAAAAATAATCCATAAACTTTCTATTTTCTGCATGTGTCTGTCACATTAAGTATCTTTCAGAAGCTCTGAGAAGCAGAACCACTTTCCACAGGATGTCTGTTAGAATGAATCTCATTTAGATACAACTTAGATAATCTTCTGATGGCAAATTTTGGAAACTCTCCACACAGGAAATCTTGTATCAGGGGTACTTCATATTTTAAATACAGGGATAAGAAGCTTCAAGGGAATTAGAAGTCAATATCCATCTAATATGGGCCTGTGCACCACTTCCAGACTGTAACTGACCTTTCACATCATCTAAGGATAATCAAAAAAAAAGAAAAAAGGAAAAAGAAATTATCCTGTCACCTCCAGACAGTAATTAATGCATATTTGGTCAAGGGACAAGCCCTTAAAGCTGAGAATAAGCAAGGCAGAAGAGACAACAACTGAACAATAACATATTAATTATTGAGCCTTATGTAAGAATGCTTCCTCAGACAGCCAAAATCCACAAATCAACCAGACCCTGTCAGCTGATGAGTCACTCTTGAGGGGGAAAAAAAGGGCAGCTAAAAATAAAGTTAAAAGGAAAGAAAACAAAGTGAAAATAGCAGCAATGAATGGATGTTCAGAGCTAATCAAATCACAGATCTTCCATTCTATGAGGGCTTCTTTAATAAACCCTCCACAATCAAACCACATTGCAATGAAGCTAATTCCCAGAGATCTAACATCTGTGTGACTGCTATTGAAGGAAAAGAACAAACCATAAGAATAGAATAGAATAGAATAGAATAGAATAGAATAGAATAGAATAGAATAGAATAGAATAGAATAGAATAGAATAAACCAGGTTGGCAGAGACCTTTGAGGTCATTGAGTCTAGCCTATCATCCAACACTATCTAATCAACTAAACCATGGCACCAAGCACCCCATCAAGTCTCTTCCTATACTCCTCCAGTGATGGTGACTCCACCACCTCCCTGGGCAGCACATTCCAATGGCCAATACCAACGGCCATTAGTAATACACTAGAATTTTTCTCAGGGGAATGGCTGGCCTGTAGGCTCAAAGACAAAGGGTTTCTAGGATTTGCTGTTGCATTGTCAGGACAGGGAGTCAAAAGCCTGAGTATGACCTGCAGTTGCCTGGCAGGTGAGGAGAGAAGCAGCAGGCATGCTTGCGATTAAAGGGCAGAGCCAGGTGATAGGGTAAGTTCAAAGGTTACAGATGGAAGAGGTGTGGCTCTGATGGTTAAGATGAAGAAATTTGAACAAATTGGTAAGAAAAAGAAGCCTGTGGCTCCAAAATAATCAATTATTAGATTATCTACTGTTCTTGGAATGGGATGTTTTCCTCACAGTTTTCTATTCCACATTGCTTGTGGGGAAAAAAAAATAATTAGGGAGGGATTTTTACAAACTAGTTTTCCTTTAGTAAGAAATGGCTTATCCTGATTTATGTACCTTACACCTTTAGAGTGAGACAGATTAATCGGTAATCTACCATAGAATCACAGAATGTTAGAGGTAGGAAGGGACCTCCAGAGATCAGCGGGTCCAACCCCCCTGCCAAAGCAGGATCACCCAGAGCAAGTCACACAGGAATGCATCCAGGCAGGTTTTGAAAGTCTCCAGAGAAGGAGAGCCCACAACCTCTCTGGGCAGCCTGTGCCAGGGCTCTGCTACCCTCACTGTAAAGAAGTTTCTCCTCGTTTTGAGGTGAAACCTTCTATGTTCAAGTTTGTATCCATTGTTCCTTGTATTATTACTACACACCACCAAAAATAGCTTGGCCCCCTCCACTTGACAGACACCCCTCAGATATTGATAGACATTGATCAGGTCTCTTCTCAGTCTTCTCTTCTCTAGACTAAACAGCCCTAGGGCTCTCAGTCTCTCTTCATAGGGGAGATGTACAGTGTGGCCAGCAGGAGCAGGGAGGCCATTCTGCCCCTGGACACTGCACTGGTTAGGCCACACCTTGAGTCCTGTGTCCAGTTCTGGGCCCCTCAGTTTAGGAAGGATGTTGTCTTGCTGGAGCGTGTCCAGAGGAGGGCAACAAGGTTGGTGAGGGGTTTGGAACGCAAGCCCTGTGAGGAGAGGCTGAGGGAGCTGGGGTTGCTTAGCCTGGAGAAGAGGAGACTGAGGGGTGACCTTCTTGCTCTCTACAACTACCTGAAGGGAGGTTGTAGACAGGCAGAGGTTGGTCTCTTCTCCCAGGCAGCCAGTACCAGAACAAGAGGACACAGTCTCAAGCTGTGCCAGGGCAGGTTTAGACTGGATGTTAGGAAGAAGTTCTACACAGAGAGAGTGATTGCCCATTGGAATCGGCTACCCGTGGAGGTGGTGGAGTCACCTTCATTGGAGGTGTTCAGGAGAAGACTGGATGGGGTACTTGGCTGCATGGTTTAGTTGTTGGGTGGGTTGGATTGGTTGATGGGTTGGACGCGATGATCTTGAAGGTCCCTTCCAACCTGGTGTATTGTATTGTATTGTATTATTGCTCAAGTCCCCTAATCACCCTCGTGGCTCTCCATTGGAATCTATCTAGCAGGTCCCTGTCTCTCTTGAACTAGGGAGCCCCAAACTGGACACAGTATTCCAGGTGTGCTCACACCTGCTTTTACATTCAACAGACAAGTTCACAGTGAGATTAATCAGTGATCTATGATAGCACATTGCTTTACAGTCAAAAAATTCCACATGCACACTTACAGTGGTAAAGGAATTATACAGGTAGTATATGGCCCAGGAAATAATCACAATGTAGTAAATATTTAGCCAGAAGGAAAGGACTGCAGCAGCTAATCCCACACCTGTAAAGAAAGCAAAAAGAAACAAAAAAGGGAAACAGTGTCAGTTGAAGAGCTGCTGTTCAGAAGGACAAATACAACACAGGGGGCAGGAACTGTGTACTGAATTCTGTAGAAGCCAAGTTAAAGTTTTCAAAGTACTATTATAAAATGGTGACTACATTGAGGGATAGTTCAGTCAGCTAGAAATGTAAGCAGTATCTGGTTCTCTGGGTGCTGCAGTAAGCAGTCCCATTTGCTGCTGGTGAGGTTTTACAGACAGCTCTTACTTTCAGGGAGAAGAGCTAAATCAGCTTGTTCTCCAAAAGAGCAGTGCCACAGCAACTTCTGGCAGATGTTGAGTACCAGACCAGCTACCCACTGAATACACTGGGCTAAGTGCTGGATGGTTAGTATAATGCTATTATATCATTTCAGACTAAAGAACTCTCCAGAGGTTCCATGATGAGAATACCTTGTCTTTTACCTCGGGAGCACTGGAAAACTATCAAGTTGATGGCAGTTGCCACATGACACCAAACAGGAGCAAGTGTTCAAAACAATCTACACAATGCAAAGCAGGATCTGTACTCTGCACTGTGCCTCCTACCAACATCAGTAACTCCAAAGTTACAATACTGATCTGTGAGAGACATTTTCACCTCTTTGGGTTTTCACAAGGACAAATTTTCCTAGAACAAAATCTACTCTAAACAAACTTTTAGTTCACCCTATACTGTCAATTCTGCTGTGTGAAGTAATTTATAACTCTGTGTGTAACTCGCTTCTCTTCTGGCACTAGAGTCAGATTAAGACTTCTTAAATTTCAAAGGATTTAAGACTAGAGCATGAAAAGCACAGCTTGTGAGGATTGCATGTGCAGAATCTAGACCAAAACCTTGAGACTAGAATTGTTAAGGTTGGAAAAGACCTCGAAGATCAAGTCCAGAACCTCAAACTAGCTAAAGATCTAAGCATGGAGTGAGCCTGTCTTAAGCAATACAGTATGAAAACATCACTTTTTAAGTGTCTGGCCTTTGAATTCCAACAGATGATATAAACTTCTTCAACTAGAAACACTGTTTACCAGATTGCTGTGAATAGAGTTCCATATCTGCTCAGGCAAATATTGCTAGGTTTGTAATGCTATTTTCAATAGCCTTTACATGTTCATAACAAACCTCCCAAGCATTTCTGAAGCTATTCTTAATGAGGAATGAATAACATCCAAGTGTGCTTCAAAATTGTTGTTTCCTTCTCAGAAAGTTAGGGTTTTCTGTGGAAAATCAAGGTTTGGATATGAAATGCTTCTAAAAGAGTCTGAATCTTGATCTTTGATTTAATCTCATAATACTCATATAAATGTCTCTGTTCTAAAATTCTTAACACATTGTGAGGAATAGCTACAAAAGGCTGGATGTTAGGAATAAGTTCTGGCTGGATGTTAGGAAGAAGTTCTTCACAAAAAAAGTGATTGGCCATTGGAATGTGCTGCCCAGGGAGGTGGTGGAGTCACCATCACTGGAGGTGTTTAAGATGAGAGTGGATGAGGCACTTGGTGCCATGGTTTAGTTGATTAGATAGTGTAGGATGATAGGTTGGACTTGATGATCTCAAAGGTCTTTTCCAACCTGGTCTAGTCTATTCTACTCTACTCTACTCTACTCTACTCTACTCTACTCTACTCTACTCTACTCTACTCTACTCTACTCTACTCTACTCTACTCTACTCTGGCAGAAAGAAACATTCTTGCCCTGTTACTTTGTGCAACTTGGAAGTCACTGGAAAGCAATCCAAATGTATACTGTACCTTTGAACATTGGGGCAAGCTTCCACACTCCAAGACCACCTATAGATGTATACTGACCAAGGGAACACTCCAAAAGAAAAAGTGGCACGCCAGCAAAAATTAAAGTAAGGAAATAGGGAATGAGGAATGCACCTAAAAAGAGACAAGAAAAAGTCTGTTAGGTGGTGAAAGACACCACTGAGCTTCCACTGTTTCCATTCCTATTACACAGGAAAAGACACACTTTTTTTTTTCTTCTCCTTTTCAGTGTAACTTTAAAAAGAAAGCACAAGCACACTTCAGAACCAGGATCACAAGGGGTGAAAGGAAGGGGGGAAACATATCTCCTCATCCTTTAAATATTTTCTGTTGAAGTAAAAAGCTAAAATCCAGAAGACTGTGCATTTTGTTGGCTTCATCTATCAGAGGAGCATGCAGATAGCATAAAGGCTTTAAACTAGAACTGGCTGCTCTCCAGCTGAAGTTAGCCTTTTATGTTAAGCTCAGAGCTAGCATTACAAGCCTCTCAAAAACTCAATCCTCTCAAAAACTCAAACCAAAAGGGAGGGCTCTGGAGGGTTGGAGGGCAATGTGCTTTAGTTCTGCTCTAATTCCTTATGGTCTTTTAAGAGCACCTGCCAACTAGAAGTCAGAATAAACTCCAGAGCAGACCTCAAAGCTGAGCACCACATCTAAAGTGGCACCGACCCTCCAGGACAAAGGTAAAGCAAAAAAAACCCCAAACCTCCAAAGCAAACCACACCTCTAGGGATGAAACAGCTGTCAAAACCTAGCTCTGCTTTACTGGTAATTTTTCCCTCAGAGGTAGTAAGAACGAAGCAGCAAACATACCTCCACCGTTCTTGCCACAAAGGTATGGGAACCGCCACACATTCCCTAAGCCAATAGCGTACCCTACACAGGACATAAGAAAGTCAAATTTTCCTTTCCAAGTGTCTCGGTCGGGAAGGTCTGTCTTCTTCTTCTGCACTTTTACTACCAAAGTTTTAGGCTTGTCATTGGTGATGGAAGCATCCACTTCGGTGGAGATCTGTCCGTCTGCCACTTTGGTGCCGTTGGTGGCCATGTCTCTGGGCTTGGCTGGAGAGGCTCTGGCAGCAGCCGGGCGGGAGACCTCAGCACCAGTCCACGTGGACAGCAGCTTTGCGGCTGGCGGTCACCCAGCTGGGGAGGCTCGGCTTCGGCACAGAAACACAGCACCCCAAAATCCCCAGGCCCCCAGTGCCAGAACACAGCATGAGCTAGTCCACAAATTGGTACCAGCTTCTGGATTGACCTGCAAAACAAAAGATTACAATTCAGCTTTGCTTTGGCAGCACTGAGTCATAAAACCATCAGATCGCTTTGGTTGGAAGAAACCTTGAAGATCACCAAGTCCAATCATTAACCCAGCAGTGCCAGGTCACCACTAAACTGTGTCCCTCAGCACCACACCTACAAGGCTTCTAAATTCCTCCAAGGATGGGGACAGCACCACTGCCCTGGGCAGCCTGTTCCAGGGCTTGGCCACTCTGTTAGTGAAGAAATTTTTCTTGATGTCCAACCTAAACCTCAAGGTCATTCCCATTTGTCCTGTTGCCTGATATTTGGGAGAAGAGACTGACCCTCTCCCCACTCCAACCTCCTTTCAGGGAGCTGTAGAGAGAAAGAAGGTCTCTCCTCAGCCTCCTTTCCTCCAGACTAAACAACTGCAGGTCATAGAATCATAGAATCAATAAGGTTGGAAGAGACCTCAAAGATCATCAAGTCCAACCTGTCACCCAGGACTTCATGACTACTAAACCATGGCACCCCACGTCCAATAAATGAGGTCCCTCAACTGCTCGCTGTAAGATGTGCTCAAGACTTCTCTCCAGCTTTGTTGTCCTTCTTTGGTGACATTTAGAGTGGTCAGAGACCTCACCACTGAAGGAGCTTTGCAGCTCAGGTATCTCGAAGGGCTTGGCTCCATTCTTTGGATTTTGTATTAGTGACTCTGTAGGAAGTAGGGCAGAACTAACACATACTCCAAGCCACTGCTGCTAATTTATTTTCTTTCCTATAGATCTGAGTCTATAGAAACAAAATAATTCTAAACTGCAGCACTGTCTTGTGCATGGTGTGCAGCATGACTTTTATAAATATATATGTAACCAAAAGATGTCTCAGTAATAGGATTTCTAATTATAAGCCCAGCAAATAATCTATAGAACAGCCCAGAACTTGGGCAATCAAACCACTCCATTAAAAAATTTAAAAGGGAAGTCCCATGTCTGCAAAGTTCCTTCACTGACAAGAAGTTGTGTTTATCAGGCAACAGCACTCACCACCTTGAATACTGAGCTTAAAAAGTTCTGCACAGCAGCACTTATCTAAAGCACCTTTCTCTAAAACACTCCCAGAGGAATTAAACAATAAAGGAGGTCAAGCAGCAGGACATAATCCTGGGTAATGATGTTCAGCTTTACATGTGGTTATAATTAGCTGTTAATATAATCAAATGTTTCACTAAGCATACCTGTAAGACAACAGGCTGCAATAATCACTCCTCAGTTCCTCTTCCCTACCCTGGGCTGCGTGCTCGCACCTTTTCAAAAATCATTACTGCTACTAAAAGGAATCTAAGCAAAGAAAGGAAAAATCCAGGAAGCAAATATCCATAAGGAAAAATGCCCTGAAGTAGTTCAGTCAGCTCTGAAGCTTGTGTGACTCCTGCAAGTTTCCACTGGAACGAGAAAAACCCCAATGAGCTTGTGTCTACTGCATGCCGAATGCCTGCCCATTAAGGATTGTCTAGGTCCTCTTGTTAATGTCTTTAGCCATATGCCAGTCACCGGGCCTCAAGCCAGGGGTGGCAGCAAATGAAACACTTCCCAGGGTGACGCTGCACCTTATGACAATGATGGCAACACTGGACATGAGGTCTTGCAAAGGTCAGTGACTTACAGATTTGCACAAAGGACAATCAAGATTATTAGCCACTAACTTCTAATTGTAAGGGTTGGAGCACCTCTGCTGTGAGGATATGCTGAGGGAGCTGGCGTTACAGTATCACAGTATCACTAAGGTTGGAAGAGACCTCAAAGATCATCAAGTCCAACCTGTCACCACAGACCCCATGACTGGACCATGGCACCAAGTGCGTTGTTCTCCCTGGAGAAGAGAGGAGTGTTGGGGAACCTTGGAGCTGCTTTCCAATACTTCAAGGGAACCTATGGGAAGGCTGGAGAGGGACTTTTCATAAGGGTGTCTAGCAATAGGACAAGGGGGAATTGTTTTAAGCTGATGGAGAGCAGGGTTAAATTGGATCTTAGGAAGAAGTTCTTTGGTATGAGGGTGGTGATACTCTGGAATAGGTTGCCCAGAAAGCTTGTAGATGTGCCCTTCCTGGAGGTGTTCAAGGCCAGGTTGGATGAGGCCTTGAGCAACCAAATCTAGTTGAGAGTCATCCCTTCCACCTAAGCATTATATGATTTTATGTTTATGCTCAAAGTGATATAAAACTATCCATGTGAAGAGTGTCATAACCAGTGTTTTTCTTCAGCACCTCATTTCAGATCACTGCACCATTCTAATGCTTATTTTAAGGCCACATCCAACACAAAAGAAAGAAAAAGGGTTCAGTTGGAAGCTTCAGAAGAATCAGCTGTAGGTAAGCTTGGGTGAGGAAAGAAACAAGAATCATGCCTGTTTCACTTGGAGCTGGGCCTCAAAGAGGTATACTACATCTCTGTGCTTTCACATCCTCTCAAGTCCTTCTACGTACAGCTATCTCCCCTTCATAATACTGTGGGCTTTGTTTTCCACACTTCCATGAAAGCCTGTCCAATTTTGTGTACCAATAAGCACCACTTCTGGTTGTAGGTAGAAGCTTGAGCACTGAAGGTAACTCATTTCCTTGCACACAAGGAAACAGATCAATATGTTGGCAAAATGGTGAAAGTCTGAATTCCTCACCCACATCCCTGTGGGACTGTGGTGCAGACAGCTCCAAGGATGCTCTTACAGATGTGTAGTTTGCCAGCACCACCTACTGATGAAGAGACAGAACTGGAAGTGCTGCTTCTGAGCCAGCCCGGGCTGTGCAAAGTGAAGGATCAGCACGGGGTTCTAGTACTTCTACAAGCAGGTCTTGTACTAGGTTAGATGGTGGTTGTTGCTGTAGTTTACACTTGGCCTGTGCTTTACCATCAGCAGGAGCATCCCAGTACTGGAAGAGACTGAGTGCATTGAGAATATGTAGGAAAAGAAAGTCAAAACAACATAACCCCTCCCCCCAGCCCCCCAATCCTACACAAGTATGTGTATATGTAGGTATATCACAGAACGGTGGGGGGTGGAAGTGACCTCTGGAGATCACCTGCTAAAGCAGGGTCACCCACAGCAGGTTGCCCAGGGCTGTGTCCAGGCAGCTTTGGAATCTCTCCAGAGGAGACTCCACAACCTCTCTAGGCAATCTGTTCCAGGGCTTCAGCACCCTCACAGCAGAGAACATTCTCCTCATGTTCAGAAGGAACCTCCTGGGTTCCACTTTCTACTTGTTGTCCCTTGTCCTGTCACTGGGCACCACTGAAAAGAGTCTGGACACATTTTCTTACTCCCATCCTTTAGCTCTTGCTGAGCCCTGATGAGATCCCCCTCAGCCTGCTCTTCTCCAGGCTCAGCAGTCCCAGAGCTCTCAGCCTTTCCTCCTCACAGAGATGCTCCAGGCCCCTCAGCATCTTTGTAGCCTCCACTGGACTCTCTCCAGTAGTTTCCTGCCCCTCTTGAACTAGAGAGGCCAGAACTGGAGACAATACTGCACAGACCCACCTACCAGCAGGTAAACCTCTCACCTGTACTGGTGCAGGAGGTTATTCCTCTCCAGGGGCAGGACTCGACACTTGTCCTTGTTGCATGTCATGAGGTTCCCCTCTACCCAACTCTCCAGCCTGTCCAGGTCCCATTCAATGGCAGCACAGCTTGACAGGGTGTCCGCCACTCCTCCCAGTTTGGTATCAACAGCAAACTTGCTGAGGGTCCACTCTGTCCCTTCAGCCAGGTCACTGAAGAAGATATTGAACAGGACTGCGCCAAGTACTGACCCTCTTGGGAACACTATGATCTCCAGGTCTCCAATGAGGTTCTGCTTGTTTGGTTTATAAAGAGGGAGAAACACATCCTGAGCCTGCTGAATATTAGACCTGAACAACCAAGCCAACAGTAAGGTGGATTTGCCCTCCCATACCTATAAAGAGTCTCTGGTGCGGAGTGCTGGGCATTTAGCCTGCCCTTGCTCTTCCAGCCTCCTCAGACTCTGGAGAGGTCTGGGTATGAATCAAAGCCTCTGTTGAATACAGCGAACACTGCAGTTCAGAATCCATGACAAAGATAGATTGGAGGGTTAGCTAGAACATCTTCATGGATAAAGCAAAGCACCTGGGATTTTGTGAGTCCTCCTGGAGGAAGTTGGATTCGATGACCTTTGAGGTCTCTTCCAACCTTGGCGATACTGTGATACCGTGAAGTTGCCTAGACCCGTTTCTGGGCTACTGTAATGCTGAATGTAAGGCTGAAACTTCAGAAGAGACACCAAGGAGTGTGCACGTCTATGTCAAGGGTGAGGGGAGCTTGGCAGGCAGCCTTGGTGCTTTTAATGTTAAAAGAGTAACAGTAGTAGTAGTTCAAACAATCACATGTGGGGATGTACTCACCTTTATGGTACAGGACTGCCTTGGGCAAACATCCCACTGCACACACACCAGCAGTATGCAGCATCCTTAAGCAGTGGCAAGCCCAGAGCCCAGAGCCCCAGCAGAGATTAATTTTGAGAGGACGGAGGTGGGGGCTAACCAGTTTGCACCCATCTGGCCCTTCGCTGCTGATACAATTAGTCTCTCTGGAGACCAGGCTAGAGGTTTCCCTGGCAGTGGTGTCAGTGCATGGACCTTTGTGCATCCACAGTGACACAGGAAATTAACATCAGAATGAAAAAACGCTTTCATTTTACAGGCTTAAAAGTAGAGGGGTTCCCATTCTATGAAAAATGTTCCCCAAGCCTAAGAAACAATAACAGCAAATTACAACAACAGAAGTCACCTCTATCTCCAATCCACACTCTTCATAGCCAGTAGTAGTTCAGAAACCATGACTTAAGTACAAGCCTCTAGAAGAACTGGCGATACAGGAGCAAAGATACTTGGACATGCTCTCTAACCTGATTAGGCAATATCTCACAGCTCTGGGATTTACATTTAAAATTGCTCTGACATGGAATGGGACAGAAAAGACACTTATGTAAGCTCTGTGGTTTGGCTTGGGCAAAAGGAAATACAGTAGCTGCCAGCCAGCAGAGCAGGTATGATGCTCACTATGCAGCGTGATGCTTTGTGGGAAGAATATGGAGAAATCTTTTTAAATAAGCCCTTCTTTGCTCTCCCAGTTCCTTCATGCCAACACTGAGTGTGCTAGGAAGGGCACAGCAGCTTCCCACCACATTCTTCAGTGCACAATAGAGCTTCCTTGACTTCAGTTACTAAGGTTGCTCAGCCAAGAGGAGAAAGCCCTCTAAACCAGGGGTTTGGATACCATCTGGTTGTCCTGCATCACCACCACATTAGAGAAGAATGACCTGTGAGAGCCAAGCACACATAGCAGCCAAGGTAATAAGCACAGCCAGGGAAACTGGAACAAAGAGAGTGCCACTTAATTAATAAAAGCATTTTTCTCTCTCCTGGTCTGCATAAAAGCGGATTAAAAGAGTTCAGGACAGGCTGCATAAAATGCAAGTGAACAGCAATATTACTATCATCTTTCACAAGTGATATCAAAAGGCAGTGAAGAACAGCTCAGAAGCAAACCCAGCCAGCAGGAAACCCCAACTCCTTTAACTGATGAACCTCTCTTATGTTCAAAGTTCATTACTCCCTCCTCTCCAATCCATTGTGTTCCTCCCTCCCCATAAGGCAGCAGCTCCAAGGGCTCCACACAAGGCAAGACAATGGCAGCTCCATTCCAGAAATGTTAAAGAACTGGTGCTTTATTAAACACCACACTGGCTTCCTAGAAGGTATTATTCCTCTAACCTGAGTGGGACTTCATCTGGGCTCACTGTGGCCATGGGCTATTTCCCCATAGGACTGCATTTGGATTGGACAATCAAGTTCCACCACAAAATATATACCCCATGTCAGCAGAGTCCTGGAGCATATGAGATGGGATTGAAATCCAGAAAGTACAAGGAGGATCACTGAGCTCATTGGACTTCCTCTCTGAGATGCCCAGTGGAAAAGGACCTGGGGATGCTGGTCAACATCTGGCTGAACATGAGCCAGCAGATGCTCAGGTGGCCATGAAGGCCAACAGCATCCTGGTCTATATCAGCAATAGTGTGATGAGCAGGAGTAGGGAAGTGATTGTCTCCCTCACAGTATCACAGTATCACTAAGGTTGGAAGAGACCTCGAAGATCATCGAGTCCAACCTGTCACCACAGACCTCATGACTACACCATGGCACCAAGTGCCACGTCCAGTCCCCTCTTGATCACCTCCAGGGACAGTGACTCCACCACCTCCCTGGGCAGCACATCCCAATGGCGATCGACCATCTCCATGAAGAACTTTCTCCTCACCTCCAGCCTAAACTTCCCCTGGCACAGCTTGAGACTGTGTCCCCTTGTTCTAGTGCTGGTTTCTAGAGAGAAGAGACCAACCCCTTCCTGGCTACAACCACCTTTCAGGTAGCTGTAGAGAGCAATGAGGTCTCCCCTGAGCCTCCTCTTCTCCAGGCTAAACAATTCCAGCTCCCTCAGCCTCTCCTCACAGGGCTGTGCTCAAGGCCTCTCCCCAGCCTTGTTGCCCTTCTCTGGACACGTTCAAGTGTCTCGATGTCCTTCCTAAACTGAGGGGCCCAGAACTGGACACAGGACTCAAGGTGTGGCCTAACCAATGCAGAGTACAGGGGCACAATGACCTCCCTGCTCCTGCTGGCCACACTATTCCTGATGCAGGCCAGGATGCCCTTGGCCCTCTTGGCTGCCTGGGCACACTGCTGGCTCATGTATAGGCGGCTGTCGATCAGCAACCCCAGGTCCCTCTCTGTTTGGCAGCTCTCCAGCCACTCTGACCCCAGCCTGTAGCTCTGCATGGGGTTGCTGTGGCGTAAGTGCAGCACTTGGACTTGTTGAATGCCAACATTCCCTGCATTGGGCAATGCTGAGGCCACACCTTGAGTGCAGTTTTTGGTTTTGGACCCCTCACTACAAGGACATTGAGGTGCTAGGGCATGTCCAAAGGAGGGCAATGAACTTGGTGAAGGGTCTGAAGAGCAGATCTGGTGAGGAGTGGCTGAGGGAACTGGGGTTGTTCAGTCTGGAACAAAAGGGGGCTCAGGGGAGATCTTCTCACTTTCTACAATCACCTGAAAGGAGGATGGAGCAAGGCTCGGGGAAGTGGAGCATCAGTCTCTTCTCCAAGGTAACATGAGAGAAAATGGCCTCAAGCTGTGCCAGGGGAGGTTGAGGTTGGACATTAGGGAACATTTCTTCACTGAAATAGTAGTGAAGCATTGGAACAGACTGCACAGGGAAATGATGGAGTCACCATCCACAGAAGTGTTCAAAACACATGTAGATGTGGCGCTGAGGGACATGGTTTAGTGGTGGACTTGTCAGTGCTGGGTTAATTGTTGGACTGGATCTTGGAGGTCTTTTTCAAATTTGCTGACCCACAAGGAGAGCTTTATTATCCTTTGACAGGAAGGATACTGCAAAAGACTCTGCACACAGGTAGTGCACACCAGGTGATCTCATACACTGCCCCACCACATGCACAGAGCAGAACCCACTGCACTGAAGAATGCTGTTATTAACTTTTCCTACTGGTACTTCAGATCCCTCCTGAAAAATCTGCCTCACTTACGTGGACATCCCCAAACTGTTTTGATTCAACACTTTGTACAATGCTCAGCCAGCCACGGTGGCACCTTGGGTTTCTGAATGAGAGCAGAATTTTCCCTTATGCACAATTCCTAAATTACCTATTGAAACTGGTCACACCACCCAAACAAACAAAACCAAACTCCAACAAAACTCCCAAATAAAACCTAAAGCCACAAATCACAAAACAAAACCACAAGAACCAATAAAACCCCAACCACAAACCAGACTAATTCATTTTTCTTCTGCTTCACCTCCTCTGAACTTCCTTGTAGTCTCTGCTGTTCAGGAAGAACCATCACAATCTTTGAAGTGTTTCACAGTGCTTGGCCATCTCTTTAATTTCTTAGGCTGGATATGTGGAATCTGGCACCACTGTACCAAAGTCACTGATGCCAGTGGCATCTACACCAGCCTCTAATTCCCCAGCTGAGCACTCCAGAGAGCCCTGGCAAACCACAGGGAGCCAACAGGAACTGAAGCTGACTCGGTCTGTTGTGACACGAAATAACAGCTGCAGCAAGAATGCTCGGAGGCACAACACACACAGGCAGGAAAAGCATAGTTATTCCAGAAGATCAATGACAGGCAATTTTATTTTCACCACAAAACTCTGCAAATTCTAATTACCACTTCCTATATTTTCACCCTGATTTTACCTAACAGAATTAGAGAGAGAATAGAATAGAATAGAATAGAATAGAATAGAATAGAATAGAATAGAATAGAATAGAATAGAATAGACCAGGTTGGAAGAGACCTTCAAGATCATCGTGTCCAATACCACCTAAACAACTAAACCATGCAACGAAGCACCCTATCAAGTCTCCTCCTAAACACCTCCAGTGATGGTGATTCCACCACCTCCAGGGGTAGCCCATTCCAATGGGCAATCACTCTCGCTGTGTAGAACTTCTTCCTAACCTCCAGCCTAAACCTGCCCTGGTGTAGCTTGAGACTGTGTCCTCTTGTTCTGGTACTGGCTGCCTGGGAGAAGAGACCAAACCCCACCTGGCTACAACCTCCCTTCAGGTAGTTGTAGAGAGCAATAAGGTCACCCCTCAGTCTCCTCTTCTCCAGGCTAAGCAACCCCAGCTCCCTCAGCCTCTTCTCACAGGGCTTGTGTTCCAAACCCCTCAACAGCTTTGTTGCCCTTCTCTGGACACCTTCCAGCAAGTCAACATCCTTCCTAAACTGAGGGGCCCAGAACTGGACACAGGACTCAAGGTGTGGCCTAACCAGTGCAGTGTACAGGGAAAATGACCTCCCTGCTCCTGCTGGCCACACTCTTCCTGATGCAGGCCAGGATGCCATTGGCCTTCTTGGCTGCCTGGGCACACTGCAGGCTCATGTTCAGCCTCCCATCAACCAGTACCCTCAGGTCCCTCTCTGCCTGGCCACTCTCCAGCCACTCTGACCCCAGCCTGTAGCACTGCCTGGGGTTGCTGTGGCCAATGTGCTGAACCTGGCACTTGGATGTGTTCAATCTCATGCCATTGGACTCTGCTCATCTGTCCAGCCTGTCGAGGTCCCTCTGCCAAGCCTCTCTGCCCTCCAGCAGATCAACTGCTGCCCCCAGCTTGGTGTCATCTGCAAATTTACTGATGATGGACTCAATGCCCTCATCCAGATCATCAATAAAGATGTTGAAGAGCATGGGGCCCAGCACTGATCCTTGGGGCACACCACTAGTGACAGGCCGCCAGCTGGATGTGGCACCATTCACCACCACTCTCTGGGCTCAGCCCTCCAGCCAGTTCCTAACCCAACGCAGTGTGCTCCTGTCCAAGCCATGGGCTGCCAGCTTGGCCAGGAGTTTGCTGTGGGGGATGGTGTCAAAGGCCTTGCTGAGGTCCAGGTAGACCACATCCACAGGCCTCCCCACATCCACCACATGGGTCACCTGATCATAGAAGGAGATCAGGTTGGTTCAGGCAGGACCTGCCCCTCCTAAATCCATGCTGGCTAGGCCTGAGCCCTTGGCCATCCTGTAAGTGCTGTGTGATCGCACTCAAGATGACCTGCTCCATAATCTTGCCTGGCACTGAGGTCAGGCTGACAGGCCTATAATTCCCTGGCTCATCCAACTGGCCCTTCCTGTGGATGGGCACCACGTTGGCAGCTTCCAGTCTTCTGGGACCTCTCCAGTGAGCCAGGACTGCTGAAAAATGATGGAGAGTGGCTTGGCCAACTCATCTGTCAGCTCTCTCAGCACCCTAGGATGGATCCCATCTGCTCCCATGGACTTGTGGGGGTCCAAGCGGCTGACGAGATCTCTAACTCCCTCCTGGAACAGCGGGAAACTATGCTGCTCCCTGGCTCCTTCTGCCAGCTCTGCAGGCCAGCTGTCTGGAAGATGTTCTGCCATGCTAGTATAAATTGAGGCAAAGAAGGTGTTAAGCACCTCTGCCTTTTCCTCATCCTTTGTTACAACGTTCCCCTCCGTGTCAACCAAGGAGTGGAGGTTGTCCTTGCCCTTCTTCTTGCTATTGATGTATTTATAGAAGGACTTTTTGTTGTCCTTCACAGCAGAGGCCAGTCTAAGCTCTAAATGGGCTTCTGCCTCCCTAATTTTCTTCCTACAAGACCTAGCAACATCCCTAAACATTCTGTAGGTTGCCTCCCTTTCTTCCAAAGATGATACACCCTCTTTTTTTCCCTTAGTTCTATTAAAAGTTCATTGCCCATCCAGGCTGGCCGTCTGCCCCGGCGGCTCATCTTCCGGCACACTGGCACAGCCTGTTCCTGCGCCTTCAAGAGTTCTTCCTCGAAGCAGGTCCAGCTCTCCTGGACCCCTTTGTTTTTAAGGGCTGATTCCCAAGGAACCTTCTGAGTAACCTGAAGTCTGCTCTCCAGAAGTCCAGAGTGGAGGTCTTCTTGCTCCCCCTCTTGGCTTGGTTGAATACCGAAAACTCAATTATCTCATGGTCACTGGTGCCTAAACACCCTCCGACCACCACATCACCCACCAGCCCTTCCCTGTTGGTGAAGAGGAGGTCAAGCATAGCCTTACCCCTGGTAGGCTCGCGCAGCACCTGGGATAAGAAGCTGTCCTCCATGCACTCTAAGAACCTCTTAGATTGCCTCCTCTCTGCTGTGCTGAGATCCCAGCAGATATCAGGCAGGTTGAAGTCACCCATGAGAACGAGGTCAGGTGATCTTGAGACAGCCTTAAGCTGCCTATAGAATGCCTCATCGACATCTTCCTCGTGGCTGGGGGTCTATAACAGACTCCAACCAGGATGTCTGCCCTGCTGCTCTTCCCTCTAATTCTCACCCACACGCACTCAACCCGATCATCCCTGATCTCCATCTCAACGGCATCTAGTGCCTCCCTGATGTACAGGGCCAGCCCTCCACCCCTTCTTCCTTGCCTGTCTCTCCTGAAGAGCCTGTAGCCATCAATTGCAGCGCTCCAGTCATGTGAGTCATCCCACCACGTCTCCGTGATGGCAACTACATCATAACTTTCCTGCTGCAACAAGGCTTCCAGCTCCTCTCATTTGTTGCCCGTATTTCGTGCATTAGTGCACACACACTTCAGCTGGGCTGCTGGTTTTGCCCCTGACTCCAGCTTATCACCCTCAGACTCCTGTCTGGGGGGACTGGTTTCAGCCCCTTCCCCCTTCAAATCTAGTTTACATTTTGGCCTAAGCATCATCTTCCCTCTGACTAATAAATAAATAATCAGATATACCAAAATAAGAGGGGCACAGATCTAAGATTTGTATGCCAACTACATTTCTTTCACTATTGATACTTGCAGGAGGAAATCCTCTGAACATCTGGTTGCCCACAGACTATCTACTCATCTCTGGTGAGATCCCACCTGGAGTACTGTGTCCAGTTCTGGTGCCCCCAGCATAAGAGAGACATGGAACTGTTGCAGTGGGTCCAAAAGAGGGCCATGAAGATGATCAGAGGGCTGGAGCACCTCCCCTATGAGGTCAGGCTGCAAGAATTGGGGCTTTTCAGCCTGGAGAAGAGAAAGCTCCAGGGAGACCTTAAAAGAAGCCTTCCAGTTCCTGAAGGGGGCTACAAAAAAGCTGGGAAGAGTCTTTTTACAAGGGCTTGTAGAGATAGGAGGAGAGGAAATGTATTGAAGCACAAGGAGGGCAGATTTAGGCTGGTAATTAGGAAGAAATTCTTTACAGTGAGGGTGGTGAGATAATGGAATAGGTTGCCTAAGGAGGCTGTGAATGCCCCCTGCCTGGAGGTGTTCAAGGCCAGGCTGGATGAGGCCTTGAGGAGCCTTGTCTAGTGGAAGGTGCCCCTGCCCATGGCATGGGGGGTTGGAACTGGATGGTCCCTTCCAAATAAGCTGCCACCTCTGCAGGTGGTATGAACTGCTGTGTCATTGCCAGCTGAGAGAAGGCGAGCTATGCACTGGAAAAACTTTGTGTGGGCAGGGCACTTTGGGATATGATTTTAATGGCTGCTATGGTGTTTGGTTGATGAATGGACTTGATCTTGGAGGTGTTTTCCAGCCAAAACAATTATACGATTCTATATAAAAGTGTTAAGAGATGCATTAAAATCCTTCATGCTGCACAACAAAGCACTTATTTTGTGAACAGTACTCTGTCTGAACATGAGCCTGCAGTGTGCCCAGGCTGCCAGGAGGGCCAATGGCATCCTGGCCTGCATCAGGAACAGTGTGGCCAGCAGGAGCAAGGAGGTCATTCTGCTCCTGTATGCTGCACTGCTTAGGCCACACCTTGAGTGCTGTGTCCAGTTCTGGGCCCCTCAGTTTAGGAAGGATGTTGACTTGCTGGAACATGTCCAGAGAAGGGCAACGAAGTTGGTGAGGGGCTTGGAACACAAGCCCTATGAGGAGAGGCTGAGGGAGCTGGGGTTGCTTAGCCTGGAGAGGAGGAGACTGAGGGGTGACCTTCTTGCTCTCTACAACTACCTGAAGGGAGGTTGTAGACAGGCAGAGGTTGGTCTCTTCTCCCAGGCAGCCAGCACCAGAACAAGAGGACACAGTCTCAAGCTGCACCAGGGGAGGTTTAGGCTGGATGTTAGGAGGAAGTTCTACACAGAGAGAGTGATTGCCCATTGGAATGGGCTGCCCAAGGAGGTGGGGTGGAGTCACCTTCATTGGAGGTGTTCAGGAGGAGACTTGATGGGGTGCTTGGTTGCATGGTTTAGTTGATTAGATGGTGTTGGATGATAGGTAGGACACGATGATCTCGAAGGTCTCTTCCAACCTGGTCTATTCTATTCTATTCTATTCTACTCTACTCTACTCTACTCTACTCTACTCTACTCTACTCTACTCTACTCTCTTGGATGGGGAAAAGGTTTGAATGCTTGGTTGAGTAAGAATTATGAAACAATCTTCATTAAGATGTACTTAGGGCTTCCAAACATGTCCTGTACACTGGCATCCCTCCCTCACCTCCACAGTCACCTCTGCTTTGAAAAAGTCCCACCAAAGTGCTATTTAGACTGGAGATATTTAAAAAATACAGTAAGACAACTGATTTGTCACAGATTTGATGTAAGAACAATAATCACTCCAGTAACAAGAGGTCTAAAAAAAAAAAAAAAAAAAAGTGGCTTTGTTCAAATCAACAAGCAGATATCTAACAAACTATAGTTACAGGAAGGAGTTTTGAATGCTTCTAAAGCAGGTAACAGTTGGTTGAGTTTGTAGCACGCAGTAAGATCCAACATGACTGACGCTGAACTTTTCTCTTGGGACATGCACAGGAACATGCTCTTCTATGACTTCTCTGATGTCTAACACAAGCCTCTAAACTTCAGCTTTGCAGGGAATGGATTAACTTTCATCTCTTGCCTCTAATTGATTTTATGAAGCTTACAAATGGAAGTCTTTAAGATGTTCAGTTCTTCTCTGTCAAACATGGCTGACCCTGATCACAGGCTCGGAAGTTACTGCGAGCAAAGCAGCTGCCAAATGAAGACTCCTTGAGGGAGTCAGATGACAATACAGATGCAACCTCAAGTGTCTCTAAAATATCAAGTGTCACTAAAATACCAGTCTCTCACACCTCAGAGCATAACACATCCCTGGAAGCTATCCCTTTAGGGGAAGGGGAAATGGAAGTGGTAGGAGTTCCACTCCCTTGCCCATTCGTGAAAGTTTACAGGCAGACTTCACCCACACTGAAGAAACACACTGATACCCTTCAGTGTCCTTCAGTCCTTCAGGCACTAAGACATGACATGACATGAAATCTCATCTGCTTGTTTGCAGGTCCAGCCATCAGTAAAGGAACCCATTTTCTCCCTAGCTACCCAGTAGAGCCTGCATGTGAAAGAAAGAAATGAAATAGTTTCCTAAATGGAAATACTTAGTCCTGCCTTTCCTGAAGCCCTTCTAGCACTTCTGTAGCATTCATCTATCAAGCCATAGAATTGTTTCAGTTGGCAAAGACCTCTAAGATCATCAAGTCCAACCATCAACCTAACACCACCATGGCCGAGAGTGTTACGCCTGCAGAGTTTTTGCACACGGTCTCTCATGGGATGCAGAAGCTGTTCAAAAACCCCAGGATGCTAAGGATGGCATGCATAACTGTGGCTTGAAGATAGTTACACCACAACCAAGAAGGAAAACATTTCCAGTTTCCAAGTTTCATGTGCAAGAATAACTCAGTACTTCAGAAACAAAGCTGGAAAACAAAAGCCAGACATCAGCTGCAGAATTGCTTACATCTCCTGTGGAACACAGAGATCCCAGCTGAAATACTTGTGTAATTTTGAGCCCAAACCACAAGCTTTTACTCCCTATGTCCAGCTTCAGTTCAGTAATGAGACTTCCATTGTTCAGTCTGGAGAAGAGAAGGCTCCGAGGAGACCAAATTGTGGCCTTCCAGTATCTTATGGGGGCCCATGAGAAAGCTGGGGAGGGACTTTTGAGGGTGTCAAGTAATGATAGGACTGGGGGCAATGGAACAAAAATAGAAGTGGGTACATTCAGATTGGATGTTAGGAAGAAGTTCTTTACCATAAGGGTGGTGAGACACTGGAACAGGTTGCCCAGGGAGGTGGTGGAAGCCTCCTCTCTGGAGGTTTTTAAGGCCAGGCTGGATGTGGCTGTCAGCAACCTGATGCAGTGTGAGGTGTCTCTGTCCATGGTAGGGGTTCGGAACTAGATGATCCTTGAGGTCCCTTCCAACCCTAACAATTCTATGATCCATCTTCTGTAAAGTGTTTTTGATGTGAAGTTCACTGCTGGTATAAAAGATAGGAAGGTCTGTCCTGTAGAAAGAGCTTGTCTCTTCTACAGTATTGCTCTCAGAACATACTATGGTCAGATCCTTAAACAAATATTAATCACTTAGCCCTCCACAAAAATAATTCATAGACCTTACTAGCAAAGGTATATGTTTGAAGCTACAAGATATTCTGTAATTACCCATAATCCATAACATCATACAAAAGAGGAGAAACAAACCAGAAATGCAAGAGGCAGTATCATGAAAAGCAGTAGCCATACAGCCTGGAGCAGAGTTAGTTTTGCAAGACACTGATTTTTGTTCTTTTTGTTAACATAAGAGTAAACATTTGGCAAAACACCCTCACACCACAAGTGTAAAATTATCCTGACAAAGTTGGGAGACTGCTTGAAGCCTGTTTCAAAACAGGCTATATTTTATTATAAGCCAGCAATGATTTTCCTTTCTGGACACTGAACCATTTTTATTTACAATAAGCAATTGATCATGGAGGGAAATGCAGGAGGGAGAAGCTTTTCCCACTCATCATGGAAATATATTGAAACTGATTAACTAATTAAGTCCCTTACAAGGCTTTAATATTGACTAATGTTGCTTTACAACCAGTCCAGATAATTTTAACAAGACAGTGGCTAGTTCCACATTGTTTGGACAGTTAGGCAGAGGGGAACCTCATGAAGTTCAACATTGGCATGAGTTGCAGCCAGCACCTGGGGAGGAATTACCCCCTGCACCAGTACAGGTGAGGGGTTGACCTGCTGGAAGGTGCCTTTGCTGGTAAGGACCTGGGAGTGCTGGTGTCAGCAATGTGCTCTTGTGACCAAGAAGTTGAATGGTCTCCGGGGGTGTATTAAGAGTGTGTCCAGCAAAGTGACAGAGGTTCTCCTCTCCCTCTATTCTGCTCTACCAGTCCACATCTGGAGTTCTGGGCTCCCCAGTTCAAGAGAGACAGAGAACTACTGGAAAGAGTCCGATGGAGGGCTACAGAGATGCTGAGGGGGCTGGAGCATCTCTGTGAAGAGGAAAGGCTGAGAGCCCTGGGGCCGTTGAGCCTGGAGAAGAGCAGCCTGAGAGGGGATCTTCTCAATATTCAGCAAGAGCTAAAGGGTGGGGAGCAAGAAAATGTGTCCAGGCTCTTTTCAGTGGTGCCCAGTGACAGGACAAGGAGTTCCATCTGAACAGGAGGGAAAACTTCTTTGCTCTGAGAGTGCCAGGAACATCCCCTACTTATTTTGACTCCTGTCTTCTGTCTGTACTCCTATCCCTCTGAAACTGTACAGAGCAGAGTAATAATTGAACTTACTGCTGTATAAAAATGGCTTTGCCCATTGTGCTTCACATCAGTTGGATGTTACTCTTTAGCCCTCACTGGTATGACTAAGCATCTATGTTGTGCAAACCCAAACCCTAACTGGTATTAGTAAGCATCTGTGTTGTGCAAACCCACAATGCTTTTCACTGTAACACAGCTGCTAGGGAACAAAGAGGTTCAAATAAGATCATGACAGGTGAGAGTCAGCACCCTGACAGGTTCCTGCATCCCCTTGCTGACATGCAGGAAATAACTCAATGTACCAGGTCTCTCCTGGCCACAGAAGGTAAGTCCAAGCTTAGTGAAGCAGTGGAGTTACCATTCTGCTCTGAGCTGCAGAAAGCAAACAGTTGTAACTCACAGACACTGCAGATTACATGATTTGCTTCCCTGACAAACACCTTTCTCCCATCCACTCCTCTCCCCTTTGACTGGGAAGAGATCGACAGCCTGCCCATCTGATTTCCCCCCTCCCCAGCCTGTTTTGCATCCTTACATGGTACTTGTGAAACAGCTGCCCCTCGGCCAGCACAGAGCTGCTGCAGGCAGGAGCTGGGCAGTTCTGACTTGGTGTCTTAGGGGCATTGAGCTTCTGCTGGCTCAGAGAGCTGCACAAAGACAAGGCCTTGGAGACACACCAATGCAGGAAGCCAGGACAGAAAAAGGAAGCAGCAAGTATAACAGAAAGGCAAAGCAATTTGCCCAAGTAGTAGGCTAGGGCAGAATTTAGAGCAAAGTTTCTTTGAGTGCCAGAGCGATCCCCTAACCTTCAATATTGCTACACTTCTCTAATAGCTTCTTTTAATTTCCAGCATGCACAAATGATTAGGTATGAAAGACTGTTTGCCCTGCAAAGGCAAATAAAGGCTCCAAAGGCCACTGTCCCCCTCTGTGCAAGAAAAAGAAATAACAATCTCAGTCTGTGTGTTTATTATTGAATTTTCATCACTCTGACAAGTTGCATGTTACTTCTCTTCTCAAAGAAGAGAATATCATGATTTGCTATAGCCACGTCTGCTGGCAGGTAGCCTTCCATGAGGGAGAAGAGATGGAGAAGATGGTCCTGCCATGCTGCTAGAAGGGTATCACTGTGTGAGATGGACTGGATCAGGGCAGCACTCATCTTAGTGGGGCTATAATGCTGCTCAAACAGCTCTTCAAAGACAGCTGGGGGTCTGCAGTTTGCAGTCTGGTGAGCATAGGAGGACAAAACGAACTGTATGAAACTGGCCTACCAGGCCAGTGACCCATAGCTCAGGCTACATCTGGCACAGCCAGTCCTGGGGCAGCTATCATATTGGGGTTACTCATGTTGTTAGAAGCCTATGACATCTGGCACACTGCCTAACTCAGGGGGGCTGCTGTGTCCACAAAGACCTACACATTTCCTTTGGTGAAAACATGATGTGAAAACATGATATAAACCACTCTTCCTTCCTTCTGTAAGTGCTGAGGGAGCCTCCTGGGATTTGGGGTTGTCTGGGGGCTGTAAGCATCTCCCATCTGTCACTGTGTAGTTTTTTTTTAAAGTGTTACTGTTTTGGGCAAGAGTAGTTTGAAATATGGTGCTCCACATGTTAGAATACATCAGGAAGAGCATCATTCCACTCTGAAGCTTCCTGTGTTTAATGCAGGTGCTGACTATTGATCACCAACCTGTGAATGACTCCTGTTTTGTATCAACACTCACAGCACTGAGCTGCTAGGAGGAGCCCAGCGTTGAAAGGGGAAGCTGCAGCAAGGGCAGTACTATCTGTTGCAAGCTGTATGCCCCAATCAAGCTTTCAGAGCCAGAACTGAGAGAATCTGATCCAAACACACAGAATTTCACTGAAGGCACAGTGTTTCCCCCTAAGTCCAATCAGGCCAAATTTAGACCAGATACTGTCTTAAAAATGGATGTCTAACCTGAAAAGTGTTATTAATGGTTGAAAAGGCACATCTTCAGTGGGAGGGTGGGGGTGGTGGAGACAAAGAAAGAAAACTTAAACAGTGTTTATGATTCTTTCTATAGCATTAAAAGATCCATAGGTTTCAATTTTTCAATTGGGTTTCAATTGGGCAGGGACTGGCTGGAGAGCAGCCCTGAGGAGAGAGACTTGGGGGTGCTGGTGGAGGAGAAGCTCAACAGGAGATCTCAGTGTGCACATGCAGCCCGGAAAGCCAATCAGATCCTGGGCTGCATCATGAGAAGTGTGGCCAGCAGGTCAAGGGAGGTGATTCTCCCCCTCTACTCAGCTCTGGTGAGACCCCACCTGGAGTACTGCGTCCAGTTCTGGAGCCCCTATTCCAGGAGGGATCTGGAGGTGCTGGAAGGTGTCCAGAGAAGGGCCACGAGGATGATCAGAGGTCTGGAGCACCTCTCCTGTGAGGACAGACTGAAGGAGTTGGGGCTCTTCAGTCTGGAGAAGAGAAGGCTCCAAGGTGACCTCATTGTGGCCTTCCAGGATCTGAAGGGGGCTACAAGAAGGCTGGGGAGGGACTGCTCAGGATCTCAGGTAGTGATAGGACTAGGGGGAATGGAATGAAGCTGGAGGTGGGGAGATTCAGGCTGGACATGAGGAGGAGCTTCTTCACCATGAGAGTGGTGAAGCCCTGGAATGGGTTGTCCAGGGAGGTAGTTGAGGCCCCGTCCCTGGAGGTGTTGAAGCCCAGGCTGGATGAGGCTCTGGCCAGGCTGATCTAGTGTGGGGTGTCCCTGCCCATGGCAGGGGGTTGGAACTAGATGATCCTTGTGGTCCCTTCCAACCCTGACTGATACTATGATACTATGAATTTTATGGTTCATTGTGAAGCCAAAAAAGGACCAGAAAAACAATTTCTGTAAACATGATGAAGGAAACTTGCAAGACACAAAGCTGCACAAGCTGGGGTTTAATAAAACCAGAATTTGGGCAATAAAAAGAGAGTATATTTGTGCTGGATATTTCCCTTGGTTCCGTGTGCAACTCCTGCCTTCTCCGGCTTTTAAATTTGGGGATATTTGGGTTTGTCCTAAATCTGGAAGCACTGCCTAAAAATGCCATGGCCACATTACTCTTCACAGGATGACATCTTGGCATATCTGGGTTCAGATTTTGTCTGTGTGACTGGGCAAGTCACTTTGGATGACATCCAGAGTGGGATGCTGTCTAAAGCTTAGAGACCCACCCAACAGACACGATCCACAAAGCTCCATGCATCAGACTCGGGGCTAGAAATACACTGTGACAGACAGAGGCAACGGTCCACATTTTTAGAGGCTGGGTATGCAGCCTTCTTGCAAGACAAATTGTCTTCAGTTTACATCACTCTGTTGCAGAGTCACAGAGTCACAGCATGGTTTGGGCTGGTAGGGACCCTAAAGATGATCTAGTTCCAAACCTGCTGCCATGGGCTGGGACACCTTCTGCTAGGTCTTCCGCAAGGTCTTGTCCAACCTGGCCCTGAACACCTCTTGGTAGGAGGCATCCACAACCTCCCTTTGCAACCCGTTCCAGTGTCTCAGCACTCTTGCTGTAAAGAATTTCTAAGTGTTCCTTGCCAATGCTTTGTCTCTCTTGGTCTCACCACTAGAGTCAGGACCAAGCTGATATGTTTACATGAAACAATGCTGCATTCCTCTCTCTCCAATTTGATTTCCCCCTCCTCTACAACTCCCCCAAAATCCCCAACTTGCTAATACAATACAATACACCAGGTGGAAAGAGACCTTCAAGATCATCGCGTCCAACCCATCAACCAATCCAACCCACCTAAACAACTAAACCATGGCACCAAGCACCCCATCAAGTCTCCTCCTGAACACCTCCAATGAAGGTGACTCCACCACCTCCATGGGCAGTCCATTCCAATGGGCAATCACTCTCTCTGTGTAGAACTTCTTCCTAACCTCCAGCCTAAACTTCCCCTGGTGCAGCTTGAGACTGTGTCCTCTTGTTCTGGTGCTGGCTGCCTGGGAGAAGAGACCAAGGCCTGGCTACAACCTCCCTTCAGGTAGTTGTAGAGAGCAAGAAGGTCACCCCTCAGTCTCCTCTTCTCCAGGCTAAGCAACCCCAGCTCCCTCAGCCTCTCCTCATAGGGCTGTGTTCCAAACCCCTCACCAACTTCGTTGCCCTCCTCTGGACACCTTCCAGCAAGTCAACCTCCTTCCTAAACTGAGGGGCCCAGAACTGGACACAGGACTCAAGGTGTGGCCTAACCAGTGCAGTGTACAGGGGCAGAATGACCTCCCTGCTCCTGCTGGCCACACTGTTCCTCATGCAGGCCAGGATGCCATTGGCCTTCTAGGCTGCCTGGGCACACTTCAGGCTCATGTTCAGCCTCCCATCAACCAGCACCCCCAGGTCCCTCTCTGCCTGGCCACTCTCCAGCCATGCTGACCCCAGACTGTAGCACTGCATGGGGTTGCTGTGGCCAATGTGCAGAACCCGGCACTTGGATGTGTTCAATCTCCTGCCCTTGGACTCTGCCCATCTGTCCAGCCTGTCCAGGTCCCTCTGCAAAGCCTCTCTGCCCTCCAGCAGATCAACTCCTGCCCCGAGCTTGGTGTCATCCACAAATTTACGGATGATGGATGCCAGAGAGGAGGCAGCCATGGCAGATGCTCCCTTTCCTGGTTTACAAGCCTTTGGACTGACAATAGCAGCTTCCAACACTGCTAATTCCGAACGATTCCAATTTGGGTGCTGCCTCTACATTTTCTGAGCAGGGCTTATTTTAAATAGCCCTGTTTTCTGAATAAGAGAAGACTTTACATCTGTGATCTTTACATGCAGTTATCATATACTGCAAACCCAAGCAAACAAAAAAAGGCTGCAGGCACAGGCACCTGTTAATGCAGTTAAGCCTCTTTCAGCAGAAACTTAACAGAAACATACCCTTTTGGTGGGGGGGTGCAGACCAGAGAGGAAGAAAAGCCCTGAATCTGAGGTTACCCTTTTCAGATACAGCTCCAAGCTAAAGCCACATTCTCTTTCTGTTTTCTTCTCTTTGATCTTCAAAACTCCAATCCAAACCTTTAAGTTTAAATTGGATTTTATTTTGAACTAAAAGCAGTTTAAATGGAAACAAGAAATTCTCCCCTCCTGCCAAATCATGAATTTGAAGCTGTAATATTGAGGTGCTTAGCAAAGCTATAAAACTTTCTGGCTGGAAGTGATAAGGACAAACAATAGAGAAGCTCACTCTGAAGGCAGGAGATAAAGTAGCACAATTTGCTTCCATTTCATTTAAAAAAGAAAAAGCTCAAGATAAATTTGACAATTTTTCAAGTGGTCAATTTTTGAAGCCCAATCATTGATTTCACCGATGGCTCAACTGCATTACAATACCATGAGGTCAAGGTTTCACCCCTCTCCCAAGTGATTGAAAGCCTACATTGAAAGCCTATCTCAAGACAAGCAGTGGGGTGAGAGTCCTCACTACAGAAAGGACATGGACTTAATGGAGTGGGTTCAGAGAGGGGCCATGAAAACGATCATGAGGCTGGAGCACCTCTGCCACGAGGACAGACTGAGGGAGCTGGGGGTGTTTAGCCTGGAGAAGAGAAGGCTCCAGGGAGACCTAATCGCCACCTTCCAGTACCTGAAGAGGGCCTGCAAGAAGGCTGGAGGCCTTGTGACAGGAGGAGGGACAATGGTTTTTAATTAGAGAAGAGTAGATTTAGGCTGGATGTTACGAGCAAGTTATTTGAAACGAGGGTGGTTGAGCACTGGAACAGGTTGCACAGGGAGGTGGTTGAGCCCTCATCTCTGGAGAGATTCCAGGTGAGGCTTGATGAGGCTTTGGGCAATCTGAAAGATCCCTGCTCACTGCAGGGAGGTTGGACCAGATGAGCTTTAGAGATCCCTTCCAACCCTCTAAAATGCTCTAAAATGTTAGCATCACTCTCAGCAACGCACAAATGCTAGTTGTATGTTTGGCAGCTATGCAGCTATGAATCTAACCCCTAGCTCCCTTGACAGTTCAGCAGCAACTCAGACTCAACTTTATGTAACTAAATAGAACCATAGAATTGTTTTGGTTGGGAAAGACCGCTAAGATTGAGTCCATCCATCAACCTAACACCACCATGGCCACTAAACCATGTCCCAGAGTGGCATATCCACACCTTTCTTGAACACTTCCAGAGGCAGTGCCTCCACCACCTCCCTAGGCAGCCTGTTCCAATGCCTGACTATGCCCTCAGTAATGAAATTGCTCTTAATATCCAATCTAAATATCCTTTAAGAGAGGGCAATCTTCTCATATTCTCATGGCAGTAAGTCTTCTCCACCTATGTATGGGGCTCATGTGTGAATTTGGCACAGTACCATATCACGGTATCAGTATCACAGTATCACTAAGGTTGGAAGAGACCTCAAAAATCATCAAGTCCAACCTGTCACCACAGACCTCATAACTAGACCATGGCACCAAGTGCCACGTCCAATCCCCTCTTGAACACCTCCAGGGACGGTGACTCCACCACCTCCCTGGGCAGCACATTCCAATGGCGAACGACTCTCTCAGTGAAGAACTTTCTCCTCACCTACAGCCTAAACTTCCCCTGGTGCAGCTTGAGACTGTGTCCCCTTGTTCTGGTGCCGGTTGCTAGAGAAAAGACCAACCCTGGCTACAACCACCTTTCAGGTAGTTGTAGAGAGCAATGAAGTCACCCTGAGCCTCCTCTTCTCCAGGCTAAACAATCCCAGCTCCTTCAGCCTCTCCTCACAGGGCTGTGCTCAAGGCCTCTCCCCAGCCTTGTTGCCCTCCTCTGGACATGTTCAAGTGTCTCAATGTCCTTCCCAAACTGAGGGGCCCAAAACTGGACACAGGACTCAAGGTATGGTCTAACCAATGCAGAGTACAGGGGCACAAGGACCTCCCTGCTCCTGAGGCTCTGGGTGCAGCCCCTGCTCTCACACATTCCTTGGGCATCTTGCTGTGAGCTGCAAGTCCTGTGCTGAGAGAACGTGGGCTGCCTTGGTGTGGAGCAGTCATAGCTGTGTGGTGTGGCCTTTTATTTACAAGGCTAATAGTGTACTGGGAGAGGTCCCAGAAGACTGGAAGCTGCCAACATGGTGCCCATCCACAAGAAGGGCCGGTTGGATGAGCCAGGGAATTATAGGCCTGTCAGCCTGACCTCAGTGCCAGGCAAGATTATGGAGCAGGTAACCTTCAGTGCAATCACACAGCACTTACAGGATGGCCAAGGGATCAGGCCCAGCCAGCATGGATTTAGGAGGGGCAGGTGCTGCCTGACCAACCTGATCTCCTTCTATGATCAGGTGACTGCCTGGTGGATGTGGGGAGGCCTGTGGATGTGGTCTACCTGGACCTCAGCGAGGCCTTTGACACCGTCCCCCACAGCAAACTCCTGGCCAAGCTGTCAGCCCATGGCTTGGACAGGATCACACTGTGTTGGGTTAGGAACTGGCTGGAGGGCTGAGCCCAGAGAGTGGTGGTGAATGGTGCCACATCCAGCTGGCAGCCAGGCACTAGTGGTGTGCCCCAAGGATCAGTGCTGGGCCCCATGCTCTTCAACATCTTTATTGATGATCTGGATGAGGGCATTGAGTCCATCATCAGTAAATTTGCAGATGACACCAATCTGGGGGCAGCAGTTGATCTGCTGGAGGGTAGAGAGGCTTTGCAGAGGGACCTGGACAGGCTGGACAGATGGGCAGAGTCCAAGGGCATGAGATTGAACACATCCAAGTGCCAGGTTCTGCATATTGGCCACAACAACCCCAGGCAGTGCTACAGTCTGGGGTCAGCATGGCTGGAGAGTGGCCAGGCAGAGAGGGACCTGGGGGTACTGGTTGATGGGAGGCTGAACATGAGCCTGAAGTGTGCCCAGGCAGCCTAGAAGGCCAATGGCATCCTGGCCTGCATGAGGAACAGTGTGGCCAGCAGGAGCAGGGAGGTCATTCTGCCCCTGGACACTGCACTGGTTAGGCCACACCTTGAGTCCTGTGTCCAGTTCTGGGCCCCTCAGTTTAGGAAGGAGGTTGACTTGCTGGAAGGTGTCCAGAGAAGGGCAACAAAGCTGGTGAGGGGTTTGGAACACAAGCCCTATGAGGAAAGGCTGAGGGAGCTGGGGTTGCTTAGCCTGGAGAGGAGGAGACTGAGGGGTGACCTTCTTGCTCTCTACAACTACCTGAAGGGAGGTTGTAGACAGGCAGAGGTTGGTCTCTTCTCCCAGGCAGCCAGTACCAGAACAAGAGGACACAGTCTCAGGCTGCGCCAGGGCAGGTTTAGGCTGGATGTTAGGGAGAAGTTCTACACGGAGAGAGTGATTGCCCATTGGAATCGGCTACCCGTGGAGGTGGTGGAGTCACCTTCATTGGAGGTGTTCAGGAGAAGACTTGATGGGGTGCTTGGCTGCATGGTCTAGTTGTTGGGTGGGTTGGATTGGTTGATCGGTTGGACACGATGATCTCGAAGGTCTCTTCCAACCTGGTGTATTGTATTGTATTGTACTGGGGCATTTTTACCTTCTGACTACAGTGATGGTTCTAACCAGCTTTTAGCATAGGTTTATTTTGAGTACATTGAAATACAGCACAAAGCTTTCCAGTATGGAGGACATGCATTGTAAACTAATCAATTCAATTTTGGTTTCACCTGTCTCTAGCTAGAAGCTACTAAAGAGCTTCAAAGCCTTGCTGATTTGCTCCAGAGAAACAGATTGAACAATCTCCTTGAGTATCCCGTGCTTAGCCCACAAGAATGGTTAACTCTCAAAGCCATTCATGTTAAAAATAAGACAAAATATCCACTCTGCTTACCACAGTATAAGCATAGGCTAGAAATTTTCTACCTCATGAAGAAACTGATTTGGGGGTGTGTTTATTTACAGTAAACTTACCAGAAGACATCCACATACCTACACTGACATTACTCCTAGCTGAAAGCCGACTGATAGGGTCATGAAGCCAAGCACCATCAAATGTTGGTTTCTGTCTGCTACTTTCATCAAACAGAAAGACAAGACACCATCTGGTGAACATCAAAACACAAAGGAGAACATAAGACTATTTGGAACCAAAGACTAATGCTGCAACCTGCAACACCACAGTCAACAGCTGCAACACCACAGTCAACAGCTGCAACAATTTTCCCGCTCAAAGTCTATGTGCCAGAAGTGGCAAGCATGAGTTCTGGAAGATCTCTGTCAGTGACACTGGTGCCAGACTGGCCCAGGATTCAACTAGGATAACTAAGCTAGACAGGAATCATAGAATCAATTAGGTTGGAAAAGACCTCAAAGATCATCAAGTCCAACCTATCACCCAACACCTCATGACTGCTAAACCATGACTACTAAACCATGGCACCAAGTGCCATGTCCAATCCCCTCTAGAACACCTCCAGGGATGATGACCACCACCTCCCTGGGCAGCACATTCCAATGCCTAACAACTCTCTCTGTGAAGAACTTTCTCCTCACCTCGAGCCTAAACTTCCCCTGGCACAGTTTGAAATTGTGTCCTCTTGTTCTGTTGCTGGTTGCCTGAGAGAGGAGACCAACTCCCTCCTGGCTACAACCTCCCTTCAGTTAATTGTAGACAGCAATAAGATCTCCCTGAGCCTCCTCTTCTCCAGGCTAAGCAACCCCAGCTCCCTCAGCCTCTCCTTGTAGGGCCTGTGCTCGAGGCCTCTCCCCAGCCTCATTGCCCTTCCCTGGACATGTTCAAGAGTCTCAATGAGACTCTTTAAGAGTCTTCTTAAACTGAGGGGACCAGAATCCAGACCAAGAAGCAGGAGAAGTAGAAAATCTGCAAGTCCCAGATAAAATACGCCATCTGGATAAGGAAAGTTCATGAGGAGCAAGCAAATAAGCTGTTTTGGGAGAGAGCAGAGGTGTTGAGAAACCTTGTTAAGTAAACTGTCACGCCTTGTCAAAAGGCAAGTGCTAAATCTTCAGTTTCAGCTTGCTGACCATTTCTGTCCTCAGAGGAAAGTTGCTCCTTCAAGGGCAGAAATGCAATTATTTAATACCTACAAGACACAATTTTCCTTGATCTCAAGGGGCGTATTTTCCAGTATGAAGTTCAAGCAAATGCCTTTCTCAGGGAGGAAAAGGAAAGGATTATTCCCCTCACTTCTTTTGTTTGAATAGGAAGCCACCTGAGCAAAAACATTATACATGGGAGATAGGCTTTGGCTGATTTTTCCCTGGAGAAGATTAAGCTAAGCTTGCCCTTTGCTAAAAGGTACACAGTCCATCAGGAAGAAGTCTAAAAAGGAGAAATGTGTTGTCATATCAGTCAAGAGGGCACACATGGCTTACCTTGTTCTCAAAATGGGGGAGGCTGCACCAGTCTGCAAGACTGACAGCTTCATTCCATCTGCCTGACCTCAACACCAGCACACCAGAAAACATTTCTCCCTATCGACGCATGGGGATTTGAACATTCACACTGATAGCACTTCAATCCCATTTGGCTGTCCAGAAAAAACAAAATGATCCCCACAGTTGCATGTATCTAATTGCATCAGGCAAAACCTTATTTGCTGCAGCAAATAATTTGGTACGGCGTTCTTTTTCTCCCCCGTTTTGGAAAGAGCTTTTTCGCCCCCTCAGACGTTTATAGCCTTCCAATTGCAAGGTTTGTGGCACTTGCCAAGGGTGAAGGAATCCAATTTGCTAATTCAATCATCATTTGCAGACTAATGACTGTAGGCATGTATAAAAATGACATTAAAACATCTGAAACAGAAGCTATGTCGATGGATAGATTTGCAGAGTACCTTTCAACTGAAGCACTTAAAGCCTATGCGTACTTCTGGTTCAAGAATTCAGTCTCTTCCTGGACTCCAGCTCTAATATTGGTAACATTAACAGTAATAAAAACACAGCTTGAACCTTGCTCCTCACTAGACTGCTCCAAGAACTCCACTGGAGCCTAACTTTTGGTCTAAGGCAGCAACCACTCAAGTCTCCCCTTTCCTGCCTGACAAACCTGGTGGCCTTCTATGAACAGGTGACAACATTAACAGCTGAGGGGCGAGCAACTGATGTTGTTTACCTGGACCTGAGCAAAGCCTTCGACACTGTCCCACACCACATCCTGGTCCCCAAGCTGGTGACACATGGGTTTGATGCGTGGACCACTAGATGGATAAGGAACTGGCTTGATGGCCACACCCAAAGAGTGGCTGTCAATGGGTCCATGTCCCAGTGGAGGCCAGCGACAAGCAGAGTCCCTCAGGGATCAGTTCTGGGACCAGGCTTGTTCAACATCTTTGTGGGTGCCATGGACAGTGGCATCGAGTGCACCCTCAGCAAGTTTGCTGATGACACCAAGCTGTGTGGTGCAGTGGACACGCTGGAGGGAAGGGATCCATCCAGAGGGACCTGGACAGGCTGCAGAGGTGGGCACAAGCCAACCTCATGAGCTTCAACAAGACCAAGAGCAGGGTCCTGCATCTGGGTCGAGGCAATCCCAGGCACAAATCCAGGCTGGGCAGGGACTGGCTGGAGAGCAGCCCTGAGGAGAGAGACTTGGGGGTGCTGGTGGACGAGAAGCTCAACAGGAGCTCTCAATGTGCACTTGCAGCCCGGAAAGCCAATCAGATCCTGGGCTGCATCAGGAGAAGTGTGGCCAGCAGGGCAAGGGAGGGGATTCTCCTCCTCTACTCAGCTCTGGTGAGACCCCACCTGGAGTACTGCCTCCAGTTCTGGAGCCCCTATTACAAGAGGGATCTGGAGGTGCAGGAAGGTGTCCAGAGTAGGGCCACGAGGATGATCAGAGGTCTGGAGCACCTCTCCTGTGAGGACAGACTGAAGGAGTTGGGGCTGTTCAGTCTGGAGAAGAGAAGGCTCCAAGGTGACCTCATTGTGGCCTTCCAGTATCTGAAGGGGGCTACAGGAAGGCTGGGGAGGGACTTCTCAGGATCTCAGGTAGTGATAGGACAAGGGGGAATGGAATGAAGCTGGAGGTGGGGAGATTCGGGCTGGACATGAGGGGGAAGTTCTTCCCCATGAGAGTGGTGAAGCCCTGGAATGGGTTGTCCAGGGAGGTGGTTGAGGCCCTGTCCCTGGAGGTGTTGAAGCCCAGGCTGGATGAGGCTCTGGCCAGGCTGATCTAGTGTGGGGTGTCCCTGCCCATGGCAGGGGGGTTGGAACTAGATGATCTTTGTGGTCCCTTCCAACCCTGACTGATACTATGATACTGCAGGAGGACTAATAAAGCATCCACTTCTCAGTCAGTGGAGGCTGCTTCAGAGTTGATCAAGGAATCATCATTTTTAGTATTTATCTTTAAAATTACACAAGCCCCCTGAATTCCAACAGAGTTAAAAGCACATATGGGGATGAGACGTGTTGTAAGGGAAATAAACAATGTGACCCAAGAGCAACAGTCCTATAGCATGCAGTTCTGTGTTTTCACACAGCTTTGGGTGATGTCTCTAACTGATATTTAAGCCAATAAGCCTCCAAAATCAGCAAGAATTCAGCTTGAGGTGTGATCCTGAGGCACATCTGGAAATTCAGCCCTTAACCACCTGCCCTACTCGGAGCTGGTGGAGAGGATCTTCAGTGGAAAAAGCCACGCATACAGACACTACAGAGCACAATTCTAGCATTCAAGCATTATCAAATGCCCTCTATTTTCAGTGGGTCCAAATTAGATTATTGTGCCAGAAGTTCTCAAGTGGAGCTCTGAGAAAATTGTCCTCAGGCAATCACAGATGCAATAATATTCTCTCTTAATTTATTTGAGAAAGCAGCCTGAAAATTAGGACAATCATATTTCCTTGCCAATCAAGAAAATCTGTATCCTCAGCTGCTTATAGATAATAGATGAGCAATGTTATTCATCAGCAGGCTTCCAGTCTCCCAGTGTTATTTAGGCTGGATTAGCATCTATTCCTCTGCTGCCACACCACAGTGCATGTTCTGCTCCACGCCTTTCCCTTCAAAGGTTTCACTTAATCCTACCACAGGGGCTCTTCAGGAGCAGTGAATTCTACTTCAGTGAGTATCTTAGTACTGCCCAGACAACCCTTCAAAGCAGGAGCAGATTTCTAGCTAAATGTGTGGAATGGATCCTAGGAAAGTACTCATTTTCACCCTGGAACAAATTAGGGCAATATTGATCATGCATGATGCCTAGGAGGTGTCTCACCAGCAATAACTCCTTGCTGTGAGGATGTTGCACGTAACAGCTTTTCAAAACTGAAAATCAATATGGGTTCATTTGTCTCTTTTACAGCAAATTGAAACTGAGGCTCTGAAAAGTGAAATGGCCACAAACATCTAACAGGAACTGATAAACCTGGAATTGGAGACCAGTCCTCTTCAGAACAGACAGTGAGAGGGATTATGAAGTGCTGCTTTTTGGTGATCAGTGGTGCCAAGTCCAGCTGGAGACCTGTAACTAGTGGAGACCCCCAGGGATCACTGTTGGGTCCAGTCCCGTTCAACATCTTTATCAATGACACTCATGAGGGGACAGACAGACAGAGTATCTGCTCAGCAAGCTTGCTGACAGTACCAAACTGGGAGGCATGGCTGAGACACCTGAAGGCTCAGTGAGACCTGGACAGACTGAGATCTGGGCAGAGAGGGAACTAATGAGGTTCAATCCTCCTCCTAATGAGGAGGATAAGTGCAGAGTCCTACACCTGGGAAGAAAGAGAAAACTGCACCAGTACAGGTTAGGAGGTGATCTGCCAGAGAGCAGCCCTGTGGAGAAAGACCTGGGAGACCTGATGAATAACAAGTTATCCACAGGTCAGCAATATGCCCTTGTGGCCAAGAAGGACAGTGGGATTCTGGGGTGCTTTAAGAGGACTGTGGCCAACAGATGCAGGGAGGTTCTCTTCCCCCTCTACTCTGCTCTGGTGAGATCCCACCTGGAATATTGCATCCAATTCTGGGCAAGCCAGTTCAAAAGGGACAGGGATGCCCAGGGAGGTGGTGGAGTCACCGTCCCTGGAGGTGTTCAAGAGGGGATTGGACGTGGCACTTGGTGCCATGGTCTAGTCATTGGGTCTGTGGTGTCAGGTTGGACTCGATGATCTTTGAGGTCTCTTCCAACCTTAGTGATACTGTGATACTGTGATAAATGAGAGAGGCCAACGGAGGGTTACAAGGATGCTGAAGGGATTGGAGCATTGCCCTATGAGGAGAGGTTGAGAGACCTGGGACTGTTTAGTCTGGAGAAGAGAAGACTGAGAGGGGATCTAATAAACACACATAAATATCTGAGGGCTGGGTGTCAGGAAGACAGGGACAGCCTCTTCTCAGTTGCACCCTGTGATAGGACAAGCGGACAAGGGGCAATGGATGTAAACTAGAGCACAGGAAGTTCCACCTCAACATGAAGAACTTTACTGTAGGGGTCACAGAGCACTGGAACAGGCTCCCCAGAGAAGTTGTGGAGTCTCCTTCTCTGGAGACTTTCAAGCTCTCCCTGGATGTGTTCCTGTGTGATCTGTGCTGGATTCTATGGTCCTGCTCTGGCAGGGGGGTTGGATTCAATTATCTCTAGAGGTCCCTTCCAACCCCTAACATCCTGTGATCTTGTGATCCCAGGACAACCATATCTCACTCCATAGCACCAAGATTTCCACATAATTCAAAACACACCTTCTCTGGAATTAGATGATCAGATGGTTGAGTGGTTGTAAGCAATTCAAAGTGCATCCCCTTCCCATAGAGAGGTCAGTATAGCAGTGGGTGATGGATAACATTTGAAAGTCACTAATTTTGCTGACTATAAACTTCAAAAAAATAGCTTACATACTGCCTGTCATTTTCCTCTCTCCAAATAAGAGTGCAATCCACAGTACTCAGGAGATTTGTCTCACCAATTCCCATGGCTTTGAATGAGCACTTCAGTAGTAAATGGGCATCTAGATTCTCAGCGAACTTTCAGCATCAGAAGTCTGACTATCTCTGCCTCTTCCCCCATGGAGTTTGATTGCAAAAGGGGCAGGATAATATTAAGCCAAACATCAAACTGGTATCTAGTTATAGTTTGGAATAAACTAAACCTCAAAGAATCAGGAAGAACATTGAGGTGCTGGAGCATCTCCAAAGAAGGACAGTGAAGATGGTGAAGGGTCTAAAGCACAAGTCTTGTGAGAAGTGACTGACAGAACTGGGGTTGTTTAGTCTGGAGATAAGGAGGCTGAGGACAGACCTCATTGCTCTCTACAACTTCCTGAAAGGAAGCTGGAGTCAGGTGGGGGTCAGTCTCTTCTCCCAAGTAATGATTGGACAAGAGGAAATGGCCTCGAGTTGCACCGGGGGAAGTTTAGGTTGGACATTGGGAAAAATGTCTTGCCTGAAAGGGTTTTCAATCCTGCCCAGGGCAGTAGTGGAGTCTCCATCCCCCTCCCCACCCATGTAGATGTGGTGCTGAGGGACATGGTTTAGTGGTGGACTTGGCAATGCTGGGCTAATGGTTGGACATGATGATCTTAAAGGTTTTATCCAAATGAAACAACTCAGTGATTCTACAACAAACTCAACTAAACCCAGCTCCCAAACTGCTTTCAAACACAAAGCAGAAAGAGACTCCATTTATTATTGCCCAGGCAGGTAGCTGAGGTCCCATCCCTGAAGATATTCAAGGTCAGGTTTGACAACACTCTGAACAACCTGATCTATGGAGTATGGAGTATGGAGTAGCCTGCTCAGCAGAATGTGACTTGGTGGTCACCACCAATAATAATACAATAATAATACAATACAATACACCAGGTTGGAAGAGACCTTCAAGATCATCGCATCCAACCCATCAAACAATCCAACCCACCCAACAACTAGACCATACAGCCAAGCACCCCATCAAGTCTTCTCCTGAACACCTCCAGTGAAGGTGACTCCACCACCTCCACGGGTAGCCGATTCCAATGGGCAATCACTCTCTCCGTGTAGAACTTCTTCCTAACATCCAGCCTAAACCTGCCCTGGCGCAGCCTGAGACTGTGTCCTCTTGTTCTGGTGCTGGCTGCCTGGGAGAAGAGGCCAACCTCTGCCTGGCTACAACCTCCCTTCAGGTAGTTGTAGAGAGCAATAAGGTCACCCCTCAGTCTCCTCTTCTCCAGGCTAAGCAGCCCCAGCTCCCTCAGCCTTTCCTCATAGGGCTTGTGTTCCAAACCCCTCACCAGCTTTGTTGCCCTTCTCTGGACACGTTCCAGCAAGTCAACATCCTTCCTAAACTGAGGGGCCCAGAACTGGACACAGGACTCAAGGTGTGGCCTAACCAGTGCAGTGTACAGGGGCACAATGACCTCCCTGCTCCTGCTGGCCACACTGTTCCTGATGCAAGCCAGGATGCCACTGGCCTTCCTGGCTGCCTGGGCACACTGCAGGCTCATGTTCAGCCTACAATCAACCAGCACCCCCAGGTCCCTCTCTGCCTGGCCACTCTCCAGCCACTCTGACCCCAGCCTGTAGCACTGCCTGGGGTTGCTGTGGCCAATGTGCAGAACCCGGCACTTGGATGTGTTCAATCTCATGCCCTTGGACTCTGCCCATCTGTCCAGCCTGTCGAGGTCCCTCTGCAAAGCCTCTCTGCCCTCCAGCAAATCAACTGCTGCCCCCAGCTTGGTGTCATCTGCAAATTTACTGATGATGGACTCAATGCCCTCATCCAGATCATCAATAAAGATGTTGAAGAGCATGGGGCCCAGTACTGATCCCTGGGGCACACCACTAGTGACAGGCCGCCAGCTGGATGTGGCGCCATTCACCATTACTCTCTGGGCTCGGCCCTCCAGCCAGTTCCTAACCCAACGCAGTGTGCTCCTGTCCAAGCCATGGGCTGCCAGCTTGGCCAGGAGTTTGCTGTGGGGGACAGTGTCAAAGGCCTTGCTGAGGTCCAGGTAGACCACATCCACAGGCCTCCCCACATCCACCAGGCGGGTCACCTGATCATAGAAGGAGATCAGGTTGGTCAGGCAGGACCTGCCCCTCCTAAATCCATGCTGGCTAGGCCTGAGCCCCTGGTCATCCTGTAAGTGCTGTGTGATCGCACTCGAGATGAGCCGTTCCATAATCTTGCCTGGCACTGAGGTCAGGCTGACAGGCCTATAATTCCCTGGCTCATCCAACCGGCCCTTCTTGTAGATGGGCACCACGTTAGCCAGCTTCCAGTCTCCTGGGACCTCTCCAGTGAGCCAGGACTGCTGAAAAATGATGGAAAGTGGCTTGGACAGCTCATCTGTCAGCAATCTCAGCACCCTAGGATGGATCCCATCCGGTCCCATGGACTTGTGGGGGTCCAAGCGGCTCAGTAGATCTCTAACTTCCTCTTGGAGCAGTGGGAAACTATGCAGCTCTCTGGCTCCTTCTGCCAGCTCTGCAGGCCAGTTGTCTGGAAGACGTTCTGCCCTGCTAGTGAAGACTGAGGCAAAGAAGGTGTTAAGTACCTCTGCCTTTTCCTCATTCTTTGTTACAACGTTCCCCTCCGTGTCAACCAAGGAGTGGAGGTTGTCCTTGCCCTTCTTCTTGCTATTGATGTATTTATAGAAGGACTTTTTGTTGTCCTTCACAGCAGAGGCCAGTCTAAGTTCTAAATGGGCTTTTGCCTCCCTAATTTTCTTCCTGCACAACCTAGCAACATCCCTAAACATTCTGTAGGTTGCCTCCCCTTTCTTCCAAAGATAATACACCCTCTTTTTTTCCCTAAGTTCTATTAAAAGTTCATTGCCCATCCAGGCTGGCCGTCTGCCCCGGCGGCTCATCTTCCGGCACACTGGCACAGCCTGTTCTTGCACCTTCAATAGTTCTTCCTTGAAGTAGGTCCAGCTCTCCTGGACCCCTTTGTTTTTAAGGGCTGATTCCCAAGGAACCTTCTGAATTAGTTCCTTGAGTAGCCTGAAGTCTGCCCTCCGGAAGTCCAGTGTGGAGGTCTTCTTGCTCCCCCTCTTGGCTTGGCTGCATACTGAAAACTCTATTATGTCGTGGTCACTGGTGCCTAAACACCCTCCGACCACCACATCTACTGAAGGATAAGCCTGTTCACTGCAGGGGTGTTGGACTAGTTGACCTTTGAAGGGCCCTTCCAACTGAAAACATTCTATGATTATCAATCTTTATTCCTGCTTTTCTACAATGCATTAAAAATTAAACTGACTGAAAGTAGTTCAGAGTAGACTGGTCAGGATGGTACCACTTAAGACCCCTGTGGTTAAGCACAGGCAAGGAAAATCCAGGTGCTAGTGGTAAAGATTCCACGTATCATGCAACAAATCTGCACAAGCTACAATAAGTGTTCATCTACACTAAGTAACACAGTCCAGCACCAAGACAGTTAAAATGGCTCTGAAAAGCTAGCTCAGCTACTGTATGCAGCCTGCTTGAATAAGCTCATCAGCTTACCCACTGTAGCATTTCTAGTACCCAGGCTAATTTGCTGAGTTAGGTTTTTTGCTTGACTATGTTGGTAATTTCAGCACTCTTTACATCGCTGCAGCATGTGGCTTCTGTTGCCTTCAACTGATATTTGTCACTTTATCATCCCAGTGCCACAGTTTAGCATCCTTCAGCCACATAGTAAGGCTGGGGTCAGAGTGGCTGGAGAGTGGCCAGGCAGAGAGGGACCTGGGGGTACTGGTTGATTGTACGCTGAACATGAGCCTGCAGTGTGCCCAGGCAGCCAGGAGGGCCAATGGCAGTGTGGCCAGCAGGAGCAGGGAGGTCATTCTGCCCCTGGACACTGCACTGGTTAGGCCACACCTTGAGTCCTGTGTCCAGTTCTGGGCCCCTCAGTTTAGGAAGGAGGCTGACTTGCTGGAAGGTGTCCAGAGAAGGGCAACGAAGTTGTTGAGGGTTTTGGAACACAAGCCCTGTGAGGAGAGGCTGAGGGAGCTGGGGTTGCTTAGCCTGGAGGAGAGGAGACTGAAGGGTGACCTTATTGCTTTCTACAACTACCTGAAGGGAGGTTGTAGCCAGGCAGAGGTTGGTCTCTTCTCCCAGGCAGCCAGTACCAGAACAAGAGGACACAGTCTCAGGCTGCGCCAGGGCAGGTTTAGGCTGGATGTTAGGAAGAAGTTCTACACAGAGAGAGTGATTGCCCATTGGAATCGGCTACCCGTGGAGGTGGTGGAGTCACCTTCATTGGAGGTGTTCAGGAGGAGGCTTGATGGGGTGCTTGGCTGCATGGTTTAGTTGTTGGGTGGGTTGGATTGCTTGATGGGTTGGATGCGATGATCTCGAAGGTCTCTTCCAACCTGGTGTATTGTATTATATTGTGTTATTGTATAATTGAGGTACAGAGCTGACAAACCACACAGGGCACTACATTAATACACTGAGCCAAAGTAAGCTCCCCTACCTGCCTTCATGGGGTGGGTAAAGACCAGCTGTCTGAGTTTTGCTCAGCAACATCTGATATTGTTCCTTATGACACTACTGTGTCTTGCAGAGAAGTGACTGCCACAGTAGGGAGAGAGGGGGAAGAAAGGAGCTGACTGCTGAAAAGTAAGTGAAAAAAAAAATCTCCTCTGGTCTCACAGGCTATGATTATGTACCACGATTCTTATCTAAAACCTCCCACGTCCACTTTGTGTTCTCTTTTCCCTGCCTCAAGTATCTGAAACTTCTTCCAATTATTGTTTCCCCCCCCAAAGGTCTGTCTTTCCAAGCAGCACTCAGATAAAGAAACATGAAGAATACTTTTCTTTTCCCTCTGTCCCTTGTGCCCTGTAGAAATGGTATATTACAGAGTGCAAGGCTATGGCACGACTACTGAACCAGCTCCTAGAGGAGTAGTCACTCAATTATGCTGACCACCACAAAGCATCACTGATACCAGCTTACAAGACATAATGATTGGGAGATAAAAGAAAAACAACTCAAAGCCTAAAATCCCAGCTTATTATTCGTCAGATCTGCATGCTATTTGTGGCAGTATTTAGCTCCTGGTTTAGTTTTGTCTGTACTACATAAGCCTGACAAGTATTCTATGCATTTTCTCCCACCTTAGCTCACAGATCTTAGAGTTCTTCAGGACCATCATTGCAAAATGTCTCATTCAGGCCCATCCACTCTTTGAAGTCCAACCCAGTGGACTGAAAACCCCTAAGTAAGGAAACCTCTGTTGGCATCTGAGAAGTCAGCAGGTAGCCACAGCTAAGAACCTTAGTTTCTTAACTGCATTATAAAACTAAACAATCACTGCTGAAAAGCTGGGTGAGAATTCTCTTAACAATGGGCTTTGTATTTAAGCAACAATTGCATAAACTGTGTCATAAACATGGCTGTAATTATCCACATAAAAAATGGCTACTGAAAACCTGAAATGGATGCATTTCTTAACTGCTCCACTGATTTAGATGGTTTCCTTTCAAAAACAACAACAGCTATCTTCAGACTAAGGAAATTGTTGAAGGTGGCAGCAGCTGTCCAAGGCCTGAATATCCCTCATAAAACTGCACCAAGCTCGAGCAGCTTAATTGCCTGCAATTGCAATTCCAGCCACTGCAAATCATAGTCAGCTCTCCTATGAAAGCATTAAAGAGCTAAGACTTAATTAGCATCCCCGATTAAATAGCAATTCATACAGCCATTATATCTTCCAGCTAGGGAGCGCAGTTCTTTGAAGCAGCAATGAAGGAAAAAAACACACACACACCTCCTCACCCTGATCCAAAACCTCACCAGCACCCACTCTCTTCAAACTTTATCACAGCAAATGTTCATTATTTATGGAGGAAAGGCTACTGCCAGCTGCACTTTGAACACATAGTTTCCATTCACAAGCTGAGAGGTTACAGACCCCAACAGAAATCCAGGTAATTATAACATGATGAAGCAGTTCAGAGAGAGCAGCTCCAATCCTAAGCTTGCAAAGACTCCCAGGGGCAGTCATGTTTCAACTGCCTGTGGTACTGGGGGAAGAAAAGGATAACCCCCTCCCCCTCTGCCCCATCAACCAACCACAATAGAAACCCCCTACATCATTGATAGAAGTCAAAAGAACAAGCACTTCTGACATGCAGCTCAGCTCCTTTTCTTCCCTTCTTCCACTTCATGCTTCTGAAACACTCCATGGTAGGAGAATATGAACTACTCCTTGGGAGAGCTGGGGTTGCAATTTCTCACCCTCTTGCTTTTTGGGAATCTGAATCCTGAAGGGATGGGGACAAAGTGACCAAGAACAATACTAAGAGGCATAGATATCCTCTCCCTGTTTGGATAGGACAGCCATGGCAATGGCAAGAGATGACTATATGATGTAGTAAGAAAGAGCTCATGTTTTGTGGTGTAGGGAACTCCTTAGTTTCTGAATTTCCAGTATGTATGTGCTGTTCCAAACATGCTAAACTGTCCCTGTTTCTTGCTGGATTTGGGAGGATTTCCAGACAAAGAGCAAGCAGTGTCTGAGCGTGGTAGCAGATAATGCAACAGAAACAACAGCTTGTCTCCAGGCAGGTCACACACTGGCCATGCTCTCCCCAGGCTGTAAGGATCACATTAGCCCCTTGTGAAGCCCAAGGAAATGCTCATTTTATGATGCTATGCCAAGCAGGAAAAGTTTACAAGAAACACTGATGAGACAAACCAGAAAATTATGGAAAGGGAACAAAAGTAATGTAGGAGATCATGTGCAATGACCATCAAAAACGATACTTTATCAGAATTAGAGGTATGCAGATGTCAAAATTAGCAAGGTAGAGCCTCTCCTATCAGTTTTCAAGTCCTGAAGATGATTTTTGGCTTGTAATGATAAGGCACAGAGTCAAGAATAGATTTCTAAGTGAGACCCTAACATCTCGAGCTTTGGGAAGCTTCTCTCTTACACAGTGGAGAATTACACTGCAGCAATATTCCTTCACTCATCCAAAGTGTAAATCTTAGGTAGGTGAATTAAGTCTATGATGAGGATGAGTAACATGACAAGACTCCAGTAAATTGGCTAGACAGATAGAAGACTGATAGTATGGGATAGAAAGAAGAGTGAATGTTTGAAATGTCATTTGGTTGCTGTTCACTGCTAATATACCTTCTGAGATTTGCACAGCCCTGTTCCACCGGCCTTCAGAAGTCATTTTTCAGTTTAACAGTCCATCCCTTATGCACTACACACACTCCTGTGCTGCTTCTAGCATCCCTCCTTTCTGCCTCTTACCCCAGTTTCACAGACCTTGGAGCAGCATACATTCCTGGTGAACTGAAGGAAGCTCCTTTTTCCATTACAATCTTCTCTTACAGTTACCACCTACCTATCAAAAAAGTATTTGGTATCAACATTCAAAGTAACAGCCTTACAAGTGGAGTTTAGTCAATGTTACTGGTTCTACCCGAGAAACATAGCATGCACAGGCTTGGAAGGGACCCTCCAAGGTCATCTAGTCCAGCCTCCTGCAGTGAGCCCAGACCTCTTTAACTAGATTAGGTTGCTGAGGACCCATCAAGTCTGACCTTGAATGTCTCCAGGCATGAGGCCCTCTAAGACCTCTCTGGGTAACCTCTTCCAAAAAGTAAAGAAGATTTTTGGATGAAGGCCTTCCCAGTCCCAAGGAACTCAAGGCTATCACTGAGCATTCAAAATAACTCAGAGAGGAGTCTGAAGCACTTTCAGTTATTTGCACTGTAATACATGACTGCTCAGTTGAAGAAAGAAGCTTGGAACAACATATGGCACCAATTACTTTTATTCCCCTGCAATCAGTCAACCAGTAGTTTTTCTTTTCAGCTACAGTTTATCTGTACTGCTTGGCAGCTCAACTGTCTCTCTCCTCCTCCTCTTGAGGAATACCACCACATGCAGACACTATTTACATGCTAGGCAAATTATTTCTGCAGCCATATTTTCCACATCAAGCCGATCCTTGTGTCCCATCCAAAAGGTGAGTGTCATAATTTGGGACTGTGAAAGATGCCTTGGCACTTTCTGCAAAGTAAATCCAGAATCCTGGCAAAATCTCAGCTTTGGTAATTGCATTCTGTCTCTCTGGAGTTCTTTTTTGAAACGGCTCATGAATCCCAGCCCAGATGTGACCACAAGCCCAGGTTCCAGGAAGCCATTAAATCAAAAGGCCAGACTTAATAATGAGAAACGTAGTTATGAACCTTATTTCTCCTGCATCTGCTCAACAGGTACTTTTTAATGCTCTTTTTCAGCTCCCAGGATCCCATCACAACAATCACTGGACTCACTCTCGGGACATATGCTCTTTGAAATGCTGGTCAGAAGTCCAGAGGGAACACCAATAGCACATTAAAACTCTTTCCCCTCAGCCCACAGCAGCAACTTGGTAATGTTTAGTTACCTCCCACTGAAAAGTTTCCAACCCTTAGCTGAAAAGCAAGTCCCACAGCTATGCAGGTAGTAGTGCCAAACACTAGCTTCCAACAAACAAAGCTAAAGGGAAGCAGATGTCCTATGCATTTTGGAATGATGAATTTGGCACCGCTTCCCTCTGCGCTGTTTACATAAAGCACATTCTCATGTTTAAGAGCAAAAGTAAAACAAACCCCACTGATTTGCAAGAGTCATCTACAAAGCAGTTACTTCTAGGAAAAGGGTTAAAAAAAAAAAAAAAGAAAAGAAACTGAAGAAACTGACACACAAGAAAAGTGCAACACAAAAGCCTCCCAAATGACATAAACACCTTTCTGTCCTTAGGTTATGTCTCAGGTTCTATTAACTTCAAACAGTTTGGAAATGAGGGTAACACACTATGGAAGCACTTCTTCAAAAGCAGCAGTACTGTGGGGCACCATGTTTAGTGTATGTCAATGGAATCAGTTTAGCCATTTCCAGAACAACCCCAAACATGAATTTTGTGGTGGCAGCTCTGCAAACTCCCCTGAGGTCTGCACGGGAAGAGGTGTTCTGAACAGTTCATCACTTGTCACCACCCCTCAGGCTGAACCCTCGTCACAGTGCCATGTAGTGCCTGGTACTTGGCAAATTGTTGGAGGAGAGCACTGGATATTCAGTAGCCCTCCTGAACTAATTTTCCTTGCTTTTTGAAAACAGTTTTCTAGGGCATCTAGCTGGGAATGTGACCTTCCAAATGTGAAGCAAATAACTGCTGTCTTCTCAAGTGCTGAGAGAACACAGCTTTCTCTAGCAGGGCATTACTTTTCCTTCTATTAAATACACACAACTGTGATGGCACAGGCAAAAGAAGGTATTTTTTCACAACTTCAATATTTGATGAGGCTTACATATTTTCCCTCTTGAAATCTGGTTGTACACATATATACACACACACACACATATATATATATATACATACATACACACTTTTAATTTTAAGAAGTAAGACTTAAGCATAGGCTCGAAACCAAAGGAACAACCAAGAAGCTCAACATAGCTGAATCCAGGCCATATACAAGGCAAAGGTGCTCTGACCAGTAAAAGTGAGCTCCAGGAGATGTGGGCTAGATGGTCATCTCTGCTACATCTCTCCTAAGATAGGTCAGAGATGTCATCATGTCCCTCAGGGTTATTTCTTATGTGTTATTAGCTGTCTGATCTGATCACAGCAAACAAAGAACTGTGTACTTGAGCAAGACTGTAAAAAGGGCAAGTGTGGTCCTTCAGTTTTTCTCTTCACAGCTCTATGACTTATGTGGTATAGCTGAAAAGTTATACTAACTAGGAACTGTTTGTGTTGCTCATTTTACCTGGATCTGCATGCAAATTGCTTAACCATTCTGTTGCTCATGAGTAAGGCAAAACTTCACTCAAATTTCTATGCTGTTACCAGAAGGAAAATGTTCATGAAAGCAAAGAGGCATGGTTCCAGCAGAGACCTGTGAGGGAAGAAATAGTTCCATTTACAGGGGAGAGCTAAAGGTCCTTTATTTTTTTGGCCCCACTGCAAATGATCCAATCAAAACCCCCACAACACCGAGATCTTAATGCCTGCTTCGCGGCTTCAGAGCAATTAAAGGAGATAACCCCAGTATGAACTCAGCTTTTCTGGTTTCTGTGACTAGGAAAACCAACAAAAATAGCCAAAACATAATCTTACTTCAACGAATTTTAAAATAAACCACACCAAGGGATAATTTTCAAGACAAATATAGCTGAAAAAAAAAGCAAACCCTGAGCCTAACACAAGACCACTGAGCAGGAGCACACCAGTCACTGCGCAGCTTCCAGGTAATAGCATAGGGAACACAGCAGAAAAATCCCTTTTGCTCCCTCCACAGTCCCTGGTACCTGGATGGCAAGAGGAGGACAGGAAGAAGTAGCCAGCAGGCAGAGTATCTCCATACTTGCCACAGAAAATGCCAAGGCAGATCTTCATTCACCAGAGGCTGTAGTAACTAGATGACCAAAGCAGCACCTCACTCCATGAAAAATGAGTTTGGAGAACTCAGCATTGATGTCTTTTCAAATTAGTTCTCGATTTAGCAATTAAAGGTAACTACACAGACAATTTTCTAGTGACTCTCTAGTCATCCACCAAGACAGAAGAAAAGCTGTCTGAATTTCACCATAGCAACCTTCAGCTTTAGGAAGGTTCCCTAACCGCTTTGTTCCTAAATTCCAAGCTGGGAACAATGTGGTCCTACAGCGTTGCAGTGTTTCTAAAGGAGCTAAAACTGTGTCTCAGGCTTCGCCATTTGTGAGCCCTTGTCCTCCCACCAAGAACTTGCTGGAATTCACAGAACCATTAAGATTGGAAAAGACTTCTAAGGTCATCAAGTCCAACCTTCTACCCAACACCTCAATGACCACTAGACCATGCCCCAGAGTGCCACATCTACTGTTTTTTTTGAACACCTCCAGGGATGGTGACTGCACCACTTCCCTGGGCAACCTGTTCCAACGCCTCACCAGAGGCGCTGGAAACATTTGGCATTCCAATCTGCTAAAGTCTGGAAGTAAAACGCTGTTCCCTTTATAGAACCCTCAAAAGCCTCAACCAAAAGATGACAATATTGATCCTACAATTCTCTCAGCCTCAGAAATAGGAGGCTGAAGAAATACAAGCTCATTTCTTTTTTTTTGGGGGGGGAGGGGAGGGGAATACAGCACTAGCCTTGGAAGGGGAAGCATTGAAAAGATGGAGAACTGTCCCAAAACTAATACTGACCTATATAATATAATAGGTTTTGTTTATTGAAGCATGAGCAGATACTACTTCACTGATTTAAGTGAATAGGCTCAGTGCCAAAGCTATCAATGGGAGTGTATCTGCTTACGCTGCTGGGAAGTTCTGCTCTTTGCACAGCATTCAGTGGGGTGTAAAATGAGGACTTAATGTTACTTGCTTGGACTCAGTTCAAAAGCAATTGCTGCACCTGTTCATACCAACACACACACAGTTTGTTCTTTTCTTTTTCCCAGAACCCAACATCATAAAACCTGGATTGAAATAATAAAGCTATGATTCATAATCCTACACACTTCTTTTTCCTTCGCTAATCACCTCCTTCGTAAAATAACACATTCATTTCCCTCAAGCAAAAAAAAAAACAGAAAAAGGAATCTGTTTCTGCCTGTTAGACAATAAGTGATTCCTTGCATCTTCTGTACTGCACTGTGCTGTGCATGAGCAGCATATCCTGGCTCCTCTGAAGCCCTATCTTCCAGGGAGTGTGGACTCCTAAAGAATAATGCCCAGAAGTGTATACCCCTTTGAGTGTAATCAAATAACACAACAGATTTTTCTTCATCAACTGGTTAGGCCACACCTTGAGTACTGTGTTCAGTTCTGGGCCCCTCAGTTTAAGAAGGACATTGAGACTCCTGAATGTGTCCAGAGAAGGGCAACGAGACTGGGGAGAGGAAGGGAGAGGCTGAGGGAGCTGGGGTTGCTTAGCCTGGAGAAGAGGAGGCTCAGGGGAGACCTTATTGCTGTCTACAACTACCTGAAGGGTGGTTGTTGCCAGGAGGGGGTTGGTCTCTTCTCCCAGGCATCCAGCACCAGAACAAGAGGACACAGCCTTAAGCTGCACCAGGGGAAGTTTAGGCGTGAGATGAGGAGAAAGTTCTTCACAGAGAGAGTTGTTAGGCATTGGAACGTGCTGTGCAGGGAGGTGGTGGAGTCACCGTCCCTGGAGGTGTTCAAGAGGGGATTGGACATGGCACTTGGTGCCATGGTCTAGTCATGAGGTTTGTGGTGACAGGTTGGACTGGATGATCTTTGAGGTCTCTTCCAACCTTGGTGGTTCTGCGATTCCGTGACAAATGTTAGTTCTTATCACCACAGCACAGATGGAGTGAAGTATCCTACAGAATGAATTGCCCTCTCCTCTGATTTAGGTCTAAGCCAGTCTAAAGCAGTCAAAATGAACTGACTCCAAATATGCTGCCAGCCTGCAGGGACTCATTCTGTTAAGTGGTGAATATCCCCAGCTTCCACTGGGAGCTCAGCTTATTCTGAAGGAAAAGGGTATTTGGCCAAATGGAACAAATTTTACCAAGCTGAAACAAACACACAGCTCTCCACACGGTAAAGTTATTGCAGTAAGGTGTGAAATACTCATCTCTTAGAGCTATAAAAACGTGCTTTCAATGATCAGCTTGGAAGAAGCAAAGCAGCAAGTGAGCAGCCTGTGTGACATACACTGAATTTCTTGATGTGTGGGCTTTGTGTCTTGTTTGTTGTTTTTTTTTCCTTTCTATAAGCTGTTCAAGTGTAGAGAAATAACAAAATAGTGGTAGACATCAACTCACACAGTGCATATGCAGGGATCTGAGGACCTCCAGAGGTCCTTCCCTATCTACATTTCACATGTCTGCCCACAATGAGTTTTCACAATGCCCACCACAGCTCTAAAGGTTGCACATTGCCTGCAGACCCTGGGAGAAGGAGGAAGAAGTTTTAGTCCCATGGACTGATGCTTCTGTTGCTTAATTGTTTGTACTAAGAGCACACACCTGGGATTGAAGCTTTCCATCAAGAAAGGCAGAAATTCTCCTCCCTTTTTTCCTCATGTTTTGTTTTGGTTTTGGTTTGGATAGTGGCTTTCTTTTGTTGTTTATTTTTTGAAGGTTTTGTTTATTTTAAAGCAGTGCAAATAAACTCCAAATATTGCTTCCTGTTTGTGTAAACTGAAGTGCCCCCCAACCAGTAGAGGATACTAAGATACCACCAGATTTAGCCTTCCATCCTTCCCAACATCAAACTATGGATGGCCTTTTCCAAGGGGACACACTAGCACACGCACCAAACCTCACGGGAGAGCCACATCCAGGGCAAGGCTGGCACATTGTTCAGGAAGGCAAATTTTGTACTTACTTGTGACACTTTAGGAGGGTTTGTTCAGAAAAACAAAACTTGTGCAATGGCTGCCAACAAGTCATCACTTACCTCAGTGAAAAATAAGGGTAAACAGAGGACAGCTGGATTCTCTTTTGCTACGGAGGCATTTGAGGAGGGGGGCAGCCTCTTCTCCTTAGTGGCAAGCAACAAGACTAGAAGAAATGGTTACAAGCTGCACCATGGGAGGTTTAGGCTGGATGTTAGAAAAAGCTTCTTCACTGAAAGGGTTCTCAAACATTGGAATGGTCTGCCCAGGGCAGCGGCGGAGTCACTATCCTCGGGAGTGTTCAAGCATTGTGTGTACCTGGTGCTTAGGGATATGGTTTAGAGTTGACCCTTCAGCAGACTAACACTTGTCTGTTTCTTTTAACCAATAGGTTAGACAACTCAGTTATGGTAGCATTCTTTTTTATTAAACAATGCATGATTTTCCCAGTTCAATCATAATATTTGCAGCAGGAATGCCAAGGAGTTGAATGTAATCAAGAGTGTTGATAAAAGAGCACTGCTGGAGTATACCAAATAATGTGGCTGAATGTTTCATAGGAGACAAAACCCCACGCATTTCAGTGGGATTAAAATGTCTGTCTTTATAGAATCATAGTATTGTTTTGGTTGGAAAAGTCCTCTAAGGTCACTGAGTCCAGTCATCAACCCAACCACCATGGACTTCTAAGAAAAAGAAAGAAGAAGAAGGAGAAAAAACCCGGCTCTGAGTGATTGATGTCTACTCTGGTTCTGAAACACTAGATTTAATTCTGTTTTGGTCTAATGGCTAAAGAGGGAAGTTGTAGATGAGTGCAGGAAAGAGATTACACCTGCCAGTCATATCCACAAATAGCACTACCATTTAAGATCCATTGGACCAAATCTTGATGCCTTTTATTATGAGCAAAGAAATTCCCATTAACTGCCGATGTTCCACACAAGACAGCTCTCCATACCTTGCATAATTCCATACCGAATACAAACCACCATTTCTAGCTCTTCCAGTATTCACTTTTTATCATGCACAGCATACTCCAGTGAATACAACAGCTCTTTTTAGGGCTTATCACTGCAAGATGGCAAAGTGTCAGCTTTAAGCTACCCTTGAAGATTCCCCCTCCCTGTAAAGATGCCAATCTGAGATTCCACAAGCAAAGGCATGTTCATGTTCTATCACATGTCAGCAGCTATAAACAACAGCCTGAAGGGAGCTGTTTCTCCCCTCTCCAGTAAACAAAGGAAGCCTTTATTCCTGCAGTAGTAGAGCTTTCATGAAAACTGTGAGTCTTTACTGCTACATGGCAGAGAGAACTCATGCTCCTGCTAAATAAAGCTCCCTAGAAATAAGTCATGATGTTGGAGACATTCAGTTGCAAGACAGTTTAGACAGCCTCAAACACTGCTTACCCAACGGTGTATTGTGCATTTCAGATCCAGCCAGGGACGGAATTTCACTTCTGATTTTAAGCAAGCAGTCATTACTATTCATAGAGTTATAGAATCAGTCAGGGTTGGAAGGGACCACAAGGATCATCTAGTTCCAACCCCCTGCCATGGGCAGGGACACCCTACACTAGATCAGCCTGGCCAGAGCCTCATCCAGCCTGGGCTTAAACACCTCCAGGGATGGGGCCTCAACCACCTCCCCTGGACAACCCATTCCAGGGCTTCACCACTCTCATGGGGAAGAACTTCCTCCTCACCTCCAGCCTGAATCTCCCCATCTCCAGCTTCATTCCATTCCCCCTAGTCCTATCACTACCTGAGATCCTGAGAAGTCCCTCCCCAGCCTTCCTGTAGGCCCCCTTCAGATCCTGGAAGGCCACAATGAGGTCACCTCGGAGCCTTCTCTTCTCCAGACTGAACAGCCCCAACTCCCTCAGTCTGTCTTCACAGGAGAGGTGCTCCAGCCCTCTGCTCATCCTCGTGGCCCTTCTCTGGACACCTTCCAGCACGTCCACATCCCTCCTGTAATAGGGGCTGCAGAACTGGAGGCAGTACTCCAGGTGGGGTCTCACCAGAGCTGAGTGGAGGAGGAGAAGCACCTCCCTTGACCTGCTGGCCACACTTGTCCTGATGCAGCCCAGGATCTGATTGGCTTTCCGGGCTGCAAGTGCACACTGAGAGCTCCTGTTGAGCTTCTCGTCCACCAGCATCCCCAAGTCTCTCTCCTCAGGGTTGCTCTCCAGCCAGTCCCTGCCCAGCCTGGATTTGTGCCTGGGATTGCCTCAACCCAGATGCAGACCACTATTCCACCAAAATATAGAGTTTTATTTCAAAGTGAATTGGGCTGATTTTAATTTGCTGTTCTAGATTTTGAAACATTTCGTGGAATTAATCCAAGTAAAAAGTAAACAGAAGCAGCATTTGTTTGTAATACCCATCCTCCAGACAGAACAAGAACAGATTCAGCCTTTGCAGTCACAGAATCATAGAATTGTCAGGGTTGGGAGGGACCTCAAGGATCATCTAGTTCCAACCCCTCTGGCAGGGAAAAGTAAGGATCAAAATAAGTATCCTCCCCTGCCAAATGGCACAGCAGCCCAGATGTCATCCAGTCGCTGTTTTATGCTCCTGCATTATCCACTACTGTCACTGTATCAAGGTCAGTGGAGCTACAGCTTTCTGTAAAGATCCCCAGGATTTGTCATTACATTTCCGACCTCTCTTCCAACTCCTCATTTTACACTACAAGAGCATCCTGCTGGAAAAGCATCACTCATTTCTAATGTGCAAATCCTCCATCATGAAGATAGGAACATCACGGAGAAACACTGCTGTGCAGCTAATGTTCACAGCTAGGGCTACAGAATAAACCTTGTTGCAAACACTTGCTGAAGATAAACAACTTTGCACACAAACACAGCAAATGCCTTTAAAAACAAATCAAAACCAAAAAGCACTGTGATCTCAACCAGCCCAGCCTGGTAGAGACCACACCTGGAATACTGTGTCAAATTTTGGGCTCCCCAGTTCAAGAGAGAGAGGGATCTACTGAAGAGAGTCCAATATACACCTGCGAGGATGGGGGACTCGAACATCTCTCCTGTGAGGACATACTGAGAGACCTTGGGCTGTTTAGTCTTGAGAAGACAAGGATGAGAAGTGGGGAGTCTTATTAACATCTATAAATATCTGAGGGGTGGGTGCTAGGATAAAGGTGCCAGGCTCTTTTCAGTGGTGCCCAGTGACAGGACGTGGAACAATGGGTACAAGCTAGAACACAGGAGCTTCCACCTCAACACAAGAAGAAACTTCTTTACTGTGAAGGTGACAAAGCACCTGAGCAAGCTGCCCAGAGAGGTTGTGGAGTCTCCTCCTCTGGATGCTTTCAAAATCCACCTGGATGCATTCCTGTGTGACCTGCCCTAGGTGATGCTGCTTTGGCAGCGAGGTTTGACTGCGTGATGTCCAGAAGTCCCTTCCAAACCCTAACATTCTGTGAACATAGTGAATGTACAGATAGTTAACAGTGTGTTTTACATAGACACCATGTCAGTATGCTCACTGATAATCCCAGTATAGCAGAAAGTATGGCTTCTGTGTACATCATCTTACAGCAGCCATTCCCTACTGAAGAGAATGATGAACAAAACTACTTGGTGACAGCTACACATTCAGCTTTCAGATACAAGACAGACTGACACACAAGCCAGAGGCTAAGTGTGGCTACCACTTGTGGTCTTCATTCTGACCCAGTGTCAGCTCTTAAACAACTCCTCTTTGGAGGTTTGTTGTTTCTTTGTTTTGTTGTTGTTTTGTTTATTTAAATGGCAACAGCATTCCTCAGAGTCTTTTGCTTGTTTACACTCCTAATCCAGAAGGGAGCAAGAAAGTGACAAATCTGAGGTACTGAAATTTGAGGTTACCTGCAGCTCTTCAGATGCAAATTCTTCTCTCATTTCTGCCCTCAAGAGGCCCAGTGCCAATGCCCACACCTGCTGGGGACAACTGAATCACATAGAGCAAACCAGCTTGGAACCATCCAGCCAAAAAACGAGTGGCCCAAGTGGAATAAGATGGTGCATGAAGGACAAGAAAATGCCCACAGTCAAATTCTTTGCTGTAAGGGTGATGGAGCATGGAACAAGCTGTGCAGAGAGGTGGTGGAGTCTCCTTCTCTGGAGACTTTCAAGACCTGTCTGGATGTGTTCCTGTGTGACCTGCCCTAGGTGATCCTGCTTTGGCAGGGGGGTTGCGCTTGATGATCTCCAGAGGTCCCTTTCGACCCCTAGCATTCCATATGCTCACTATCACAGAATCCATTCTTCAATCCCAAAGGGTCCAAGCAGGAGCAAGCAGTCCTGCGGCACTGAGCAGCAATCATTTCAGTGCTGCTTCTACTACTGCTGCCAAAAGTCAATGGGCAGCAAGGCAGGAAGGGAGTTGAGCCTTGCAAGTTCTCAACTGCATTCCAAAGAGGACACCAGAGGATAACACCAGACTCTCCATTCTTTGCAGTGCTCATCACTGACATGTCTTTCTCTCCAGAAGGGAAGTACAACAGATCCTTGTGCAATTACAGCTATTTGTCCTCATTCTGTGCTTCAACAATAGAAGTGGGTTTGCTACCAGCTTAGGTGTCCTCAGCCTGCACACCTTGACTTGCTGGAACGTGTCCAGAGAAGGGCAACAAAGTTGGTGAGGGGTTTGGAACGCAAGCCCTATGAGGAGAGGCTGAGGGAGCTGGGGTTGCTTAGCCTGGAGAAGAGGAGACTGAGGGGTGACCTTATTGCTCTCTACAACTACCTGAAGGGAGGTTGTAGACAGGTGGAGGTTGGTCTCTTCTCCCAGGCAGCCAGCACCAGACCAAGAGGACACAGTCTCAGGCTGCACCAGGGGAGGTTTAGGCTGGATGTTAGGAAGAAGTTCTACAGAGAGTGATTGCCCATTGGAATGGGCTGCCCATGGAGGTGGTGGAGTCACCATCATTGGAGGTGCTCAGGAGGAGACTTGATGGGGTGCTTGGTTGCATGGTTTAGTTGATTAGGTAGGTTGGATTAGTTGATAGGTTCGACATGATGATCCTGAAGGTCTCTTCCAACCTGGTCTATTCTATTCTATTCTATTCTATTCTATTCTATTCTATTCTATTCTATTCCTTTGACACCTCCTAGGAAGAAAACTGCCTAGAAATCTGCACACTATTTTTGTTCAGTTTACTGTAAGTTTATTAGCATTACCCATCATTAATGGGATTTTTAGGTTGTATGGAGTGAGGATGAGCCAATCTCAACTGCAAATAAATGGATGCGATTAATCCCCACAAAAGGTTGTGACAAAAATAAACTGCTGTAGTTTTTGAGGGAACTTGAATACAAAGCATTTCCAGACAACATCCATATTACCTCTAAAGAAAGAAGATTATCCCCCTGCCTCTCCATCTCACCTCTAGCATCAGCACATCCAGAAATGAAAAGAATTCACCCACAGCCACAGTACACATGGCTTTTAACTACTAGGTATGTGGACATTCACATATTTAGCTGTGATATCTTAGGCACCTCTCAGCAATTCTTTTCTTTAACCACTTGAAGCAAATCACCACCTAAGCAGCTCTGTCCTTGGAATGCAACTCCGGTGTAATTTTCTACAACTTCAAAAAAGAGCAGCAAAAGGAAAATATAGTGGCCTCCTGAAGGAAAACCAATATCTCACAAGATTCACTCAGGAAGCATTTGTTGCTCCAAAATAAAATAGCTTTTGTGCTACTCAGAAGACAAGGCAGCAAGTTCTCCTGGGAAGAACAAAAGAAGAAACTAAATAGGGTTGCCTTTCTAATACTGTCAGTGCTGGCACAGATGTGATCTGCAAATAATAATGTGTGGTTTCTTAAAGATAGTCTTTAAAACACAATTATCTAGGAAATGCAGGAAGTTTTTCAACTTAGGTCCACCTAAGCATTTCCCAAGCCCACATTTGTCTGTTACTAAACTGCTTTGGCTAGGATATAAAGAATCTTTTACAATTAAAAGCATGTTTCAGATAATTTTAGTTTCAACCTTCCCCACCCTGAAGGTTTTACCTTCCTAAACTCCTCATTTATTTCTATGTAATCTGCATGCAGACAGAAGTGGATGAGGATGTTGAAGCTTAATTTTCAATATTAAAAAAGATTAAAGTATAAAGCCATAAACAAATAAAGAGTCACAGTTCAACTCCCTTTTTTGTGGCAGGGGGAACTAGACTGAGACAAACCAAAATGTTCCACAGCTTCTCTAAATTGCTTCCGAACATAGTCCTTGAGCACCTCCCATTCTTTATTATTTGTATCAAATCCAATTTCCATTGGGACTAGACTAGTAGTATGTCATCAGACTGTAAATCTGTCAAGTCCCTTGGAGACCCGTGGCAACTGCTTTTGTAAATCTAGCACCTCTCCTTGGAAGCTCTTGTGTAAAATCAAAATCATCCTTATGCTCAGTGGAAATTGATATGCCTGGAGTAGCTGAATGCAAAATTGGGGAAACAGTCTTCCTCGCAGTCCTCCGAGTGCCTCTGCAAAGCGGAACCATCAATCTCCTTTTTCAGCCAGCCATGAAGATGAAACTCCACCACATGTATCTCTGTGCTGTCATGCAATGCTGCTTTCTTTTGAAGGCTTAAAGGCTGCTCTGAGCATTTGAAAAAGGGACTTCTGAATGTTTTTATTCCAAAAACCTGCAAACCCCTTCCTCTGCTCCTCAGGGAACCCAGATGCCAGAGCCAGAATTGCAGCTAGTAAGAATTACTGCTGATCCATTCAAGCCATTGACCTTTCCAAAGTAAGCATTTGGTTCACTTTCCTGCTGTTTCCTTCTCAAATACTCATTCTTATTCCCTTCTCAACTCCACATGCTGATTATTGTACTCAGTCCAGCAACCATCTTAGTTTCAGTGGGGTTTGGGGATTAGGCAGGATATGGAAGGGGTGGCAGTGGCATTTCTTGTCAGCTTTCCCTCCTAAAGTCCACCCAGCTACAGGGTGTTGATCATTAATTTATAATCACTCAATTCCTACAGACCTAGAACAGTAAACAAGGCAGATTTACAGAGTGCTGTACACTCAATGCTGCACAAGACCTTAGCAATTGGCAGCAGCTTTCAGAGTCAGGGAGTTCAATCAAAAAAAGTCACCTAGGGGATAATATGGAAGCTGCTACATGAGGTAACCTGGATGGTTCCCCATAGAATGACAGCAGCAGATTCTGTCTTTCTTGTGTTACCTATTCCCTCAAACTCTACTTTGCTCAGAAAAGAACATAAATTGAAAAGATACTGCACTATAAACTCAGTCCCTGCTTTATCAAATTCAGCACCATTTTGACACTGAAAATCCAGGGCGGGAGGCAGTGCAATAGATTGATAGACATCAACACCATAAAAATCCAGTTCCAGTCTATTCACTTTTGTCCTAACTGAAGCACTTTTTAATCCAAGCAATCATCTTAAACATTGCCAAACGACAGTGGGAGTGTAACTGACAGGAGGAAAAGATAAAGACTGTAGAGCATATACACACATGGAGATATACATGCCCTAGCAAGGCCACAACTGGAGTACTGGGACCAGTTCTGGGCTCCCCGGCTCAAGAGAGACAGGGAACGACTGGAGAGAGCACAACAGAGGTTACAAAGATTCTGAGGAGCCTTGGAGCATCTCTGTGAAGAGGAAAGGCTGAGAGCCCTGAGGCTGTTGAGCCTGCAGAAGAGCAGCTGAGAGGGAATCTGATGAATGCTCAGCAAGAGCTAAAATGTAGCAGGCCCGACTCTTTTCAGTGGTGTCCAGTGACAGGACGAGGGGCAACAGGCACAAACTGGAACCCAGGAGGTCACTTCCGATCCCCACGATGCTGTGATTCTGTTATATGTATATCTATCCATAGATTTATTTATTCATCTAAACCCACAAAACCACAGTGTGAGGTGTGTGTGTTCATAGGTGTACATTCACAGACATATGCAGACCTCACCACAAACCCCTGGACAATTGGCATTTGTGTGGTGCAGCAGGAAGGGCTTAGCCAAACTGGTGAGTCACTGATACCCCTAGAGCTGGGTTTCACTCATGTCTATCTAAAGTGATATCTCATGTCCAAATTCACTATTTAGTTCACTTATTACTACAAGCTAGTTCACTCGTTGCTACAAGCCCTTCTAAACAGTCGTTTTCCAGCCTTTCTGTAGGTCATAGAATCAGTCAGGGTTGGAAGGGACCACAAGGATCATCTAGCTCCAACCCCCTGCCATGGGCAAGGACACCCTACACTAGATCAGGCTGGCCAGAGCCTCATCCAGCCTGGGCTTAAACACCTCCAGGGATGGGGCCTCAACCACCTCCTTGGATAACCCATTCCAGGGCTTCACCACTCTCATGGTAAAGAACTTCTTCCTCACAGATATTTATATTCTTCCCCTTCAGATATTGAAATGCAGCTGTAAGGTCTCCCAGAGTCTTCTCTTCTCCAGGCTGAACAGCCCCAATTTTTTCAGCCTAGAAAATGTTACAGGTTTATGGAAGAAATGCCCAAGTAATGGCCTGAACAAAATATATCAGTGGCAGTACTCCCTCACCACGTTTAAGTGGCCTAAAATGTAATGTCCATACATTACAAAGCACATGTCTTGGTTATAGAGAGGCATTTTAGATGAGATCTTGGCTTGTCTTGGTTGTACAAAAAACCCAAACAAGCAAAACACAACACCAAACCCAACCCAAACAACCAGCCCAGAACTCCAGAGAAGCTGATGTGGTACAATGATTTTATTTGGAACTGGCAATAAACCCAGGTATTCTGCTGGGATGTGGTGGCAGGATCTGAAGCTAGAAATACCAGTCAAGAATAAACTGAATGGATATCTGAACATCACATTCGAGACGACCCATACTGATGAAGAAAGTCACACAACCCTGCAAGTAACATCCAGAGGGTATGACAGCCTGGCATTTGTAAATATGTCCTCTCAGACACATTTCTAACAATTAACACCTCAGGTATATTTTCAGTTACCCATCAATCCCTCAAGAGGAGTTTCTTATTAGAGCAGACATAGAAAACCTCACAGACTCACAGTTCCTGAAGTTCTCATACATTTGAGAAAGACTCAGACAGCATGAGGTAGGTAGGAAACAGCAACTATCACCTCCAAACACCTTGCAAGATCAATAATTACACAGTACCTTCTCTAGCATGAGGCTTTTCAAGAATTAAAATAAAAGCATAAGAACAAAGACAAAAAGCAGAGACTTTCCAGTAAGAGTCAGGTCTTAACCACATGTTTTTGTTGGGGTGGTTTTTGTTTGGTTTGGGTTTTTTCTTCCTTTAAACAGCTGCCAGAAATTTATGCTCTGGCACAAAGTCCTCCTAGCGAAAAACTGAGGAAAGCAGATCCAAAAGGTACATATCCCCAGATATAATTTGGGAGGAGGAAAGGGGCAGGTCTGGTTCAGTAACACGAGCACTGGGGAAGCTACAACCTTTACCTTTAGAGAGAGGATGAGTGGCCAGCTACCAGAAATCCTGCTGAAGGCAAGCAAGAGTCTCTGGCATCACCCTTCACAGGGCAAGTAACATCAGAAGGATTATGTACTCTGCACAAACATCTGAGCAGTAGTGGACCCAACTGCCTTTCACCAAGAAACAAACGTGGCCTAGAGATCTCATTCACCTGGAGATGTCAAGGAAGCAGGTTCCCAAAGGAGAATATGAGCCTCTCTTGAGCTCACATACCATGGCTCACCTGTGGCCAAGCAGTTGTTCACCAAGCAGATGACCAACAGACCTTTGCTGGTTTATGCCAGCTAGGTTCTGGGCTACTGAGAGAGTTACTAGAGTTTCTATGTTGTTACTGCAGGACCCAGAAAACTTAAGCTGCAGAATTATAGTCATAGCACTGTTTCAGTTGGAAAAGATCTATAAGATTACCAAATCCAACTATCTGCTAACTCTGCCAAGGCTGGTGCTAAACCATGTCCCTCAGCACCACATCTACACAGCTTTTAAACATCTCCAAGGATAGGGATTCAAGCACCTCCCTAGGAAGTCTATTCCAGTGTTTGAGAATCCTTTCAGGAAAGATGTTTCTTCTCATGTCAAACCTAAACTTCCCCTCATGCAACTTGAAGCCATTTACTCAAGTCCCATCCCTTGTTACTAGGAAGATGAGACCAACCCCTCACCTCACGACAGCCTACTTTCAGGTAGTTGTAGAGAGTGAGAAAGTCTCTTCTTACTGCAAAACCAGTCTTGCTTTATTCATTTTAATGTCCAATTACAGAGAGTTTAAGCAGTTCATGAGTACTACTGCTGACCTGGTAGATGATGCCATTCTGACAGGTGTGATTTTCATACATTTAAAGAAAAAAGACGCCCAGCCTCACTGAAAACCAGGAGCAAGTGTGGTCCTGCTCATAGAGACTCCCTCCACATTACAAACTGCACGTATTACCTTCCCTCAGCTTGGTGAAATGACCAATCCTGCACTCATCCTCTTGCTTGACACTGAGTGTGACATTCCTTAATCACAGTATTTTGCACAGCTATGCCACTAATTACATTCATCTCACAAGCTAGCATGAAAACGAACTCTTCAGCAGAACATAAACAAGAGCAACGAGGAGGTACACTGGGGAGCTAGGATACTGTGCAGGTCTCCCCTCTATAGAACATTATATAGGTGAAGGTTCAGTTTCCTAAGGCATTCTAACATGACAACTCAGGGCACTCACCCATAGTGCCTCAGTTCCAATACTTCATTAACTCTGATTTACCACACCAGTTAAAACACTGTCAACTCAACAAGGAAAGGCTGTGAACCTAACAATGCTCTCAAGAACTACTCAGTATTCCTAACCCCTTCCCTCTCCCCTCACAGGCAAAAGTCAACTTTCCTCAAATTAACAAAATCTCCCTGGGTTTAGCCCAGCTGATAAGCTTCTCGCACTTGCTAGGTGGAACACACAGCACAAAGCACAAGATTTACAAGGAACTCCAGAAATCTTGCAATCAATATGCAGCACAGATCTCTGCACTACAGCAGTTACATTATCTTGTGTGGCACATGCACTGTTCCCATGGCAACCAGCATCCTTCATCCAACTCCATTATTACGGCTATTTGAGGCTTTCAGAATCTCTGGTGTCCAAGCCATGGCTCAGAGCTACTTTGTGCTAATAAGCCTCAAGAACAGATACAAGAAGAAAAGAAGAAAATGCAGGAAACTCTGTGCTGCTAATCTGTGAGCAACATGGAAAGGAAGAAGTGGCATGGGAAATACAATTCGATCCGCTAAGGGGAAGTGGCTCTTACATAACCGCCTTCATTAGGCCAGATGAACATAGTGCAAATTCACTACGGCCTTTTAATTCCAGAAAGATTAACAGGCAGCCCACTAAGGCTGGTGATGTAGAATGACTTTGTAAGAGCTATGAGGAAACACAGACCTTCCTTTACATCCATTGCAATATTAATTTCTAGCATTGTTGTCAAAATATGTAACCTTGTTTGGACTGAGCAGTTAGAGAAACCAGTTGGGTTTTGACCTCTTTATAATGTTTGCTATTAAATTCTTGAAGGGCTATTACCAGAATCTATAATCTCTATGGTATAATCTATATTTGGTTTATATGAACTATCCTAGGTGCTTTAAGCTCTATCAATGACACCTCTTTTTTGTGGGGGGAGGCATTTAAGCATTTCCACATCAAAGCATTACAGCAGCCTCATTATGCTTTGCATGGCTTAATACCAAGTTTCTCTTAGTCACCACCCAGGGAATTTCAGGCAGAAAATAAATAACCTAATTGATTAAAGTGGCCCTTGACAAATCATCCTTAAGTTGCTAGCTTGAGGTTTTATCCCTGTGAAATACACATGGGTCAGTAGGAAGAGAAATCCTTTGAAGTTGCAGGGTTTGAAGGCTCTTAAAAGGCAATGTTAAAATAAACAACAAAGACACTACACTAGAAAATGCTCTTACAGCTGAGAAAGGGGACTGGCAGGCTGCTGAACCCAACTGATCTTTGGCTACACTTAAGCTTAATTGTGCTCAGCACCTGCTCAGAAAAACCAGTAATTCTTTAAGTGTCCAAAACATCTATCCTCAGCTACACTGGCCACAACCACTGCCAGGCCAGGTGTATCCATGGCTGGTGAAGGTACGCAAGGTCACAAGCAAGGTCAGACTTCAGAACAGACCCATCAGGGAGGTGAATGAAAGCAGCTGGTGCTACTCTCATAACCTTCTGTTCCTTCACAAAGCATCCAGGCATCAGGATCCACAAAGCCCAGTTCCACGTGGCCTCTGCGAACAGCTGGGACAGCAGGTCTCCTGAAGCTCACTGGAGCAGGAGGCTTTCTCCCTTCCACAGCTGCCACCCTCCAGCTCCAAAGAAAACACTGCATCCCAGACTAGAGCTCAGGAGGGCCCTGGCAGGTCCTGTTCTTTTGGGCTGCAGAGTAGGAGTTTAGGGCCATTCACTGACAACATACTTGGAGTATGGTTTTCAAGCATTAGTAGATACATGTTTGAATTAGGTTCTACAGAAAATAAGATATAAAACTGTCACTACTGGTAAATGAACGTGCTAAGCATCGAGAGAAAGCAAATTTGGTCATGGTTACTACTGCCATCACTATAAATCCATGGGGCTGTTTGCAATCTGAGCACCTCCTAGCTTGCCTGCACCCTTACCTCGCTGCTCTTGCAGCCAGCAGGTCCAGACCACCGTTTGATCAGCTCTGCACCTGATATCAGTCTCCAGACTGATGCTGCCCGTTCAAAGCGGTGAACTCATTTCAGGGAAGTGAAGAAAACATGATTACTATCCAAGAATGTAACTGCCATAAGGTTTAAGTGTCTACATTTGAGGCTGAAGGTGTGTTGCTGTTCAGCTCCAGGACAGATACTGAATTCTGCTCATGTTTGACAGCCAGTGAAATCAATGCAATTAAATTCAAGTCATTTGTGCCACTTAAGCTCACAAAGAAGCTTAACATATTTTAATCATACAGCTATCAAATAGTTTGAAAGAGAGGAAAAACATGAAAAATTTCCATCTCTGCCTTTCCTTTGGAACCTGTATAATAAGTTAGCCAAACTCTTAATTGTCTTGCTCATGAGACTGAAAAATTCTCTTCACAGAGAGATATGCAGAGATGATGCAGGAATGTTGAAACTGCTCTTCTTGGTTTTGTGCTTCAACCCAAGGATGGCTTCTTCCTTCCAGTTTAAATGCAGGTTCTGTGCCACCCTGGTATGTGACCAGCAAGGGATACTAAGATGGGACTGTGACGGGAAGCAAACTTGGAGAGGCAGCTGAGGAATCTGACATTGTGTTACCCTGAAATCCATCTGCTAAGCTAGGGAGGATTTATCACACAAGAGCAGCAAGATCCTTAAGGAATGATATTCTTCAGAAATGTTCAAGCCCTGCTCAAATAATCCCAGCTAATTTTAATTTCAGAAGGTTAGATAGTCCTCAGAATTTGTTCTAATTGCATATTCCTCAGAATAGACTCCTCTGGTTGCTCTGTAATCAAATCATAATTAAAGCATCTGTGTCATTTTATCTATCCCTTCCTGCTATTTGTAGCTTTTACAGAAGGCAACAAAGATGCAGCATGCAAAATTTTCAGCATCAAGGCTCATCAACAGAGCAATAAGAGGAATTTGTGCTAGTGTGACTGTCTGAGTGTCTCCTTAGGCTTTCATTAGCCTTTAGAAACAATTGAGGATGAGAAGAATACTAAACAGTGCCCCCCTTGTTGTATCCACAACTGGAGGCCATGTTTTATTCTTGGGATACTTGTTTTTAGAACAGCTGCCTCATTTCATCCCAGCTTCATTGAGAAAACAGTGGGGAAACAGTTGTTGTAGCCTGAAATTAAGAGAGATGTTAAACAGCAATATCACCTTGATAAAGACTTTCTCTCTGAGCTCTGGTTGAGTTGTCAGGTTGAGTCTTCACCACATTTCAGCCAGGAAAAAAAAAATAATCAAAACCAAACGCAAGGACCAAGCAAAACCCCAAACTGGCTAACTCTAGGGTTCAGCCTGGTGAAGCTGATGCTGAAATCTTTACCAGGTAGTCTGTGCCCTTTACCTTTGAGGGCATGTTGTAAGTCACCATTCAGAAGAAAGCCTTTAGAAACAATTGAGGATGAGAATACTAAACAGCTCCCCTTGTTGTATCCCCAACTGGAGGCCATGTTTTATTCCTGGCATACTTGTTTCAGAAGAAAGGTGACTGCACAAACTGTGCAAACTTCCCCCTCCCCTCAATACCCATTGCTCAAAAGGGATGAAAATGCTGAGACAACTTCCCTGGGAACAGAGTTTGCATCTTGAGCTCAGCTTTGTGCTTTTTACCTCACAAGGAGGAAAAAGATTAAATAAAATCAGACTTTGTGGCACAAGCAGAATTCCGGATGCAGATTGGGACAATTTACTCAGGAATTTTCAGTTCGCACTGAAAGGAAAACACTGATTGGGAAGTGAAAGCAAGTGTGTTTCAAAAAGCAAATTTGGTGATGAATTTCTTCACCACCAAAATGACTTTTTCTTCCTTTCTTCTGCCTGAGATTTTAGTTCTTTTTCATGGTTTTGAAAAGGTACAGAATGAACCTCGACTGCGTAGGCACTGCTTGAGGAGCATGTGAATACAAAAAGGTATCAAAAGAACTGATTTTTCACTGTGTGCTTTTCATTCTGACATCACTCTAATTAAACTTTAAAATAATTGTTATTTTAACACCCAAAAGGCTCCATTTACACAAAGCTTATTCTAAGGCAGTGCTTCAGACTAAAATCAACATCAAGTTTGCTAACATCGTGTTGCATCTTTTATTACAGTCTCGATCTTTATATTTTAAAGTCAGAATTTCCAGCCTAACTCAATTATTCTTAAATAACTTCTATTTTTGGCTGATGACCTCTTTAAAAAGTGGTATTCAGTGGAGAAGTGATTTTGGAACAACTGGTACCTAAAATATACTTAATTTAAATGCTAACTAGAAAGCATTTTTGTATCTATAGATAACGTTGGCTACCAGGCCCACATCTGGATCCGATTTATTACTTTTAGATTTCCTTGGCTGTTTGCAGGGGGGGGCAGGGTTTAACAGCCAACAGTGGCACATCAGATTTCCTACAGAGCAAGACAAACACACGACTCCTAAGATGCCGAAGTGCTTACTCCATGCACTGCATCAGTTAGAGCTGAAGTCAAAGGGCTTGTACCTGTTATGCCTTGTGGTTTCCTTGTAACCCACAGGGTTCTTCTGTAACAGAGCAATCATTAACCCAATACAAAGGATTATTGTTAAGAGTGACATTTTCTGCACATTTAAGTCTGATCAGAGTAGCAGCATGGAAATAACAAAACGTTAATGTCAATGGTTTGTGTCTGTTTCCTTGGGGAAAAGCCAAAGCGTGACCTCTCAAGCTGATACTGGTCCAGCTACCCTAGTGCAACTGACAGCAGCTTTTAGTCCCTGGCTTGCAGATGACATCAGTTCTACAGTGGACATGGTCGGTATCTTCTGTGTTCACAGCCTTGCATGTTGAACAGATCTTGAACAATTAAGGTTATTGCAAAATGCATTTGTGCATAAATAAAATACAATCCCCAAAGGGTTTCTTGAAGATTAACAATTTGCTGATCCCCTTATACCATTTGACTCCTTCTTCAAATTCCTCTGTAATGAAAAGGAGGGCAGAGCATGTATACAAAAATATATTCCTTAATTATTTTACTTCCTAGTATATGAGGGACCAAATCCTGTCTGCATCCTCTAAATAGCACTCTTTATGCAGCTGGTGGTTTTTGGGTTTTATTTCCCCATGAATAAAGATCCAGGTGTAGATGAATTTACTCACCAGCTTACTTTTCAACCTGAGTGGAAAAAACCCACATTTCAAATATCCAGCTGCTGGTGTCACCCTTATAAAAGGCTCACACAAGTGTCCTGAGAAAGTCTCAGATTTGATAGACAGTATCATCCCCTTAAAAATCTAAACATGAAAAAAAAAGTAAATCCAACAATCCCCTTGGTATTTCATCCTATTCTCACACAGAGCTTATGGCAAAAGCAGAGGCTGGGGCTGAAACGCTGGCTGTTCTCACAGGCTGTTCTCCTACAGACAGCCAAAGGACATGCTTCTGAGAGCCGGGGAATGAAATAGCTGTCAACAGAAGTTCTGAAGCATATCAGTTGTGGGGGTTCTAAACCAGATACCAAGTAATTCCTCCGTGATCTGAAGGCAGCTTAGTCTTGCAGTAGATAACAACAATCTAAAGACTGCATTTCTTATTGCTATTGGTACAACAAGGCCTGGTTGCCTCGTCCGTTGTTTCTGACCTTGTCTTTTAAGTGAGATCTGTCACAACTAGGAAAGCGTTCAGTGTCTTTCTCTATTTGGCCACATCTGTGTCGTCATCACCTGTTCAAAGAGGTCAGGACTGCAGCACCAACCTTCCATTACAGGCATTCAGAAAGGCTTTGAGGTGCACTGCTTTCTGCATTTTATGTAACCAAATGTGTCACCATATTAAAAGCACAACCACGTAAATGTCACAGATGACCATCTAACATGCAGTTGAAAGGCACAGATATATCCCCAAGTCCAAATTCATTGCCCATTTCCAAAATTCAAGGCAAACACGAGTTAGCATAGTAAGCAGAAAATCCTAAGATAACTTGAAAAGAAATTGTCACCAAAGATTCTCTTCAGAGATAATATTTTTTTTCCTCCAAATCACTTGTTCATAGTTGAGTCATCCCAGAAATCAACTAAAGCTTGTGGAAATTTGTCACTGCATATAGGATGATGAGTGCAGAATTCTTACAAATTTTTTAGAAATTTCCTTTTTGCATCTGTAGCTCAGACTGTACTTATGTGTGGGGAAGAGATTCAAATATACAGTCAAAAACATCTTCCCCCACCGCCTCCCTACTTGTTCCCAGTCCTCGTGTTCAATTACTACTCTGTTATACTTAATAGTGCCATCAAGGCTGCAGTCCTTTAGCAGTAATAGAAGCACCACACCAGCAGTCAGTATCTTCAGTAAATACATTAACCACCAGCTCAACCACACCAACAAATCATTGTTTACTTTTGAAACACATTTTAGTAACCCAAGACACTAATGAATTGAGCGAGGTTGGTGTACACAGCCTCTGAGTGTTACAAGACAGCCTCAGATTTTAACTTCATCCAACCAAAGTACACACTCAATAACACAGGCATGAAAATGGCTTCACTTCTCCCCTTTTCCACATGCATGTTAAGTGGCAAGATTCACGTACATAAATACCCACAGCCCTGTCCAGAGTACTTCAAACTCACTGGGTATGAAGAAATCCATGATCGCTAGCCAACTATTTATGATGAAAACGACTGTCTAAAATTTAAGCAGACTCACACTCCTATGAACACACACATCATAAACTGTAAGAAGTAGCAGTCCACACTGATCATCATTGAAAGACAGCACTTGTATCTTTAACCTCAGAACAGAAAATTATCAATATCTTACACATTCTATAAACTCCAAAGATTTAGAACTCTCTTACAAGGAGTTGCCTATAATACAACCATGCTTCAAACTTATCGATGGCTAAATTATGCTACCTGGTTAGAAAATTGTGAGAAATTTAGCTGTCAATTCATAGCACACTTTGAACGTAGCAATTTCTACCAGATTTCATCTATTTACCACTAGGACTGAAATTTAACCTGGCAACTGAAGGAAGGTATCACCTGTGTTTTCTCGGTTCCCTCTGCCCGACCTGAAGCATTTAGATTCAAGCACATTAAGTGACTTGGTCCTCACCAGGGTTCAAGTTCCACATACCAAATTAAAGCCAGTTTGAACAACTCAAGCCGAGTGTCATTGAAATTCAACCCACTGTCACACCTGCATGCAAATTTAGTAACTCCAGGTTTTAAATCATGACCCTTCATATCTAGATCTCCACATTTAAAACATAAGCTGCCAAGTTCCTCAGATTATGAAGAGGCCAGAATCAGCCACTGTCCCTTTAATGTTCCACCTCATCTCCAAAAGAAATGTCTTTTTACTAGAGCTCAGTGTGATTCACTGGAATTTGCCAGGCAGGTCAGGAAATCCCCTGAAGCAGAGGAAGAATATTAAAGAGATGGGACATGTATATCAAATCTCATTACTGTTCTCTTATGAGAATCAATCAAGTGAAAGGACGTGATGATGTCATTATGACATCATTTACTTTGGGATTAGAAATTCATATCTACTTAGCAACCAAAGCTGTCCAATACAGAAGTAAGAGATCCAGTGGAAGATGTTATCATCTGACCCATTTACTACCAGATAAATGTCAATTCTTGTTTAAGACTTCGTAAGACATACAATAACTTAAGAACCTAATTGTTTCAAGTACAGAGCACTGGAAACGAATTCTTTTGTGGATTCTTTTGTGTTAATACCCAAGTAAATTATTTTCTACCGCACAATTGCTAATATGCACATTCCCTCAGAGACATCTTCCTTTTCACCTTCTCAGAGGATCTGAACCCTGGGGGGGGGGGGGGGGAAAGAAAAAGAAAGAAAGAAAGAAAGAAACAAAAAGCTTGTGCTAAGCATACCCTCTCGTTTTAAGAGCTACAATCTCCATGAAAAACTCAAGCCTCATACAGTCAAGGGAAGCTAATATAATTGCATCAGAATGCTAGTTTAGAAAGCATGTTTATTTCAGTAAAGTAAGCTGAAAACGTCAGTTGATGAGATCCAGTATCTGTCAGGAATTCCAATGGAAATACGGAAAGAAAAAGCTTTGAGCATGAAAGAAGAATTGGTCACGCTACTTCTGTGGCTATTTCTGGGACCTGAAAAGGGTTTGATGCCCGGAATCCATGCCTGACCTGATTTTCTTTAAAGTTCACTCATCTCTCTTGAAAATACAGTTTAAACGAGTTCTAAAGCAACTGAGCAAAGGGAATACATGAGCTGTGTAACTCAATCTTTAATTCCATTATCAACAAGCTAGAAACAGAGCACTAGGCTGACACTTTGCCTTCCCTAAGCCATGCTCTGCCTCGGACTAACAGAGCGCTGGACCACATTTAACGTTAAACGAAAGAAAATAAACCACTCCATCTTCTGGAAATAACTTTTATTCGGATGAGGCTGTAGAAGATTTCCACTGAACCGAGAGCCCCGCGTTCCCCGAGAGAGCCGGGGAATGCCCGGCAGCTCACGCAGTCCCCGCTCTCCGCTTGCAGAGGTGGCTGCGCCTTCACTAGCCGCACACATAGCAGACGAAGGCTTCCACCGATCGAAACGAGGTGTCACCTCCAACCTCCTCAGCGCCCAGATCGCCACCAGCGCGACGGGCAACAGGCGGCCGCCCGCGGCCGTTTCCCGGGCGATTTCCCGCAGCGGCTCACGCGCCGCCGCCCGCTCCCCTCTCCCGACAGGGCTCTGTCGCGGGGCCGGCTCCCCTCTTCCTAGAAGGCTCCGCCGCCCTCCGAGGAGACGCCGCCGGCGCTGCCTCAGCCTCTTCCCCCCGAGACCGGCAGCAGCCCGCCCACCCCCTCACCCGCCAGCCGGGTTAGGGAAGGCGCGGGCACCGCGGTGTGCCCCGCGGGGTAGGAGAACGCCACTAGCTCCACTCCCCTCCTCCTCGCCTCGGGGTGCCGCGGAGCGGGCGCCGGGAAGGACTGAAGTTTGCGGTCAGACGCGCACACCCTACCTGCCACCGCGGCGGAGGAGAAGGAAGAGGATGATGGTGATGAAGACGAGCTGCTGTTGCCGCTGCTAACCGGCCCGAGCCACCGGCGCTGCCCTCCCCGAGCGATAGTTATGTTCATTTAAAGCTCGGCGCCCGCCGCTCCGCCGCGCCCTCCCCACGCAGCAGCGGCCTCGCAGCAGCGGGGCCGGACGTGCGCCACCCCGCCCCGGCCCGCCTCCAGCCCGCCCCTCCGGAGAGGGACCGGCCTCCGGCGACTGGCCGCGGTGGGTCGCCCCCAGGCCTGGCCCACCGAGGCGCACCGCAGACCGAGCCCTCGTGGCTCTTACCGCCTCACCCCATCCTCTTCGTCCCTCTCTGGGAGGCTCCAGGGCCGTCTCAGGTAGACCCATACTGAAGATCCGTCCCCTTGAGCAGTCCAGTGGATGCCAGTTTCCCTCGAATTAACAAAGTTGAACAAAGTTAACAACGACAAATCCCTGACAGAACCTGACAGTACAACTATCAGCTTTCTGACCCAGTGTGAGCTGTGTGTGTGGCCAAGTGGAAAGTTACTTTAAACAGGAAAGCTTAGAGCTGTGCTGTGAAAGTGCTGAAGCATCACTAGGTTTCCAAACTTCCTCAAAAACGGCTCAGTATAGGAAAAGAAATGGTCAGAATTGCCCCTTTCCTGGAGCCTTTTCAGTTGGAGGTTTCTTCAGTCCACGATTCCCAGTCAGAAATCCCCAGCTCCAAGGGCATATGGAAAAGACAAGGGGAAATGAGTACAAGTTACTCCTGGGGAGATTCTGATTGGACTCCAGAAGAAAAATTTTCACCATGAAAACAGTTAGACATTGGAATCATCTCCCAAGGGAAGCAGTGGATCCCCCTACACTGGTCAGTTTTAAGACTCAGCTTGGCAGGGTGCTGGGCCATCCCACTTCAACTCTACTGTTCCCTAGGAAGACTGGACCACATGATCCTCGGGGCCCTTCCAACCTGGCATTCTGTGATTCCGTAGCAGAGGCAGGAGCTGGCTGAGGTCACCACAGGGGTGACAACTTGAAGCCACATTGCCTGGTCCCAGGGATGGCAGATCAGATGCTCTCCCATGTCACAGTGTTCCACCATGGACAGCTGCATCCCAAAGAGCTGATGAACATTAACAGCTAGAAGAGAAAACACTGACACCTTTGACTGCCCAGGTGACTTCATGAAAGGAGTGAATGGCAGTGACAGCTGGCCAGAGGGCTGAACCAGAAGAACAAATTCTAAGGGGTTTTTCAAGGTACATTGGTTTTATTTATGGTGGGATTAAAGCAGTCATCACCGTGCCTTTCCCCACATGCTTCACTTCATTAAAACACAATGTCTGTTGATGAAAAACCATTCACCATTACCAATGCTAACATCTGTTGCAAAATGGGTAAGACCCTCAGCAGTGTCATCCACCTGTCCAGTCAGGAACACCTAGTGCTCTCCTTTTCCTCCCAAACAGATCTGGAGGGATCTTTGGTTATTTACCCTGTTGGTGGATTATGAACCTACTCCTAATTTTTGTCTGTCTTCTTCATGTCCACATTGTTCTGTGTGAATTTAAGGGTGATGTGTGAACTGATGCTTGACACCTGATAATCACAGAGCAACAGAAACATGAACACCGGTGTTCAGTAGGAGAACATGGAGATAGAGAGGATACACCTCATGAAATGGGCTCATTGCCATTTTGAAACCCTGCTAACTGTGCAGAGGTTGCCAGATTGTTCCAAATCTTCAATGACTTGCTTGTGAGTTTTAATATGGAAAATATGTTAGTGGAGTTTAACACTGTTGCCCATTAATTACAAGGAGTATTTATCCTGACAGGAATAATTGGATTGTCCTGTAATCCACCATAATAATCAGGAATTTTCCTTGCCTGTGTGGCTTGAAAAGGTAATAGCTGTCTAATTTGTACAGTGTCCACAAGAGCTCTGGCACTTCTACTATTACTTCAGGGTTATAGATTTTTCTACTGATAGCACTTGATTAGCCCTTTTCTTCATCATAGTCCCATTGTTCTTGTGTTTAGACTAAGCATTGGTTCTAATTGACTTAGATTTTTGAAAATGTGGGATATATTCAGTTATTGAGACCTGCTCCCAGAGTAGTACTGGCTATTCAGTTCATTCGAGGCTGGATCTTAAACAGGAGAGCTGCCTGTCTCTGGGTGTGGAGGTCCAGCAGTGTGGAGTACAGCAGAGGCTTACAGCCCTCCCTGCTACATTGGCATTGTCCAGTAAAACACCTGTGGACTACCTGCCATTCTGGGGCTGTGTGACTGTCTAGGTTTCCTCTGCAGTGGTTACAAAGCAGTGAGGTTAATTGTCTTTTGCCTCTGTGACAGGTCAAAATTACCATCTGAAAAGTAGCTACATAAACTAGCCATCTGCAGTTGTGGGTAGATCCGGTGCCCTTTCTCCTCGTGTTTTTTGAATGAGGTGCTTCAGCCTTGAAAGCTCCAATTTTGTAGAGTAACTTGACATCAAGAGAATAAATTCTGGGGCAAATTCCATTAACAGCCAATACTGTGCAGAACAAACCCTAACACAGATGTTCACAAATTGTTGCTCATGAGTTGCTGGTCACTGTGTGTGACTTACATTTCAGCTGTGAACCTGTATTAACATGGTAGATTTCAAGAACACCTTGATTCAGGACATTTTGATCTGATCAAGGACTGTGAGAGATATGCAAAGTTAAAATTACTGTACTGATCCAGTATGCTTGAATTGCATAATGTAGTATTACAGAGCCAAAATGCTAACTCTCCCTCCCAACCTTCCTTCCAACCTACAGCAGTTTCCTGATTGCAACCCTTGAAAGGAAGAAGTCTGTGGTTTTGGTTTTTATTTGTTTTTGGAGGTAGTGTAATAATGTCTAACTCTTTAAGCTTTAGCTGCTAGGAGAGTTGTGACAGGGTGCAGTGGAAGTTCAGCTTAAAATTGGATGTCACACTACAGTTCATTGACTTGAAAAAGGTCTGCTACTGTTCCATCATAACTCAGTTCTGAGGGGCTGTGGTTACACTGACTTACAAACCACACAGATGTGCCCAAGCTTAACTTTAAACTAAAACCCATGAGAACACAGCATGGATTTCAGCACAGACGGCAACAGCTTGTAGTGCCCTTGACACTTGTACTGCTCTTGGTACCTACATGTAAAGATCTCTGTCTATTTAAGTGACTGAGCATCTGATTCTTAATGCTGTCATATGCTGCAGAATTCCTCAGAAACATCTAAGAAAGGGGAGCTCCTGTTCAAAGAAGCTCCTGTGAAGGTGCACATGATACCCACGGTTTCCCTCGAGTTTCCCACAGATTATTTATAAATGTGCTAGGCTCTGCCTGCTGTGTTGGCAAGCTGATGACTCAGAAGCACGTATCTTGGGGAATCTGTTGAATGTATGGTTCCTGAGTGCACAGACCTGTCTCCCTAGGGATGTGACCATGTGCTGACTTCCCTGAGGGACATATTGAGTGGGCACGGGCTTGGATGCATGTGCGAAGGCAAACATCTTTAGGAGGAAGAAAGGTGTGAGTCTGGAGCATCCCACCATCTGGTCAGTTCTGAGATGGGACCTAAGATTTCCATGTGGGATAAGCTTGCCAGTGGGTCTGAATTGCCACTCCCAGGAACTTAATGTGACCTGGCTAATCTGGAGAGTCTGACACCATGCATTTGGCAAGGGTTAGTACTGAGGCACTGTCCCAGCAGTCTGAGAGGGGAGATATTAAGGGGTTTGTGGGCTGAAACCTTAAGTGTGGTACTTCCCTTGAGGAATGTAAAAACAAGTGGAAACTGGAAGCTGTTATCTGCAGGTCTGACGGAAGACGACAGTTGCACTGGTCAGTGCAAAGCAACTCAGTGCTTGTTTTGGCAGGTTTAAGAAGTATTGCTGTCATTGTGTTTGCACCCATTTTAATACTGCTAATCTCACAGGGTACAGTGCTTTGTTTTTAATGCTGTCCTAGATGAAATGATAAACAGAATGTTGCTCTGATCGTATAGAGTCACAGAGGTTGCAAAAACCTTTAAGATTATCAGGTCCAACCTTCTACGTAATAATATCTCCATGAGCACTAGCCCATGACCCAAAGTGCCACATCTGCTTGTTTTTTTAGCACCTCCAGGGATGGTGACTCCACCACCTCCCTGGGCAGCCTGTCTCAATGCCTGACCACTCTTGCAGGAAAGAAATTCTTCCTAATATCCAACCTAAATCTCCTCTGGCACAGCTTGAGGCCATTTCCTCCTGTCCTGTTGTTATTTACTTGGGAGAAAAGGCCAATGCTGGCCTCACTACAACCTTCTTTCCAGGTAGCTAGAAAGAGTGATAAGGTCACATCTCAGCTTCCTCTTCTTCAGGCTAAACAATTCCAGCTCTCCCAGTCTCATTCTATTTGTCCATTGATTAAACAATTCCAGAGCATAATCTTTCCAAAAGGTATCTGGTTTTGGTTTTAGTTGGTTTTGTTTGGTTTTGTTTTAAAAGGAAAACACAACCCCCAGTCACTGTTGGTTTGGTTTTTTTGTTCTTTTGATCTTGCAGCTTTTGATGGTTAGCTATCAGATAGGAAGTAACTCACAGCAAATAAAGGTCTTGTGCTGAGTAACACTCCATATATAAGCACCATATCCTCCAGCAGCGATTAGCCTTTGTTGGCAATTATTTGCTACATTGTCAAGACTTATGGCCATTACCCTTTCAGTTATAGGTCATCAGATCTCAAGAGGTCAGCAAGGTTATGGCCAGACAGGACTTGGACAAGAAATGTGACCTGTGCATTGTGATGCTACTTACTGAGCAGAGAGGCACTTGTGTGGAGTGTTGGAACTGCTTCATCAACGAATCCTTGGGTTCACACAAGATTCTGTAGCACTCTATCTGTACTAGCTATTCTCAGACTAATTTTTCCCTCACCCAGTTCCAATATAAGCAATAATTGCTAGGTATTCACCAGTGTTTCAGCTGAGAGTCTCCACTCCTTGCATGGAGGAGTGTGTTATGATGAGCAAGTGCTAGGTCCCCTCTTGGAAGTGGCTGCATTGCAAAGGTTAAAGAACATCCACACTTGTTTGAGCTCGATTGCCTGAGTATAATTAAGCACAGCACTTGGCCAACTTTATCAAGAGCTCTTGGAACCTTTAGGATGAAATATGCTATTATGATTATAATTTGCTCTTAATTATCTGTTGATTAAAACCAGCAGGCATGTATGTCACCACTAAAGCTACCCATATCTCCCTTTTCACAGGGTCAAACAGCAATGAAAACTCTGTATCACTTTGGCAACCTTGGTTCTGATTTGGGGAGATCTAGCAGTTACCGTTCGGCCTGTGCCCCTTGTGCCTCATCCTATTCAAGCATGAAGTGGGGAAGCTGACAAAATAAAAGGTCTTGCTGACATATTTTGGTAAGTTGCTGTCCAAACTGCAATTAATTTCTGACTGGCCAATTCAATACAGGGCAATTAATAGTCATTGTCTGTCTGAAGGTTCCTCAAGCACAAATGACAATACTGAGACTGACCAGCATCACCTCAACCGTTAATGTGACAGTAAGGAATGCAGCAGCGGAGGAAACAAAGGAAAGGACTTAGCTATTTTTTAAAGAACATTGGCCAAACTTGCCCAGGTCATGCTGTGAACATTACTGTCTTGAAGTACCTCCACCAACAGCAACCTTTGTCTTGAGAATGTTGGCTTTTGGAGGAGCAAAGGTAGCTTCTTCAAGCTTAGGCAGTTTGGAGCCCGATCCAAAGTACCCTGAACTCAGTGGGAAAAGTTTCTTGTTGACTTTGACAATGGTCTTTGGAGCAGGTCCCTGATGATAATTACACTGGAGCCTAGCCATGGTGTTAGAGCTAGGATTTGGCCTTGACAGATGATGATAAATCACTTAATGAGTATTATAACATTTATTTTTGTATTTCTATAGCATTAAAAGGCATTCATAACATTTTGCTATATTTTTACATCTCAAAGAAAGAAAGTTGGCTTGAATTGTGTTTTAAAAAATAGCTTACATCTGTCTTGGCTCTCAAGAGCAGTTATTGGACTTTGATAACATCTGGAAGGGAAGGAAAGCTATTGCATACAAGCCCAGATACTAAGTATAGCCGTGACAAAAGATTTGAGCCTCTCATCACAGCATTCAGCTAAAGGAGAAAGGAGACTATAGAGGACCTTGTATGGCTGAGGAAGTAGCAAAAGCCAGATTAATCAGGGACAATAGCTGTGAAGATGGTGGCAGTGCCAACATTTTCTGACACCCAAAGAAGTTTCCAGAAGTTCCTTTTTCAGCCCACTGTGCTTCACACCAACCGGAAAGTGAGTGTTAAGACTGATTTTCACAGTTCATTGATACTAGTTAAAAAGGCTATTTTAAAAATGCAATTAATGTTGTTTTCATACTCTGAAATATGTCAAGTCAGTCAGGGACTAGCCATGTTTTCCTTCCTACCAGAACAGTGTGTTGGGTGCTTTTCATAGATTCATAGAATGGTTTGGGTTGGAAGGGACCTTAAAGATCCTCTAGCTCCAATCCCCTGCCATGGGCAGGGTCACCCTACACTTTTGGCTTAACCACATGCGTTTTAATACACTTCAGATGCAAACACACAACACACCCAGGGAGGTGAGTGCAGTACCCTGCCATCTGGGGAGGTCTGTGGAGTTTGCTCTCCTTCTGCTACCTGACTCCAGCCCTGTCAGAACCGGGCATCTACACCAGCTTAGTCACTATGGTCTTTCAGTTGAAGTTCACCTCAGGTCGGTTTTACTGCACTTTTATTTCCAGAAGATACAGAAACAAAGCATTAGCTGTGTTGGGCTTTTCCCAAACCACCCAAGCACTTTTTTTTTTTTTTTTTATGTTGGGTTGGGTTGAATTTTTTGTTTCATTTTTTGTGTTTTTTTGGCACAAATAAATACTACAGGTGTTACCAAACAACCATGTATGAGCAGCTGACCAATTGCCCAGCCCAGCTTTTCTGGAAAGAAGAGCATCCTGCTGTCTAGGAAGACATCTTCTTACACAAAACACTTCATCTCACACAGCCTTGCTGCATGGCAACATTTCATGTGGCCTCAGCACCACAAATCCTGGGGAAAGAAGTTGGTTCACAGAATTTATGGATGCAGCACTGAATGAACTCACTCCTGGAATGAAGCTGGAGGTGGGGAGATTCAGGCTGGATGTGAGGAGGAAGTTCTTCACCATGAGAGTGGTGAAGCCATGGAATGAGTTATCCAGGGAGGTGGTTGAGGCCCTGTCCCTGGAGGTGTTTAAGCCCAGGCTGGACGAGGCTCTGGCCAGCCTGATCTAGTGTAGGGTGTCCCTGGCCATGGCAGGGGGTTGGCACTAGATGATCCTTGTGGTCCCTTCCAACCCTGACTGATTCTATGATATCATGGGAAGAAGAGAGCAATTCCTCAGAGGGTTGTTTTGGGGGGTGGTGGTGGTTCATTTTTTTTTTAGTTTAGTTTTCTTTTCTTTTGTTTTCCTTTAAACTGTTTCTTCAGTTATCAATGGACAGCACAAAGGACTTAGTAAGACATCATACCTTCTCCTTAGTAGAGGCACAACATTTTGCTTGAAATACATCATTTTCTGCTTGCAGGGCACTTGTACGAGGACTTGGCCTTGTGCAACCATTCTAGTCTAGAGCAAATATTTTTTTCTCTTTGCAGATTAAAATCTTTCAGAATTGATTCTTTCAGGTTTTGAGATCTTGAGAAATCCAGAGGACTTTGCACTGAGTTAATTGATTGTTGGGGGTAACTGGATCTCATCTGTAGGAAATGTGCTTAGGAATGCATTCAGTCAATTGAGTTCTTTTATACTGCTTAATTGAATCTTATCAGCATGTTTCTCCTGTTTGTTTAACTAAAATCTTGCTATGCTGAGGCAGTGGCACTTGCTAAGCAGAATCATAAGCCTTGTGTATATATGCATATCAATACAATACAATACACCAGGTTGAAAGAGACCTTCAAGATCATCACGTCCAACCCATCAACCAATCCAACCCACCTAAACAACTAAACCATGGCACCAAGCACCCCGTTAAGACTCTTCCTGAACACCTCCAATGAAGGTGACTCCACCACCTCCACAGGCAGCCCATTCCAATGGGCAATCACTCTCTCCGTATAGAACTTCTTCCTAACATCCAGCCTAAACCTGCCCTGGTGCAGCCTGAGACTGTGTCCTCTTGTTCTGGTACTGGCTATCCTTACAAGGCTTATGATTCTGTGATATATATATGTGAGTGAGGTTTGATTTCTATCTCATACAACAGGGGAATTAAACCCTGAAAAGATGACTGTATAAGCACAAGTTCCATCCTTCACATGCTGTTGAATAGGTTTAAAGAGTGCCAGTAACAACCTCCTCCTTTCCTCTGTCAAGAAGCACTTTCTTCCTCATGAGAGGAAACTAAATGTCATTCTTCAAACACTTCTGTATATTCAGTTTATTGTGTACAGAATCACAGAATCACCAAGGTTGGAATAGACCACAAAGATCATCACGTCCAACCTGTCACCACAAACCTCATGACTAGACCATGGCACCAAGTGCCACGTCCAATCCCCTCTTGAACACCTCCAGGGATGGTGACTCCACCACCTCCCTGGGCAGCACATTCCAATGGCCAATAACTCCTATGAAGAACTTTCTCCTCACCTCGAGCCTAATCTTCCCCTGGCACAGCTTGAGACTGTGTCCTCTTGTTCTGGTGCTGGTTGCCTGGGAGAAGAGACCAACCCCCTCTTGGCTACAACCATCCTTCAGGTAGTTGAAGACAGCAATAAGGTCTCCCCTGAGCCTCCTCTTCTCCAGGCTAAAGAACCCCAGCTCCCTCAGCCTCTCCTCATAGGGCTTGTGCTCAAGGTCTCACGCTAGCCTCTACCTTGAAGACAAGGCAGTATTTGACCAGTGCATGAATATTATCTGACAAATCTGCCTCCAGATTTCACATCTCAAGGAGTTAGACATCACTACAGAAAAGAATTCAAGTTCTGTCAATGCATCATCTGTAGCTTGGTTTTGTTTTGTTTGTTTTTTAAGATAGAATAAGGCAAGTGATGCAAAAGCTTATTGTCTTTGAAGTTAAATGTAAGAGGTTCTGTTTCCAGCTAGTTTGCTGAAAGTATGGGATCCATCATCAAGTACCTGCCTATGCATAGGACCTGATTTTCTGAGCCAGGAAGATTTTCTAGGGACTCAGTTCAAGAGATTATGGCATTATTTGGTGGGACTGTGTGAGTAAAAGGAATGAGAAGGAACATTTCTGTTATCAACTTAGAGGGGACATTCTAGAAAGCACAATACAGCTAAAAGCAGAACAGGAAATGGAATCTCTTGAGTTCTGTGTTTCTACAAAGAAAGGCTGCAATAAGGTAATGCCATCCTCCATTTATCTCCTAGTAAGCTACTAACTTAACATAATCACTCATATCAAGGTGTTTTTAAAGGAACTTTAATAAGGCAGTCCTCAAATCTATAAAAGGGCAATCTTCACCAAAGGACACATATGCTGTGCTGTGCAAACTTGTTGAGGTGAAGAACTGAATCAGACAATAACAAAACAGTTTTAGTTGGAAAAGACCTTTAAGATCTTAAAGTCCAACCATTAACCCAGGACTACAAGGTCACTGCTAAACCATGTCCCTCAGCATCTACTGGGCAAGAAATTGTTCCTCATGTCCAACCTAAACCTCCCCTGGTGCAACTTGAGGCCATCTCCTCTTCTCCTGTCACTTGTTACTTGGACAAAGAGACTGCTCTCAGAATACAGAATTAACCAGGTTGGAAAAGACCTTTGAGATCGTCACCTATCACCCAGCACGATCTAATCAACTAAACCATGGCACTAAGTGCCTCATCCAGTCTCTTTTTAAACACTTCCATTAATGGTGACTGCACCACCTCCCTGGGTAGCCCATTCCAATGGCCAATCACTCCTTCTGTGAAGAATTTCTTCCTAACATCCAGCTTAAACCTCCCCTGGTGCAGCTTGAGACTGTGTCCTCTTGTTCTGTCACAGGTTGTCTGGGAGAAAAGACCAACCCCCACCTGGATACAACCACCCTTTAGGTTGTTGTAGACAGCAATAAGGTCTCCCCTGAGGCTTCTCTTCTCCAGGCTACAACTGACTGACTCCCACCTGGCTTCCACCTCCTTTTCATGAAGTTGTAGAGAGATGGAAGGTCTCCCCTCAGCTTTCTTTTCTCCAGACTAAACAACCCCAGTTCCCTCAGCTGCTCCCCTCAAGACCTGTTCTCCAGACCCTTCACCAGCTTCACTGGACATGCTCCAGCACTTTAATGTCCTTCTTGCAGTGAGAGACCCAAAAGTGAACCCAATATTCAAGGTGTGTCCTTACCAGTGCCAGTACAGGTAGACACTCACTTCCCTAGTCCTGTTGGCCACACTATTTCCAATAAAGGGCAGGATGCTGTTGGCTTTGGCCACCTGGGCTCACAGCTGGCCTTTAAAGCAGCACTAGACATTCATATGAACAACACGAATATTCACAGCAAGAAATCAAGCATACAAATGTATCTGTTTTGAATGAGATTAAAAACTATCGGTGATTTGATTCAGGCTTTCCATTTGAATCATGAGGACAAAATCTTTCTCAGTGGGAGTTCTGCCACATCCCTCTGCTAAAGGAGTGTACTGTTTCTAGAGGTGGGATGCCCTCATCTTCATGTCGGGAATTAACAGCAGCTTGGAAAAATACAAATATTAAAATCTCATCTATGATGGTAGTCTGCAGACCCATGTAATGGACTCAGTGCTGTTTTAGGAGCCTACAGTGTCAGGAGAAGTTCAGTGTTTTCTCCTGGCACTGTGACTACATTCAGTGGTGTGTTTGTCATACGTGTTCAGGATAGTTAGGAGAGTTCATTAGTTCTAGCTCAGTAATGAAGCGTTTTCAATAGTTTGGTGCTTCTTTTTACCTTTGTTTCTCTAGTGCATTTTTTCTTCCAGTAGGATGGTCAAAACCCTTTTTAAAGTCACCTGAAGAACCTGGATTCCCAGCAGTCACCTGTTTCAATGATCCCGTGCATTGCTATTCAACAGCATGTCCCTTTAAATTACCTAGATAGGTTTGGTTTTGTCTCTGAATTGATTTGGCTCTTTTCTCAGTCTTCCTCAGGTCTTTATTACCTAAGGCAATACACATCAAAAGCAACGGGGACCAGTTCCCTAGAAGCAATACCAGCCTGTGGCTACTACAGCGCTGGGAGTAGTGCCATGGGAGGTGCTGTGGTTCAGGCAAAGCCAAACTGGAGAGCTTGGTAGCTGTGGTGCAAGTATTTTCTGTTGTTCCTTTCACAGGAACATTAAGCCCTGGTGTTCTGGCTGTATTCCAGCCTGGGTAATTACACTCTACTTGCCTTTCCTTTCAGCTATAATTGTTCTTTATTTCCTACTGTGCTGGTCTTGGCTGAGCTAGAGTTAATTTTCTTCATAGTGCCTGGTATGGTGCTTGGGTTTGGATTTGTGACCAAGGAAGTTTGAATAGAATAGAATAGAATAGAATAGAATAGAATAGAATAGAATAGAATAGAATAGAATAGAATAGAATAGAATAGAATAGAATAGACCAGGTTGGAAGAGACCTTCGAGATCATCGCGTCCAACCTATCATCAAACCCAGCTAATCAACTAAACCATGTCACCAAGCACCCCATCAAGTCTCCTCCTGAACACCTCCAGTGATGGTGACTCCACCACCTCCCCAGGCAGCCCATTCCAAAAATGCAGGGATGGTTCAGTTACTGCTGAACAGCATCACAGCCTTTTCTGTTTCTTACCTCACTAGCAAGTAGGTTGGGGTGCTGAATGAGTTGGGAGGGGACGCAAGCAGGACAGCTGTTCCCAGCTGGCCAGAAGGATGTTCTGTAGCCATACGCAACAATAAAAGCTGGAGGCAAGGAGGAGGGGCAGTGGAAGATATTCAGAGCTATGGTATTTGTCTTCATATGATGAAGCCTGGCTCTCCAGGAAAGGGCTGAACATCTGCCTACCAATGGGACACAGTGAAGGAATTCCTTATTCTGTGCTTGTGCACACAGCTCTTACTTTACCTATGAAACAGACTTTATCTAAATCCATGAATTTTCCCAGTATAGATTTGTAAGCTCAGTTTGCAGGGTGAGAAGGAGACCTACAGGAAGGCTGGGGAAAGACTATTTAGAAGGCCTTATAGCAACAGTGTGAGGGGCAATCATTTGAAACTGGAGTGGGGTAGATTTAGGTTGGATGTGAAGAGGAAGTTCTTTACAATGAGACTGGTAAAATACTGGAACAAGTTGCCCTGGGATGTGGTTGAAGCCCTGTCCCTGGAGCCATTCAAGATCAGACTTGCTGTGGAGGTGTCTTTGCTGACTGCAGGGGTGTTGGACAAGGTGACCTTTGAGGGTCCCTCATGCAATCTGCGAATTTGTGAATATCACGGCTAAAGTCACAATTCTGAGCAAGTAAGTATCATTGCTATTCCATTGTCACCTACTTGGTTTCTGCTAGACTTCTAGTAAATATCAGCTACAGTGTGCTTTGTCTCATTTTTGTTTGTTTATTTGGTTGGTTTGCTTTGCTTTTTTCTCTCCCATAAGTGTGGTTTTGTATAAGGAAGTCCCACCAAGCAAGGCTACAGAAAGCACTATAGAGGTAAGAGCAGATACTACCACTTCATACAGCTTATATGAAGAGCTGTCCAGTTGCCATAGCTTTGAATTTGAGGTTCAATTTCTGTGAGGAAAAAAATCTACAAGGGAGGAAGTGAACTTGAGCAGCTGGAAGTATATTTTGATTGCACTCTGATTAATTTCCTGGGGAGAGGGTGAGACACTATCATTTTGCAAAAATGTGCCCGACTATTTTTCTGTCCTCTTCTGAAGTTTTCAAAGCTGTATCCTTGCAAAGACATTGAAGTTTTTCATACTGAATTCTCAGTTTCAATTTATTTTGAGACCTAACTCTAACCCCAAATGTCTTATTTGCAGACCACCATTGTATAAGCAGCCTGACTGTTCTGCTGATGTAATTTTCAATTGGCCAGGGGTGCGTGATAAATGGGAGACCCCTTGAAAAAGCAGTTCTAAAAACAGTTTCAGCTGGCAGAACAGGAAGAAGAAGAGGAAAGCAATTAAGATAATCGATTTTCACAGGCAGAATAAGCAGGTATTAGGTACTCCTGCTCTGAGTGATCGTGTGGTCCTATTAGCACAGTGTCTGACATCATGTCTATTAATCTTCATATAAAGTTATTTAAAAAAGAATTTCATATGCTGAAAAAAACCCACCCAAACCAAACACCATACATGCACACACTCAGACACACATTGGATGCCAGCAATCTTTTATGATGTGTGCTAAGAAAATCATTTTTTCAAAGTCTCTTCAGTCCTTACCCTATAATTTCCTGGTTGCTACAGACTCCAGTCCCATAGCAGTAGCTGAAAAAGGAAATCACTCTTTCCTCTGCCACTTTGTCATTCCAACTCAACAACAAGCTAGTGTATATAAAGAGCAAGGCAAATGTCCAGGACAGATGTGTGAGTAACACTTCCAGATTGGTACCAGTATCTTATTTCTATGGCAAGGGTACTTTGGAATGAAATTTGCAGACAGAAATGTGTGGGTCTGTGCCTGTGCAGACTTTGTGGAACATGGACTGTCTATGGACAGCCTATGCCCACATACATCTCTGTGTAACCTCCAGATTAGTGAGGAGCTCAGAGTGGAAGGAACTCTAACAACTTTCTCCAACACCTCAGAGATCTCATTCAAAATTGGGAGAGTTCTGGAATCCCAGCCAAGGTAGCTTGTTTGAGTAGAACTACAAACATACCCAAGATCTTCATGCAGAATAGCATAGCATGGCATAGCATAGCATAGATTAGCATAGCATAGCATAGCATAGCATAGAATTAACCAGGTTGGAAAAGACCTCTGAGATCACCAAGTCCAACCTATCACCCAACACCATCTAATCAACTAAAACATGGCACCAAACACCCCATCCAGTCTCCTCTTAAACACCTCCAGTGATGGTGACTCCACCACCTCAATGGGCAGCACATTCCAATAGGCAATCTCTCTCTCTGTATAGAACTTCTTCCTAACATCCAGTCTAAACCTCCCCTGGTGCAGCCTGAGACTGTGTCCTCTTGTTCTGGTGCTGGGGGCCTGGGAGAAGAGACGAAACCCCACCTGGCTACAACCTTCCTTCAGGTAGTTGTAGAGAACAAGAAGGTCTCCTCTGAGCCTCCTCTTCTCCAGGCTAAGCAACCCCAGCTCCCTCAGCCTCTCCTCACAGGGTTGTGCTCCAAACCCCTCACCAGCTTTGTTGCCCTTCTCTGGACACGTTCCAGCAACTCAACATCTTTCCTAAACTGAGGGGCCCAGAACTGGACACAGGACTCAAGATATGGCCTAACTAGTGCTGAGTACAGGGCACAATGACTTCCTTGCTCCTGCTGGCCACACTATTCCTGATACAGGCCAGGATGCCATTGGCCTTCTTGGCCACCTGGGCACACTTCTAGCTCATGTTCAGTTGCTATCAACCAGTACCCCCAAGTCCCTCTCTGCCTGGCCGCTCTCCAGCCACTCTGACCCCAGCCTGTAGCACTGCCTGGAGTTTTTGTGGCCAATGTGTAGAACCCAGCACTTAGATGTGTTAAATCTCCTGCCCTTGGTCTCTGCCCATCTGTTCAGCCTGTCAACTCCTAGCCTCTAGCACATCCACACCTGCCCCCAGCTTGGTGTCATCTACAAATTTACTGATGATGGACTCAATCCCCTTGTCCAGATCATCAGTAAAGGTACTGAACAGGATGGGGCCCAGCACTGATCCCTGGTACTGGTCTTTACATGAGCATCACCAACAGCTACCAGATATTTTAACAGCTGTAAGGAAGGAGATGCCAGGAGGCTGTCACAGTTGAGCAGCAGCACTGCTTTCCAGCAAAGCTATCCACTGCCACATGACTGGCTGGGCCATAGAAAATGCAGTCATTACCTGGTTAGCTGACTTCTCCAACATCCACATCAGCTAGCAGCCCTGCTGTTGTTTCTGGGGAGTGCATGTGGCATGGGACACACTGGGACTGCTCAGTCTTGTTTGCCAGCTTGGCTACTCGGTTACACTGCACTTAATGTAATTTTGCCTTAGAACTCTGTACTTACTCCTCTTTTAAACCTGTCCTGGTTTGAGTTAGAGCAGAACCATTTCTGCTCAGTGATGTCACAGAGATGTCTGTGAGGACACTTTCTGAAATGAACAGCATATTTTTGCAGACACTGTCTGCTTCTAGAAGTGATTATATCTGACGTTTAGAGTTACTATCAAGGACAGGGTGCAGACCAGGGCCACTGCTAAATCTTGCGTACTGCTCTGGGCACCTACGGGGAGGAGAGGACAGGGCAAGTGACCCTACACTGACCAACAAGAGATTCCATCCCATGGATGCTATCTTCAGGATAAAGCTATGGGATCACCAGGGTCAAGCCTCTTCAATGGCCAGTGTCTAAGAAGTACTCTGTCCATCTGCCTCCGACCCCTATCCCTGTGTTCCTGAATCCAGTTCTTGAATCTGGCTCCTGAATCTGGTTCCCCTCTGCTGCTGAGTCCATTCTGGGACTCCTCTAGTGTCTGTCACAAAATCAGCAGTGATGGTGAAGTCATTGCCATCAGGGATGGGATTCTATATTGGTTTTGTATATATCTGTATCTCTTACATTTTTGTTATTATTTTCATTGAAGTAGGTTTAGTTTTCTTCTCCAGCCCACAAGTCTTTCTCTCTTACTCCCTTTCTCTTTCCCTTTGGGAAGGCAGAGGGATTCATAATGTGTCTGTTACTTGTCTAGTGGCCAGTCCAGGCCAAACCCTTGACAAAACCACTAACCAATTTCAAACAGTAATGGATATTTATTCTAATTCTAGCCAGAGAAGCATCAGTGGGACACTTACTGTAATACAGACTGGGTTCATTAGCGAGATATAAAACAAGCTAAGATTGTTAAAAGGGATTTGTGATCTCAAGAGTCTATCCTCAAGAGATCAGAAAAGGACTGCTCTCTAGCAGTGCTCTGAAAACCTATTAGATCTCTGCAGCTGAGCACCCAAAATTGCTGTGTTCTTTTGAAAAGGTTTCCCATGTTGTTTTACCAAGGGCTGGAAATGCTTGCAGTCTGTGTGACACACAACTGGAGAGCATCCAGTTATGCCTTTCTTGAAGAAGGACAGGAGTTCAATGACTTTCAAACTGATTTGTCTGATGACTGATCAAGTTCAGATTCAAGGTAATTGTTAGGAATTATTAGAGGAAGTCAGAGAGCAACTTTTAAAAAGCTATTTATAGTAAGAAAATAGAAATGCTGTTACTATACTGAAGAGCTTGCCAATGTAAAGATAAGTTCTGGTTTGCTTTGATAAGGGCATTTGAAATAAATGTCCTGTAGCTAGGAGATAAGTTGAAACCTATGCTGATAACATTAATTAGTTATTCATGTGGGGAAAAAAAGAATATAAAAATATGTTTGAGATTTCAGACTATTTCCAGGTTTTGCTGGGCAGCCATAGCATTCTCATGAGACCGGTTTGTTTGAAGACCGATAACTAAGATAAAAATGAACAATGTGCTTCCCGTTTTGAAAGTCAAGTAGTTTGGGATTGATTTTATCAATCTAACTACAGCAACCCCAGGCAGTGCTACAGGCTGGGGTCAGAGTGGCTGGAGAGCGGCCAGGCAGAGAGGGACCTGGGGGTGCTAGTTGATGGTAGGCTGAACAGGAGCCTGCAGTGTGCCCAGGCAGCCAAGAGGGCCAATGGCATCCTGGCCTGCATCAGGAACAGTGTGGCCAGCAGGAGCAGGGAGGTCATTCTGCCCCTGGACACTGCACTGGTTAGGCCACACCTTGAGTCCTGTGTCCAGTTCTGAGCCCCTCAGTTTAGAAAGGATGTTGACTTGCTGGAACGTGTCCAGAGAAGGGCAACGAAGTTGGTGAGGGGTTTGGAACACAAGTCCTATGAAGAGAGGCTGAGGGAGCTGGGGTTGCTTAGCCTGGAGAAGAGGAGACTCAGGGGTGACCTTATTGCTCTCTACAACTACCTGAAGGGAGGTTGTAGACAGGCAGAGGTTGGTCTCTTCTCCCAGGCAGCCAGCACCAGAACAAGAGGACACAGTCTCAGGCTGTGCCAGGGGAGCTTTAGGCTGGATGTTAGGAGGAAGTTCTATACAGAAAGAGTGATTCCCCATTGGAATGGACTGCCAAGGGAGGTGGTGGAATCACCATCATTGGAGGTGTTCAGGAGAATTGATGGGGTGCTTGGTGCCATGGGTTAGTTGTTTAGGTGGGTTGGATTGGTTGACGGGTTGGACGCGATGATCTTGAAGGTCTCTTCCAACCTGGTGTATTGTATTGTATTGTATTATCCCTCAGATAGGCAAACCTGGTATCTCTTACACTGTAATAGTTGATAGCTTTACCAGTGTGCAGGAAGTCTTCTAATCTCTAACTTGTAACTCCAAAAGTTCCTCTAGCTGCAATTTTTTCCTTGTGAGGGTGAAGGAAGGAAGGAAGGCAGGCAGCAGGGCTGTTCCTGCTGATGCTTTCTGGCTTCATGTGGCAGCATAAAAGAGATTCAAACCAATTACATTACACACAGTCTAACTTCTGCCATCCAGTGATGTTTGGAGTTCAGTTTGGCTCTTTTAAAATGCTCTTGGTTTGACATTATCGTAATTTTGTAGTCACTTTCATCCATTCTCTTTTACCTCTTAGTCAGTCACAAAAGTAAGACTTGGCAAATGCATGTGCTCTCTGATAAGATTAAGTAATGTTAAGTATTCATTCCTCTTGGTTACTGTCTGCAGGAGTTTCTGTCTAAGACTTCAGTGTGTTCCTGATGGAGGAAGTGTAGCACCAGCTGACAAGAAATCCAGCCTCATAACATAATAATGGCAAATAATATTCACCTCTCTCCAAAATCAAACAAATGAGCCAGACTCCCCTTTTCCTGAAAGCAACCTGTGAACCTAACTTTATTTTTTATGAGATGTAGGATCAGAATAAGACTAAAGAAGTACTGTGCTACTTCTTTATGAAATCATAGAATCAAGCTAACAAAATACCTCCAGGATTGAGTCCAACCATTAACCCAGCATGGCCAGGTCACCACTAAACCATGTCTCAGCAGCACATCTACACAGCTTTTAAGTCCCTCCAGGGATGGTGACTCCATAACTTCCCTGTGCAGCCTGTTCCAGGGTTTGACAACCCTTGTGGGGAAGAAATTTTTCCCAGTGTCCAACCTAAACCTCCCCTGGTGCAACCTGAGACCATTTGAATTGAATCTAGCCAGGGAGGTTAAAGGGAGCACCAAGAATTTCTATAGGTATGTTAATGGCAAGAAGAAGACTAGGGAAGGTGTGGGCCCCCTCAGAAAGGAAAGTGGTGAATTAGTCACAAGTGATGTGGAAAAGGCTGAGGTACTCAATCACTTCTTTACCTCAGTCTTCACTGCAAGGGCCTCCAGCCACACTCCTGGTGTCATGGCAGACGATGCCAGGGACGGGGAGGAAGAACTGCCCATCATAAGTGAAGCTCAGGTTCGTGATCACCTGAAGAACCTGAAAGTGTTCACGTCCATGGGACCCGACGGGATACACCCACGGGTGCTGAGAGAACTGGCAGATGAGGTTGCCAAGCCCCTCTCTATTATATTCCAGAAGTCATGGCAGACTGGGGAAGTCCCCACAGGCTGGAAAAGGGGAAACATTGCTCCCATTTTCAAGAAGGGCAAGAAGGAGGAACCGGGGAACTCCAGTCAGTCTCACCTCTGTGCCCGAAAAGATCATGGAGCAGATCCTCCTGGAGGCACTAATGACTCAGAAGAATAGTGAAGAGGTGATTGGGAATAGTCAGCATGGCTTTGCCAAGGGCAAATCCTGCCTGACAAACCTGGTGGCCTTCTATGAGCAGGTGACAGCATTAATAGATGAGGGGCGAGCAACTGATGTCGTTTACCTGGACCTGAGCAAAGCCTTCGACACTGTCCCGCACCACCTCCTGGTCTCCAAGCTGGCGACACATGGGTTTGATGGATGGACCACTAGATGGATAAAGAACTGGCTTGATGGCTGCACCCAAAGAGTGGCTGTCAACGGGTCCATGTCCCAGTGGAGGCCAGTGACAAGCGGAGTCCCTCAGGGATCAGTCCTGGGACCAGGCTTGTTCAACATCTTTGTGGGTGCCATGGACAGTGGCATCGAGTGCACCCTCAGCAAGTTTGCTGATGACACCAAGCTGTGTGGTGCAGCAGACACGCTGGAGGGAAGGGATCCATCCAGAGGGACCTGGACAGGCTGGAGAGGTGGGCACAAGTCAACCTCACGAGCTTCAACAGGACCAAGGGCAGGGTCCTGCATCTGGGTCGAGGCAATCCCAGGCACAAATCCAGGCTGGGCAGGGACTGGCTGGAGAGCAGCCCTGAGGAGAGAGACTTGGGGGTGCTGGTGAACGACAAGCTCAACAGGAGCTCTCAATGTGCCCTTGCAGCCTGGAAAGCAAATCAGATCCTGGGCTGCATCAGGAGAAGTGTGACCAGCAGGTCAAGGGAGGTGATTCTTCCCCTCTGCTCAGCTCTGCTGAGACCCCACCTGGAGTACTGCGTCCAGTTCTGGAGCCCCTATTACAGGAGGGATGTGGACGTGCTGGAGCGTGTCCAGAGAAGGGCCACGAGGATGATCAGAGGGCTGGAGCACCTCTCCTGTGAGGACAGACTGAAGGAGTTGGGGCTGTTCAGTCTGGAGAAGAGAAGGCTCCGAGGTGACCTCATTGTGGCCTTCCAGTATCTGAAGGGGGCCTACAGGAAGGCTGGGGAGGGACTTCTCAGGCTATCAGGTAGTGATAGGACTAGGGGGAATGGAATGAAGCTGGAGGTGGGGAGATTCAGGCTGGATGTGAGGAAGAGGTTCTTTACCATGAGAGTGGTGAAGCCCTGGAATGGGTTGTCCAGGGAGGTGGTTGAGGCCCAGTCCCTGGAGATGTTTTAAGACCAGGCTGGACGAGGCTCTGGCCAGCCTGATGTAGTGTAGTGTGTCCCTGCCCATGGCAGGGGGGTTGGAACTAGCTGATCCTTGTGGTCCCTTCCAACCCTGACTGATTCTATGATTCTATGATTCTATGATTCTATGATTCTATGATTTCCTTTTGTCCTATCATTTGTTACCTGGAAGAGGAAATGGGCTCCCACCTGGCTCCAGCCTCCTTTCAAGGAATTGTAGAGAGCAATAAGGTCTCCCCTCAGCCTCCTTTTCTCCAGACTGCAGAACCCCAGTTCCCTCAGACTTGGTTGCACATACTTACGCACTTTTTCTTATGTACTACACAACTTCCAGTGTCAAATAAGATTCATGATAGGAAAGTCAAAGCACTATTTTCATTTCTTGTCATATATAACTTCATCCTGTAGAAAACATCCCGAGTTCAACCCCGGAGTAAGGAGTCATTTTGGATGATTGAAACCCTAAGTTTGATGAAATAAATCACACCTGCCTTTAGATAGGGACTCGTGAAAGTAATCAGCTGCCTTTAGGTAGGGACTCTCCTCCTGAAAGAAATCACCTGCCTTTAGGTAGGGACTCTCCTCCTGAAAGAAATCACCTGCCTATAGGTAAGGACTCTCCTCCTGAAAGAAATCACCTGCCTTTAGGTAAGGACTCTCCTCCTGAAAGAAATCACCTGCCTTTAGGTAAGGACTCTCCTCCTGAAAGAAATCACCTGCCTTTAGGTAAGGACTCTCCTCCTGAAAGAAATCACCTGCCTTTGGGTAAGGACCCTCCTCCTGAAAGAAATCACCTGCCTTTGGGTAAGGACTCTCCTCCTGAAAGAAATCACCTGCCTTTAGGTAAGGACTCTCCCCAGGGAAAACTATCCTGAGGCTAGGTCCATCCAAGTCCTCCATCTATGATAAGGAGGGGCAGTCCCCACTAGGTCAGTTGCTGAATCCAAGTTGTCCTAGTGCTTCTATTAGACTGTGTTTCGTCTTCCTTCATTTTGCCGTCATATCGCTTTGCTATCTTTAGTTAAAGGATTTGGAACGGGAGATATTTAGTTATTAAAAAAAGCCTGTTCCTCCTTCTCTGACCTCAGCAGCTGCACACACAAATGCACTCATACATGCTTGTGTGATGGAAAAACAAATGTGGGAAGGTGGTAGTTTAAAAAGCAAAACAACCCCCAAACCCCCCACATTGCCAAGGTCGAGAGTGTTTTCACTGGATGTCAGAGCTTTGTGAATTCCTCTCCAGGTGTGCTGGCAATTGGAGGCATGATATAAATAGGCTGGCAGATAAAAACATGTTTTAAACCAAATAAATGGCTGTGAGAGCAGACTGCACAAACAGCATCGGCAAAGACCACGAATGAAATGCTTGTTTGTGTGCTGCAAGTAAAAGCCCAGGAACAGTAAAACACTTAGCATTACTGTAGTAAGAAAATCCTGTGTGAAGGAGGAGGAGATGCAGAATCACATGACATACTAATAAAGAGCAATTACACAGCCCTGACAGGTACTGTCGTTTGAGACAGAGGCCATCTTAAGCTTTCCAACTGAAGATGTTTCCATAATGTAGAGCTCACGTTGGTATTTGTGGTACATGCTGCACCATGTTTGTAAAGATGCCTTGGAAGCTGTCCTGACCATGGCACTTGGACAACATTCCTGAAGCTAAGGAGCAGTGCCCAAGACCATGCAAACACTTACCTCCTCAGGAGGCTGGTACCCTGATTACACTGATTATGGGGGGTGATGCTTCTGGTTAGAGCTGCTTCAGCAGTGCAGGGCTTCTCTGGTGGGATCATTCCCTAGTTAGCATCTCCTGGGAAAATGCAAAGCAATGCAATTAGCACAAGCAGGCCAGAGAAATACAGTTTCTAAGGGTGGCATCTTGCAGAACTGGTGAAGACATTCTGATTTAGCTCTAGTGAGACACCTGAAACAATTTCCCACTAAATTATAAATTTCCCCACTAAATTCTAAATGCTGAAAGCAAATTGGAGTATTTAAAGAAATAACTTAGAGGGTGAGATAGCCATCTACCATTCAAATGAATGGAACTTTCTCTCGTGGAATTTTCACTGGAGCAGATCACACAGATAAGAAAGTTAGCAGTGCTTCACTCATCACTTGGAATGTGTGATCAAGTGTCTCATAGTCAGTCTGTCGTTTCAAATCCATTATAAAATTGCATTGTAAATGTAAGTAAAGTAAGCTATTCCTTCAATACCATGGGCTAGATCCCCTTGGAAAAGGAGACTATCTGTGCTTTACTTCAAGCAAGGCAAGAAAAATTTCCTCCTCAGAGTGGTTCTCCAGCCCTGGACCAGGCTGCCCAGGGCAGTGGTAGAGTCCTCCTCCCTGGGCAGATTTAAAAGCTGTGTAGATGTGGTACTGAGGGACACAGTGTATTGGTGACCTGGCAGTGCCGGGTTAAAAGTTGGACTTGATGATCTCAAAGGTCTCTTCTAATCAAAATGATTCTACAGTTCTGTGAAAAGGACACATTCCCTAAACACTTGTTTTGAGCTGTCAGATTACTTTGTTTCTCTCAAGTCTCCAGAGATACATGCAAGCAGAATGTGGATTTTGCACACACTAGCACAAGATGTCAAGGCTCAGGTGGGTACTGAGGATACAGAGCATCAATCTATAGAGGTCTTAGGCCAAGCTGTGTATGACACAGAACAAGCAACAGGAGGTAGGATTGTATACAGCTGGTTAATGTCCCACCTGCTCTGATTGGATGATCACTGCCATCATTTTTTATATTTAACTTTTAGTGAACAATTTCTTTCAAAGTTACTGATGAAATGGTACCTTCCACTCTAGATACTGTCTGGAGCCCTTTAGTACAAGACTTGCAGCAAGAGGATTGGTTGTCTGTGCATTGCTGGGAATGGAAATGCAGTTCTGAGCTCTATGGAATGAGATAGTCAAAATCCTGTTAGAAATCCTCTGGTTAAACATTAAACTGAAATCCTGTGGTACCATTAAACAGACAGCTGAAACAGAGTCACTACAGAAACTGCAGTGGCAAACCCATCTGCAAGCTCACTGGCAACTGAATCAGAAACAAATTTGGGAGTGAAACACTTGAAGCTCTGCACACTGAAAGGAAAAATGGGGGAGTTCCTCACAGCATATTAGACACAGGGTGACAGATGTTTGCCAGAGAGAGAAGAAAAAAGCTACTTGACTTATTCTTGTGAATCAGTTCATATGATTGGTTGGTCTGCAGAAGAGAGCACTGTCCTCTGCCAGTGCAAATGGATGCAGTCATTTGACAGCAATCCACTTAGAGATGGAAATGTATTTCCCACAGAAAGGGTGGTTCTGAGTCTGTGTCCTTCTAACCTCAATAAAAATGGACAAGATTTCCCCCACCCTGATTTTCCAACCTCTAAATATCCAAGCATGCTCATAGAAGATAGAGTTTTACTATGAAATTGTTTGAGACATAGACATGGTTTTAATAACTACTATCAGGGGAAAGAATACCCAGTCTTACTTTTCTCCTGGCCTTTATGCTAGGGGAAACTCAGTTAGTAGTAGTAGCTTAGTAATGATTTTCAAACAGAACCAATATTCCCCTCCAGAGCTCATTTTCTTTTCCAGATCTAGCCTCCTGTTGTCACTATTGTCCTGTGATTGGCACTTGGTGCCAAGGCCTAGTCATGGGGTCTGTGGTGACAGGTTGGACTCGATGATCTTCGAGGTCTCTTCCAACCTTAGTGATACTGTGATACTGTGAAAATACCCATTCATATTTTGCTATGGAAAAGCCTGATTATCTTGCAGTTCCCATAGACTGTTAGCATTCACAGATAATGAAGAACTTGCTCCCTACAGAAGGTTGGTTGATGATGTATGACATGAGCAGGAGAAGGTGACAGAACTACAGTTACAGAACTATTGACTTTTATCTCTGATAACTTCTTTGGAATGTCTAAAACACACTAACCAAAGGTCCACAGAGGAAAACAGACTAAAACTGACAACTAAAACCTCCAGCAAGAGCACAGAATTTGCTGTGAAGCCCCTCCTTTCAGCAGTCAAGGCTCTTTTGCAGCTAATATTCCCACACAGTCTGTGGCTGGCTGCTTGGGTGAGTAAAAGAGCTGCCACCAGCTCTAGCTCTCCTTCCCCCTCATGTTATTATGGAGAGCTGAGTGAGAAAATAGCAAGATGACCTCTGGATTATAGCTCTCCTGTGGAGAGATAATATAAGAAAGGATATGATGATTTATTCTGTGCAACAGGTATCTGCTCTTATTTGGGAGTCTTTTTTTGCAGGTCTCTCTCCTGCAATGGACTGTGGCTACCAGGATGATTAAGTACAGCAGCTGCTTGGAACTGGTCTATAGGCAGTATTAAAAATTAACAGAATGCTTAGCTTTGATCCAGCCCTAAAATGTTTCATGTAGGAGACTCAGTTTCACCTAAGAGGCTATTCTCTGGTTCAGGTGGAGAGCAGCAGAGTGGGAGGGTTTGATGTCTGAATATGAGAGGTGAAACTGCTGCTAGCGCAGGAGAAAAAACCCCAACCCAACAGTGGGGAAGAAAAGCAGATGTTAACAGAGATCCCCTGCAGCGCCTGTGTAGCAGCCCAGGAAAAATCAGTGTAGACCTACTTAAAAGTGTAGAGGGCCCCAACAGAAACTGGGAAGCGTCCTGTGTATTTGTTTATTTTAATGGTTAGTCATAAAATCTTAAATACTGGAAGAACTGTCCCAAAAGGATACCCTTCACATTTAGGAGCATGCAAATGACACCTGAGGAAATCCAGTCTCTATTTGCTCATAGCACATTGCAACACATCCCAACAGAACAGCCTTGGGCCAGAAGTCCCCACAGTCACTCACGCAGGATTCACTGTGATAAACTGCAGCACCATCATTCTCTGATCACAGCTGATGACTTGGTTTTGTTCAGAGGTATGTAACACTCCATTCAGCTATAGATGGTCCTGTTGCCGACAAAGTGAAAATTGACAATTGACTCTTAAGACATTTGTCTCAGCAACTGAGAGAACTAGGGTTGCTTAGTCTGGAGATGAGGAGGCCGAGGGGAGACCTCATTGCTCTCTACAGCTCCCTGAAAGGAGGTTGGAGTGAGGTGGGACTTGGTCTCTTCTCCCTAGTATCAGATGATAGAATGAGAGGAAATGGCCTGAAATTGTGCCAGAAGAGGTTTAGGTTGGATATTGTTTACCAAAATGATGGTCAGGCATTGGAACAGGCTGCCCAGGTTGGTTGTAGAGTCACCATCCCTGGAAGTGTTCAAGAAACTTGTGGATATGGCATTTCAGGACATGGTTTAATGGCCATGGTGGTGTTAGGTCAATGGTTGGGCTCAATGATCTCAAAGGTCTTTTCCAACCAAAACAATTCTATGATTCTATGTCCTGTGGTTGTCACTGTCGTAGGATCTTAAGCTCTAGGCAATGCTTCTCCTGTTTCTACTTTTCATTCTTCCTGATCCATTTCCAGCCTGCTTAAGCTATTCCCAGATGAAGGCTATCATCGCGTTTGGCCAATGTTTATGTGTAATTCTGGCACATGGATAGCTTTCCCTGAATGGGTTTGTTATAGAGAGTACGAATGCCAGTGCCTCCTGCAAGACACAGTTTGACAAAGCCAGCCTCCTTTTCTTAGGTGATGTGTTGATGAAAGAAGTACTAACTCTATTAAAATGTAATTTTCTTACAGAATTATTCTTTTATTACTACTAATTGTAGCAGAAAATGCCTAAACACCTGAATAAGAGAAGGCATGCTAGAAGACTTAGTAACTTTTATTAGACCAGATGATGAATCTGGAAAGGAGTCAAAGACTGTTTCTGTTTCAGGCCTGAAGCAGGAGCTGTGTGGCTCAAAATCTGACTTGTTTACCAATAACAGCAGCTGGTACAGTAAAATTTATTAGTGTTTCCTCCCAAGCTTGCTTAGATTTTTATTTCCTGGATTTCAGTGACTTGCTGCTTTGCATTTTTACTGGGTTTCTGTTGAATTGGAAGAGAACAGGGATTTGTTATAAAGCCAAATTCAGAATACAATGTTGAAAAATTGAGGGGTTTGTTTGTCTTAGAAATACAGCTGAAGTCTTGAATTCTCATTAGCCTTCAGAGCAGAGAATGCAAGTCCTGATCCTTTTACCTTGTTGCCTGATTTTTTAGGGGGAGAATCTCTAAGACTGTCTTTGATATATATTTACTGCAAACTAGGTCCACACTAACAGTCCAAGCAACAGATAACCGTGTCAGCTCTGTTAAAATAGCTGAGTCCAGTGACTCATCTGATGACCCTAATTCTCCTGGAAGGAATGTTCTTACTTAGAGTGGCCTCAGGTGTGTGCTACAGAAAGCAAAGTGGACAGCTAGGCCATGAAGTCTGTGTTCTCCCAAGACAGGAGACAGTGGAGTCACCACCCCTGGAGGCTTTGAAGAAATGTGGACATTTCAGAACACAGTTTAATGGCCATGGTTATCTTAGGTTGATGATAGGACTCCATGATCTTAGAGGTCTTTTCTAACCAAAATAATTCTGTAAGATCTATGAACGTAGTTACCCAAGTTCTGGGCCCCTCAGTTTAGGAAGGAGGTTGACTTGCTGGAGCGTGTCCAGAGAAGGGCAACAAAGTTGGTGAGGGGTTTGGAACACAAGCCCTATGAGGAAAGGCTGAGGGAGCTGGGGTCGCTTAGCCTGAAGAAGAGGAGACTCAGGGGTGAGACTCAGGAAACTGAAGGGAGGTTGTAGCTAGGCAGAGGTTGGTCTCTTCTCCCAGGCAGCCAGTACCAGAACAAGAGGACACAGTCTCAGGCTGTGCCAGGGCAGGTTTAGGCTGGATGTTAGGAAGAAGCTCTATACAGAGAGAGTGATTGCCCATTGGAATGGGCTAACTGTGGAGGTGGTGGAGTCACCGTCACTGGAGGTGTTCAGGAGGAGACTTGATGGGGTGCTTGGTGCCATGGGTTAGTTGTTTAGGTGGGTTGGATTGGTTGATGGGTTGGATGCAATGATCTTGAAGGTCTCTTTCAACCTGGTGTATTGTATTGTATTGTATTGTATTGTATTGTATTGTATTGTATTGTATTGCATTGCATTGCATTGCATTGTATTGTAAGTTCATCCATAATGTTGTTCCCCCATCAGTGGTGTTGTACAAAGTCAGTCTAGCCCTTTGATGGAGGATATGAAGCTGAAAGAAAGTTGGAGAAGCTTTCAAAGAAAGTCCTGCATCTAGTTCAGTAATGCTTTCCTAAACTTACCACTTAAGGAGAGTTTGCTGGCAGGTTGTTGCATAATGGCATTGCAATGGTGGGATGCTGTGCTGGAAAGAGCAAGATGCTGCACAGCAATGAGAGGAGGCTTGTGCCGTGGTAGGGGACTGTTTATGTAGTGGTGGGATAAGAGAGACCTTATTTGCTTAGTGGTAGGTTGTTGCTTGTGTAGTGATACATTGGCTTTGGCAATGGAGAAGATCACAGAGCTCCGGCACGGTTTGAGAAACCCCAGCTGCCAAGTGACTTTGTTTTCCTTCTCATTCTTGTCACTGAGGCATGGAGAGAGACAGCCTAACCTTTTGTTCCAGTTGCATTTTTTACATTTTATGTTGTTTTGTATTATGTTTGACAAACTCCTGACATCTGGAGTCACAGCAGTCCTTGGCCCCGAAGCACTGTTTCCATTACAACTTAGACCCCCTCCTTGCCTTTTTATTTACACAATAACACAACACCCTCATTCTGCATCCCTCTGTGCAGTATCTTAGTCTCAGGAAACCACAATCACTTGATGTTCTACCCAGTCCTCCAGTCCTTTCTTTTATTTTTCCATTTGCATGATGGCTTGAAAATGCCTTACTGTTATCAACTAGTTTCTGAACCTAATGTAGAAATTACTGTAATGTATATGCCTAGGTAGATGAAAATCCCAAGGAAGAAGTTTCTATTCTGCTTATTTTAGTATGATCAAATCCCATTCCTTAATCCATCTGAATTTTGTAATCCTGTGTTTGTACAGGTTGGGAAGATGAGGCACTGAGGAATCAAAAAGACTTGAGAAAGTCTATAAGCAGAATCTCTGTCTTTCAGTTCTTGTTCAGACTCTATCCTCAGAGCCATTTCTCCTTCCTCAAGGGCATCAGGTCACATTTGAGTTCTGCTTTGATAGGAATGGCAGAATTAACATATCCTTACCTAAGTTCTTCAGGAAATGTAATATGAACTCTGCCTTGTTATGCTGTTTATTATTTTTTTAAAATATAAAATATAAAGACCCTTTCTAGAAGTCCTACTGTTAGAGCAGGACCAGAGGAGGACACAAAGACAATGAGAGGGCTGGAGCACTTTTCCTAAAGACAGCCTGAGAGAGTTGGGGTTGTTTGTCCTGAAGAAGAGAAGGCTCCAGGTGGTAGCAGCCTTACATTATGTGAAGGAGGCTACAGGAAAGATGGGGAGGGACCTTCTAAAAAGGCATGTAGTGACAGGACAAGGCATAATGGCTTCAGACTGGAAGGAGGTCAATTTAGATTACACATCAAGAAGACATTTGTCCCCGTGAGGGTGGTGCGGCACTGGAACAGGTTGCTCAGAGAACTTGTGGAGGCTCCAACCTGGACGTGTTGAAAGCCAGGCTGATGGAGCCTTGAGCAACCTGATTTAGCAACAGGAGCTGCCTGTGCCTGTGGTGGGGTTAGAACAAGATGATCTTTAAGATCCCTTTCAACCCAAACCATTCTATGATTCTGTGAAGTTTAAGCATCTTCATGGGAGAGAAGCTGTGTTCTGGGCACAGCTGGTAAGCAGGGGAAGAAACTATCTATCATCGAGCATACGGCCCTGCTATGTAGTATATTCTACACAAGAGAGTCAGCTCTACATTAACCTGTGCTGGCTGCTAAACAGTGAAGGTAGTGACAAGCACCAATGGCTGCCAGGGTATGGGTACATCAAAGGAATCACCGTGGGTGTACACCAGAGAGTTCGCTCTAACACATCGCCCAACATGTATCTGCAGGTCTGAGATCCAAAGATTTGCTCTTCATGCATGAAAGTTTTTTCCTTCATTTCCTTTTGAACCCCCAGTGTCAAAATAGATGACTCAAAGAAGAGAAAAGTGAGTAAAGCAGTTCTGTTAAATAAGAAGAAATGAAATTCTGATTCCTGAGGTCATGTTCTACTCTTTCCTGAAGTGGTCATCAATATGAAGGGGCTGAATTAGTCCTACCCATTAATTCCTCTGGAAGCAGTAAGTCTCTGTATCTTTGACACAGGCACAAACTGATGCACGAGATCTTCATCTCTTGCAGATGGTGCTAGAGTCAGGTTTTCATACCAAATCCAGCATTTGACTTCCCTCAGTTTGAACAGCAGGAGCTTTGTGGGGCTGATGAATACGCATGGGCTTTACAACCCGAGGTAAATAAATGCTGTTCAAAACACAGGCCAGAAATGCAGAGGCCAGACAACATAATTCTCCCAGACTGGAAAGGGAGATAAAGTCAGCCAGAGTAAGCTAGGGCAGACAAGAGCAAAGATCAATTATACCTCAAAGTAGTGCACTTTGCACGAAGCTCTTGTATCCAGCTAGTAGCACTGAAGATACAGATCTCCTCAAGGGATCAACCACTTACATGTGTTCCCACACATACAACTCAGGAAATTTCATTGGTTCTTTCATTTTCTGCTTCTTTTTTTTCCCTACAGCTGCATTCTGTTCATAGTTGTGAGTTCATTTTTGCCACTTGCAATATGTTCTCCCAATTACAACAACAGAAGCATTTAGGTCATTGGGTCCAACCGTTATTCCAGCACTGCCAAGTCCAGCACTAAACCATGTCCCTCAGCACCAAATCTACATCTTTTAAACCCTTCAGCAATGGGACTCCACTATGTCTCTGGGTAGCTTGTTCTGGGACTTGATGACTCTTTCAGGGAAAATTTTTTTCCTGATGTTCAATCTAAACCTCCCCTGGTGCAGCTTGAGGCCATTTCCTCTCATCCTAACACTTTTTACTTGGGAGAAGAGACCAGCACTCACCTGGCTTCAATCTCTTTTCAGGGAGTAGTAGAGGGTGAAAATGTCTCCCCAAGCCTTCTTTTCTCCAGGCTGAACAGCCCCAATTCCCTGAGCCACTCCTCAGAAGACTTGTGCTTTAGACTCTTTACCAGCTTCATTGCCTAACTCTGGACACACTCCAATACCTGAATGTCCTTCTTGTAGTTAAGACCCCCAAACTGAACACAGCATTTGAGGCAGACCCTCACCAGTGCTGATTACCGAGAGCTGAGCACTGCCCTAGTCTGACTGAGCACACTATTGTTGACACAGGCAAGGATGCTGTTTGCCTTCTTGGCCACACTGCTAACTTATATTCAACCACCTTTTCACCAATGACCCCAGATACTTTTCCCCTGGGCAGCTTCCCTTCCCCTCTTCCCCAAGCCTGTCAAGTTGTATGGGGTTGTTGTGACTCAAATGCAAGACACAGCACTTGGCCTTGTTGAACATCTTACAATTGACCCCCAGCTTGTACATATCCCACTGTAGAGCCTTCCTGCCTTCAAGCAGATCAACACTCCTACCCAGCTTGCTGTCATCTGCAAACTTACTGAGGGTGCACTGCATTGTGCCCAGCAAAGCATCCACTCATCCAAGCCATGTGCAGCCAGTTCCTGCAGGAGGATGAGCTGAGAAATGGTATCAAGGGCTTTACTAAAGCACGTGCACTTCTAAAATCTCTCAGTTTTCTAAAGGCAGCTTTATTATATGGTCAATTCATATGTTTCTCTATTGCCATCAAATACTACTCCTGGTAGCTTTGGTATTTATTCATTGTGAACATGCACAAGTGACTGCAAAAAAAAAAAAAAAAAAAAAAAAAAAAAAAAAAAAAAAAGGGAATAAAACAAATAAAACAACAACAAAAAGCCAACCTCAAAACATTTGTGTGTGTTGTTTTGTGTGTCAGCAAGCACCAATGCTACCACACGACTATCATAGTGATGCTGACAGTTTGACCATGGCCTATTTTGGGCAGTTTGATTTAATCTAGCAGACCAGGAAATAATAAGAATCAACTCATCAAATATTAAACTACATCTGAGATTATCATAACAGCCCCTCTGGTCCTATAAATTCAAAGGAATTTTCTGAGAAGATATAATTCAGTGCAGCAGGATTCTCACATCTGAGTGGTGGAATAGAGTCGAGTCAAGTAGAATAGAATTAATCAGGTTGCAAGAGACCTTTGAGATCGAGTCCCACCTGTCACCCAACACCATCTAATCAACTAAAACATGGCACCAAGCACCCCATCCAGTCTCTTCCTAAACACCTCCAGTGATAGTGACTCCACCACCTCCCTGGGCAGCCCATTCCAATGGAAAATCACTCTTTCTATGAAGAACTTCTTCCTAACATGTAACCTAAACCTTCCCTGGCACAGCTTGAGACTGTGTCCTCTTGTTCTGGTGCTGGCTGCCTGGGAGAAGAGACCAACCCCCACCTGGCTACAACCTCCCTTCAAGTAGCTGTAAACATCAATAAGGTCTGCCCTGAGCCTCCTCTTCTCCAGGCTAAGCAACCCCAGCTCCCTCAGCCTCTCCTCATAGGGTTTGTGCTCCAAACCCCTCCCCAGCTGTGTTGCCCTTCTCTGAACACGTTCCAGCAGGTCAACATCCTTCCTAAACTGAGGGGCCCAGAACTGGACAAAATGATGAATGAAAGATGTTGCAAGACCTCAGTGTCTAAGAAACTCTTTTCCCATGCCTATTCCACAAGAAAACAGGGAAAGTATATTTTAAAAAAATGTTTATTTCATTTACCTAAATTTTCAACATGTAGTAGAGGGATACCTCTAAATAGAAGGTATGCTCTGTTCCATTGCATTTCTTTCAGAGTGCTTTGGGGGGCTTTTGCATTCTTTTTTCTCTGTGGAAAAAGCACCATCTTTTTCCTTCCTAATGAAATTCAGGTGAGCAAAGAGCAGTTCATTATTCTTTGGCAGATAAATAGCTGCTCTCTTTTCAGACGTGCTCAGGTTTTGTGTACAGACCATCACTGCCTGATTGGCAGCAACGGAAGCTAAACCATCAAAGTGGCTGGCAACACTCTTTGCCAATGGAGCGAGTTTATTGTCCACTTGCTCCACTTTTGTGCCCGTTGGTTACGCTCTGTTCAGAATGGATTTGCCAGACAGATGTACCCAACCTCACATCTCATCACTTGTCTGCGCAGAAACAAACAAAAAGCCCTAACAAACAAACAAAAATAATCCAGGTTGGAGTAGTGGTCCTGACTTTACTAACTACAACAACTGCAAAGCAAACTGCTCCCAGAATGTGTCAGAATTGGTAATTATTCATGGATTCATAGAATGGTTTGTCTTGGAAGGGACCTTAAAATCTATTTCCAATCCCCATTCCACTAGGCCAGGGTGCTCAAGGCCTCTTCCAAACTGGCCTAGAACACTTCCAGGGAGGGGGCATCCACAACTGGATTTCCTCAGGTGTCATTTGCATGCTCCTACATGTGAAGGGCATCCTTTTGGGATAGCTCTTCCACTATTTACGATTTTGTGACTAAAATAAAATAAATACATAGGGCACTTCTAGGGAGGGGGCATCCACACCTTCCCTGTGCAACCTGTTCCTGTGTCTCACAACACTCACTATAAAGAATATCTTCCTAATATCCAGTCTAAATCTTCCCTCCTCGATTTTCAATCCATTGCCTCTCATCCTATTACTACAAGCCACTGTAAAAAGTCCCTTGCCAGCTTTCGCATAGACCCCCTTCAGGTACTGGAAGGTTGCTATAAGGTGTCCTCCTGGAGCCTTGTTTTCTCCAGGCTGAACAGCCCCAACTCTTGCAGCCTGTCCCCATAGCAGAGGTGCTGCAGGCCTCTGATCATCTTCATGTCCTCCTCTGGAGCCCCTCTGGCAGTTTGATGCCCTTCATATGCTGGAGGCACCAGAACTGGATGCCGTAACTTGACCTTACAGTGATAATCTTTGGTTTGAGGCAGCAATCTTTTCTGATGAGTTGCAGGCATTTTTATTTTTTTTTCTGGGCTAATGACAGATGGCAAACAAATGAGGGATAAGCTAACCTGCTAAATAACATGAGATGAAATTTAGCATTTAAATTCCCATCTGGAAATGACTTTGCACTCAAATAGTCTTCTGGGGTTTGGGTGTGGATTGACTCTAAGTGCTGCACATTTCTGATCCTGTAATGCAATTCTGAGTCCCTGGCAGTAGGCTGAGCCACACACATGACTGCTCAGCTGATATCAAAACCTCAGGGACCACAGAAGGTAGCAATTACATACCCTCACAGGGTGCTCATTGCTCGGGGCTCTCAGACATTATTGCTGCAGAAAGCTGCAAAGCATGCTGCTTGCCAGCCGTGCCCTGAAAGCTACCAGCCCTGATAGTGTTATCAACTTCTGAGCTCAGCACTCTATGAAATGTCTTGACTTAGTATGTTCTTTCTCTTTACTGTAAGTGATTTACATACACTCAAAAATAACATAAATCCTGGTTACTTCTCCCCTAAATCCATTATCCTCTGTGCTAATCCAATCAACGTGTGCATCAACAGATGCACTTTGCTCCAAATGACTTCATCAAAGTCAGAAATATAATCATCACATCACCTGCTGAGGGATTCTGAAACACACCAGTGGTAACATGAAAAAAGCCCCAAACCCAACCAAACAAGCAAACAAAAAGAGAACAAAACAACCAAATAAATTCACTTCCCACTTCTAAAAGGAAGTGCCAAGTAGTTATAAACACAGTGATTCCAATTTTTGAAATGAGGAGAGAGACTTGGGGGTGCTGGTGGACGAGAAGCTCAACATGAGCTCTCAATGTGCGCTTGCAGCCCGGAAAGCAAATCAGATCCTGGGCTGCATCAGGAGAAGTGTGACCAGCAGGTCAAGGGAGGTGCTTCTCCCCCTCTACTCAGCTCTGGTGAGACCCCACCTGGAGTACTGCCTCCAGTTCTGGAGCCCCTATTACAGGAGGGATGTGGACGTGCTGGAGCGTGTCCAGAGAAGGGCCACGAGGATGAGCAGAGGGCTGGAGCACCTCTCCTATGAGGACAGACTGAAGGAGTTGGGGCTGTTCAGTCTGGAGAAGAGAAGGCTCTGAGGTGACCTCATTGTGGCCTTCCAGTATCTGAAGGGGGCCTACAGGAAGGCTGGGGAGGGACTTCTCAGGCTATCAGGTAGTGATAGGACTAGGGGGAATGGAATGAAGCTGGAAATGGGGAGATTCAGGCTGGATGTGAGGAAGAGGTTCTTCACCATGAGAGTGGTGAAGGCCTGGAATGGGTTGTCCAGGGAGGTGGTTGAGGCCCAGTCCCTGGAGGTGTTGAAGCCCAGGCTGGATGAGGCTCTGGCCAGGCTGATCTAGTGTGGGGTGTCCCTGCCCATGGCAGGGGGGTTGGAGCTAGATGATCCTTGTGGTCCCTTCCAACCCTGACTGATTCTATGATTCTATGATTCTATGATTTTTCTCATCTGACAACTTCTCATCATCATATTGAGGCCTTTTCTTCTGTAGATTTAAACCTTTTAAATATAACTTTATGCATTAAATTTACATTTCTCATGTGCAGTACTTTCAGTAGAGCATTATGGTCAGTATTCTTCCTCCTGTTCCTTTCATAACGCTGGGGGCATTCCCTAGGCTATGTGCTGGCATCAGGTGTGACTATTTGGGCAAAATTCCCAGTACACTGTGGTTAACATGAAGTAGGAACAGTCATCCACGCAGAGCACATAGAATCATAGAAGTGTTTTGGTTGGAAAAGACCTCTAATACCATCAGGTCCAACTACCAACCTAAAACCACCATGGCCATCTCACTGGCGCCTGGCTCAGCCAGATGTTTCTCTACTGAAACAGCAAACACAATCCATTTAGCATTATCCACTACCAAAGTTCCAAAGTCCACTAGCACTCAGCTTGGAAAACGTGGCTTAATACCTGATTTGTTTTAATTAGGATGGACTTGGCTTTGTGTTTACCTTTGGATTTACTGTGGGAGGTCTTTGCACAGTATCGTAGTATCATAGTATCAGTCAGGGTTGGAAGGGACCACAAGGATCATCTAGCTCCAACCCCCTGCCATGGGCAGGGACACCCCACACTAGATCAGCCTGGCCAGAGCCTCATCCAGCCTGGGCTTAAACACCTCCAGGGATGGGGCCCTAACCACCTCCCTGGACAACCCATTGCAGGGCTTCACCACTCCCATGGGGAAGAATTTCTCCCTCACATCCAGCCTGAATCTCCCCACCTCCAGCTTCATTCCATTCCCCCTAGTCCTATCACTACCTGAGATCCTGAGAAGTCCCTCCCCAGCCTTCTTGTAGGCCCCCTTCAGATACTGGAAGGCCACAATTAGGTCTCCTGGGAGCCTTCTCTTCTCCAGACTGAACAGCCCCAACTCCTTCAGTCTGTCCTCATAGGAGAGGTGCTCCAGCCCTCTGATCATCCTCGTGGCCCTTCTCTGGACACGTTCCAGCACCTCCAGTTCCCTCTTGTAATAGGGACTCCAGAACTGGACGCAGTACTCCAGGTGGGGAAGCAGTATCCAGCGTCTGTACAGAAAAGTAGAACTTACTAAATATCAGCTCACACATTGTTAGAAACATTGAGACTGTGTTAGAAACACAGTCTCAAGCTGTGCCAGGGGAGGTTTAGTTCTTCACTGAGAGAGTCATTCGCCACTGGAATGTGCTGCCCAGGGAGGTGGTGGAGTCCCCATCCCTGGAGGTGTTCAAGAGGGGATTGGATGTGGCACTTGGTGCCATGGTTTAGTCAGGAGGTCTGTGGTGACAGGTTGGACTCGATGATCTTTGAGGTCTCTTCCAACCTTGGTGATTTTGTGATTGTATCTACATTAAATTACAAACCCACAAGGTTCTTCAGGGCCAATCTTTTACCTTTTGAAATGTCATTTAGTAATTGGCTTAATATCTAAGATTTTGCCATCTGCATCACACAGTCAGTCAGCATTATAAATACAGATATAAAAATGATACTCTCAAAGTCATGTCTGACATGGCTGCACCTTCATTTAGGTCCTTTATGTACATGTCTTCAACATACTTGAACACTTTTGAAAGTCTGTGACTGCTGGGTTCTCCATTGTGTTCCTGCAGCAGTTACTGATGAGGATATTTTCCCTAGAGTCACTGATTCATGAAAGAAAGTTAAGAGCTCACATCTGAAAGCCTGAGATAGGAGCTCCTGTCTCATACATGATTTACCCTATATAAAAGGCAACAATTTACATGCATCCCTTGCTTAATCCCAGGACTAGTGAAGGATGTCAGGTTTGTGGCTCCTGATTCTGAATCTCACAGAAACACAGAATGGTAGGATTGGAGGGGACCTCTGGAGATCATCCAATCCAAACCTCTTGCCAGAGCAGTTTCACCAAGACCAGGATGCACAGACTGGCATCCAGGCAGGCTTTGAATGTCTCCAGAGACAGAGACTCCACCACCTCTCTGGGCAGCCTGTTCCAGTGCTTCACCACCCTCAATGTAAAAAAGGTCCTTGTCATGTTTAGATGAAACTTCCTATGTTCAAGCTTGTGCCCATTACACTTTGTCCTGTTGCTGGGCACCACTGAAAACAATCTGGCCTCATCCTTTCGATGTCCATCCTTCAAATATTTATAAGCATTGATAAGATTCCCCCTCGGTCTGCTCTTCTCCAGGTTAAACAGCCCCCAGTCCCTCAGTCTTTCTTCATAAGAGATGTTCTAGTCCCCAAAACATCTTTGTAGCCCTTTGCTGTACCCTCTCAAGCAGATCCCTGCCCTTCTTGAACTGGGGAGCCCAGAACTGGACATGGTACTCCAGATGAGGACTCACCAGGGCAGAGTGCTCTGTTTTTCACTAAGACTGTCTTAAACCATTCGGTTTGTATTTTTTCTTATTTTACCTTCTCCTCACCCCAACTCCTCTCCCTCAGATGCTGTTTCCCACACAGCAGCTAGTGAAGGACACAGCTGTATTGTCCTTATGAGGACAGAGAATTCCCCAGGGACACATTTTTCCCACATTCACTATTAAGGCAAAGTCTTATCTTTAGGCTTCCTATAATATATCTAATTTGTAGATAAATTAATGAACAGAATATATTCTGTCTGCAGAAGAATGTTTTAGTAAAGAATAAATGCAATTGGGATGACAGAAATCATAGAATCATTTCACTTGGAAAAGACCTCCAAGATCATCGAGTCCAACTGTGAACCTAATGGCCACTAAACCACATCCCCAAGTGCTATGTCCACATGTTTTTTGAACACCTCCAGGGACAGTGACTCCATGACCTCCCTGGGCAGCCTGTTCCAATGCCTGGCCACTCTTTTGGTAAGGATATTTTGCCTAATATCTGACCTAAACTTTCTCTGGAACAATTTCAAACCATTTCTTCTCATTCTATCACCTGATACGAGGGAGAAGAGACCAACCTCCACCTCACTGCAACCTCCTTTCAAGGAGTTGTAGAGAGCAATGAGATCTCCCCTCAGTCTCCTCTAGTCCAGAATAAACAATCCCAGTTCCCTCAGCTGCTCCTCACCAGACCTGTTCTGCAGGCCCTTCACCAGCTCTGTTGCCCTTCTCTATACACACTCTAGCAACTCAGTGTTCTTCTTGTAGTGTGACACCCAAAACCTGAACCCAGTATTTGAGATGCAGCATCACTGGTACTGAGTACAAGGGTATGACCACTTCCCTACTCCTGCTGGCCACACTATTGCTGATTCTGGCCAGAATGCAGTTGACTTCTTGGCTACCTGAGCGCTCTGCTGGCTCATATTCAGACTGCTGTCAACAGCCTCCTCTCCCCCTGGCCCTGGTCAACATTCCAGCCATTCTGCCTCAAGTATGTAGCTTTGAATGGGGTTGTTGTGACCCATGTGCATGACCCAGCACTTGGTTTTGTTAAACCTCATGCAACTAATGTCAGCCCATCAAGCCAGCCCATCCAGATCCCTATGGTATTGACATAATATGCTGACGGTATGCTGGAGTGTGAATGGAAGACTCATTCCCACTCTGGACCACAAACAAGGGGCGAATATTTTTCTGTAATGTGACCCATGTGTTGCACAGGGGGCTAGCAGTCAGCCACTGCTCTCAGTCCTGCAGAGTTCTGCCATTAGTCGACTGAGAGGCTTTGACGGATTGGTTGTGACCCAGTTCTCAGAGCTGTAAAAAGAAGATTTAATACTTGTCACCTGCCTCACAGGGAAGTTAGAGGATTCCTCATTTCCCAGAGTGCTTTAAGATGTAAAGCGTGCTATAAAAATTTAATTCCTGGAACAGGAATTGATCTCTTCCTAGAGTCAGCTCCACTAGGAAGGGCAGGTCCTGCCTCTCCATCCTGATCTCCTTCTATGATCAGGTGACTGCCTGCTGGATGTGGGGCAGGCTGTGGATGTGGTCTACCTGGACTTCAGCAAGGTCTTTGACACTGTCCCCCACAGCAAACTGCTGGCTAAGCTGGCAGCCCCTGGCTTGGACAGCAGCACTCTGAGCTGGGTTAGGAACTGGCTGGAGGGCCGAGCCCAGAGAGTGGTGGTGAATGGTGCCACATCCAGCTGGAGGCAAGTCACCAGAGGTGTCCCCCAGGGATTAGTTCTGGGCCCCATCCTCTTCAATGTCTTCATTGACGATCTGGATGAGGGCATTGAGACAGTCATCAGCAAATTTGCAGATGACACCAAGCTGGGAGCAGATGTTGCTCAGTTAGAGGGCAGAAGGGCTCTGCAGAGGGACCTTGACCGACTGGACAGATGGGCAGAGTCCAAGGGGATGGCATTCAACAAGTCCAAGTGCCAGGGGCTGCACTTTGGCCACAACAACCCCATGCAGAGCTACAGGCTGAGGTTGGAGTGGCTGAGAGTTGCCAAACAGAGAGGGACCTGGGGGTGCTGATCGACAGCCACCTGAACATGAGCCAGCAGTGTGCCCAGGTGGCCAAGAAGGCCAAGGGCATCCTGGCCTGCATCAAGAATAGTGTGGCCAGCAGGAGCAGGGAAGTCATTGTGCCCCTGTACTCTGCACTGGTTAGGCTGCACCTTGAGTCCTGTGTCCAGTTCTGGGCCCCTCAGTTTAGGAAGGACATTGAGACACTTGAATGTGTCCAGAGAAGGGCAACAAGGCTGGGGAGAGGCCTTGAGCACAGCCCTGTGAGGAGAGGCTGAGGGAGCTGGGGTTGTTTAGCCTGGAGAAGAGAAGGCTCAGGGGCGACCTCATTGCTCTCTACAACTATCTGAAGGGTGGTTGTAGCCAGGAAGGGGTTGGCCTCTTCTCTCTAGCAACCAGCACCAGAACAAGAGGACACAGTCTCAAGCTGCACCAAGGGGAAGTTTAGGCCGGAGGTGAGGAGAAAGTTCTTCACTGGAATGTGCTGCCCAGGGAGGTGGTGGAGTCACCGTCCCTGGAGGTTTTCAAGAGGGGACTGGATGTGGCACTTGGTGCCATGGTCTAATCATGAGGTCTGTGGTGACAGGTTGGACTCAATGATCTTTGAGGTCTCTTGCAACCTTGGTGATACTGTGATACTATGATAATCTATCAGGTCACTACACTGCTGCTGAACAACCTGCCCAGGTTATCTATGAGACAAACCAGACAAAATGACAAAAGTATTATTTTTTCCAGAGCTGCTGTGAAGAATGACTTGGAGTCAGACCATTGCTAGGTTCAACAGTGTGCTTGAAACCACTCTGCCACGCTGCCTAATGCCTGCTGAGTTTTGAGAGCCCTTGTTTATTCTCCTGAGGGATAGCTGTGATTTCTGTATCCATTTCAAGAGTGTAATTTGTGAATTTCAAAGCAGTGCTAACCCCTGTGATTTAGATTCTCCCCTAGTTAAATCTACTGACTTCAGGGAAACTGTGTCATTAGAGCAGATGAGATCTCTGCTCTGTTTGATCAGAAACTTTCTGAGGAATTGTTACATAAAGGTGAACATCTCTGTATGCACTGAGACAGTAAAAACCTATTCACAACTTAGACATTAGATGCCCAGGGATTTTACCTCAGACTTGAATTCCTTTCCAGCTCTCTCTCACTCACTCTCTCTGTTAAAGGGAAGATTTTTCTTCTTAAAACTTAATTAAATGGTGCAAGCAGGGCACTGATGTTGACTTGTCACTGAGGTTTTCTGTAAGTCCCTTCATCGACCTGCTTTGTTTCCTTTGCATTATTAGAATAGGAAATGATGTGAAACTCTGTTAGTTAATCCACAGAAAGAGGTTTAGAAGAATATTACAGACCGACAGGAAGAATATAGTAAACAGCTACTTAAAACATGTTCCATGGTAATTATTGGACTAAAGAGGTTCTTTCTACAGCTCCAGTCTTGGTAACAAGCGTACCAACACATGTTATGGTGACAAAAATGGCAAACACTACATTAAAGACTTTTCATGTCCCCGTATTGTTTTCAACAGCATCTAGAAGCAATATCTTTAAAATAAGATGTGTTGGTGTCTCAGCTTATTATCTGTTTAAGGACTGAAATTAATTCAACCTGGAAATCAAAAGCCTTTGGACAGTAGGGTTTATGAACTACCTACCTTGCAAGCAAAAGGGTTTACCAGATCTTTCATCTCCCATGCCTTTCTGAAAACAAAGCTTCTGCACTGTCCCTACAACTTCTAGATACTCAGTTCCTGGTAAGCCAGTCTTCAGCAAATCACTTGTCAGAAGCTCTTCTGTCTCTCCCTCACACTCACTCTTGAGAAATCTAGTGAGTGTTTTGAACTCAAAAAGCCTTCCAGAAAGTGAACCCTTTCTCAGCCCAGTGCTTCACTGAATGCTAGCTTTGTGCATCAACATTTATGTTTACACAGTCTGTAGCCACCATATAGATCCCTTAATCTGTACCTATATCACCTGGTTACTGGGCTGCTAAAGAAATGGATGTTAGCATGCAGAATAAGATCACAACCCAGGCATTGATTTCTGGAAATCACATCCTGGGCTGCATCAGGAGAAGTGTGGCCAGCAGGTCAGGAGAGGTGATTCTCCCCCTCTACTCTGCTCTGGTGAGACCCCACCTGGAGCACTGCATCCAGGTCCAGAGCCACTATTACAAGAAGGATCTGGAGCTACTGGAAGGTGTCCAGAGAAGGGCCACAAGGATGATCGGAAGGCTGGAGCACCTCTCCTATGAGGAGAGACCGATAGAGCTGGGGCTGTTTAATCTGGAGATGAGAAGGCTCTGAGGAGACCTTATTGTGGCCTTCCAGTATCTGAAGGGGGCTACGAGAAAGCTGGTGAAGGACTTAAGGTGTCAGGGAGTGATAGGACTAGGGGGAATGGAAAAAAAAATAGAAGTGGGTAGATTCAGATTGGATGTTAGGAAGAAGTTCTTCCCCATGAGGGTGGTGAGAGACTGGCACAGGCTGCTCAGGGAGGTGGCAGAAGCCTCATCCCTGGAGGTTTTTGCAGCCAGGCTGGATGTGGCTGTGAGCAACCTGCTGTAGTGTGAGGTGTTCCTGCCCATGGCAGGGAGGTTGGAACTAGATGATCCTTGAGGACCCTTCCAACACTAACACTTCTATGATTACATGGTGTTGCTCCAGGAGGTTTCAGAGATCTCAGCAATGAACTGCTGCATGATGTACACTGGGCTTTTGCTGGTTGCCTTGAGCAATAGTAGCACTATTTTCTGCTTTCCTGCTTTTGCTTTCAGTGCTATGGCACAATAAAGCTCTTCCTGCCTTTTCTTTATGGGGTAGGAATGATAAGCCAGGCAGCCTTCCCTAAAGCTCCACTGACTTCAGTCCTCTTGCCACAGCAGGTCACACATTGAAAAGATGATGTGGCTGTTTCAGGTTACACACTGAAAAGATAAGGTGGCTGTTGCTTTAAAAGAGCAGCGGTGGTGGAGACGCACAGAGTGCAAAATGTTGGAGAGCAAATTGTCATAATGAAAGGATTCTTTCTGAACTTGTACACAGGTTAAAGAAACTCAGGCTGGTTTGACTGCACAGAGTGTTATCTGAAGCACACATGGTATCCACATGAGATCACACAGCACAGCACAAAATACCTTTTCTGTCCCTTGATCAGTTCTTTTTTATTAAAGGCTTGAGACACATTGATTGATTTCTCTTTGTTTCCTTCTCCTCACATGACAACCACGACCTACAGCAGCTCACTGTTAAATGGCGTGAGCAGTGAGGATTTTAAAAAGCCCAGAACTATGTAGTCTACAAGGGGCTAATTTCCAATGGCTTCACAATACAACAATGAAGAGATATTAAACCAGCTGAGCCTGTGCTCCTGAAGCGCTTCTGATTACCTGTCTCATAGAGCTCCTATCTCATGGAGCACCACAAAAGCCACAGAAATGTTGGCATAGGGGCAAGTGTGTCACTTACTGCCTGGCATGAACTGCAAAATGACACAGATGAAGGAATAAAATCTTCTCTGAAGAGAGCACAGCAGAGAGCTGTCCTTAGGCTGCTTGGCTGCAGCACAAACAGCTCCTTCCTGCCCTGCTCCTTTCCTGCACCAGTCCCTGCTGCTCAAAGGAGTCACACAGCATTGAGTTCTGTCACATGGACAGATCTCTCTCATCCTCTGTGGTTCTATTCAGTCTGTTTCAATCTCTCTATGTACACCATCATTCTGCCTTGCCAGGCTCAGCTGCAGGGCACAACTAACAAAACACCTTACAACCTGGACCAGAGAAATCAGCCATTCTAGCCAGGCTTTGTGTTGCCGTAGCTTGGAGCTGAGTTAAGTATTCAGGAAGGAAGACTTCTGTAATTTTATTCTGCTCCCCCTCCCTGCCCCCCACCCCCCTCACCCCAGGAAGCTGCATTCTTCATCAGGGTTAAATATTTTTCTCCTTTTTAGCTTCCCTGCCCCCAGTTTGGCTCATCCATCACTAGAATCAATATGAATGCAAAGATTTTGGTGGATTTGTTGTCATGGCAACCACTTTTCCTCTCTGATATCCCTTACAGGCTTTCCAGACCTTTTCTTGCCTTTAAATTACCATTCTGTCCTACATTCTGAACAGACTGTATTTTAATTCTACATTGTAAACTTCATTTGAAAACAAACTGTGCACAATCACAGCCAAACCAACGGCCAAAAAGGTAAAACATTCCCCACTGGAAGTCTGGAGAAAGCTGTCTGAGTGAACACCTACCACAGCCCCAAAATGGCTGCTCAGGAAAGTGAGGCTGAAATCCCTCTCCCTTGGAGGGCAGTAAGTATGCACATTATGACTGCTGTGAGAGAGGCTTTATGTTTCTCTTTTCTCTCCAGAGCCTCTTTGTTGCCCAGAGAAAGGCTCGTTTTGTGATTAAAGCAGTAAGGCATGAAATGACGATCCAGACCAGTTAGAGTTACTCACATAAATAAAGTTTGCAAGATCTAATTTTTTCAGGTCCCTTATCCAAGTTCCCATTGTCACAAATGGCTAGTCAAGTCACTTAGCTTTTAGCTGGTTTGGCTGTATTGAAGACAAAGATACTGCATACATAGCTACCTATCACATATGCTGAGAAACCAAAGTATTGCGGGACAGCAAGACCACAAAGAAAGCTTTGTAGATATATAGGTAGATCAATCGGCTAGAAAGCTTTTCACATGGAAAAGACAAAGTGTAATGAGTACAAGTTACTCCTTGAAAGGTTCTGATTGGACTCCAGAAGATTCAGAAATGAGAACAGTTGGACATTGGGATCATCTCCCAAGGGACGCGGTGGATTCCCCTACACTGGCCAGTTTTAAGACTCAGCTTGACAGGGTGCTGGGCCATCCCATTTCAACTACTACTGCCTAGAAATTATATCCAACCTGGCATTCTGTGATTCTGGGTGATTTGTGCAAATACAAACCTGTCTCATCTGGTAGTGCATTCATAACCAGCTGTCACGTCCAGGTTCCAAGCTAATTGCACATTTCACTAGAAGATAACACAAAACTCTTCTGTTTCTGTGCCAGTTCAGCAGTTTTCCTAGAAAGCCCAAGAAGTGCAGGGACATGCGGTTCCTATTTACTGCTCTTAACATCACAAACACTTACAAAAACATCTATTCAGCAAGGAACCACCAGCTAAAGCAATGTAATGCAAGAGAAAAGGAAGAGATAGAATATAAAAAGTATAGTTTACAGTAGTGTGGAGAGTTCAGGAGCTGGCAGAAGACACAGTGTGACGGGAGTTGGGGAGGGAATGTGATTTTCAGTTTCCCCTCGCTTTGTTGTCCCTCTCTGCTCCCTCACTACACAGTTTCTTTTACTCAGTATAATTTGCAGTTGGCTGCTATTAATTTACATCCCCATTGCTTTTATCAAAAAAGGTTCAGCATCTTCCAAAACAGTGCTAAATAAAGGTGACGTATAAAGCAGCTGCTATATAAAGCATGATGAATGTGAAGAGGTCTTATCTGCTTATGGTCCGCAAGTCACTTCTAAGCCACATACCTGTGTTGTTCAAAGTCTAATTTGGGTCAATCTATTCTATTTTATTTTTTTCTTTAAGCCCCCTTTGCAAATTAAACTTCTAATTGAACCCTTTTGAGAAGAAAACACTGCAATCAAACATGTTAGCTGTGCCAGAATTCCATTCCTCTCACCTGTGGACAAACCCCCAATAATCTACTTGCCATAATTTATGCAAAATTTCCAAGTAGCTTTAAGAGTGAGCAAATCCTTAACAAGCAAATCATCTCTTCAAAATGTTTTGTCTCTCAACAGCTCCTGTACTTTGCCAGATGTGGTAAGGTCTCAGCTAGAGCTGAACTGCTCCTAGGGATGATGAGGCAACTCAAGCAGAGGCAAGTGTATCTATTCCAGACACCTACTGCCTAACAGCTAGATGCGTAGCAGCTAATTCAGAGGAAGCTCAGCAGCTGAGTTCCCTCCATGGGGCTGCTAGGAGCCATCTCCAGTGCTGAACTGAATTCAGCTCCTTTCTCAGTTGCCACATGACACCAAACCAACTTTGTACTTTACTCTGTAAAAAAAATTCTCTTCCTTGTCTAGAACAGTCACAATCACAAATTAAATGTTCCTGAACCCCTCCTATGGAGACAGGCTGAGAGCTAGGGGTATTCAGTCTGGAGATGAGAAGCCTCTGAAGAGACCTTGTTGTGGACTTCCAGTATCTGAAGGGGGCTATGAGAAAGCTGGTGAAGGACTTTTTAGGGTATCAGGTAGTGATAGAACTGGGGGCATGGGGAAAAAAATAGAAGTGGGTAGGTTCAGATTGGATGTTAGGAAGAAATTCATCCTCATGAGGGTGGTGAGACACTGGCACAGATTGCCCAGGAAGGTTGCAGCAGCCTCATCCCTGGAGGTTTTTATGGCCAGGCTGGATGTGGCTGTGAGCAACCTGATGTGAGGTGTCCCTGCCCCTGTCAGGGGTTTGGAATCAGATGATCCTTGAGGTCCCTTCCAACCCTGAGAATTCTATGCTACTTGATTGGCAGCTGGCTAAGACCTGATTCATTCTGCTGAGGGTTGTGGCTGAAAGAGTCTGTTTGTGTTCTCCTTGGTGGAGTCCTAAAATAGTTACAATTTCCACCGCAAATAAACTCCAGCCTGGGGCTTTTAGATGGTTTACTGGCAATGTGACTTAGGAGGATGCTTTAGCAGTAGATCATTATCTCTTAAATAGCTGAAAACAGAAGTCTAACTAGCCTCTAATCCTCTAAATAAATACTCTGGGTGAAAGAAACAAGCTGCAATTAGCAAGTCAGTAAGTTGCAGATATTTCTTTCCTATGTATAAAACCATGAGTCAAACACATCTAAAGTAAAGAAATCCTTTAAAAAATATTTTAAAATTAAACTAACAAAACATTAGCTTCAAAATTCTACACTCCCATGTTCTGTTTAATGGTGACCCTCTTCCAAGATTTTTTAACTTAATCTTTGGGTCAGTGGTATTCATAGAATCATAGAATCAGTCAGGGTTGGAAGGGACCACAAGGATCAGCTAGTTCCAAACCCCCTGCCATGGGCAGGGACACCCTACACTAGATCAGCCTGGCCAGAGCCTCATCCAGCCTGGGCTTCAACACCTCCAGGGACGGGGCCTCAACCACCTCCCTGGATAACCCATTCCAGGGCTTCACCACTCTCATGGGGAAGAACTTCCTCCTCACATCTAGCCTGAATCTCCCCACCTCCAGCTTCATTCCGTTCCCCCTAGTCCTATCACTACCTGAGATCCTGAGAAGTCCCTCCCCAGCCTTCCTGTAGACCCCCTTCAGATCCTGGAAGGCCACAATGAGGTCACCTCGAGCCTTCTCTTCTCCAGACTGAACAGCCCCAACTCCTTCAGTCTGTCCTCATTCAGTGCTGAAAGACAGTTGGTTTGGCCCTTCTAATTTATAGTGTACACAGAGAACAAAAATTCAAAGTCACCTTGCTTGCACTTCTCCACAGCAATTTCTAGAGGATTTTTGCCTGCATTTGCCTGTCAACTTTGAGCTGTGAAAACACAGACCATCCTGAAGTACCAATAAAAGCTTAAAATTAAAACAAAAATCCTATGAAGGAGTAGGGGAAAAAAACCAACCCACAAAACAAACCCAAAACATAGCATCAAATCTAAAAGGATAATTCTCCAAATAGAAGACAAAGTCTGTTCCAGTTATTTTTGTAAAGGGTTGATTGCAATTTGCATCCTGCTCAACCAGCATCTGCCATCAGCAGTGCTCAGTAGGCCTTTTTTTTTTCCTTTTTGACTCTGTATTTTGCCTGTGAATGTTGCTTGATGACATTTCCGTCCCCAATCCTTACACAATGATCCTCTATCTCTCTCCTTAGACCTAAACATACCTTGCTGCAGGTGATTTGGAGCTTCTATTCCAACTGTCACAGTTATGACCCCAGGGTGGTTTGCCAAAGGTGCTACATGGACCCTTCAGGGTATTGTCAGTAAACTGTGTTCCCCAGGGAATACATTTGGGATATAGGACTTCTGTGCTGCAGAATAGAAAGTTGCATTATTCTCTGTCCTGAAAGGAAGACAGCAGATGGAGAGTAAAAAGGATAAATAAATCCCTTTCCTTCTCCACATTGCATGCTAGGTTTAGAGAGACACATCTGGAGCTAGCAGAGGACAAAGCACTGTTGTAAGACAACAAAAACAACTCTCACAAAAAAACTCCTCTGAATCCTTCATGATGAAGGCAACACTGTTACATGGAAACCTCAGTAAGTCACCCATACGAGCAAGCAAAAATAGAGTTTGAAAGTGCTGCTTGCATTTTCCATTCACTGTTGACAAGTAGCATCAGTCCCACAGAGACTGAAGTCTTTGCAGGGCAAACCAGGACAGAAAAGCATCATCCTGCTGCTAGATCTGCTCTTCCTGTGCAGTATGCTTTCTGGGTTTTTAGCTATCCTTGCTTCACATAGCAATAGGAGACAGATGTTGCCTTTGTTTATCCATTTGCCTTTTAGCCTCTCTCAGTGTATTTTGATGACTGACAAATGGAAGTTCGTATTTCAGCAGTTATTCACCAAGCCTGTAATTTCTTCCCCCACAACCCCCAACATGAGGTGCAATGGACAGAAAGCTCTGCTGTCCACCTTCTGAAATGAAAATTGATACTGAACAGCCAATGTACTTGTCAAGCCTGTATTCTGTATTGCAGTGCTGGGGTACAGAGGGAATGTCTTCCCAAAGTCTGTACCACTGAACCCTGAATAACCCAAGTTTGTATAGCCCCAAGACATGCACATTCAGAATTTATGCCTAAAATATTGAATGTAATTCCTCCTCATGTAGAGCATTCTAATTTCAAGGATTATGTCTTTTTCTTATTACTAATCCACAGTCTCTGTTGACATTTACTGACATTTACTGTCCAACCTGGTGTATTGTATTGTATTGTATTGTATTGTATTATTGTATTGTCTGTTTTTTATGACACCTGCCACTCTGAGTGGCTCTTGCTGGGCAACAGCAGCCCCCTATCCTTGAAGACTCAGGAGCTTAATCTTGCTTGTTCTTCTCTTTGTCCTTCACTTGCAAGAATTTAGCATCAAACTCCCCCTGTTCTATGCCAGCTCAGCAAAGCTCCCACGGCTTTATGCCGTTCTCTGTCCAACAAAACACCTGCAATTTTCTCTTATTCCTGTTTTGTGAGTCATTCTGTCTCTGGAGGCTTATGAATTAGTGCAAAACATCTTACTTGTTAGTTTAGCAGTCATATATGGCCTAAACATCACTGTCAGCTAAGCAGAATCCACTACTTACCATATGAAGCCACTAGTTGCAATAATATTCCAGTTAGCTACAAAAGACAGAATAAGGCTCTTTAATAATATAATATTCTAAATCTTACTAATATGACTCAGTATCTCAAATACTTGTTTCACCTCCCTTGCTCAAAGGCTGAAAAACTCTAGTTAGCAAGTAACATTGAGAATCTCCATGGATTTATCTTGAGAATCATCATATTAGAATTTTAGTAATATTACTGCCTTGAAATTGCTACCAAGAAAAGCAAGCCACACAGTCAGTGTAAGTCAGCAGGTGTTAGATCAGTGCCTAATGTGTAGAATAGAAGGGTATCTTCAAGCCAGTTCCAACAGTGCTGCTAAATTAAAGAAATTGGGTTGGATTTAGGCCAATACTGTTCACAACTGGTTATCTAAAGAGCCTAGTGAAGAAACTGCTGCATGCAAACAAAAGGCAATGAGCAAAAGTCCTATCTAAGGAGCCTAGTGAAGAAACAGATACACGCAATTGCAAGGCAGTAAGCAAAAGTCCTGATAACCAGAAGCTGGTGCAGAACTTACTGCAATAATTTACAGCCAGGTAATAGCTTAGTTGTTTGTATTTATATTTAACAGTAGCTGAAAATGTGAACAAACCTGAGACCTTCCCCATTTAAGTGGAGTCTGCTGCAAACGTGGCTTTATTTAGAAGAAAACATGGGAGATACCAAAAGGCAGGGGGGCAATAAGCAGCGCTAGAAAGAATGACTGCTGTATGACAGCAGGGATTTTGCTAAGGTAAGTAGCATGTTGTGTCAAAAGAAGACAGCAGAATTCTGCATGCAAGAAGTTCAACTAACTACAACCACACATAGTTGCAAATTCAATCTAACTATGGCAAGGAAGATACGAAGCCTCAGGTGGGTGGGTTTTGGAATGCTAAGCAGCAGAGTTTGTGAACAAGAGGACTTGAAAGGACAGAGCAAATTGCAGCTTGATGGGAAATGACACCAAGGTGTGAATTTTCTGTTAGTATTATTGGGACACTCATGTCCAATTCTGCACACACTGAACCAGTACAAGAAATGGTATTTGTAATTAGACTTTCCCAGTAGGAAAAGGAACAATAATAACAATAATAAAAGCTGAAGTAAAACAAAAGCAAAAATCAGGCAAATAGAATGTTTTAAACTTCCCTCATGACACAGAAGGAGCTTATCCAAAGAGGCAGAGAAGAAAGGTACAGGATTCTCAGTTTAAATTAAGAACGTTCATTGCCCCAGTCAGATCTATGGGAGATCCAGTACACGAAACAACTTCAGAAGCTGCTCCAGAGGTGTTCTAGAAGAACTTGTTTTAAACTGTGTTTCAGTTCAATTTTGTACCAAAGTATATACCACTTGTCAGCTCTTGTATCAACTCAGCTGCAAAGAGGAACAACTGCAGAAGAGCTGGCATTCTGCCCTAAGCAACGGCTTCTATCTGCTCGAACACAGGCGTGGAGAGCAACTGGAACAATCACTGTTTAAGGCCCCCAACCAGCTCTTCCTTGCTCCTCTGGCCACAGTTAAGGGATGTGCAGCAATGCCATGAGTAAATCTTGGAGTGTTCTAACTCAAGCCCTAATTCAGATAGAGGTGTGTGTCAGCAGTAGAGACATGTCTGATTGGCATGTGAGGGTTTTTTTGATCTCCCAGGAATTATATGTGCATCTGATACCAATATTCAGAGCATATCTGATGTTGCTCTGCTTTGCAGAGATGAAAGCCTGAACCTTAATTTCTGTGCATTCCTTGGGGGCCCTCTCCAAGCTGGCTTGTGTACCCCTCCATGACTCATCAGCCTGCTCAGGCATGAGTGTTTTAAGGAGTGAACAAGGGGTGAATGTGCCAGTTGGTGTTCCCTTTAGTGTCAGTCACTATTATGTATGACTTTAACTAGTGTTAGCAGCTTAATATGGTTTAGGTTAATGAGGCATTCAGTGAGATCCAGCTTTCCAGTTTGTTGGGTTGATGAATTAATCACTGCAACTTAAAGCTCCTTGTTTGCATTGGAAAGCTGCCTGCTCCCAGTACAGGATCAGGAGAGCTCTCTACACTGTCTGTCAATGTGCTACCAGGAATAGGCAGATACATGGGATTTATTGATACATCCCAGCTCACATCTATCAAACACCACAAAATAATTCTTGCTCATCAGACTAGCTTTCTTTGTAGAAAGTTTCTGAAATTGATATGCAAGGCTTGGCAGTAGTTTCACATTGGCTACAGGACTCTTTCAGGTGGCCCTTTTCCTTTCTTTTCTCCTCCTTCCCTCTCTTTTATTAATTCCATCCCTATCTTCTATATAATTTCTTTCCTAGTGGCAACAAAAAAACCACTTCACACCCTCAAATACTTCAGATAGATCAGCTTTTGTTCTCCTTTTCAATGTATTTGGAAAATCAAATACCAGAGAACTGCTGGGTATGGCAAAATACAGAAATCCCACAAAGGTCAATATGAGCCTTGCACCTTAAATGGAGAGAAGGGAGAAAGCCATTGTAGGGGATCCAATTTTTTTGAAAGTCTATTAAATTTTCAATAAGCTGAAAGAAGCGAGAAGTTTTCAAGTTGGACAGAGGAATCTGAGGAGTCAGCAACAGACTTCCAATTGAAACTGAACTTTTTTTCCCAGCAGGTTTCCTCTCTTCCTCCTTCAAACTCACTTCTTTCTACCTGCCGTAACCTCCTTCATAGTGACTGATGATGACCTTCCAGATAACAAAACAAACCAAGCAGTGCCAGTTAGCATACATGCACTCCATACACTGACACTGAATGCTTCTGAGATACCAGGGGCATCAGCAAACATCCTGTACTGCAGAAAGGCTAGAGAGCTACCCTCCAGCCAGAAGAGCGACTGCCTGCCTTCAGGCACAAGGATCTTGTGCTCAGACACAGAGGACACTAAGCTCTGACTGCCTACAGGTGAATACATCCATGTGATAGGCTACGCCCATCCTGGAAGCAGGGAGGGGAGGGCTTGTGAGAGTTTTTGCCCACTCTGGAGGGTGTTTTCCCCTGGGAAACTGACTTGGTCTGTTCCACTGCCCCCTCCCCTCCTCCCTGTCCAGCAGGGGTATAAAGGGGAGGACATTGCAGCCGTTGCTTTTCTTCCTCCTGCTTCTTGGGGATGAAAGAGAGTTGCTGCTGGCTTGCTGCTTCTCTGCCACGTGGTCCTCCCTGCTGCTTCCACACTGCAAAGGACTGGTTTTATATTTCATATTTCTTTCTTTTCCCATCCATCCTTGTTCCATACCCTTGTGAACCCTGCCTGTTATTGTTACACACACACACACACACACACACACACACACACACACACACACACACTGTTTAAAGAAAGTTCTTTACTTCCAAGCTGAACCCAAATTATTTCCCTGGAGGTGTTCAAGAGGGGATTGGACGTGGCACTTGGTGACATGCATTAGTAATGAGGTCTGTGGTGACAGGTTGGACTTGATGATCTTTGAGGTCTCTTCCAACCTTGGTGATTCTGTGATTTCTCGGTGGATTTGCTCCTTCCCTTTATTTTCCTCTCTATTGGGAAAGAGGAGGGGGAGCAGGGGAGGAATTCTCAGCCTGGCCCAAATCTGAGCTCTTAAGCCCCAGTTAAGGCTCAAACCACCACAATCCACCACACTCTGCAATGACTAACTGAAAACCCATTTTTCATTGTGTTTACATGTGATCAAACCACTTCTAGTACTAGGATTCCCTGTTCAGCCCTGGCCTACAGCAAAGGCTCAGAAAACGTGGGTCACCAGAGGCTTCTTCCCGGTGTTCTTGAGCTAGCCTGAATACACCAGAGGTATTTTCTGCAGCAACATTATTCCGAATAGGTACTGGAGTTTCAAGCCTATCCTGTTACAGAACGCAGCAATGTCTCCAAGAGATGGAACTGAAGAACAGCAGTTAATACACATTGCTTCCAATCACACATGCATTAAGCTGGAACCATCTAGCCTGCACATGGTTCTACGCTAAAGATTTATTTGTCTTAGTAGAGCTTCTACAAGAAAGTTTTCTGTTTTCTCTTACCTGCCTCTTCCTGATGTTAGGGGGACACAACACTCAATATTTGAAGCGTCAGGAGCTGGGAGTCCAGCTCCTGCCACAGTCAGCACAGCAGGCCTCATTAACCATGCCCATCCCCGCAGAACAAGAGAAAGGGGCAGATCTGGGGGTGGCAGCCAGTCAACCAGGTCTGAGATAAAACTAGGAAAAGAACTTAAGTGAAGATCACCAGGACCACTGTCTGGTATAGGCATGGCTGTGACACAACTGGTAATTCCAGCTCCTACAAGCTCCAGCTCCAATGCCTAAGCTGAGCTAAAATACAAGCACAGAAGCATTTAGTTTGGAGATGACCCTAAAGATCAAATGGAACCATTTACACTGCCAAATTCACCACTAAAGCATGTCCTTAAGTGCCATGTTGTGGGGGTCCTGGACCCATGTTGAGAGTGCAGACCTCAGTGAAAGCAGTCAGGACCATTAAGACCCTGAAGTGCCTTGGTAGAGGGAGTAGTGTCTCTCTTCTTTGTCAGCATGGCTTAGGAGAAAAGTACAGTAAATACATTACTGAATTCAGACAAAAAATTAAATGCTGCTTTACATTAATGTACAATGAAATGTTTGCTGGCTTGACAATTACTGAGGGAGAAAAAGTGAAAAGGGATCTTTCCTGTGGGAGATGAAGGAGGATATATGAAACAGTTCTAATGAAAATTCCATCAGAGAATCAGATAAAAGAAAAAGGATATTTAAAAAATTTGTCTGAAACTGGTGCTTAAATCCTAATTCCCCTCAAGGACTGTAAGCTGTGAAAGGATGGGAGCTGGTTTTTGTGTTATAGTATATAGTTGAAGTTGCCACAAGATGAACTTTAATTGAACCACTAGTGAGTCTGGGGTGTTTTAAGTTTAGACTATTGTCATGTATGCTGAACTTTGGATGGGGTCAGAGATAATAGAAAGGATGCTGCCTGGGGCAAGGCTGTTTCTCATGGCATGAAACAATCGTTCTTATGGTTCCTATTTTTGAGCACAATGTTCTCCTTTTCCATAAAAGGTTCCCATGAACAAATTCAGACTCTGAACAAACCCACAAAATACAGAGTTAGAGAGGGCAGGATCTGGGATTAATTGACCCATGTGCTGTGAGAGCAGGCTGCACATTAACTGACAGCAGTTGAGGCAGTTGCATAGGCAGGTGTCTCCAGTTAAATTACTAAAGGTGTTAGGTTATTGTTTTCATGGCTGTGACTCAATCATGTAATGTGGTTTTGGGTTTTCTTTGTAGGTGTTTGAGGGGGTGGGTTTGGTTTTTTTTGTTGTTGGTTTGTAGGTTTTTTTGGTTGGTTGGTTGGTTTTGAGGTTTTTGTGTGTGTGTTTATTATTTTCATACCATCTGGTATGAAAAACACTAACCCTAAGAGAAGTGAGGTATCTGTTATGGAAGCTCAGTTTTGACTTCATCCAGACCAAAGGCATTTCTCATTCATACATGTAACAAAGAGAATGCAAGATGCTCCTTCTGAGACAAATGAGGATGTTGATCTGAATAAATGTAGGAATCCCAATGTGAAGAATGACCAGGGATCATAGAATCATAGAATCATAGAATCATAGAATCATAGAATCATAGAATCAGTCAGGGTTGGAAGGGACCACAAGGATCATCTAGTTCCAACCCCCTGCCATGGGCAGGGACACCCTACACTAGATCACGCTGGCCAGAGCCTCGTCCAGCCTGGTCTTAAACACCTCCAGGGACTGGGCCTCAACCACCTCCCTGGACAACCCATTCCAGGGCTTCACCACTCTCATGGTAAAGAACTTCTTCCTCACATCCAGCCTGAATCTCCCCATTTCCAGCTTCATTCCATTCCCCCTAGTCCTATCACTACCTGAGATCCTGAGAAGTCCCTCCCCAGCCTTCTTGTAGCCCCCTTCAGATCCTGGAAGGCCACAATGAGGTCACCTCGGAGCCTTCTCTTCTCCAGACTGAACAGCCCCAACTCCTTCAGTCTGTCCTCATAGGAGAGGTGCTCCAGCCCTCTGATCATCCTCGTGGCCCTTCTCTGGACACGCTCCAGCACGTCCACATCTCTCCTGTAATAGGGGCTCCAGAACTGGAGGCAGTACTCCAGGTGGGGTCTCACCAGAGCTGAGTAGAGGGGGAGAATCACCTCCCTTGACCTGCTGGTCACACTTCTCCTGATGCAGCCCAGGATCTGATTTGCTTTCCGGGCTGCAAGCGCACATTGAGAGCTCATGTCGAGCTTCTCGTCCACCAGCACCCCCAAGTCTCTCTCCTCAGGGCTGCTCTCCAGCCAGTCACTGCCCAGCCTGGATTTGTGCCTGGGATTGCCTCGACCCAGATGCAGGACCCTGCACTTGGTCTTGTTGAAGCTCATGAGGTTGGCTTGTGCCCACCTCTCCAGCCTGTCCAGGTCCCTCTGGATGGATCCCTTCCCTCCAGGGTGTCCACTGCACCACACAGCTTGGTGTCATCAGCAAACTTGCTGAGGGTGCACTCGATGCCACTGTCCATGTCACCCACAAAGATGTTGAACAAGCCTGGTCCCAGGACTGATCCCTGAGGGACTCCGCTTGTCACTGGCCTCCACTGGGACATGGACCCGTTGACAGCCACTCTTTGGGTGCGGCCATCAAGCCAATTCTTTATCCATCTAGTGGTCACCCATCAAACCCATGTGTCACCAGCTTGGAGACCAGGAGGTGGTGCGGGACAGTGTCGAAGGCTTTGCTCAAGTCCAGGTAAACGACATCAGTTGCTCGCCCCTCATCTATTAATGCTGTCACCTGCTCATAGAAGGCCACCAGGTTTGTCAGGCAGGATTTGCCCTTGGCAAAGCCATGCTGACTATTCCCAATCACCTCTTCACTGTTCTTCTGAGTCATTAGTGCCTCCAGGAGGATCTGCTCCATGATCTTTCCGGGCACAGAGGTGAGACTGACTGGCCTGTAGTCAGATCCCTTTACATTCAGTAGAAACCTACAATCAATGTTAACCTACTCTAAGTGGTCTAATGGAGTCTAGGAGTCATTTCGTGTCATCCTGATTCCTGGCTAAAATAGGTCCATTGAAAACCTGTCCTGGAAAAGGCCATTTATTTCTTGCAAAGAAAGCCTCATTGACTATCTAATATAGAAATATTTATACTGCAAAATTAAATGAGACAAATCTTCCCAGTCTGGCTGAGAGAATTTATTAATTAATTTCTTTCAGTAAATGGAAGAGGTCAGCTGCGACTTGCCCTAATGGCACAACTGGTGCCGAGTCAAGCTGTGCTGACAGTAGATAACCATATGGGCTGCTGAAGCAATAGATCAGATCATTAGTATAAGATTTCTATAAGTGGAGCAATTGTAACTGAAAATTGCCATTAAGAGAGAGCATATTGTAGCCTTCCAGTATCTTAAGGGGGCCTATGAGAAAGCTAGTGAGGGACTTTTTAGGGTGTCAGGTAATGATAGGACTAGGGGGAATGGATCCAAGCTAGAGTAGGGGAGATTTAGATTAGATTTTAGGAAGAAGTTCTTCACCATAAGGGTGGTGAGACACTGGAACAGGTTGCCCAGACAGGTGGTGGAAGTTTTTAAGGCCAGGCTGGATATGGCTCTGGGCATCCTGCTGTAGTGTGAGGTGTCCCTGCCCATGGCAGGGCTGTTGGAACTAGGTGATCCTTGAGGTCCCTTCCAACCCTGACAATTCTGTGATTCTGTGAAGACATTTGAGTCTAGAAAAAGCCCCATTGCTATTCAACAGGAAAAGGCCAGTTTGCTCTGCTCCACCATCCAAATGGTGAACAAAATAAGTGAAGACAGTTACACGCTGACCTGAAGAAAGGGACGTGAAGGTGAGCAGAATACATTTGGTCCAACAAACCTTCCGTACACTTGGTGAAATTGTTCCCTCAGCATTGCTAGGTTCCAGCACACTGAGAAGACAAGAAACAAAAGCGATCCTCCCATCCCTTCAGCTGCCCACAGAAACCTTCACCCATGCTCAATAGAAGACTCCTTGTACCACTCAAAGGATGCTGTTGCATGTCAGAATGATGAATCTAGAATAAACGCGTGGAAAAGTGCCCCAACTTGGGCAAGTGCTGTCAAACGGTAGGACACAGATCAGCTGGCAAACACGGCAAACATTTCTTGCTGGAGAGCAATCACACACCCTTTCGAGCAACAGAAGTGTCTTATGAGATATGCATTGCTCTTTTCACACCATACTACAAATATTTCTGCCTGCTCTCTTCCTCTTATCTGCAAGTTCCATAGAATGTGGGATTTTTAAAACTATATATATATATCTGAATTGCTGTGCACACATAGACACAGTCTGTGTTCTACACATGCCCAGACACTCCTTCATATGTACACATGCAGGTCTAGTCAGGAGCTGTTCTTCCTGCTACTGTTGGTGTAGCTAGAGGGTCTACATGAGCACTGAGCTGGAATGAGCTCTGTTACTGCTTCTGGCAGCAAGAATGAGACAGATCTTGAAAGCTCCAGGCACAACCACCACTTGTTTGATACACTATGTCAGTGCAAAAAGCACTGTAAATCATGGGGAAAGGCAGATGCATCTTGCTTTTTATTTTCTCAGTACTCCTTGTGTTTGACACACCAGTTCATGCCATTAATGATGGGAAGACATTCCTTGCTTGCTTTTCTATCTTTTATCTTTATTTGCAGAATCACATGAGGCTGGAAAAGACTCTGAGATCATCAAGCCCATCCTATGATCTAACACCACCACATCAGCTAAACCATGCCACCAAGTGCCACATCCAATCTTTTCTTAAAGAAGAAGAAGGCAACTCCACAGCCTCCCTGGGCAGTCCATTCCAGTGCCTAATTACCCTTTCTACCATTTACTAAGACAAAAGCCCAGGATATGATCCTAAGGGCACTTTCTGCATAAAGGCTAGTCCCTTGGAATGTCCTGCTGAAACACATGTCCAAGTGAAGCTTTCTGTTACCCCAAGTTTCTGCCTGTCTCTGACTCCTTTGGATTTTATTTACCTTATTACTTCCTTGCAGCAATGCTGTCCTATATGGTGCTCTGCAGTGACATACGTATTGCTGTGAGAATAACAGAATTTCAGGGACTTGAATGGACTTTGAAAGATCATCTAGTCCAACCCCCTGCCAGAGCAGGAATACCTACACCTGGCTCCATCCTATCGAGACTCACCCTTTACATATTTATAAACATTGATGAGGTCACCTCTCAGTCTCCTCTTCTCTAACCTAAAGAGCCTCAGCTCTCTCAGTCTCTCCTCGTATGGAAGATTTTCCACTCCCTTAATCATCCTTGTGGCTCTCACTGGACTCTTTCAAGCAGCTCACTGTCTTTCTTGAACTGGGGCCCAGAACTGGACACAATTTTCCAGATGAGGCCTCACCAGTGTAGAGTAGAGGGGGAGGAGAACCTCTCTTGACCTACTGGTCACACCCCTTCTACTCCACCCCAGAACGGCATTGGCCTTCCTGGCCACAAGAGCACATTTCTGGCTCATGGTTATCCTTCCATCCACCATGACCGCCAGGTCCCTTTCACCTTCAGTGCTGTCCAGCAGGTCTGTCCCTAACCTATCCTGGTGCATGGAGTTGTTCCTTCCCAGGTGCAAGACTCAACACTTGTCCTTGTTGAACTGCATCAAATTTCTCCCTGCCCAGCTCTCCAGCTTGTCCAAGTCTCACTGAATGGCAGCACAACCTTCTGGTGTGTCAGCCACTCCACCCAGCTTGGTGTCATCAGCAAACTTGCTGGCAGTGCTCTCTGTTCCCTCATCCAGGTCATTGATGAATATATTGAACAGTACTGGTCCCAGTACTGACCTCTGAGGGACTCTGTTAGACACAGGCCTCCAACTAGACTCGGTCCCATTGTCCACAACTCTTTGACTCTTTCTCTTCAACCACTTCTCAATCCACCTCACTACCTGATCATCGAGACCACACTGCCTCAGTTTAATTGCAAGGATGCTGTGGGAGATGGTGTCAAATGCCTTACTGAAATCAAAATAGACCATATCCACAGCTCTACCATCATCTGTCCACCTGGTTATGTTCTCATAAAAGGCTATCAAGTTGGTCAAACGTGACTTCCCTTTGGTAAAGCCATGTTGACTACTCCTAATGACCCTCTTGTCCTTGATATGCCTATGGAAAGTGCCAAGGATAAGTTGCTCCATCACCTTTCCAGGGATGGAGGTGAGGCTATAGTTACCCAGGTGCTCCCTCTTACCCTTTTTGAATATTGGAGTGACATTTGCCTTCCTCCAGTCCCCAGACATTTCTTCTGTCTGCCATGACCTACCAAAAATGATAGAGAGTGGTCTGGCAATGGCCTCTGCCAGCTCCTTCAGCACCCGCTGGTGCATTCCATCAGGACCCACGCATTTATGGATGTCCAGATTACTTAACTGTCCTCTAACCCAGTCCTCATCAACTATGGAAAATACTTCCTTTGTCCCATCCCTCTCTGGGGCCTCAGGAACTAGGGGCACCTGTGGGCAGCCTCCAGAAGAGTAGACAAAGAAGGCATTTAGTAACTCCACCTTCTCTGTCCCCCATCACCAAGGTACCCATCTCATTCAGCAGTGGGCCTATGCTGCCTCTGGTGTTAGCTTTTCTTGCAACATGCTTGAAGAAGCCCTTCCTGTTGTCCCTGACCTCCCTCACAAGGTTGAATTCCAAAGAGGCCTTAGCCTTCCTAATTGCCTCTCTACATCCTCTAACAGCAGTCCTATACTCCTCCCAAGTGGCCAACCCCATCTTCCATAATCTGTAGACTCTCTCCTTCCACCTGAGTTTGGTTAGCAGCTCCCTACTTAACCTTGTGGGTCTCCTGGCTCCCTTTCTCCATTTCCTACTCTTTGGGATGCTCTGATCTTAAGCTTGGAAGAAGAGGTCCTTGAATAGTAACCAACCGTCTTGGGCCCCTCTGCCTTCTAGTACCCTGTCCCATAAGATTTCCCCTAGCAATTGCTTGAAAAGGCCAAAGTTGGCCTTGCTGAAATCCAGTGTTGTGATCTTACTTGGTACTTGGGTCCTATGACACAAGATCCTGAATTCTACCATCTCGTGGTCACTGCAGCCCTCAACCTTTACCGCTTCAACCAGATCCTCCTTGTTGGTATCAGGTCCAGTAACACTCCACTTCTAATTGGCTCATCCACCATTTGCATCATGAAGTTATCATCAATGCACTGGAGGAACCTCTTGGACTGTGGGTGGCTGGCTGTGTAGGCCTTCCAGCAAATGTCTGGGTAGTTTAAGTCCCCTAAGACAACCAGGGCCTGTGGTTGTGAGGCTACTGTAAGTTGCCTGTAGAAGGCCTCATCAACCTGATCAGGTGGTCTGTAATAAGCACCCACAACAGTATCACCCATGCTGGCCTGCCCCTTCATTCTCACCCACAAACTCTCAAGCTGCCCCTCAGCCACCCCTGGGCTGAACTCAATACATTCTAGCTGCTCTCTCACATAGAGAGCAACTCCACCACTTTGCTTGGTTGACCTGTCTTTCGTAAAAAGGACATATCCATCCACGACCACACTCCAGCCATGTGAGCTGTCCCACCACGTCTCTGTAATCACAACCAGATTATGATCCCTCGACTGCATGTGGATTCTTAACTCCTCCTGCATATTCCCCATGCTGCGTGCATTGGTGTACAGGCATTGCAGGCAGCGGGCTGGGCACGCCAGTTCCGCCCTGGCTGGGGGGAGGCCCTCTGGTCTTCATTAGTGCTGGAACACTGCCCCACTGGTGCAGGCCCAGCAGCAACCCCTTCCCCCTTCTATTCTAGTTTAAAGTTCTGTGAATGAGCCCTGCTAGTTGCTGCCCTGGAATCCTTTTCCCCCTGTGAGATAAGCCTTCCCCATGTAGAACCATCCGTCCTGGTGTCCTATGAAACCATTCGTTGTCAAAGCACCCGAAGCCCTGCCTGCAGCACCAGTCTTGGAGCCAGGTATTTACTGACTGGATTCTTCTATTCCCTTCTGTACTGTGGCTGGGTAGTGGAAGTACAGAAGAGCAAATGGCTTGTGCCCCAGACTTTTTCACCAACTCTCCCAAGGCCTTGAAGTCTCTTGTCACTCTCCTCACACTACAGGTAGCAGCTGCCTCCCTACCTATCTGGAAGATCAGTAATGGATAAGAGTCATCTGGCCTCACCATATTGGGGAGTTTTCTACTTACATCCCTGATTCTGGCTCCAGGAAGACTGTAGACTTCCCTGCATTTTGGACCCTCTGTTCCTGCTAGAAGTGAGTCTCCAACAACCAGAACTCTTCTCTGCTTCTTCATGGAGGAGGTTGCTATGCACACTTGACCTCTGCCACAGCCATGAACCCTCAGCAACTCACTTCCTCCATTTGAGCTTTTGTCTTCCTCCTGACAGGACACAGAGAAAATATGATCCAGGCTCTCAACTTCTAGTGCTGCATATCTGTTATGTAGGGGTATGAATGTAGGCATTCAAAGGAAAACCTGATTTCCCTTTTCCTTTATTTCAAATATTTGAGTCAGTCAGTCATAAATCCATAGAATTGTTTTAGTTGGAAAAGATCTCTAAGGTCATCAAGTCTAACCTTCAAACTAAGACCACCATGGCCATTGAACCATGTCCCAAAGTTCCAGGTCTACAGGTTTTTTGAGCACTTCCAGGGATGGTGACTCCACCACCTCCTTGGGCAGCCTCTTCCAATGCCTGATCATTCTTGCAGGAAAGAAATTTTTTTCCTAATATCCAACCAAAACCTCCTCTGGCACAATTTCAGGCCACTTATTCTATCACCTGAGACTAGGGAACAGAGACCAATCCCCACTTCACTGCAATAACTCCTTTCAGAGAGGTTGTAGAGAGGGGTGAGGTCTCCCCTCAGTCTCCTCCAGACTAAATGATCCGAATTCCCTCAGCTGCTCCTCATAAGGCCCATTCTCCAGACCCTTCACCAGCTTTGTTACCCTTAAGTCACCATAATTTTTAAGTGGACATAACCCTCAAATGCTCATTCTCTCTTGGACCCACTTCTTAAAAGGAAAGCTAATCAGATCCTGGGCTGCATCAAGAGAAGTGTGGCCAGCAGGTCAAGGGAGGGGATTCTCCCCCTCTACTCAGCTCTTGTGAGACCCCACCTGGAGTACTGCCTCCAGTTCTGGAGCCCCTATTACAAGAGGGATCTGGAGGTGCTGGAGCGTGTCCAGAGAAGGGCCACGAGGATGATCAGAGGGCTGGAGCACCTCTCCTACAAGGACAGACTGAGGGAGTTGAGGCTGTTCAGTCTGGAGAAGAGAAGGCTCTGAGGTGACCTCATTGTGGCCTTCCAGGATCTGAAGGGGGCCTACAGGAAGGCTGGGGAGGGACTTCAGGTAGTGATAGGACTAGGGGAAATGGAATGAAGCTGAAGGTGGTGAAGGCCTGGAACGGGTTGTCCAGGGAAGTGGTTGAGGCCTCGTCCCTGGAAGTGTTTAAGACCAGGCTGCATGAGGCTCTGGCCAGCCTGATGTAGTGTAGGGTGTCCCTGCCCATGGCAGGGGTTGGAACTAGGTGATCCTTGTGGTCCCTTCCAACCCTGACTGATACTATGATACTATGTTGTGTAAGTAAATCCCTATATCCACGTGGAGGAGTGGATGCAAGCCCACTCTAAGTCTTATGAGTTTAGTGTCCTCAGCTATTTAACTCAAAGGAGGGTATTAGTCCCTTCCAGCCCTTTAGTTTCCATCCTCTGCTTCCCTTCTTCATGTTGAAACCACCTAAAATCTCAGAGTTTCTCTAGCACACCAGTGGGAAACTATAACCACAGTATAACCCCTGGTTGCCTTAGAAATGAGAGTGGACTTCATTGGGAAGTAAAACATCCCAAGTGTCTAAAGCACAGCTCACGTGAGCAAACTTGCAACAGCAGTTCAAGGGCTTGAAGCTGCTCACATGAAGGATGGTTTCAAAATTAGCTATTCTAGCCACATCACAAATTAAATCAGAGGTTATTTTGGTTATTTAGAAAATAAACTAACAGACTATAATTGGAATGCGAGTTTGTTAAGTTTTGTTTAAAGGTCTGAGAGCTTTTAATATTTTTTTCCCACGGCTGAAAGACAAAATTATTTATACAGCAAAATTTTCCAGTCAGAAGACATGTGCACAAACACATGCAGATGCACACATGCCTGCACACATTTATATGTATTTATACATACATATGCATACACAGCCATGGAAAGATTTGCTAGAAGCATCAAAAATGGATTTGATTATGCACAGTTCTGAACATCTGCTCAAATTATTGAGTGTCTGTAACTTCCATTGCCTTCAAGAGGGGAATAAAGACATTCAGCAGCTGCATTGTGTAGGATGCACTGCCACTACTGCAGAAAGCTCTAAGAAATGCACCAATATACAGATCTCTCAGTTTCTGATTAAAGTGGTGAGAAAATCAATTCTAGACCAAAAGGGCTGGAGGCAAAAAGAGAAGATGAATTGTGACTGACAGAGAGACAGCATCCAGTAATGCTCAGTCAAGTGAAAAGGCAAAAGAACACAGGAATAGTAAAACCTAGCCATTTTTGTTTTAATTGGGAGGGGACATAACAGGCAGTTTTGGTGCTCTAGGCAGCCCCTGCTAGGCACAGCCTGTAGATGTTAACTCTGTTCTATTCTGAAGCGAAGCATGCAAAACATACATAGGGCTCTTTCTAACACTGTGCCCCAATAAAACTGGACCATGATTTCCTGTGACGTGAGGATGCAATGCCAGCAAGTCAAATGAATCAAATCAAAATGAAACAGCAGGGAAACATTCTTCTGCTTTCTGGTGCTGAGGTAGGTTTTTAAGCCAAGTGTCCTGTGCCTTTGCTTCTCTTGGTGTCTTGCCCTGCATTGCCCTATTGCTTGTGCTCTTGTTCTTATAAATACAAGCTACCTCTAAAGGTGTCAAAGGCAAGGTTTTTCCCCCTCAATCTACTTCTTGCTCTGAAAAGAAATTATAGCTCCAGAAAGAAGCAGGAACCCAAGATACTGGCATTATAATCTTGACTGTACAGCTTGCCTTCATTCTCCACAGCTTCAGTTTACCCATCCGTGAAACACATTGTCTGTGGCATCCCCTGAGGGGCTATGAGAGATTGGAGGATTTAATGCACTCTAATGCATTGGGCTGAAATAACTCCAATAATTATAAACTATTGTTATTTGCAAGAATTGAAGTTGAGGAGTTGGAAAATCGTGTAAGACAGAACGGGAATCCCATCTCTTGTAGCCTTTTTCCTTCTCTAGTATATTCAGCAGTTAAAAATGACTGAGGAAATGGGTCAGGAGACAAAGACCTAATCAGTATTTAAAAATGACAAGCTGAAGAAGTAAATAAATCTTGACACACCCTCCACGGTGGGAAATCTTGTCTTCTAGAAGCACTATATCACAGTAATGCCTGATATATTGATTCTAACTTTTTCCCCCCTCTGTTCTTTTTGATCAACATTTTTTGGGGGCGATTTCAGAGGTAACAAGTGAAGAAGGCAACTTCCCAGTCACACCTGATAGCAATGAAGTTGGCACCTTCCCAATCACACCTGATAGCAATGAAGTTGGCTTCTCAGTAATGCGTGCTTTTGTAAGGGATTGTGATTCCTGAGGCAGCTTCACTCCCATGCAGATGCGAGTGCTGCTGGGAAGGCCAGAATGACCAAGGAAAGAATTAGCAAAGCTTAAACATTGCAAGATGGAGAGAGCTGGAAGCAAAGCCAGAGCAACTGAGAAGGCAGGCAATGGAAGAGAAAGCTGTGAGTGTAAATCCTGTTAACTTTTACAGCAGAAGTAGTGGCCCTTGGCCCAGGGGTCAGCAAAGGAGATGCTTCCTAGAGTTTGATTTCCACAGAAGTCTTCCTGTCTGCAGATTAATGTTCTGAGGCTCACCTGATGATGCCTCAGATGCAGGTTTTTCAAACCATAATGCCTAAAAGGCAAGCAGCAACTTATGAACAGGGGAGAAAAAGAAAGAAAAAAAAGGGCTTGTACCAAGGATTTAATTTCTGTGTAACCATTTGCTTATAATTTACCAAACAGCTCCAGTCTCCTTCAATGAGTCCCACAGGCTGACCTGGTAGGATAGTCTTGCAGGACATGCACATCTGAAAGCACCGAATTGCCACTGGAAGCACAAGCTTCACATACAAAACGCTGTGCTCAACTCATGCCAGAGCAAAGCCATGTTTAGTGCAAGCTGGTATTGACAGTGATGCCAGCACTGCCTGGCAGGATGTTGCCATCTGTCAATTGTAAGGCCATCAGATGTCCTTAACCAGTTTGACAGCTCTCCTTGCTTTTGCAGGTGTTCTCCTGTAACAGTTCAGCCTACTGTAAAAAAGGGAAGAAGCTAGAGAAAGCTAAGTAAAGCTCCCCAAGGTCCTCACATGAAAGAAAAATACTTCCCCCCCAGTTAAATATATAGTCTACTGGGAACCAGAATTTGTGGTGTGCCTGGAGAGTGGCTGTTGGGAACTCAGAGTTCATGCTCACAGCTATAGCAGCGACAAAAATAGGAAAGGCAGGTGTCCACGAGAGAAGATACATTCTTGTCTTGTCTGTCTATAGCAAGACAGAACTGCAGAGCATATTTGTCCCTACAGGGCTCTGCTAGCTCTTGCTGCTTTGCCCCAGGCTGGTACTGCTGATCTGCTTCTTGATTGACACTTTGCCCCAAACTTGTGTGCATGGCAGTCATGAAAGGAAGTTGGCAGTTCCAGGGCAAATGTTTGCTGTATATTAATTCTCTTAAACATTGATCTAATAAGTCTTTACTGGATTTCTCTGAGAAGTAAGGACAAGTGAAGCTGAAATGTGGAAGGAAAGGACTCCATATAGTTGGGGCCTGATGTCCTTGGAGGCAATCTATCTTTTTTCCCCATTATTTTACCCATGTACTCAGCACTGGTAAGGTCACACCTCAAATACTGGGTTTTGGGTTGGGCCTCTTGCTTGAAGAAGGACATTGAGTTGCTGGAGCGTGTCCAGAGAAGGGCTACAAAGCTGGTGAAGGGCCTGCAGAACAAGACTTATGAGGAGTACCTTGGGGAATTAGGGTTGTTTAGTCTGGAGAAGAGGAGGCTGAGGGGAGACCTAATTGCTCTCTGTAACTCCCTGAAAGGAGGTTGGAGTGAGGTGGGTGTTGGTCTCTTCTCCCTAGTATCAAGTGACAGGACAAGAGGAAATGGCATCAAGCTGCACCAGGGGAGGTTTATGTTGGATACTAGCAAACACTTGTTTGCTGTAGCAGTCAGACATTGGAACAAGCTTTCCAGGGAGGCAGTGGAATTGCTGTCCCTGACGGTGTCCAAAAAATGTGTAGCCATGGAACTTTAGGACATGTTTTAATAAGCATGGTGGTGTTAGGTTGAAGGTTTGACTCAATGATCACAGAGATCTTTTCCAACCCAAACAATTCTATGAATCTATGATTAACATCAGGCTCTGAGTCAGTCTCTGACCATCCCTGTGCCTTGAATCATGCCCACCTAATTTTCTCCTGCCTCCTCAGCTGCATTGGGCAGATGTCACTGTTTGTTCTGAGCAGTTCTGATCTATGACATCTATATGAGCAGAGTTAAGCAAATGGAAGTTCTCATTCTCCAACCATTTGTCCTTACAGGAGAAGGGGAAAGTCACTGTTGGGGTGCAGTTTAATGAGATGTTAATAGAGAAGTGGGAGAATCTAAGCGTAAATGCAGCGGGGGTTGTGCTGAGTTCAGTTGACAGAAGGACTAAAAAAATGTGGGGGTCTGAACTGAACCAAAAGTTGAAATACACATTTTGTTCAGTGATGAAGGTGTCATTAAACAGCTGTATTTTCAAGTATATGCTTGCTGTAGAGAACAGTGCCCTGCTCTCTGTTCTGCAGTGACAGGATTTCATAGCCACAGGGAAATAGGATGTGGGGTGAACAAAGTCATGGTGTGGCTGTGAAAGAGACTGGGGTAAGAGAATAAATTAGAATATTACAGCACTTTTCAAAGCAGCAGCCTTCAGTTAATGCAGAATGAATTGAAAAGCACAGCAATTTGAAAGAGCCAACAAGTTACCCTAGTAAAAAAAATTACAGAACTTGATTATTAAGCTTGTTTCTGTACAGCTGCTCTACTCTTTAGACATCAAACTCTGCAAGTTCCATCAGTCCATGAGCAAACTGGGTGACTGCATGAAGACAGTAATTCTGACACAGTTCACCTACCACTTCCAAACCCCTACCCAGTTCTAGTGGAATTTGCAACAGGGAGCACTGACTAATGCAAAAGGCAGGGCTTACTTTGCTATTCGAGAGCTGTTAGGCACCTGCAGGAGCCTTTAGTGATGAAGATGTAACGCTGTTGTCATGCCTGGCATCTCAGCACCCGGAGATCAGCGCTGCTCTATCTGCTTCAGTTTGATAGTGTAGCATCAACATTCTTGTTGCTGCCAAGGGGCTCAAAACAGCCTGTGTAAAGATTTGTGTTTGGTTTAGTTTTCAGAGGCAGAAAGCTGTGAACTAATTGAGTGCTCTTCCCAGCCCGGGTGTCCAGTCCCATGTAGCCTCCCGGATCTTTTAAAAGCTTTGATTTTTAGGGAGATTTTGACTGCAAGCAGGAAACCTGATAATTCTGCCAGTACTATAGGAAAGGATATTTGCCTGAAGGAAGGAATGGATATGGGGTAAGAAACCTCAGCTAGATGGTGAGCTAGCACTTGTAATAAAAAGGGAACTACTCTGAACTCTTCTTCAAGGTGATAGCATTAGCTTTTGTCATGTGTTACAACCAACTGGGGTGCAGCTTAGAGTCAGGGCCAAATTACATCTGTGCCCTTGAATTCTTCAACTGCAGTGAGGTCACAAGTGCCACAGTGTTTGTCCCTCCTACCCCAAGAGCCACGCTGCTTACCTTGCCATCTGTTCCCATGGCCACCACCTACACTCCCAGAAAGGTCTCACTTGAAAAGAGTGAGCATTTAATTGTGCTTTCTGCAGAGTAAAGCTCAGTGAGCTCACAGTGGAGAAGGTGACAGGCACCATGAGGCATGGAAGGGCAGAGAGGTGGCTGATTCCTGGGTGGCTGGCTTCTTTCCCTCCAGGGGAAATGTCTGTAGCAGTGGGCCCACACAGTGCACACACAGCTGTAGTCTCAGCAAGGACAAATCTCTGAAAGAGAAAACAAACACAGAATAAAGCTGGATAAAAATGCAACTGATACCACATGAAGCTAATCACCCTCTGCAGCTGTTGTGGCTTGGAAGGCAACCAAATAAAAGGCTTTTAAGAGGTTTTACTTTTGCATTTTCCTAGTCTAAGACTAACCTGCTTCTGACAGGAGCCCCCCACTTTCTGTCAATCACGAGAGAGAAAAATAGGCCTGTGAGGGCATGTGCAGAGCAGGTATCTAATTAGCATGCAGAGTCAATATAATTGCAAATGCAAATTGAATCATTGCTGCTGAAGGGAGCTGAATTTAATCATATGTATACATACATAAATAGATCTGGTTTTGCAAAATCTATTACCCAGTCTGACCTTTGGAACATATCAAGACATTCCTCATCCTGAGTGTCCCTTCATTCTATGAACAGCAACCCATGGCAGACCTATGTACATCTGTACACCAATACATACCCTAAATATCTCTGTGCTTTGCTACCTAGGTTCAGATCACAAATCACTCCTATCCAGTGGATAGTCAAGGCAGTTTGGTCTGTCTTGAAATGAAGTAATAAACCAGCTTGTTCAATGGTCAGCAACTGCTCTCTATAAATTTGGCTGGTCCATTTGTGAATCCATAAGGAACCCTGCCCAATTTTCTCAGGCTCCCAAAGCAGCAAATGCAGCAGAATGGAGTTATGTGGTGTAAGAAATGGTTCTTTAGCTTCTTTGAGCAGGGCACCCCATTTTGGGTACTTTCCAGTCTTCTGATGGTTATTCAGCAACATCATAGAATGGTTTGGGTTGGAAGGGACCTTAAAGATCATCAAGTTCCAATCCCCTTGCAGGGATACCTCCTACTAAAGCAGGTTGCTCAAGGTCCTGCCCAACCTGGCCTGAAACATTTCCAGGAGGAGACATCCATAATCTCTGTGGGTAACCTGTGCAATCGGTGAAGCCATCCTAACTCTTCTGAATGTGTTTTACTGATGACTGTTCTATGAACTCCCCAGTGTGACACAATTCCTTGAACAAGGATTTTTCCTACAAGGCTTCTAAGGAAATGTTTGAGTCTAGGAGCCTCAGGAAGTGCCTCTGCAGTGAAACAACAAAGCAAAAAGGTGCTCTATCTTTTCTGCGATGGCTACTTTTACACTTAACTACTAGCTGTAGTAGGAATTAGTCACTACCAAGTAAGCAAGACTCATACTCCAGCAGAGAAAACAACTCATGCTCTCCACCATTTAGTGGCATGAGTATGGGAATAAGATGTTTTCTCCCAAGGATCCACATAGACCTCTTTCTCAACTTCAGTATCAGGGCTTTCAGCCTTTTCTCCTCACAGAGACGCTCCAGGCCCCTCAGCATCTTTGTAGCCTCCACAGGACTCTTTCCGGTAATTCCCTGTCTCTCTTGAACTGGGGAGCCCAGGACTGGACCCAATACTCCAGATGTGGCCTCACTAGGGCAGAGTAGAAAGGGAAAGAGCAAAGAGGCAAAAAGAGAACATCCCTCACAAAGCACCAGACTTCTCTATGCAGTTACCAGGGTAATAACTAATTGCATCCATTAGTTCTTCAAAGTCCACACAGCCTCCACAAAGTCTGGAAGAGCTGGGACTTCAGGCCCTTGAATTACTAGCTGAGCACTCCATTCAGTATTGAACATGAGAAAATGAGAGAAAGAGTCTATTCATTACAGATAAGGAGAGCAAGCCTACTTGCTGCCATCAAACATATTTATTGATTGACAAGTGTATAAATTGAAAATCAAAATTTAATTTAGCTGGAGGAGCACAAGTGCACATTTTCAGTGCCTGAGAAGCACTGGTATACATCGAACTTAAAACTGAGCCCTGCTGGCACCTGAAAATAACCATCCAATATCTATCTGATCTACAGTCACACAGCAGAAGAAAAATACGTGTGCCTCTCAGAAATAAGGTAGAAATAGAATAGAATAGAATAGAATAGAATAGAATAGAATAGAATAGAATAGAATAGAATAGAATAGAATAGACCAGACCAGGCTGGAAAAGACCTCCAAGATCATTGAGTCCAACCTATCACCCAACATCATCTAATCAACTAAAACATGGCACCAAGCACCCCATCCAGTCTCCTCCTAAATACCTCCAGCGATGGTGACTCCACCACCTCCCCGGACAGCCCATTCCAATGGGCAATCACTCTTTCTATGAAGAACTTCTTCCTAACATCCAGCCTAAACCTCCCCTGGTGCAGCTTGAGACTGTGTCCTCTTGCTCTGGTGCTGGCCACCCAGGAGAAGAGACCAACCCCCACCTGGCTACAACCTCCCTTCAGGTAGTTGTAGAGAGCAAGAAGGTCTGCCCTGAGTCTCCTCTTCTCCAGGCTAAGCAACCCCAGCTCCCTCAGCCTCTCCTTATGGGGCTTGTGTTCCAGTCCCCTCCCCAGCTTTGTTGCCCTTCTCTGGACACGCTCCAGCAACTCAACATCTTTCCTAAACTGAGGGGCCCAGAACTGGACACAGGACTCAAGGTGTGGCCTAAGCAGTGCTGAGTACAGGGGCAGAATGACCTCCCTGCTCCTGCTGGCCACACTGTTCCTGATGCAGGCCAGGATGCCATTGGCCTTCTTGGCTGCCTGGGCACACTGGTGGCTCATGTTCAGCCCACTATCAACCAGCACCACCAGGTCCCTTTCTGCCCAGCTGCTCTCCAGCCACTCTGACCCCAGCCTGTAGCACTGCATGGGGTTGGTGGGGGCAATGTGTAGAACCCGGCACTTAGATGTGTTAAATCTCATGCCATTGGACTCTGCCCATCTGTCCAGCCTGTCCAGGTCCCTTTGGAGAGCCGTCCTGCCTTCTAACAGATCAACTCCTGCCCCCAGCTTGGTGTCATCTGCAAATTTACTGATGGTAGACGCAATCCCCTCATCCAGATCATCAGTAAAGACATTGAACAGGATGGGGCCCAGCACTGATCCCTGAGGGACACCACTAGTGACTGGCTGCCAGCTGGATGTGGCACCATTCACCACCACTCTCTGGTCACAGTATCACAGTACCACTAAGGTGATAGACCTCGAAGACCTCGAAGATCATCGAGTCCAACCTGTCACCACAGAACTCATGAGTAGACCATGGCACCAAGTGCCACGTCCAGTCCCCTCTTGAACACCTCCAGGGACGGTGACTCCACCACCTCCCGGGAAGCACATACCAATGAAAAATCACTCTCTCGGTGAAGAACTATCTCCTCACCTCCAGCCTAAACTTCCCCTGGCACAGCTTGAGACTGTGTCCTCTTGTTCTGGTGCTGGTTGCTAGAGAGAAGAGGCCAACCCCTTCCTGGCTACAACCACCTTTCAGGTAGTTGTAGAGGGCAATGAGGTCACCCCTGAGCCTCCTCTTCTCCAAGCTAATCAACCCCAGCTCCCTCAGCCTCTCCTCGCAGGGCTGTGCTCAAGGCCTCTCCCCAGCCTTGTTGCCCTTCTCTGGACACGTTCAAGTGTCTCAATGTCCTTCTTAAACTGAGGGCCCCAGAACTGGACACAGGACTCAAGGTGTGGCCTAACCAATGCAGAGTACAGGGGCACAATGACTTCCCTTCTCCTGCTGGCCACACTATTCCTAATGCAGGCCAGGATGCTATTGGCCTTCTTGGCCACCTGGGCACACTGCTGGCTCATGTTCAGGCAGCTGTCAACCAGCACCCCCAGGTCCCTCTCTGTTTGGCAGCTCTCTAGCCACTCTGACCCCAGCCTGTAGCTCTGCATGGGGTTGTTGTGGCCAAAGTGCAGCACCTGGCACTTGGACTTCTTGAATGCCATCCCATTGGACTCTGCCCATCTGTCCAGTCGGTCGAGGTCCCTCTGCAGAGCCCTTCTGCCCTCTGACCAACATCTGCTCCCAGCTTGGTGTCATCTGCAAATTTGCTGATGACTGTCTCAATGCCCTCATCCAGATCGTCAATGAAGACATTGAAGAGGATGGGGCCAAGCACTGATCCCTGGGGGATGCCACTGGTGACTGGCCTCCAGCTGGAGGTGGCACCATTGACCACCACCCTCTGGGCCCAGCCCTTCAGCCAGTTCCTAACCCAACGCAGTGTGCTCCTGTCCAAGCCGCGAGCTGACAGCTTGGCCAGCAGTTTGCTGTGGGGGACGGTGTCAAAGGCCTTGCTGAGGTCCAGGTAGACCACATCCACAGGCCTCCCCACATCCACCAGGCGGGTCACCTGATCATAGAAGGAGATCAGGTTGGAGAGGCAGGACCTGCCCTTCCTAAATCCATGCTGGCTGCACCTGATCCCTTGGCCATCCTGGAAGTGCTGTGTGATTGCACTGAAGGTTACCTGCTCCATAATCTTGCCTGGCACTGAGGTCAGGCTGACAGGCCTATAATTCCCTGGCTCGTCCAACTGGCCCTTCTTGTGGATGGGCACCACGTTGGCAGCTTCCAGTCTTCTGGGACCTCTCCAGTGAGCCAGGACTGCTGAAAATGATGGAGAGCGGCTTGGCCAGCTCATCTGCCAGCTCTCTCAGCACCCTAGGATGGATCCCATCCAGTCCCATGGACTCTGAGGATCCAAGCCGCTAAGAAGGTCTTTTGCTGTTTCCTCCTGGATCACAGGGGAACTGTACTGCTCCCTGCCTCCATCTGCCAGCTGAGGAGGCCAGTTGTCTGGAAGACAACCTATCCTGCTATTAAATTTGAGGCAAAGAAGGTGTTAAGCACCTCTGCCTTTTCCTCATCTTTTGTTACTATGTTCCACTCCGTGTCCACCAAGGAGTGGAGGTTGTCCTTGCCCCTCCTCTTGCTATTAATATATTTATAGAAGGACTTTTTGTTGTCCTTCACAGCAGAGGCCAGTCTGAGCTCTAAATGGGCTTTTGCCTCTCTAATTTTTTTTTCCTGCATGACCTAGCAACATCCTTAAACATTCCCTGGGTTACCTCACCTCTCTTCCAAAGGTGATACACCCACTTTTTTCCCCCTTAATTGACCCAGATGTTGCCTTGTAAAAACACATTCCATTGCTGTGCAAGTAACTGATTTGGCAAAGCAAACCGAAAAGCAGTAATTTGGAGCTCCTTAATTTGGGATTTACAAGTAATGCTTTGCAAAAATGATGGTAGGCTTTCATTTTTTTCTTGAGGTTACCTGAATTGTCTCTGGAGTTAAACATTTATTAGTATGAAAAACTGTCCAGAAAACATTAAACAATGCTTCTGAATACAAATCATGTCATGAATATTTAAATCATGCCTCAATGTGACACTTGGCTTGTCTGAGCAACACTGATAGTCTAAAAAACCCCGTTAAACTCCATCAAGGATGAAGACAATTTAATCCTTTCCTAGTGTTGAAGAAGAAGTGAATTTTAATGACCATATAATATGTTTAAATTCACAGCTGAAATATCCTTAACTTGCCATAAACATGGTTAGGGGCAAATAAGTGAGAAAAATAATCAAGATCAAGGCAAGGAGCAGATCTAAATGAGGCTGGCACATCCAAGAGTAAACAAATAAACCAGTTTTGCTTTTTGTGCCTCACCATGGTCATTGGTGCTAAAACATGCCCAGCAGTTGTTGAGACCTCCAGAACATGCTGTGACTCTGCATGAGACTGTCCAGGTCAGAGCTCTTGTCTCCCCAGCTGCTTCTCCTGACCCAGTGAGAAGCTCTTGCACTGGCACATCTACCTCTGCCTTTCATGAGGAGAGGGTCCCCTGTGCTGCTCATGCACACACATGCGACAGCATGTGAGGAGCAGCTTGAAGCTAAGAGCTGTGCAGTTGCATTAACACATTACAAGGTTGGAGCTAATAAGAAACTCAGTGCTTGGCAAGTCGAATGAGCTTGGATCCATGCCATGGTAACAGCAGCAGCTCACATTCCAATTACATCAGAGAACATTCACATCTGCCTTAAAGGCTGTTTAAACATGCCTGTGCTGTCAAGCTCTTCCTTAGGTAGCTCAGGGAAGACCTGTACTAGTAACTGCTGTGAGTTCCTGACTGTAATCAGTGATGTGATTCGACAGGACAAAAGTTAATGGCCTCAAACTGTGCCAGGGGAAGTTTAGACTGAATATTAGGAAGAAATTCTTTACTGAAAGAGTGGCCAGGTGTTGGAACAGGCTGCCCACAGAAGTTGTGAAGTCACCATTCCTGGAGGTGTTCAAAAAACAAGTAGAGGTGACACTTCAGGACATAGTTCAGTGATCATGGAGGTGTTGGGTAGAAGGTTGGACTTGATTTTAGAAGTCTTTTCCAACCTTAATGACTCTGTGTTTTTATGGAGCTTATACAAGTCCATAATCAGCATTCAGTCCACTCTTGTCTCTTCCCACCTACACCTGTCAGTTATGCTAAAGCCATTTGCAAAGTGTAGGGTAGCAGCAAGGCTGTCATCACACATACAAAGTGATCAAATGCCACCACAGTCAGAGGAAGGAGATGACTGTCTCACCAGGTAAGGGGGCAACCAGTCTTCTAAGTTAGGAGTATCATTTTGGTCTGCTAGTCTGGAAATAACAAGGAAAATAAAGTTTTCCTACAGCTGGACATGGGCACTGCTTCAAACAGCTACATACAGTATTCCAAGATAAGCTATTAGAAGCACACAGGTAGTCAGTGAGCAGTTAGTCTGCTGGATCATAGCCTGACTATGAGGCAAAATGACTTTGGGAAAAACAGGAGGAAAGAAAAAAGAATTTAACTACCAGTTTAGGGGCCACATCTCCTTCGAGCTCAGCTTCTCCTTTGCCTACATTCACTTTATTGTTCAATCTGCTCCCACAGGAAGCTTTCACATCCATGGAATCACTTTCAAAGTATCAAAAATGACATTTTCCTAGTCAAATCACCTTGAATTCTTAGTCAGATTCTTATCTCAGTCTGAGTGGACTATTTCTGTGCTTAAAGGCATTTGTATCTTTTGCAACCTACCACTACCTATGTAATTGTCTAATTCTCTTAATTTCATCTTGGCATCACTACAGAGGCACAGTAAAATGCAGATACATTTGCAAGAATTGACTGGAAGGAAGGCCAGATAAGCAATGAAATGTTCTTCCTAGCTCCAAGACAGCTGAAACCTGCCCTGCATAGAACTTTCACACAAAAAGTTATATATATTAACCAGTTTATATTCATGTCTAAAATAGGTTAAAGCAAATTGAGACCACTATGACCCCCAAATGAGTGCATCCACAGAAGGCCCTAGCCTTGTGTAGTCACTATGGAACTCAAATACAGGAGCAGCATTAAACAAGCAGGTTGATTTTCCTTCTCTGTAGCTGTTATGAAGTAACAACCACCACAACAACCACCACAACAACCACTGCAGAGCTTCATCTTCTCTCACTGAGGTTTGTATAACCGCATCTGGAAGCTCTGCATGGTTGGAGAGTTGAGGACTAAATGGCTTGATTTTCTATTTCTTGGCATTTTCTGTAGCTGTCTGTCCATGAACACTGGCCAAGGGAGGTGATTCTGCCCCTCTACTCTGCCCTGGTGAGACCCCACCTGGAGTACCACGTTCAGTTGTGGAGCCTCTATTACAGGAGGGATCTGGACATGCTGGAGCATGTCCAGAGGAGGGCCACGAGGATGAGCAGAGGGCTGGAGCACCTCTCCTAAGAGGACAGACTGAGGGAGTTGGGGTTGTTCAGTCTGGAGAAGAGAAAGGTCCCAGGAGACCTTAATGTGGCCTTCCAGTATCCGAAGGGGGCTACAAGAAAGCTGGGGAGGGACTTTTAGGGTGTCAGGATGTGATAGGACTGGGGGGAATGGAAAAAAACTAGAAATGGGTAGATTCAGATTGGATGCTAGGAAGAAGTTCTTCCCCGTGAGGGTGGTGAGACACTAGCACAGGCTGCCCAGGAAGGTGGTGGAGGCCCCATCCCCGGAGGTTTTTGCAGCCAGGCTGGATGTGGCTCTGGGCAATCTGATCTGGTGTGAGGTGTCCCTGCCCATGGTAGGGGGGTTGGAATTAGATGATCTTTGAGGTCCTTTCCAACCCTAACAATTCTATGATTCTATGATCTTGATGTGGACTCGCACCAGTGCCAGTGCCTGCAAGTAAAGAGCACAGCAAAGGAACTGGCCATGGAGCTGGTGCCGGGCTATTGCACCAGGCTGATACAGAAACTGCAAACAATCAGTCTCTCCAGTGACATCCTGAAACACGACAGTGTCTGCTAATGGGAAAGGGTGATAGGCAATTTTCCTCATCATTAATTTTCCACATTGGTATATGGCACAGAGAAAGTGGTAATTCGATATACCAATCAAATCTTGGTGCTGAACATGTCAATTTAAGCTAGATTAACACTCTCTGTGAATGAAATCAGAGTCCACTGCCTTATGCACTCAATATTTTGAGCTTGAATTTCAGGCCAAGTCAATGATCTTCTCCCTGCTGCTGTGTGAGGGTGGTTGGGTGCTGATCTGAACAAAACCAGATGTTCATGTTTCTCTGTTTTACGTTTGGTTTACTTAGTGTTATTACAAATGCCATTTTGTGTCTGTTAACACTGAATTAAATAGTACAAAAGACACTTTAGATGCCCTAAGCAAATGATAAAGGTGACGGTGCTGGTTTCCCTCTCTAGAACACAAAGGCCTGTACACTGCTATTTTAGAGAGAATTCAACAGCAGAAAGCTGGAACTTGGAACTGAGATTTATGGCAAGGGATTCTTGCTGCTGGTGGATGAAAAGATAGAGAGCAGCCCTGAGGAGAAGGACTTAGGGTTGCCAGGGGAAAAGCTGGACATGATCCAGCAGCACACGCTTCCAGCCCCGAGCCGGCCATGTCCTGGGCTGATACTCTGTAGCATGGGCAGCAAGTGAAGGGAGAGAATTCTGCCCCTCTGCAGCGCTCTACTGAGACCCCATCTGCAGTTCTCAGGTCAGCTCTAGGGTCCTCTGGCACAGCACAGACATGTTGGAGTGGGGCCAGGAGGCCACAACAATGATGCGAGGGTTGGAACCGCTTTGTTGTAAGGACGAGCCAGGAGAGCGAGGGTTGTTCAGCCTGGAGAAGAGAAGGCCCCAGGGAGTGCTTGTGGTGGCCTTTCAGTACTTAAAAGGGCTGATCAGAAAGCTGGGGACACATGTTTTAGCAGGGCCTGTTGCTGGGGTGGTGCTTTAAAGCAGACATTTCCTCTTTGACCTCAGCATACCTGAATGCTTTCCTCCCCAAACCCCACAAAGTCATCTAGCAGAGTCACCTCCCGTTATGCATCTTGTTGATTTTTGCAGGACATTGAAAATTAATACAAGAGCAATCACTTTCATTCTCAGCAGGCCACAGTCAAACAGTAATTGTGCTTTTAGAGGGAAAAAAAAAAAAAAATAATAAAAGAGGACATAAGGGCCTTAAAAGCAAAATGAAATTGGAATGCTTTTGAATTAATAAGCTAGAGTTTCTCTCTTGCATTCATTTAAATATAAGTTAAAAAAAGGCTTCATATGCATCTTCTTAGTCAAGGTGACCAGAAAGTTCAGACACACAAAAGCTTATTGGTTAAAAATTACTTTGCAAGTGTATCTGACCTCAGTGCTCTTTTTCAGTGTGCTTTTGGCTGATTTAGTTAAGTTATTCTGTATCCTGCTTTTGACTCTAGAAATGTTGCGTCTTGAAGACACATGCATTTTCCCTCTACATTACACAGGAGTGAGGAGGATTTTTTACTAATATTTATGAGTGTGTGTACAATACAATACAATAAACCAGGTTGGAAGAGACCTTCAAGATCATCGCGTCCAACCCATCAAACAACTAGATCATGGCACCAAGCACCCCATCAAGTCTCCTCCTGAACACCTCCAATGACGGTGACTCCACCACCTCCCCGGGCAGCCCATTCCAATGGGCAATCACTCTCTCTGTATAGAACTTCCTCCTAACGTCCAGTCTAAACCTGCCTTGGTGCAGCTTGAGACTGTGTCCTCTTGTTCTGGTGCTGGCTGCCTGGGAGAAGAGACCAACCTCTGCCTGGCTACAACCACCCTTCAGGTAGTTGTAGAGAGCAAGAAGGTCACCCCTGAGTCTCTTCTTCTCCAGGCTAAGCAACCCCAGCTCCCTCAGCCTCTCCTCATAGGACTTGTGTTCCAAACCCCTCACCAACTTTGTTGCCCTTCTCTGGACATGTTCCAGCAAGTCAACATCCTTCCTAAACTGAGGGGCCCAGAGCTGGACACAGGACTCGAGGTGTGGCCTAACCAGTGCAGTGTACAGGGGCAGAATGACCTCCCTGCTCCTGCTGGCCACACTGTTCCTGATGCAGGCCAGGATGCCATTGGCCCTCTTGGCTGCCTGGGCACACTGCAGGCTCATGTTCAGCCTCCCATCAACCAGCACCCCCAGGTCCCTCTCTGTGGCAGGCAATGTATTAACCAGATATCTATTCATAATATGAATAAGGATATGTGAATATGAAATAAGTCTTTTCCATCCCATGTAGAGACAGAGTCATCCTTATTTGTGGAAGTTACTGCTGAAGCAGTTGAGATAAGAAGTCAATCTTCACAGCTTGTGGCAACATATAAATAATTAGTACAGCAAAAACTGTTTATTTGGAGCTGTGAGCCAAAGGAACATGTGTAGATCCACCATGGATGGTGGATCTAGGAGTGCATGCTGGTTTATTATTTATGCTGATCTTAGATTGGCAAGGAGTCTACAACCAGCACTGGCTCCAAAATCTTACAGCTGCTTTTTCAGTCCTTCCTTCTGGGTCTCAAGCTGTGCCAGGGGAAGTTTAGGCTCGAGGTAAGGAGAAAGTTCTTCACAGAGAGAGTTGTTAGCCATTGGAATGTGCAGCCCAGGGAGGTGGTGGAGTCACTGTCCCTGGAGGTGTTCAAGAGGGGACTGGACATGGCACTTGGTGCCATAAGTTTAGCAGTCATGAGGTCTTGGGTGACAGGTTGGACTTGATGATCTTTGAGGTCTTTTCCAACCTTATTGGTTCTATGATTCTAGATTTATTAATTTTTTTTTTTTCACAGTGAGAACTGCAAAATAAAGACAAAATGCAGAACAGCTCCAGCACTTATTAGAATGAAAAACATGCTGATCAGACTTGTGAGCAAGCCTTTCCTTCAAATCTGTATGGCAATGCAAGTAGATGAAACACAGGCAGGAAAAAAAAAAAGAATCATAAAACTTCTGGAAGGATAATTGCAGAAGCACAATTGTAGCCAAACACAAACTCCCTCTTTGTGCTGAATCTCCTGGCCATTGGAATTGGCCATTGGAATGGGCCATTGGAATGTGCTGCCCAGGGAGGTGGTGGAGTCACCATCACTGGAGGTGTTTAGGAAGAGCCTGTATGGGGCACTTGGTACCATGGTTTAGTTGATTAGATGGTGTTGGATGATAGACTGGACTCAATCTCAAAGGTCTTTTCCATCCTGGTTAATTCTGTTCTATTCTTGTGAAGAGGCCGATTGGAAAGATGAGGAGAGACTTTTTAGCAGTGCCTCTTGTGGCAGGACAAGGGGCAATGGCTTGAACTAAAAGAGCCAAGATTTAGACTAGAGAGAAGGAAGAAATGTATTACACTGAGGGTGGTGAGACTCTGACCCAGGTTTCCCAGAGAGATAATAGATGGCCCATCCCTGGAAACATTCCAGTTCAGGATGGATGGGGCTGCTCTAGTTGAAGACGTCCCGGCTCACTGAGAAGATGTTGGACTGGACAAATTCTATAAGGTCCTTTCCAACTCAGAGCTGTTTTGTGATTCTGTGATTTGAGAAGTGATCACCTCATCAGATTTTACTCCATTATCCATTGTCATCAGACAAAGCATGCATTAAATCTACTCTCTGTCAGGAAAAAAATAACCCTGCTGTTTGGAAAGAGCCAGCCTAGGAGACCTCTTAAGAGTGTGGATCAGCCGAGATGCTCATGCAGTAATACAATCTGTTTCACCCTAGTGTCAAAGACAAAATACATTTCAGGACCAAATTCCAAAGAAGTAGCTTCACCTACCACTAGATCACAAGTTAAAGGCACACCAAACTGATTGTCAAGGGATTTAGGAGTGTGGGCAGCAAAAAGGTACTGCTAGAATGAACCACGGGGCTTTTAAATGCTCATCAAATGCACGCCAGACTTGACTAAGGACTTCGCTCTGCATATGTCTGAAGGCCAGACTTCCAAGTTTTGTATAGCTTTTCCTTTATAAAACTATCTCCTTAAGATAGCTCAACCAGCCAAGGCTCCAATCTCATGATGGCAGTACAAGCCTAATGCTTTTTCCATCCACTTTGGAAGAGTACCTTGGATTTACAGCATCTAACGTCAAAGCAAGGATACAGCACAGAGGACTGAATCGGGTAGTGTTCTACAGCGAACAATGCACTGCAGTCATATGTGGAATGCGAAGCCTGTTCAAGATGCTTCAATGTTGCATTTCAGTCAAATTGCTGGTAATTTAGAATGAAGACTGACAACTCAGATTATATCACAGCATCACCAAGATTGGAAGAGACCTCAAAGATCATCGAGTCCAACCTGTCACCACAGAACTCATGACTAGACCATGGCACCAAGTGCCACATCCAGTCCCCTCTTGAGCACCTCCAGGGACGGTGACTCCACCACCTCCCTGGGCAGCCCATTCTAATGACCAATGACTCTCTCTGGGAAGAACATTCTCCTCACCTCCAGTCTAAACTTCCCCTGGCACAGCTTGAGACTGTGTCCTCTTGTTCTGGTGCTGGTTGCTAGAGAGAAGAGACCAATTCCTTCCTGGCTGCAACCACCTTTCAGGTAGTTGTAGAGAGCAATGAGGTCACCCCTGAGCCTCCTCTTCTCTAGGCTAAACAACCCCAGCTCCCTCAGCCTCTCCTCACAGGGCTGTGCTCGAGGCCTCTCCCCAGCCTTGTTGCCCTTCTCTGGACATGCTCAAGTGTCTCGATGTCCTTCCTAAACGGAGGGGCCCAGAACTGGACGCAGTACTCAAGGTGTGGCCTAACCAGTGCTGAGTACAGGGGCACAATGACTTCCCTTCTCCTGCTGGCCACACTATTCCTAATGCAGGCCAGGATGCAGTTGGCCTTCTTGGCCACCTGGGCACACTGCTGGCTCATGTTTAGGCAGCTGTCAATCAGCACCCCCAGGTCCCTCTCTGTTTGGCAGCTCTCCAGCCACTCCAACCCCAGCCTGTAGCTCTGCCTGGGGTTGCTGTGGCCAAAGTGCAGCACCTGGTACTTGGACTTGTTGAATGTCATCATTATGTACTGCATCAGAAAAATCTTTCTAGAAAAGGCACAGAATTTGATCAAATGCTAGATGAGAGGTTTGTCTGAACTGAAGTACACCTTTTTTCATGTGTCTATGCCTAAGCCAGTGCAGTGAGATAAAAAAGCATGTTACTTACAAAGCATTTCCTACTATGTTTATGACGTGTGACTGCATTCTGCTGCTCCAGCAATTAATTTCTCTCATGTAGTCCCTGTATAACTGTGACCATATAAGGGTTATTGAGACATTGATGAGATAATGAGAGCTCTGAGGTTTTGGGATTGCTTTTTTTTTTTTTGGTCTTGCCGTTTGATGAAGAACACCAAATCCTGGTTCAGATCAATCTAGGAGAGAAAGGAATTAAAACAAAACAAAAGAAAAGAACCCACCCAAACAAGAATGCAGTAAAGAAATTACTTTGAAAGTGTGAACTGAGTAAACAATCCAAAACCCCAGAGAATATTTTCATAGCATCATAGTATCATAGTATCAGTCAGGGTTGGAAGAGACCACAAGGATCATCTAGTTCCAACCTCCCTGCCATGGGGAGGGACACCCCACACTACATCAGCCTGGCCAGAGCCTCATTCAGCCTGGGCTTAAACACCTCCAGGGACGGGGCCTCAACCACCTCCCTGGACAACCCATTCCAGGGCTTCACCACTCTCATGGGGAAGAACTTCCTCCTCACGTCCAGCCTGAGTCTCCCCACCTCCAGCTTCATTCCATTCCCCCTAGTCCTATCACTACCTGATAGCCTGAGAAGTCCCTCCCCAGCCTTCTTGTAGGCCCCCTTCAGATACTGGAAGGCCACAATGAGGTCACCTTGGAGCCTTCTCTTCTCCAGACTGAACAGCCCCAACTCCTTCAGTCTGTCCTCACAGGAGAGGTGCTCCAGCCCTCTGATCATCCTCGTAGCCCTACTCTGGACACCTTCCAGCACCTCCAGATCCCTCTTGTAATAGGGGCTCCAGAACTGGAGGCAGTACTCCAGGTGGGGTCTCACCAGACCTGAGTGGAGGGGGAGAATCCCCTCCCTTGACCTGCTGGCCACACTTCTCCTGATGCAGCCCAGGATCTGATTGGCTTTCCGGGCTGCAAGTGCACATTGAGAGCTCATGTTGAGCTTCTCCTCCACCAGCACCCCCAAGTCTCTCTCCTCAGGGCTGCTCTCCAGCCAGTCCCTGCCCAGCCTGGATTTGTGCCTGGGATTGCCTTGACCCAGATGCAGGACCCTGCCCTTGGTCTTGTTGTAGCTCCTGAGGTTGGCTTGTGCCCACCTCTCCAGCCTGTCCAGGTCCCTCTGGATGGCATCCCTTCCCTCCAGCGTGTCTGCTGCACCACACAGCTTGGTGTCATCAGCAAACTTGCTGAGGGTGCACTCAATGCCACTGTCCATGGCACCCACAAAGATGCTGAACAAGCCTGGTCCCAGGACTGATCCCTGAGGGACTCTGCTTGTCACTGGCCTCCACTGGGACATGGACCCATTGACAGCCACACTTGATTCATTTTGATTCATTTGGAGTATTGCTGTTATAGTGGAGAGGGTATATTTTATGGCTGTATGTATAGTCAAGGGAGGGCAGGGGGAAGGACAGGATGCATGCCCTTTTTCCACTTTAAAACCACAAAAAACTCCAAAGGAGTTATCTGCACCAGCTGCATAATACTTAGAGAATCCTTTGACTTTCTCATATCCAAAGCATTAAAGAAATAGTCCATAAAGGTGGCTAAAGATGATAGCTTAAGTAATTGCCTAGGGTTATTTTTAGAATGTCAGATTGAGACATTTTAGAAAGACTCTGAAGAGAGAGTGTAGTTCTGTTTGCTGTCATGCTGGGCTGTTATCTGAGGAGAAACAATACCTCACATGTGTAGCTTAGCTCCTACCAAAACCCCTGAAAAATAGAGACCTGAAGGCCACCACAACAGAAAGGTTTTAATTTCATTATTAGATACAAATCCAAGTGTATTAGTAATTTCTTTTGATACTGCTGGTTCAGAATTGAACAAGAATCGAAAGAGAACAGCCTTGTAAAAGGTTTTAATTAGGAAGGCAAAGCATGAGAGAGGAGAATAGAAAGCAAATTTGCTGAGTTGCCTGAAAAGAGAGGCTAGGATGTACATACCCTCAAAGAGATCAAAGCAAGAAGGATCCACTTTTTTTGTGGCAGCCTAATCTGAAGTTCCAAAGTATAAAGCCTCGAAAGAGTGTGGGTTACAGGCAGAACATGAGAAACAGTGTTTTAGGTGACTGCCCTGAATGGCTACAACCTTCTAGAGTCTCTGCATAATTAGAATACACTGCTCACTCTCACCATAAAAAGCAACAAAATGCTAAGTTATCTTCAGAAGATAACATATCAAAAGCAAAGGCATGTAAAACAGGTAATGCAGGATTTGTGTGCAATACCATGAAGCCCCTTGTCCCTTTCTGACTACTTATCTCTGAAGTGCTTCTGACTCCAGAAAAGTTGTCCTAGTTTCTTCTTCAAAGGCACACACTCAGTTTCTAAGTGTGTGTGTACATATAAGAACTTATGTTAATCTTTCAGATAATTAGAGTTTTGGGGAAAAAATGAACAGTTTTAAGAGGTACTCAGTAATTGCAGTTCTGGTGGTTGTCTTGGATTTAAGAAATCAAGACCTATTTTCCTTTCGGTTACCAACTATGTGCTCTTTATTGTTGTGTATACAGTCATAGAATTGGTTAGGTTGTAAAAGACCTCTAAGATGAGTAATTCCAACTGTTAGCCCAATGCTGCCTGTTTACCACTAATCCATGTCCTTCCACACTACATCTATGCAGCTTTTAAATCCTTCCATGTGTGGGGACAGCACCACTGCCCTGGGCAGCCTGTTACACATCTTGACAACCCATTTAGGGAAGAGATTACTCCTAACATCCAACCTAAACCTCCCCTGATGCACCTTGAGGCCATTTCCTCCTGTCCTATCACTTGTTCCTTGGGAGAAGAAATCAACCCCCACCTGGGTCCAACCTTTCAGACAGCTCTAGAGCGCAATAAGGTCTCCCTTCAGCCCCCTTGTCTCCAGGCTGAACAATCCCTGTTCCCTCAGATGCTCCTCATAAGAGTTATGCTTTAAATAGCTATGCACACATATATATGTACAGCTCCTCCAAACCCTTAAAATACATTCTCTTTTCAATAAGTCTGAGCATAGCCACAGCTCCCTGCAAATGCATTAATGACAGCTTCAGATGTTGAATTGCCAGTGGTACCATACCCAGTCTTACTAACATCATGTGGATAATTAACCTCCAGGCCATGAAAAAGCCTACTTCCCCCCCAACACACACAGGCTGTTTTGAGCAGAATTTAACAGAACATACATTTAAACCTGCTGTATATTAACTCCTAAACACCCTACATCCAGTCTGGGGGATTCTGCCCATTTTCTGGGGGATGATGTATCCCATTAAGAATACAAAGTGCTATCCTTCATTTGCCATGGAAAGAAGCATCTTCTGGAATCAAGGATAATTAGCATATTGAACTTATATCTGAGGATGATTGTGAGTTACAATAACTGCATAAAGAATTTTCCCATTGCCAATCTCAGATTTAAAAAAAACCCTCACACCTGTGAATTCAGTGAGAGTTTAACCACTCCCTTCAGCTCTACTGATCAATAATTCCTTATAGTGGCACTTTTCCTCTACAGGTTATCGATACAAACAATGGTAACTGACCAAAGGTGAAGGAACAGCTCATTTTGGAGGTCATGTCTAAGTGTATAGAGCAAGAGAAGGTGATCAGAAGTGGTCAGCAGCAATTCATGAAAGGGAAGTTGTGCATGATCAAACTCCCCCAGTGAGGCCACCTTTGGAGTACTGGGGCCAGTTCTGGGCTTCCCAGTTCAAGAGAGACAGAGTCCAATGGAGGCTATGAAGATGATGAGGGGTCTGAAGCATCTCTGTGAGGAGGAAAGAGACCTGGGGCTGTTTAGCATGGAGAAGAGCAGATTGAGAGAGGATCTTCTCAATGCTCAACAGCAGCCAAAAAGACAGGAGGAAAGAGGATGGGGCCAGACCCTGTGACCAGTTCTGGGCCCCTCAGTTTAGGAAGGATGTTGACTTGCTGGAACGTGTCCAGAGAAGGGCAGCGAAGTTGGTGAGGGGTTTGGAACACAAGCCCTGTGAGGAGAGGCTGAGGGAGCTGGGGTTGCTTAGCCTGGAGAAGAGGAGGCTCAGGGGAGACCTTATTGCTCTCTACAACTACCTGAAGGGAGGTTGTAGCCAGGCAGAGGTTGGTCTCTTCTCCCAGGCAGCCAGCACCAGAACAAGAGGACACAGTCTCAGGCTGCACCAGGGGAGGTTTAGGCTGGATGTTAGGAAGAAGTTCTATACAGAGAGAGTGATTGCCCATTGGAATGGTCTGCCCAGGGAGGTGGTGGAGTCACCTTCATTGGAGGTGTTCAGGAGGAGACTTGATGGGGTGCTTGGTTGCATGGTTTAGTTGATTAGGTAGGTTGGATTGGTTGATGGGTTGGACACGATGATCTTGAAGGTCTCTTCCAACCTGGTCTATTCTATTCTATTCTATTCTATTCTATTCTATTCTATTCTATTCTATTCTATTCTATTCCATTCCATTCTATTCTATGACAGGACAAGGCAAAATGAGCAATGTGTAGACCCTTTTGTCTCTGCTTTACCACATCAACTATTTTATAAAGTAAACCAGGTTGTAAACAACTAAAACAACAGTAAGACTGAGTTTAAATGCTTGATTTTTCTCTATGGTATTTTGGGAGGACTTCCAAACTATTAGCTTCTCCAGTAAAATTATGTTTGATGGTTTATGTAGCACATGCAGAATGTTCTTTTTGCTAGTCTGGAAAACCTGAACTCAGATAAGCACTGTAAGCAGATAAGAGGTCAAAGCAGTAGAAACCACACAATATATATTTTAAGAAATATTTTTTTAAACTCACCAACACAGTGCTTATTTATCCACAGAAATTATTTCAATTTAATCCCTGTATAGGGATAACAGCAAAGAAGAGACTTCACAGTATCACAGTATCGCCAAGGTTGGAAGAGACCTCAAAGATCATCGAGTCCAACCTGTCACCACAGACCCCAGGACTAGACCATGGCACCAAGTGCCACATCCAGTCCCCTCTTGAACACCTCCAGGGACGGTGACTCCACCACCTCCCTGGGCTGCCCATTCCAATGATGAATCACTCTCTCAGTGAAAAACTTTCTCCTCACCTCCAGCCTAAACTTCCCCTGGCACAGCTTGAGACTGTGTCCTCTTGTTCTGGTGCTGGTTAGTAGAGAGAAGAGACCAACCCCTTCCTGGCTACAACCACCTTTCAGGTAGTTATAGAGAGCAATGAGGTCTCCCCTGAGCCTCCTCTTCTCCAGGCTAAACAGCCCCAGCTCCCTCAGCCGTTCCTCATAGGGCTTGTGCTCAAGGCCTCTCCCCAGCCTTGTTGCCCTTTTCTGGACACCTTCAAGTGTCTCGATGTCCTTCCTAAACTGAGGGGCCCAGAACTGGACACAGAACTCGAGGTGCAGCTTAACCAATGCAGAGTACAGGGCACAATGACTTCCCTGCTCCTGCTGGCCACACTATTCCTAATGCAGGCCAGGATGCCATTGGCCTTCTTGGCCACCTGGGCACACTGCTGGCTCATGTTTACAGTAGCAATTCATATCAATCATAGTCATTCCAGCTCTGAATATGGACATGTGAAATTATGGAGTTTCTACAGGATGGTATGTTACGACACAAAGCACTTTGGGATTGCTTGTATGGCGAAATGAACATAAGGTCCATTGTCCTTTTTTCTGACTTGAGCTTGTACATTTGAATTGTTTCTCTGATATTTTGCTGCACCCTTCAAAATCCCTTGCAAGGAAGAACATTGTTGGAATATGCCAGATAATAATAGAAACACAAGCAACAGTCAGCGAAGGGGGTGCGGGTGGGCAGGAACAGAAAAATCCCATTGTCTAATTATTAAATCTATTCACCAGACTTGGGAAGATGTCAGAATACTTAAGAAACCTTCATCCTAACAGCAGTGCTGTAATTAGGGAGCTGCTATAAGAACTGGAGAGAGAGATGATGACAAAATGAGAACCACAGATGTTAGTGGTAAAAAAAGTCCATTTAGGTTAGAAAATCCTGGTTCCAAACAGGACTTTGCAGCTACCCAGGTGGGAGCAGTTGCAGAATGGACAGAAAGAATTAGGAGACATGAGAAAAGGAAACATTTCAGAGAACTGAGATGGAGCTCAGCCTGTTTTAAGAAGAAAGTAAGTAGGAGGCAGAGCACCACATTAGCTTTCTTCTAAGCAGAAATAATTCCTCTGCTAACAATGAAGTTTCTTCTGCCCTCCCACTGCTGTGAGGTTTTCCAAGCAAAAAGCTAAACAATGATCACATTAAGCAATATCAATCAGTTTATCAGTGATCTCTGATGAATTCCCAAGCCTTCCCAAGACTTCATGGTATACCATGAGTTTTGCAATGTCAGTGTAATTCTTAAAGCCCACCTACAGGAGCTAAGTGATTGCATGGGAACCTCAGCTTTCCTTACAGACTTGAACTGAATTTCTAACTGTGATAATCACAATTTTAGAAGCTTGAAAGCATGATCTTTAAAAGCTGCATCCTCAACAAATCAAACAGTGCTTTGAAAATTGTTAGAATCCCATTTCTGAGAGGAGTAGGTTTGGTAGTGTCTACTTCAGGATTCTGAAATTCTGATACTGGTGCTCTTCGGCTGTGTGAACCCACCTGAAATGACCTAGCAAGGAGATTGAACTAGATGATCTCCAGAGGTTCCTTCCAAACCCTACCATAGAGTGATCTGGGTTTTCCCTCCCTTGCCCCCAATATCTTAAAAACATTAAATTCTCAAAGAGAAAGTATTTATCTTTTTATTTTAAAACCAGTTTCACACTTCTAAGACTATTCACAATAATTTTTAAAAATGGAGATAAATATAAGCAAAAAAATCCCATTTTATAAGTATAGAGATCATTGTGATCAGAAGACTGGATGACCTGCCATATGAAGAAAGGCTGAGAGAAGCACCTAGGGTGCTGAGAGAGCTGGCAGATGAGCTGGCCAAGCCGCTCTCCATCATTTTCCTCCAGTCCGGGCTCACTGGAGAGGTCCCAGATGACTGGAAACTGGCCAATGTGGTCCCCATCCACAAGAAGGGACGGATGGAGGAACCCGGAAACTACAGGCCAGTCAGCCTGACCTCAGTGCCAGGGAAAGTGATGGAACAGATTATCCTGGCGGCAATAACTGCACACCTGCAGGATGGCCAAGGGCTCAGGTCCAGCCAACATGGATTTAGGAAGGGCAGGTCCTGCCTCTCCAACCTGATCTCCTTCTATGATCAGGTGACCCGTCTGGTGGACGTGGGAAGGCCTGTGGATGTGGTCTACCTGGACTTCAGCAAGGCCTTTGACACCGTCCCCCACAGTAAACTGCTGGCTAAGCTGTCAGCTCATGGTTTGGACAGTAACACTCTGCGCTGGGTTAGGAACTGGCTGGAGGGCCGAGCCCAGAGAGTGGTGGTGAATGGTGCCACATCCAGCTGGCGGCCAGTCACCAGTGGTGTCCCCCAGGGATCAGTGCTGGGCCCCATCCTCTTTAACATCTTCATTGATGATATGGATGAGGGAATTGAGACAGTCATCAGCAAGTTTGCAGATGACACCAAGTTGGGAATAGATGTTAGTCAGTTAGAGGGTAGAAAGGCTCTGCAGAGGGACCTCGACCGACTGGACAGATGGGCGGAGTCCAATGGGATGACATTCAACAAGTCCAAGTGCCAGGGGCTGCACTTTGGCCACAGCAACCCCATGCAGAGCTACAGGCTGGGGTCAGAGTGGCTGGAGAGCTGCCAAACAGAGAGGGACCTGGGGGTGCTGATCGACACCCGCCTAAACATGAGCCAGCAGTGTGCCCAGGTGGCCAAGAGGGCCAATGGCATCCTGGCCTGTATTAAGAATAGTGTGGCCAGCAGGAGCAGGGAGGTCATTGTGCCCCTGTACTCTGCATTGGTTAGGCCACACCTTGAGTACTGTGTCCAGTTCTGGGCCCCTCAGTTTAAGAAGGACATCGAGACACTTGAACGTGTCCAGAGGAGGGCAACAAGGCTGGTGAGAGGCCTTGAGCACAAGCCCTATGAGGAGAGGCTGAGGGAGCTGGGGTTGTTTAGCCTGGAGAAGAGAAGGACCAGGGGTGACCTCATTGCCCTCTACAACTACCTGAAGGGTGGTTGTGGACAGGAGGGGGTCGGTCTCTTCTCCCAGGCAACCAGCACCAGAACAAGGGGACACAGTCTCAAGCTGTGCCAGGGGAGGTTTAGGCTCGAGGTGAGGAGGAAGTTCTTCACTGAGCGAGTCATTCGTCATTGGAATGGGCTGCCCGGGGAGGTGGTGGAGTCGCCGTCCCTGGAGGTGTTCAAGAGGAGACTGGACATGGCACTTGGTGCCATGGTCTAGTTGTGAGGTCTGTTGGGACGGGTTGGACTTGATGATCCTTGGGGTCTCTTCCAACCTTGGTTATACTGTGATACTGTGATACTGTGATAACTGGCTTTGTTAGGTCTTGAGAAGAGAAGGCTTAAGGAAAACCTTATTGCCATGGATCAGTACATAAAGGGTAGCCAGCAAGATTATGGAAACTCCCTTTCTGCAAAGAACCACGTGGAAAAGACAAGGGGTAATGGGTACAAGTTATTCCTGGGGAGACTGCAGTTGGACTCCAGAGGAAAACGATTCACCATGAGAACAGTTAGACATTGGAATCATCTTCCAAGGCAAGTGGTGGATTCCCTGCATTGCACAGTTTTAAGACTCAGGGTGCTGGGCCATCTCATTTCAACTCTATTACCTAGAAAGGTTGGACCAAATAGTTCCATAGAACCATAGAATCAATAAGGTTGGAAAAGACCTCAGAGATCATCAAGTCCAACCTATCACCCAACACCTCATGGCTAACTAAACCATGGCTTCAAGTGCCATGTCCAATCCCCTCTTGAACACCTCCAGAGATGGTGACTCCACCACCTCCCTGGGCAGTATATTCCAATGGACAATCTCTCTTTCTGGGAAGAACTTCTTCCTAACATCCAGCCTAAACCTCCCCTGGCACAGCTTGAGACTGTGTCCTCTCATTCTGGTGCTGGTTGTCTGGGAGAAGAGACCAACCCCCACCTAGCTACAACCTCCCTTCAGGTAGTTGTAGACCGCAATAAGGTCTCCCCTCTCCCTCTCCTCTTCTCCAGGCTAAGCAACCCCAGCTCCCTCAGCCTCTCCTCATAGGGCTAGTGCTCCAGACCACTCCCCAGCCTCATTGCCGTTCTCTGGACACGTTCAAGAGCAAATCACAAAGAGCACATCAAAGCAAGAAAGTTCTCACAGGTAGACTCCTTACTGACATTAAAATGTCAGCTGAATACAAACCATACAGACGGACACACGACACTGAGTAAACTCCTTCCACGTGACAGCACAAAAATGCTTTAAAATGGCAAGCACTTTATGCTTTAAAATGGCAAGTTCCTTCCAGCCTGGCATTCTGTGATCTCTTCTGTTACAGCATGGCTGTATAGATGCATTAGATTACTTCCCCCCCCCCCACTTGCAATATGTGCCTGCTACAGAAAGAATACAGAAAGAAGCATCCTAATGCTAACATGTATGGCCATCAGAGGACTTCGTCAAAGACCGCATTCTTGACCACTGCTCTGCCAGAACACTGGTGCAAGCTACTTCTCATTCTTCTGCTTGAAAATGGAGATCACTTTGCCTCTTGATTGCTGCCTAATCACATTATTATATCAGGCAATCAGAATTCTATTGCTTTTAGTTATTACATTGCACATGCTCCAGGAAAAGTAATTTCTTCTGTTCATGTATGGCAGCTAACACAGCTTTTCGTCCTTAGATACAGCTGCTACTACACAAACAGAGATATGTTTGTAGGGGCATTTGTACACCTGTTACAATTTGTGATAAAGAAACTGATTTGAGATTCACACAATTCTGCCAGAAAGAAATAAAGAGAAGCCAAGGGAGAGTAGATAGACTCAGGAGAACATTCCTTGAATGATTTTGAATAATGCTTTTACAGTCTTCTAAAATGTTGTTTGCTATTCCTTAGAGCAAATATTTACAGAAATAATAGCAAGATCTGCTGGGAACAGCACAAAATATTCTCAGCATGGTACTGCAAGAACAGTAGGAACTTCCTCAAAGCATTTTTGCATGTACCTCCAGCTAAAGACAGATTGTTTACACTGGAAAGAGCCTCATTTAGGATTTCAAAGAAAATTCATCATCACAAGGCAATACAAGAAGAAACATTCACTGGAGCAGGCAAACATCTCTATTTGCAAGCATTTAGAAGATCATCCTATACTGCAGCATCCAGAAGGGCAGGGCCCAATGCATATAAAGCATTTATGACGGTGATCTGGGCTGTAAATTGGACATCTAGTAGTACACAAATGGAAGGCCAACCATATCCTGGGATTCATCAAAAGAAGTGTGACCAGCAGGACAAGAGAGGTGATTCTCCCCCTGTACTCTGCTCTCACAAGACCCCAACTGGAGTACTGTATCCAGTTCTGGGGCCCCCAACATAAAAAAGACATCAGGTCCAGACGAGGCCACAGAGATGCTCAGAGGGCTGGAGTACATGGGCACAGGCTGCAAGAGTTGGGGTGGTTCAGACTGGAGCAGAGAAAACTCTGGTGAAACCTCAGAGTGGCCTTCCAATATCTGAAGAGGACTACAAGAAAGCTGAGGAAAGACTTTTTATAAGGGTTTGTAGTAGTAGAACAAGGGACAATGGCTTTGAGATGGAAGAGGGGAAATTTAGACTGGAGAATAGAATAGAGTAGAGTTGAGTAGAGTAGAGTAGAGTAGAGTAGAGTAGAGTAGAATAGAATAGAATAGAATAGAATAGAATAGAATAGAATAGAATAGAATAGAATAGAATAGAATAGAATTAACCAGGTTGGATTAGGAAGAAATTCTTGACAGTGAGGGTGGTGACGGACTGGCGCAGGTTGCCCATGGAAGTTGTGGATGTCCCTTCACTGGAAATGTTCAAGGCCAGGATGGATGGGGCCTTGAGCAAGCTTGTCCAGTGAAAGGTGTCCCTGACAACCCATGACAAGAGGTTTGGAAGGTTGGAACTAGATGATCTTTAAGATCCCTTCCAAGACAAACCATTCTAGAAAACTAAGATATTGAATTTCCATATTTCTGCCACATGTGGAAACAAGCCCCATACAAAGAGCAGAAAAAATGCTGCTGGGAGAAGAATCGAATGCTGCCTGCAAGAGCAACAGTTCTGCAGGCCTGCTGATCATGAGGAAACTTCCAATGCAGGTTTACCAGCTAACTGTTGTATTTTGGGACTACAGTGTTGGGGATTCTTGCTGTGGTCCCCTAGCCTGCTCCAGTGCTCAGGAGATACCACAATTCATATGTCTGAAATGCAAGTAGGTCACATTTCAAACTTTTGAGGCTTTCATGAAGCACAGGAAAGCTGGTTGGTAACACATGGGGAGAGCTCGTAAAATAAAACAAAGTTACAGAGTCATAGGTTAGTTTGGGTTGGAAGGGCCTTTCAAAGGTCATCCAGTCCAACCCCTGCATTCAGCAGGGAGATTTCCAGCTTAGAGCCCCAAATAACCTGATGTGGAATGGTTCCAGGGGTGGGGCATCTACCACCTCTCCGGACAACCTGGGCCAGGGTCTCACAACTCTCAGTGTAAAAAATTGCTTCTTTTTTTCTAGTGAGTCTTTCTTTTAGCTTAAGACCATCACCCCTGGTTCTGTCACAACAGGTCCTACCAAAAAGACTGTCCCTATCTTCCTTATAAACCCCCTCCATGATAACACAAGGTCCAAGACCCAAGTGCAGCTTAACAAGCCTGAGGACATTTTGGTGCTACTACCGACACCATTCTACTTCTAAAGCCAGAATACAAAGATGTAACAGCTCCCAATTTTACCTTTTTTTTTCACTTTTCAGTCTGCCTGTTTTCATTTCTACCTTCCTGACCAGTAATTCTAGCCAAGAAATTGATCCCTTATGTGGTGGGGTAGGAAGGTTCCCCCCCAACACACAAAAGAATCCACAGCTAACTCAGCCGGAGAAGCAGATGAAAGCTATATTTACAAGCAGAAATGGAATGCAATGACTATGTACAAAAATATACAGTATATACAGAAATATACAGCAATGTATGTAATACAGGAGACCTTTCCCCAACCCCCCTGCGGCCAGGGGGTTCGGCCTGTTCCCCCCTTCTCCCTCCCTACCTCCCCTTTTTCCCAAAAGGTTTAGAGAGAAAGAGAAAGGAAGGTAATTAAAAGGGTAAAATTCTGTAAAGCTCAAAGCGAATGCAGGTTTTAGTTTTCTTATCTGGTTAGCTCTGTTAATCCAAGGTCATTCCTGCCATGCAAGCTGTTGCTTCAGAGAGAGAAACAGGCCAGCTCACAGTACAGGGAGAAGAAGAGAGACTGCCTGCTCCAGACTGACAGACTAAGCTAAAAAACTTACAGTTGAATTCTACCAATGAAATTGGTTTAGCATATCTTTGTTTTCATTCAAATACTAAACCATTCAGCCAGAGTGTTCAGAAAGTGTCCATTTCTTAAAGGCACAGCCTAAACTGGTCACACCTTATCAGCTTTTCGTGCATGCCCTAAATGAGTTTGGTGTTCATGATGTTTTAGGTAATTAGCCTGGAAGTTGCACACTTCTCCATGAGCCCCTGAGGATAAAACTACTGTTGGGCAGAGCACATGGTCCCCTGCTTGTAGGATGATGCTTTAGTGCAAAGATATCAGACAACAGGTACAGTTCTGCAAATACTAAATTTAAACCCTTTGGTGTGACAAACAGCAAATGATTGAAGTCCAAAGCATCTCCCTCAAGGATGGGAAGAAGGCAAGGCCCGTTCTGCACACATGTTGATAATGTATCAGATATTTTTTTCTTTAAGACAATGATCACCGTGAGGTTGGCAGTTTGTAACTTCATTAGAAGCTGCAGCTGCTGCTTTCATTACTCTGATTAGTTACCTTGAATTGCTTTGTAAAAGACAATTATCATGACAGCTTCCTTATCACAAGGAGGAAGTGGCTCCTCATGGCAGAACCAAATTAGAAAACAAACTAGAGCATGAAATAAGAGGAAGAGAGCGAGTGTGTCAGACACTGCAGAAGCTGGTCACACCTTCCTGGGCTCAAGAATTTTAAATAGCGGTTATCACACTGAAAGGCAGGAAACAGTTGAACCACTGATGCAACTAACCACTAATAGGTGCTAATCAAGTGAAATAATCTGGTAAGGAGGATTTACTTCTCAGAAATTACCCTGCTTTTGAACCCTCCGCTGAAAAAACCCCAATAACTCTGTCAAGTGCCTGGAGCTGCAGTACCACAGGTCAGTGATGTGTGGGATCCCTGCATATTCCCAGGCAGAAAGGGACCTAGGGGTACTGGTTGATAGTAGACTGAACATGAGCCAGCAGTGTGCCCAGGTGGCCAAGAAGGCCAATGGCATCCTGGCCTGTATCAAGAATAGTGTGGCCAGCAGGAACAGGGAAGTCATTCTGACCCTGACCCTGTACTCAGCACTGGTTAGGCCATATCTCAAGTCCTGTGTCCAGTTCTGGGCCCCTCACTTTAGGAAAGATGTTGACTTGCTGGAAGGTGTCCAGAGAAGGGCAACAAAGCTGAGGAGGGGTCTGGAGCACAACCCTGTGAGGAGAGGCTGAGGGAGCTGGGGTTGCTTAGACTGGAGAAGAGGAGGCTCAGGGGAGACCTTATTGCTGTCTACAACTACCTGAAGGGAGGTTGTAGCCAGGTGGGGGTTGCTCTCTTCTCCCAGGCAGACAGCACCAGAACAAGAGGACACAGTCTCAAGCTGTACCAGGGGAAGTTTAGGCTGGATGTTAGGAAGAAATTCTATACAGAGAGAGTGATTGCCCATTGGAATGGGCTGCCCAGGGAGGTGGTGGAGTCACCGTCACTGGAAGTGTTTCGGAAGAGACTGGATGGGGTGCTTGATTACAAAGTGCTGGATGACAGGTTGGACACGATGATCTTGAAGGTCTCTTCCAACCTGGTTAATTCTATTCTATTCTACCCAGCTAGGAGTTTGGGCGTTGTCTGTAGTGATGCCTTTGTCCTTGGGTCTTTGTGAAGGAAATAGGAAGTGCATGGACTTCCCAGACTAGTATTAGCCACAAATGATACACATCCAAAAGTTAAGTCTCTCCTGCAATTTGTCTTTTATAATTTCTGAAATTTAAAATTCCTATTTGAAGTGGCCCAGTTCCAGAACAATTATCCTTCTTCAGCTACAATTCTGATCATTCATATTCCAACAGTGGCAAACACTTCCTCCAAGTGCCTCTTTATTTTTAGCCACTCCGACCTCATATTAACCAAGTTCATTTTTGACATAGATGTCATATTTTGATTAACATTGATCTTGTCTTCCACATTGCTTATGATTTCTCCAGCTATTTCCTTTCACTCCAGTCATTCGATTTCAACTCCAAGGAGTCAATTCAGCTTGCATCTGGTAATTTAATTCCTGTCTTAGCATCTAATTGATACCCAGCTGCTAAAATTCTACAATTTGAAGCTAGCCTGCAGCTTTCTGATGTCACAAGAAAACTCCTAGTCTCAAAACTTCACATGTTGTACCTCTGACTATATCATTCAGGAATAAATCCATTTCTATCTTTCCAGCAGATTCCGCAGCTCTGTCTTACTTGCCTCAATCTGTCTTTCTTTTTCTTTCTTGCGTGTGCAAGTTTAAGAGAAGTGATTTTGTCTCAGGGTTCTGAAGCACCAAATACACAGCATGAAACAGCCTTTGTGCTCAGTGGCTCACAATTAAAATCAGATGAAGAGCAAGCATGAAAGGTAACAATACCAGAGCTTGAAGCAAAGTACAATTAACCACAGAACTTTTTGAGTAGGAGCTGACCTCATTGACACTACCGTCTCTTTCTCCTTACTTGTCTCTCTCTCCAGACTTATGCTTCCTCAGTTCCTGCTTTGCTCTAGCATAGAATCATAGAATTCCTTTTGTTGGAAAAGACCTTTAAGATCATCAGATCCAACCTTTGGCCTAACACCACCATGGTCACCAAATCATGTCCTAGAGTGTCACACCCACAGCTGCCGGGATAGTGACTCCACCACCTCCCTGGGCAGGCTGTTCCAATGCTTGGTGTAACTTAACTTTGTGTTATTTTATTTCTTTGGACACTAAATGTTGCAGAGGTGTTTGACACTAATCCTACCAATGCTGCAAAGACTGGAAAGCTGAGACATCCAGAGGCAAAAAGATGGCTGTTGGTAACCACTCAGGAGCTGGCAGCTTCTCCTTAGTAACTCCAGACTCTTTACACCTGCAGGTGCTATCAGCTCCTCTCCCTCAGGCAGCTGGTGTTGTCTCCTCACAGTTGTTACCCTGATACAAAGTTCATGCTGAGAAAGCTCAGTAGCTTCTCCTTCCCCTCCTTTGCTCCACCTTTAATAGCAGTGTGCCTTGCTGATCAATACTACTTCATCAGCTAGGAACTGTGGCCACAGACAATTCCGCATCTCAATTTTCTGTGGATAGTATGAATAAAAAAAATTTACATTACTAATTACTTTCAGGTTGCAAAGTCAAGCACTAAACAAAGAGGAAGTGCTGGAATTAAACTTGCCTGCAAAACCTAAATTTGGCCCTTTTGTGCATAAGTATCATGATATAGACTTTAATTACATGAAGACAGACTATTTTTTCCACCTCTAAATGCATAGATGTGCAAATTCTCAAGCAGTTGAGTTGATTACAAGTATGCATAATATAAAAGTTCAATAGTCTATTGATATTTAGTCAGATTGCAGAAATTCCACATATTCATTGCAGCAGCTGACTCTATTAGAATACTATGCCAAGAGCTGAACAAATGAAATCAGATTACTGCAAATGAATAGGAACAAACAGCCAGGAAAAATAAATTAATAAATAAAATAGTAGGGCCACAGGAAAAAAACAGCATGGTGAATACTAGACAAATGAATTAGTTTCAGCTGAAACAAAGCAAGAATTCTACAGCAGCCCACAAATAATTTGCCACAGCAACCCCATGCAGTGCTACAGGCTGGGGTCAGAGTGGCTGGAGAGCAGCCAGGCAGAGAGGGACCTGCGGGTACTGGTCGATGGGAGGCTGAACATGAGCCTGCAGTGTGCCCAGGCACCCAAAAGGGCCAATGGCATCCTGGCCTGCATCAGGAACAGTGTGGCCAGCAGGAGCAGGGAGGTGATTCTCCCCCTGTATGCTGCACTGGTGTGACCATTTTAGGCTGCGCCTTTAAGAAAGGGACAGTTGCTGGAACACTCTGGCTGAATGTTTTGAAAAACATTCAGATATTCTAAACGAATTTCATTGGTAGATTGGTAGAATGCAACTTTGAGTTTTAGTTCAGTTTGAATTTCAGTTCAGTTCTGTCTGTTCCTGTTGGCCTGTTTCTGTCTCTCTCTGAAGCAACAGCTGCTGGACGGAGTCGACCTTGAATTAACAAAGCTAACCAGATAAGAAAACTAATTCTTGCACACGCTATGAGCTAACAGAACTTCCTCCTTAATTGCCTTTTTCCCTCTCTCTAACCCTTTTTGGGAAAAAGGGAGGTAGGGAGAGAGGGGGGGTACAGGATGGGGGGACCCTCCTGGCTGGAGGAGGGAAAAGGTCTTCTGTATTACGTTCATTGCTGTATATTTCTGTATATATTGTAAATACTGTATATTGTGTACATATTCACTCCATTTCATTCTGCTTGTAAATACAGCTTATTCATTCATCTGCTTCTCCCACTGAGTTAGCTGTGGTTTCTTTGTGTGTGCGTGTGGGAGAACTTTCTCTCACCACCACAACTGGTTAGGCCACACCTTGAGTACTGTGTCCAGTTCTGGGCCCCTCAGTTTAGGAAGGATGTTGGGATGCTGGAACGTGTCCAGAGAAGGGCAAGAAAATTGGTGAGGGGTTTGGAACACAAGCCCTATGAGGAGAGGCTGAGGGAGCTGGGGTTGCTTAGACTGGAGAAGAGGAGACTCAGGGGTGACCTTCTTGCTCTCTACAACTCTGTGAAGGGAGGTTGTAGACAGGAAGATGTTGGTCTCTTCTCCCAGGCAGCCAGCACCAGAACAAGAGGACACAGTCTCAGGCTGCACCAGGGGAGGTTTAGGCTGGATGTTAGGAAGAAGTTCTATACAGAGAGAATGATTGCCCATTGGAATGGTCTGCCCATGGAGGTGGTGGAGTCACCTTCATTGGAGGCGTTCAGGAGGAGACTTGATGGGGTGCTTGGTGCCATGGGTTAGTTGTTTAGGTGGGTTGGATTGGTTGATAGGTTGGACGTGATGGTCTTGAAGGTCCCTTCCAACCTGGTCTATTCTATTCTATTCTATTCTATTCTATTCTATTCTATTCTATTCTATTCTATTCTATTCTATTCTATTCTATTCTATTCTTTTTCCCTAGTCCCAGTCAAATAGACTAATCAGCACAGTGACCACTTTATATTGGATAACTCCAGAGACTAAACCATAAAACGGGGTCAAAGTATATGTTTGAAATACACAGAAAATATTAGAGGCGACATCTTGGCCTGTAGGTCTTCTTCTGGCTGAAGAAAAAATAGAAAAGGTTAATTTCAAGGTTAGAACTAACCTTGTTCTATTTTTTTCCCCAGAGCCCAAAGCGGAGCTCATGGCCAACATGTCACCTCTAATATTCTTTGCTATCTCGACTGTGAGTTTTATATTAACATTTTCTCTTAAATTTTGCAGTCAGCTTGCTAATGCAGTGTGGACTTAGTTGCAGTGTGAAGAAGCTTGGCTTGATCTTCTTTTAAGCTCTGGTCAACTAAGCATAGGAGCTGGTAAATGTTGATGGCAACGGTAGCACTCTTTTACACTTCAAGAGTGAAACAGGGCAGAGCTCAACTGATATAAGCTACCTCTGGACAGGAACAGGAGCAAAGCAGGGAAAGGTTTTATTATTTCTGGATTTATTTCTCTTTTTAATACCCAAAGGAAATACAGAAAACATTTTCAGTTAGTACTGGAGAAGTGGGTAGAGGTTTCTTTCTCTGGGTGCTGCATGTACTACCTCAGCAACTGATGCAGAGTCTGGATCTCTCTTAGTTTGCTGGGAAAAAAATAGAGACCAGACTTCAAAATATGACCTGGCAAATGTTATCCATCACAAACATTGTATAACTCATAGGATAAGATTGATTTAATCTTCAAGCCAATTTAAAGCAAATCCACATTTCCTTTCATAGCTCACTTCCCTCATACTTCTTTTGCCACTCTAACTCCTAAGTTTATTCTCTCCAGCTTGGTTTGTTCACTCTACTTCCAGAGTCAACTTCACTACTCCTCCTCTGGAACAGAGGCTTTTGGAAAAGTGCTCTGTGTGCCTGGTAATTCACTGTAGATGAATTTCCCCTGCATCTGCCTGCCATCTTGGTATTTTTCACTTTAAGTATTTCTGTGTGGGAAGCTCTGAAGTCACAAGGCACACTGGTGTGTATGGTTTCTTTGGGAGGACTCTACTTGCAGAGAAGGGCTCTACTCTGTAGTTTTATAGTTCAAATGAAGGTGCACAGTAGTTTCAGGCTGGACTTCGGTGTAGGACATGGGTGAAGGTGAGGAACAAAGAGAGATTTGGTGGGAACAAATTAGAAACACTATGTAGAAGTAAGAAAATTATCTGTGCAGAGTATGAAGGTAGCTTAAAAATAAACTCAATCCTGTTCGGCTCATGCCCCTCTAGTCATACATTGAGACAAATTCTATTGATTTGGTTTTCATTCTGAGTAACATGATAAAACCTTGGCTTAAATCAACCAGTAAGAGGCATTAACAGCTATCCTGCTGCTTCTCCATAGTGCAATACAATAAACCAGGTTGGAAGAGACCTTCAAGATCATCGCGTCCAACCTATCAACCAGTCCAACCCACCCAAACAACTAGATCATGGCACCAAGCACCCCATCAAGTCTCCTCCTGAACACCTCCAATGAAGGTGACTCCACCACCTCCATGGGCAGTGCACTCCAATGGGCAATCACTCTCTCTGTATAGAACTTCTTCCTAACATCCAATCTAAACCTCCCCTGGTGCAGCTTGAGACTGTGTCCTCTCGTTCTGGTGCTGGCTGCCTGGGAGGAGAGACCAACCTCTGCCTGTCTACAACCTCCCTTCAGGTAGTTGTAGAGAGCAATAAGGTCATCCCTGAGTCTCCTCTTCTCCAGGCTAAGCAACCCCAGCTCCCTCAGCCTCTCCTCATAGGACTTGTGTTCCAAACCCCTCACCAACTTCGTTGCCCTTCTCTGGACATGTTCCAGCAAGTCAACATAGTTTCATGGTCTAGGAAAAATACCTTACGTGTTGTAGTTGCATGGTTCATGACTCATGACTTCAGTTCCTGGACATGTCATTTCCACATTCAAACCTATTAATAATGAGTCCTCATAAAACCTGGAGAGTATCTCTCAGGATGTGCTATTGTTCTGTACTTGGCTACGCTGTAGAAATGAGAGGTGCTCTCTGGGCAGCCCAGCAGTGCTGATTTCAGTTCCAGTTATCTCATGTTATCTTAAAGCTGGAGATACTTGAGGACACACCCCTTTCAGCCAGCAGAGATGCCCAAATAACTACTTCCCACTTAAATTCTACAAGTTTCTCTGAGCACCAGGTTTACTTATATAAAACTCTAGCAAGGTTTTTAGTAATGGCCTGTTGTCTTTTGCTTAAAATTTCTTCTATGCCAGTACATTCAGTTATGTGAGGATACACAGGAAAGCAGCCCAGAGCAGAGAGACTTGGGGGTGCTGGTGGACGAGAAGCTCAACAGGAGCTCTCAATGTGCACTTGCAGCCCGGAAAGCCAATCAGATCCTGGGCTGCATCAGGAGAAGTGTGGCCAGCAGGTCAAGGGAGGTGATTCTCCCCCTCTGCTCAGGTCTGGTGAGACTCCACCTGGAGTACTGCCTCCAGTTCTGGAGTACTGCCTCCAGTTCTGGAGCCCCTATTACAGAAGGGATGTGGATGTGCTGGAGCGTGTCCAGAGAAGGGCCACGAGGATGAGCAGAGGGCTGGAGCACCTCTCCTGTGAGGACAAACTGAAGGAGTTGGGGCTGTTCAGTCTGGGGAAGGCTCCGAGGAGACCTCATTGTGGCCTTCCAGTATCTGAAGGGGGCCTACAGGAAGGCTGGGGAGGGACTTCTCAGGCTATCAGGTAGTGATAGGACTAGGGGGAATGGAATGAAGCTGGAGGTGGGGAGACTCAGGCTGGACGTAAGGAGGAAGTTCTTCCCCATGAGAGTGGTGAAGCCCTGGAATGGGTTGTCCAGGGAGGTGGTTGAGGCCCCGTCCCTGGAGGTGTTTAAGCCCAGGCTGGATGAGGCTCTGGCCAGGCTGATCTAGTGCAGGGTGTCCCTCCCCATGGCAGAGGGGTTGGAACTAGATGATCCTTGTGGTCCCTTCCAACCCTGACTGATACTACGATACTATAATTTCACACAGGACTCCACATCCCACCTCATTCAAAATCTGCTGTGCGTAGTAGAGTGTCCCGTTTGGAAAGCATAGCACCACTGAACCTCTGACAGCAGTGTCACTGGCATTTGCCGTGGCATTTTACAGTGCATCATGATGGCCTGCAGGATTGCTTGAGCCAACACTACTCATTGCATGACCAAATGCTGTGCTATGTGTAAAATACAAAGCACAGTGCAGTCTGTGTCCCTGAGCCAAACTGTTTGTGGTTGGAGCATTTACTTGTCCAGCTCTGGTGTGGGATACTCAGTCTTCATGTCAAATTACAGAATGGAGACTTCTGCTAATTTTTCTGTTACATCAGAAAGTCAAGGAGAATTTCATGTTGCAAATACTTCTTGTGGCTTACAGACTAGAGTGTACAAATATAGTCCACAGGAAAAAAAAAAATCCTACAGGGCAAAGCTGTCAAAAACAGTGTCACTCCCCTGTGAGAGGCTGAGCCATGGACAAGGAATGCCAAGGGCATAGCTGGGCCTCCATGTGCTACTAGGGGAATTATCTGGTGCAATAAAGGGCAGAACAAAAGTGATGAAGGTCAGGGCACTAACATTAAACCTTGCTACCCAACAATGCTTCTATCAAACAGAAATATTTGATGACCCTCCCAGTGAAGCCTTACAGCTGTGCTGTTTTGGAGTGTGACGTGTTGGGAAGAGCAGCATAAATCAGCTAACAGCAATCCACTGACAGAGGGATTCTTTCTTTCTCAGGGGTGACAAAGCAAGAGCAGGAAACAGAGAAATTTAGCTGTGTAAGAGAAGAATCAGGTTCATGGCAGAGACAGAGCCAGGTCTGCTCTATTAGCAGTCTGACACATGAGTTTCTGTGATTGAAGCACAACTTTATGACTCTTGGAAGAATTCTTACTCTTTTTTAAAGAAACTGGAACGAAGACTGAAGGTCACAGAAGATGGGATGACTGCAGGGTTTTATTATCGTCTTAAAGCTTCAGTTCTAACTTAGGTTTCCAGCGACTGTTAAGTTCATTACAGCAAGAGATAGAGAATGGTTTAGGTTGGAAAAAACCTTTACCATCTTCAAATGCAGCCATTCTCTAGCATTCAAGGGACAGATCTGGCTCAGTCAGGAGCAAGCGCATGTTGGCATGTCATTGCACATCATTGCAGTAGATACCATGTTGGCAATCTCACTAGAGACCCCTAGCAGTAAGCTGGCTGTGGACCCATGTCACAGCCTCTTGGCAAAGCAATTCCAAAGACTCACCAGCCCTAATCCCAAAGCACCACCTATAATGCAAAAGGAAACTTAGCTGCTCCTTTACTTGTGCTTTCTTTAAAAAGTAATAATTAAAGAACAGTCAGAAAGAGCTTCCAATTGGTTTCTTCACCCTATCACAGTATCACCAAGGTTGGAAGAGACCTCAAAGATCATCAAGTCCAACCTGTCACCACAGACCCCATGACTAGACCATGGCACCAAGTGCCACATCCAGTCCCCTCTTGAACACCTCCAGGGATGGTGACTCCACCACCTCCCCAGGCAGCACATTCCAATGGCCAATGACTCTTTTTGTGAAGAACTTTCTCCTCACCTCCAGCCTAAACTTCCCCTGGTGCAGCTTGAGACTGTGTCCTCTTGTTCTGGTGCTGGTTGCTAGAGAGAAGAGACCAACCCCTTCCTGGCTGCAACCACCTTTCAGATAGCTGTAGAGAGCAATGAGTTCTCCCCTGAGCCTCCTCTTCCCCAGGCTAAACAACCCCAGCTCCCTCAGCCTCTCCTCACAGGGCTGTGCTCAAGGCCTCTCCCCAGCCATGTTGCCCTTCTCTGGACACATTCAAGTGTCTCGATGTCCTTCCTAAACTGAGGGGCCCAGAACTGGATACAGTAGGTTGATTGCACAGAATCATAGACTCTCAGAATTGTTTCGGTTGCAAAAGACCTCTAAGATCACCATGTTTAACCATCATCTGTCATTTTAATTTCATCTGATGTTATGACTGCCTCCTGTGATCATTTCAATTCATGAATCACCAGGCAGGGAATGAAAAGCTCTGTGTTCCAGCACGAGAAGCAGCCATTGTGGAAGGCATTGCTGCAGAGGAGGAGTAGCTTGGGCCTATCCACTGAAATGATGATTTTCGATCACATTTGTAAAACATTTCATGTTTTCCAAGAAAAGGGTGAGATGTAGCAAATAGTGTGGAGTTTAAAGACATGAGGTCAAAAGGATGAAGAAGAGAATATCTTAAGTATTGCCAGGTGCTGTTACTTGTAACTTACGACTCGTGGTTTGTCTGTGGATCCGAGATTTCACCATGCAGACCCAAAGGCTGACATTCAATCTTCTCTATTATATTGCAGCAGGAAACCTATTTTATTACTGTTCCAAGACAACAGTTCACAGAGCTTTCCTAACTAGCTGAGGATGACATTTTTAAAGGGTTGACAAGTGCAGTAAAATACACCCCCAGCTCTAAAACTCAGGCAAGACTGCATCAGAAATGTGGGAAAAACAAGTATGAGATTAAAAACATGAAGGAAAAGGGCTATTACTCAACTTAGCTTCAGCTTTACCCTCCCAAAGTTCCATTAGATGTGAAGAGCAACATGCTACACTTGTGCAAGTGCAGGGTAGGCTGCAGTCATGTGGTGGGTTAACGCCCTTTTCTGAAAACAAAGAAACAAAGCAGGGGGAGGCTTGCAGGTACTTTTCACTCCCTGCAGGGCATTTCTCCCCTGGAAAGCTGAGTCTGTTCTACTCCCCCACCCTGCCCAGCTAGGGTATGAAAAGCAGGACATCGTAGCTGTTGGCCCCTTTTTCTGGCTCCTGCCTCTGCTGGATGAGAGCTACTGCAGCTGCCCTCCTGCTCCTCTGCCACATGGTCGGACCTGATCCTTCTCCCTGCTGCCTCTGTGCTTGCTCAGAGAAAGGTTGGTTTTGTATTATTCTCTTGTTTTTGTCCCCCTCCCATCCATCCCTGTTCCTTGCCCTTGTGAATCTTTTCCTGTTATTGTTATATATATATATTGTTTAAAGACAGCTCTTTACCTCTCTACTTCATAGCTGACTCCAAATTATTGTTTGGTGGATTTGCTCCTTCCTTTTCTCCCCTCTCTGTTGGGAGGGAGGAGGGGGAAGTGGGGGAGAGGTTCTCAGCCTTGCCCCCACCTGAGCTCTTAACTTCCAGTTAAGGCTCAAACCACCACAAGTCATTACATTGCCTACAGCACACACTTCATGAAACTAGCACAAGTTGCTATACCCAGAGCTAAATCAGATTTACTGTCACCCAGCAAAATCTGTTTGGAATAATCTTCTCTCTGAAGAACACATCTAGCTACAATTGCATGGCATCTACAGTACCTCAGTCTGTGAGGAATAAAAGCACAATTACTAACAATTTTCCTCTGAGGAAATAGTTTTTGGAACACATATTTTTGAAAACAGAGGGGGCTTGTTTTCAGTGCTGTTCAGATGAGGACATGTCAAGGGCTACACACCAACTTTCCTAGCTGAACACAGAGATAGTTACATTTCTTCTCAAGACTTGTACATATCACATCAGTACTGCAGCACATCTTAGCTCAGTCTCCGTACCCCTGTTCCACAGAGCAGCCAACATGTTCATTGTTAGTTTTTCTAAAGAAAGCAGCACCTCCAGTTTCTATCCCAATCATATCACAGCACAAGTGCCTTAAAGCTAATGTGAAGGGTTTCCTAGCAACAGCACTAAGCCTGCTGGGAATTATCCTGCTACTGATTTTTGCATTGATAGTTTGATTCCTAAGGATGCTTTGTATAATGAAGGACACTGTTAACCCTGTTTTCCTACCTCAGATTTAATTAATGGCTTTACTGCAGTGAAAGTCACTGCTTCCCAAGATTTCTAAGTAATTTATGAGCTCCCCTAGGGCATTTGGGAGCAACATATAGAATAGAATAAGGTAGAATAGAATAGCATAGAATAGCATAGCATAGCATAGCATAGCATAGCATAGCATAGCATAGCATAGAAGAATAGAATAGAATAGAATAGAATAGAATAGAATAGAATAGAATAGAATAGAATAAACCAGGTTGGAAAAGACCTCCAAGATCATTGAGTCCAACTTATCACCCAACACTGTCTAATCATCTAAACCATGGCACCAAGCACCCCATCCAGTCTCTTCTTAAACATCTCCAGTGATGGTGACTCCACCACCTCCCTGGGCAGCACATTCCACTGGCCAATCTCTTTTCTAAGAAGAACTACTTCCTAACATCCAGCCTAAACCTGCCCTGGTGCAGCTTGAGACTGTGTCCTCTTGTTCTGCAGCTGGGTGCCTGGGAGAAGAGACCAACCCCCTCCCTTCAGGTAGTTGTAGACAGCAATAAGGTCTCCTCTGAGCCTCCTCTTCTCCAGGCTAAGCAACCCCAGCTCTCTCAGCCTCTCCTCATAGGGCTGTGCTCCAAACCCCTCCCCAGCTTTGTTGCCCTTCTCTGGACACCTTCCAGCAAGTCAACATCCTTCCTAAAGTGAGGGGCCCAGAACTGGACACAGGACTCAAGGTGTGGCCTAAGCAGTGCTGAGTACAGGGTCAGAATGACCTCCCTGTTCCTGCTGGCCACACTGCTCCTGATACAGGCCAGGATGCCATTGGCCTCCTTTGCCACCTGGGCACACTGCTGGCAATGGGTCCTTCAGAAGAACCACAAGTTTCAAACAAACAGAATCGGGAGATCTTATTGATCCTCTCAGATCTAGGCAGAACTCTCTACTTACAGTGAAACTGCCACCGGGTGTGACTTCTGAGTTCACAGAACAGCAATTGCAATCTCTGCTTGTGACTTTTGGAAAGCCTCTATCGATAGCCACTATGTGTAACAGTTGTGTACTATGTTTACCTGCCAATCAGAGAACTGTGAAAGAAAGTATTAGCACAACTCAGTGTCCAAAATCCAACACACAAGAACTTGAACTAGTTGGACAGCAAACAATAAGCTTATTTAGAGGAGGAAGCACTAGAGGTTAGTAATAATTTCAAGTTAACAGGATTGCTCCAGGGACACTTGAACTCCATGATAATGATTTTATGGGGCTTATCAGAACTGCTCCACAGTAACAACAGTCTTACAATAAGTGTAGGGCACTGGAACTGGATATTGATGTAGAAATAAATTTAAGTCAGGCCTGAAGGCAAGGACAAATAATTTGTGTCTTCAACAAACCAGATTGTTCTTGGACTAAGAACTAGCGAATTCACCCTGCACCAGCCCTAATGCAGAGCCATTTCAAAGACACTGAAGACCTGTTGAAGAGCCATCACTGAGTTGATGAGTGGGCTCTTTATTCCTTTTGTCTCTGATGGTGTGAAAAGTCATAGTTGTTGAGATAAAGGTTAGTATTAAGGTTAAGATACAAAACATGGACAAAAGTCCGGTGGTCTCAGTTACCACTGCTCACAAAAGAAGTCATAGAAGTGGCCTCAGTTTGTGCCAGGGCAGGTTTAAGTTGGATATGAGGAACAATTCCTTCCCCAAAAGGGTTGTTAAGCCCTGGAACAGGCTGCCCCAGAGCAGTGGTGGAGCCCCACCCCTGGAGGGCTTGAAAAGAGGTACAGATATTTCAAGTGTTTCAATAAGGTTGGAAAAGACCTCAGAGATCATCAAGTCCAACCTATTACCCAACACCTCATGACTAACTAAACCATGGCTTCAAGTGCCACATCCAATCCCCTCTTGAACAACTCCAGGGTTGGGGACTCCACCACCTCCCTGGGCAGCACATTCCAATGTCCAATGACTCTTTCTGGGAAGAACTTTCTCCTCACCTCGAGCCTAAACTTCCCCTGGTGCAGCTTGAGACTGTGTCCTCTTGTTCTGTTGCTGGTTGCCTTGGAGAAGAGACCAAGCCCCATCTTTCTACAACCTCCTTTCAGGTAGTTGTAGAGAGCAATGAGGTCTCCCCTGAGCCTCCTCTTCTCCAGGCTAAACAATCCCAGCTCCCTCAGTCTCTCCTCATAGGGCTTATGCTCAAGACCTCTCACCGGCTTTCTTGTTCTTCTCTGGACACGTTCCAGCATCTCAATGTCCTTCTTAAACTGAGGGGACTGAAAAGTTATAGAACTGCAAATAACCTGCAAGATGATAAGTAGATCCTAGAACTATGTCCGTCTTTATGCTAGAGCAAAACTTTAGGACATCCATAGCTCTGCATCTTATAGTGACTGTTCACATAAGAGGCAGCTTCATATCAGAAGTTAGGAGGCTTCTTTTATTCAATTTTGAATCTACTGATGTTCATCTCTTTCATCAACCAGGATTTTTAAGGCCCTGCAGCTGATAGCAGGTACTTGAATATGTGCACAGACAAGGCCTGAGAGCTAGACAGTATCTGAAGAGTCACAATTATAAGAGGACTCTGGTTAGAGCTTTAGTGCCACAGGCCAAAGCCTATGGTTCGGTTTGCATTACTTTGTGCTACCCTGTCAAATGTAATTCCTGGGTGGCTACCATGCTCCTGATCCAAGATTCAGGCTATGGACAATTGCCCACACCCTCCTCTCAAGCTGATATCAGACTGCATAATTTAAAGAGTATTCCAAACCAAAAAGCCCAAAGGATCCAGTACAAGACTGGCTTTGTGACAGCAGAGATGTAAGTATTGTTTGATGGGAAGTGGAATCATAGAATGCATTGGTTTGGAAGGGACTCTCAGAAGTCATCTTGCCCAATTCCCTTGCAGTGAGCAAGCACATCTCTAACTACATCAGGTTGCTCAGGGCCCCATCAAATTTGTCCTTCTATATCTCCAGGGATGGGGTCTTGTTGCAGTTTGGGCTGGGTGCCCCCTGCTTCCTGTGTCCAGAGGTCCAGCCCAGTGGGTGGACACAGGAAATTGGGTATTTCTACCATAATTCTCTGCACCACTATAAGATCCAGTGCGAGGTCTAAGCACCTCCTCTTTCTTCCTCGCCGTCGCCCGGTAATGGGGGAGTTGTTGTCTCCCAGCCATGGGCCTGGCTAGGCCCAAGGCCACGGGGGATGGGCAGTCTCAGATCTGGCCAGCTGAGACTAGCCTAGCAGTGGGGAGGGGGGAAGAAGGAGCCCTGGGGGTCTTGGATGTACCCCCAGGTGGGGATGGGATTATCTTGGGACTGTTTTGGGATTTCTTTTGTCACTCTGCTTTTGGCTTTCTGTAAAGATTCACCGCTTTTCCTTAAACTTTCCATCACTTTTGCAATCCGTTTTGTTTTGAGTTGTTTTATTCTGCCCGTGGTGGGGAGGGTTTGGAGGGGGCTGCCTAACCCATCACATTATTGGTAGCAGAGGATGGTTGTGGTGGGGAGGGGGTCTGCCCTCAACCCCTTTGCACTCCTGGCGAGCCAGGCAGGAGTAGGAGTTTGTTATTGTGACCACTTTGCAGATCGGATTGCAAAAAACGGAGAGTTTAAATTCAGTTCTGGGCGTCGGTTTGGGTTTTGGAAGTTGGGGTCAAGTTTTGTTGTTGGGGCGATTGTGTGAATTCTTGTGGATTGCAGGGGGACACCTGGTGCGTGGCCGATGGCACGGAGCCCTCTCCTGCTCTTCCATGCAGGGGTGGTTCCTGACCATCGGAATTGGGGTACCGCTTAAGAACGCGGGACCTGCCCTTCCTCCACCCTTTGCTCTCTGCGGGCGGTAGAAGCGGCGGGGAGTGAAGCAGGGGAGGGGCAGCGGCGAGCAGATCAGGATCGGGCCCGTTTTCGCTGCGGGAAAGAGCCAGCCGTGGCGAGCGGGCGAGCCCAGCTCCCAAAACTCAGGAGGGCGAACGGGGACCCCAGCTGCAAAGCCGTTCTCAAGGGCTCTGGGAACGCGTTTATGGCTTTCGCTGGAGGAGCCGTTTGAATGCCCGAGGGGTGGAGGCGATTTTGATTCTGTACCGCGGCGATAGAGGCGGCCGGACCTCTGCTGTATGCTCGGGCTGCGGCGGCGGTGGCCTCGGCCGTGCGCTCGGAGTAGCGACGGCGGCCCCCGGCCGGCTACTCGGGCTGCGGTGGCGGCGGGCCTGGCCGTGCCCTCGGAGCGCCGGCCCCGGCCCCGGCCCCAGCCGTGCGCTCGGGCTGCAGTGGGGCCGGTCCTAGTCTCTTCCCTGATTACTTTTCGGACCAGTTCTGAAAATGGCGCCGAGCACCTGGCTCCACCTCCCTTCTTCTCAGTAGGTTGTGGTGCAGTCCCTCCCCTTCCGGGGCGGGGAGTTGTGTAGCTGAATGCTTGTCACGGCTTGGTATGCGAACGCCCAGAGGGGGCGGTGTATCATCTGTGACATGCATTTGTGTAGCCTCGGGCCGCGGCTGGAAGCGGTCAGCACTGGGCTTGGGATAGGTCCGTGCAGGGTTGAGGAAGGCTCAGTGTGCTATTTTCCTGGAGGGTGGAGAAGCAGTTAGAGCTTGATTGCTCTGACTGGCTTGCCCCAGGGGTGGAAATATGCCACTGAGTAAATGGAGATGGAAATAGAAGTTAGTTGAGAAGTTGTGAGGCTCTTTTCCAGGTGGCCAGGATGTCCACCGGATCCATGAAGAACTTGCACCGCAGAAGAGTGAACTCTGCATCGCTGGGTGGTTCCATTAGATGAGAGAAGAACTGGAATGGACTGACACTTGACCCTGACTGAGAGAGACTGTTTGGGTGGACGCCCAGATGAAGATATGGACTTCGCCGGACATGTCATCGGAAGAGTTCTGATTTGATGATATGTTTGGGGTGCAGAGATTATGGTATGAAATAAGGGGTGGCATGTTGCAGTTTGGGCTGGGTGCCCCCTGCTTCCTGTGTCCAGAGGTCCAGCCCAGTGGGTGGACACAGGAAATTGGGTATTTCTACCATAATTCTCTGCACCACTATAAGATCCAGTGCGAGGCCTAAGCACCTCCTCTTTCTTCCTCGCCGTCGCCCAGTAATGGGGGAGTTGTTGTCTCCCGGCCATGGGCCTGGCTAGGCCCAAGGCCACGGGGGGATGGGCAGTCTCAGATCTGGCCAGCTGAGACTAGCCTGGCAGTGGGGAGGGGGGGGACGAAGGAGCCCTGGGGGTCTTGGATGTACCCCCAGGTGGGGATGGGATTATCTTGGGACTGTTTTGGGATTTCTTTTGTCACTCTGCTTTTGGCTTTCTGTAAAGATTCACCGCTTTTCCTTTAAACTTTCCATCACTTTTGCAATCCGTTTTGTTTTGAGTTGTTTTATTCTGCCCGTGATGGGGAGGGTTTGGAGGGGGCTGCCTTAACCCATCACAGGTCTCCACCACCTCTCTGGACAACCTGTTCCACTACTTCATTACCTTCATTATAAAGAACTTCCTCCTAACATGGAAGGAGCTTCCTCCTAATAACCAGTGAGGTCATCCCCTAATTCCACTTGGGAGTCAATTAATTTCTATGGAAAACCACAGATTATCTGTGACCTTAAACCTGATTCACAGACACTGAAGTTCTGATCTCTATATCTCTCCACATAGATTTCAGCTCCCTCCACTCCCCAAATTCATGACAGGTTTTCCTTCCTGCCTTCACACGGGGTGGTGGGCACACAAGGGCAACAAGGTTGGGGAGGGGTTTGGAACACAAGCCCTATGAAGAGACGCTGAGGGAGCTGGGGTTGCTTAGCCTGGAGAAGAGGAGACTGAGGGGTGACCTTATTGCTCTCTACAATCACCTGAAGGAGGTTGTAGCCAGGCAGAGGTTGGTCTCTTCTCCCAGGCAGCCAGCACCAGAACAAGAGGACACAGTCTCAAGCTGCACCAGGGGTGGTTTAGACTGGATGTTAGGAAGAAGTTCTATACAGAGAGAGTGATTGCCCATTGGAATGGGCTGCCCATGGAGGTGGTGGAGTCACCTTCATTGGAGGTGTTCAGGAGGAGACTTGATGGGGTGCTTGGTACCATGATCTAGTTGTTTGGGTGGGTTGGATTGGTTGATAGGTTGGACGCGATGATCTTGAAGGTCTCTTCCAACCTGGTTTATTGTATTGTATTATTGTATTGTATTGTTTTGGTTTTGGAACCTCACACCTAGCTTCAGGGAAGGCAAACTCCCAAGGTTGCAATCTCCAGCCCAACTAGCACCCTTCACTCTATTTCCCCCTCCAGAAGCAGCTCTCTCTAACAAATCAATCCCAAACAGAACAAGCTGCTTAAAAATTATCATTTTGAACAAATATTTCCAGCCGCCCACCAAACACCGTGTGAAAAAAGCAAACTTTCAATAAACAGAAAGTAGATTATTGTTCTCAAATGACAGCTTTCATGCTGTTTATCCCAAAGAATCCTCAGAGCTTATGTAGTGTGAAGTAAATTTGCCACTGGTTAAAAATGTAAATTCTTTAAATACATAAAACCCTAATGAAAAAAGCTTGTAACATTTCCCTTCTCCTGATTCCCACATCTCTCTTTTTATCTTCCTAGAAGAAGATGCTGATTATAATTACAGTGGGGAATAAAATGTGGGCTTGATTTTGTGTTTGAGAAAATTTGGAAAGTAAAATGGGCTCTTGGTGTATGCATGTGCTTCCACACATTCCTGCATATATGGATTGTTTCATGGCATTTAAAGACTTTCCTTTTAATGCACGGAGTACATCTCACATTTAAATGCAAACCCTTTGTAGAAAGGGCACAAAAGAAAGTCTGCCAATGGAGATGAGAGAGAAAAGTTGCTCTGAGATTCCACCACCTTTCAAATGCTCTCCAGAAAAAGTGGAATGCAAAACACATGGCCTGACTCTGCCTTTCTGGTGAAACAATGAAGACTGCAAGATCAGTGCCACAGTCTGTCCCTTCAATACAATACAATACAATACAATACAATACACCAGGTTGAAAGAGACCTTCGAGATCATCGCGTCCAACCTATCAACCAATCCAACCCACCTAAGCAACTAACCCATGGCACCAAGCACCCCATCAAGTCTCCTCCTGAACACCTCCAATGAAGGTGACTCCACCACCTCCATGGGCAGCCCATTCCAATGGGCAATCACTCTCTCTGTATAGAACTTCTTCCTAACATCCACTCTAAACCTCCCTGGCGCAGCTTGAGACTGTGTCCTCTTGTTCTGGTACTGGCTGCCAGGGAGAAGAGACCAACCTCTGCCTGGCTACAACCTCCTTCAGGTGATTGTAGAGAGCAATAAGGTCACCCCTCAGTCTCCTCTTCTCCAGGCTAAGCAACCCCAGCTCCCTCAGCGTCTCTTCATAGGGCTTGTGTTCCAAACCCCTCACCAACTTCCTTGCCCTTCTCTGGACACCTTCCAGCATCTCAACATCCTTCCTAAACTGAGGGGCCCAGAACTGGACACAGGACTCGAGGTGTGGCCTAACCAGTGCAGTGTACAGGGGCAGAATGACCTCCCTGCTCCTGCTGGCCACACTGTTCCTCATGCAGGCCAGGATGCCATTGGCCTTCTTGGCTGCCTGGGCACACTGCAGGCTCATGTTCAGCCTCCCATCGACCAGTACCCGCAGGTCCCTCTCTGCCTGGCTGCTCTCCAGCCACTCTGACCCCAGCCTGTAGCACTGCCTGGGGTTGCTGTGGCCAATGTGCAGAACCCGGCACTTGGATGTGTTCAGTCTCATGCCCTTGGACTGTGCCCATCTGTCCAGCCTGTTGAGGTCCCTCTGCAAAGCCTCTCTGCCCTCCAGCAGATCAACTCCTGCCCCCAGCTTGGTGTCGTCCGCAAATTTAGTGATGATGGAGTTGATGCCCTCATCCAGATCATCCTGCTCATGGTTAGAGGATCATCAATGTGGGGTCAGCTGTGGTCAGGTCAGAGCATGCTACAACTGGTGCTTAGTCTCCACAGCCTCAGAGGCAGGGAATGCAAGCTCAGGTCTGAAGGCACACACTTAACCAAGATTCAGAATTGCCCTGGGTCCCAGTGTTTGCTAGTTAAGTGGACTGGTTTCAGAACTTAAAAAAAAACAAGCAAACAAACACAGAATTACAACCCCCCACTAGGATTTCCCATTCTGCATGTTGCTCATAGAAGGGAGGAGCTCAAAGTGAAGCTAATAGACATACTAATAGCTTGCTGAGTGAGAGCTGGATGGAGTTCTTTGAGAGGTGTGGATGAAGCACTTCAAATGTCCATGGCAGTCTTAGGTTGACAGCTAGACACAGTGATCTTAGAGGGCTTTTCCAACTGAAGCAATTCAGTGATCCATGAAAAGTTGGCAATTTGGACCCATCAAATGTCATTCCTCTACAAGAGCAGCTCACTACTTCAGCTCACAGAGTGTCTACTGCACAAAGAGAACAGGTAGATGTGGGATTTCTGAATACTGGGTTAGCTTTAAAAGCATTTGATGATCTCTCCCATAAGAATTATTCCCTTCTAACCATAGAAACATGATCAGTGCAGAACCCATGAGCAGCCTGCCTAAGTCCTTTAACAGATAGCCACAGGACCAGTATAAATCAAGTGTGCAACACACAAGTTGTGAGCCTAAGAAGGCTCTCCCAGATAGAGTAGCAGGTGCAATGTGCTAGACTTAGGACATACACACCACCAAGACCTACATATGCAAGCCCAGCAGAGCCAGCATGCAGGCACAGGCACCAGAAGTTCGGCACAGCCAGGACACAGGAGCCATGTGTGCATACCAGGCAACAAATAGAGAATCCTGCCTGCAGTGGTAATCCCAGTGTTCACTGGGATGGGAGCCTTTCCAAAGTATCCTGAGATCATCCTAATGTGTTGGGGTAGATGCAAGTATAATCTTTAGATGTGCAACTACTAGCACTCCACTACATAGATCCTTGGATCAGAGTGCAGACAGTCTGGGCCCTAGTCCCACCACTCCTGTTCACTCACTGCACAGCTGTGTGAATAGTAGCTGGCATCTTATTCTTTCTTGAGAAACCAAAAAAGATCCTTCTTGCATACCAAGCTTCCCTTCTCATGCTTACTCAGGTCACATTTTCTTGGAATGTATCTCAGAAAAGCAACTAAAATAGCTATTAGCTGCCTTTTTATTTTCCTTTCAGTTCACAGGGACTAAAATAACAGCTCCTGCTGTGCTGCCTGCTGAGATGTTTGACAGAGCACTGCTTCAGGCATACTGTGTGACATGGGTGCCATGCAGTGGCCTGAAAACTTTTGAGTGTCAAGACTGGTTGAAATTAAGCACTCCAAGCAGGTATGGACTGTGTCCAGATTACTGGAATAGCTTCTGGGAGGACCTTTCCTATATGCTGTGTCTGAGTCTCCCTTTGAATAGCAGCACTGAGTCCATAGCAGATGGAATACCGGGAGGAAACCAGCAAGCATAGAATCATAGAATCAGTCAGGGTTGGAAGGGACCACAAGGATCAGCTAGCTCCAACCCCCTGCCATGGGCAGGGACACCCCACACTAGATCAGGCTGGCCAGAGCCTCGTCCAGCCTGGACTTAAACACCTCCAGGGACGGGGCCTCAACCACCTCCCTGGATAACCCATTCCAGGGCTTCACCACTCTCATGGGGAAGAACTTCTTCCTCACATCCAGCCTGAATCTCCCCACTTCCAGCTTCATTCCATTCCCCCTAGTCCTATCACTACCTGAGATCCTGAGAAGTCCCTCCCCAGCCTTCCTGTAGGCCCCCTTCAGATACTGGAAGGCCACAATGAGGTCACCTGGGAGCCTTCTCTTCTCCAGACTGAACAGCCCCAACTCCTTCAGTCTGTCCTCATAGGAGAGGTGCTCCAGCCCTCTGATCATCCTCATGGCCCTTCTCTGGACACCTTCCAGCACATCCACATCTCTCCTGTAATAGGGGCTCCAGAACTGGAGGCAGTACTCCAGGTGGGGTCTCACCAGAGCTGAGTAGAGGGGAAGAAGCACCTCCCTTGACCTGCTGGTCACACTTCTCCTGATGCAGCCCAGGATCTGATTGGCTTTCTGGGCTGCAAGCGCACATTGAGAGCTCCTGTTGAGCTTCTCCTCCACCAGCACCCCCAAGTCTCTCTTCTCAGGGCTGCTCTCCAGCCAGTCCCTGCCCAGCCTGGATTTGTGCCTGGGATTGCGTCAACCCAGATGCAGGACCCTGCACTTGGTCTTGTTGAAGCTCATGAGGTTGGCCTCTGCCCACCTCTGCAGCCTGTCAAGGGCCCTCTGGATGGCATCCCTTCCCTCCAGCGTGTCTGCTGCACCACACAGCTTGGTGTCATCAGCAAACTTGCTGAGGGTGCACTCGATGCCATAAGCATGTAATATTGACAACCAGTTCTAGGGTCCAGGACCCTAGCTCAGGCAGCTAATCTGATCACATGGAAGGATTAGAAGGAAAGACTTCCTCTGGGATCCTTCTAGTAGCAAAGTTGTAGGTCGAGGCAATGCCTGGTTAGCTTGTTTATAGTCAGAAGACAGTTTCACACAGCTCAGTGCATGGCCTGTCTGTGCTCTTGTTCCTATCCTTTTTCGGTAATTATTCCTAATTCCTCCAAGCAAAGGCTGAGGATGAGAGAAACTTAGTTATTATCCTTTTCATTTTATAATTAATGCTTTCTACTGTCCTCATCAGTAGGTGTCTATTGCAGAGTTTGCTTTGCTTTGAGCAGGGGGATACTTAGATAACTTGCTGCTCTGTTTCAATATAGACACCCCTACGGTACGGTGCGTACAGATAGTCTGAAAGCACCACCAGTAGCTGAATGACAACAGAAATCCTCAATATATTTTGTATGACCATCTGTGCTGAATATAGTATCAAGAACACTGGTGGTTGTCTTCTGGAGTGAGGCAGCTGAACAAGGACCCTGGGATCCATGTACTACAGAATCACAGAATCACCAAGGTTGGAAGAGACCTCAAAGATAATCAAGTCCAACCTGTCACCACAGACCTCATGACTACAGAGTTTTGCTTTGAAGTTAGCAATCTAGATCCCTCTCTGACTCTTTATTTCTTAGTGAAATCAGCTTAAGAACAATGTTGGGTTTATAGTGATATCTCTTGAAGTTTTTTGCAGTCAAATGGACAAGCGCCAGCATTACAAGCAGTGAAAATGTACCACCCCCCTGCTTTTAGTTCTGACAGTATGGAAGGAACTAGCATTCAAACAAGTTTTAACTCAGATTTGAAATGTGTTTTATATCAGCTCTGACATTTTTCACCTTTTATAACTTTGTGTGTGAACTGTGACTGACCTGGTTGTCTAAATTTGCTCTGAGCATGTGATTCATGCTGACTCTGAAACTAGGAATCTAGCAACCAAACTAAAGCCTCATTCAGATACTGCCCAAGGAGCCTGCCAGGGAAGAAAACCCAAAGTGTTCGAAAATGCCAAACCACAGTCACATTTCCTTGCTAGATTTACTGCATCAATGACAAAGGAATTTGAAAAAGTGCAAAATAATTTGAACCAAACTACACCATCTTGTTGCCCAGTCCACATCTTTATGTGGTCCTTTGTGTATTAGAACTGGAGATGTTGGAAAGTGCTGAGGTTTTTCTTCCCTTCCCAAACTGATTTATGTAAAGGAGGAGGAAAGGTTATTCAGTGAGACAGACATCCCCATTCTCCTACTATTAGTACTACATGGATTGAAACTGAAGAGAGGTTGCAGCCAGAGAGGGACTGGTCTCTTCTCCCAGGCATCCAGCACCAGAACAAGAGGACACAGTTTCAAGCTGCACCAGGGGAGGTTTAGGCTGGATGTTAGGAAGAAGTTCTACACAGAGAGAGTGATTGCCCATTGGAATGTGCTGCCTGGGGAGGTGGTGGAGTCACCATCTATTCTATTCTATACAATACAATACACCAGGTTGAAAGAGACCTTCAAGATCATTGCATCCAACCTATCAACCAATCCAACCCACCTAAACAACTAAACCATGGCACCAAGCACCTCATCAAGTCTCCTCCTGAACACCTCCAATGAAGGTGACTCCACCACCTCCCCAGACAGCCCATTCCAATGGGCAATCACTCTCTCTGTATAGAACTTCTTCCTAACATCCAGCCTAAGCCTCCCCTGACGCAGCCTGAGACTGTTCTGTTCTGTTCTATTCTATTCTATTCTATTCTATTCTATTCTATTCTATTCTATTCTATTCTATTCTATTCTATTCTATTCTATTCTATTCTATTCTGCCATCAAAAGATCTGTTGCAAAGATGACAACTCTAGAGATGCGATTTCCAGAGAGTTTCTTTTCCAGCTGGTTTCAACACCAGAAAAGACTCCCAAGAGACTCTCATGAGTGTAAGTTTTTAAATACCTTTATTCCACGGGAGCTTCCCTTTTTCAAACCATGACAGTGCAGCTTTTCACTCTGAGAATACATTATATTCTATAAATATAGCATCCTTAATAGGTTGGCTCTTCTCTCCTTGGCTGCTTATGTTCAGGAATCTTATAGGAATTTAATGTCTCCTATCAGCTTGAACTCCATCGAGTACAAAGTTTACTGAGGGCATGAGGAGAAAATGGGTGTCAAGACTTCCTAAAATGCACTTCCTTAGCGGCCCAGGATGAAGAGAAATAAGTTCTCAAACATTTTTAGATAACCCCCTGGTTGGAGAACTCAGGAAGATAGAACTCTGCAGGCTTCCCTCTAGGCTCAGCAGGGAGCAGTTGATGCAGAGTTTCTCAGGCTCTTTCTCCCCTTCCCACATCTCATTGTTTCTGTGCCAAAATAAAAGAAGCAGCAATCTATTTTTGTAGTATGTTGTTCTAGCTAAATACATCCATCATCTTCTGAAGATGTTATATGTGGGTGAACCTTCTCTCTTCATTCCAAACCAAGCTGTATTTTGCAAATACAATCTGCATTTTGGGCAGAGGCCAGCAAACCTGACTATTCATCAGCATGAGACTGACACCAGACACTTAGGCTTTAAGTTGCCTGGTTTGCCCCTCAGGTTTCAGATTCACAGAAAAGCTGCTGAGGGAACGTTGCACCCTGCTGCTACTGCTTGGAAGTCTCTGCACGATAGATTTGTCCAAGTTATTTCTGTTGAAAGCAACTATAAATAGCTTGCATAACGCCTCAAGTGTGTTATGGAATTATTGGGAGTTCTGCCTGATTAGAAGAAATAAGAAGTGAAAGCTCTGAGAAAGGAGCTCAGGATTTAACATAGTAATAAAAACCAGGAACCAAAGCGCTATGGATCTATTAATGTGCTTAAAATTAAGAACATACTCAAGGGTTTTGCTCAGCTGGAGACACTTTCACTGTGAAATCATTTTGGTCCTTATTTTCCTCAAACAAAAATGGCCACAAAAATGTTCCATCTTGCACTATGCATCTAAGATAACAACTTTGTATTACTATCTATTACTAATTTGCCTGTGTTCTCACAAGAGACTTGTATATGCAGGGTGTATGGATTCCTTTCCTTTTCATACCCAAGGTCTGAAAGCAATTTCTCAGTGGATGTCTAGAGATTAAAAACAAAAAGAAAGAAAAAAAAAAAAAGGGAAAAGGGCATTTGTGTGCTGGAGAATAGACTACAGCATGCTTGGAGCAAAAGAGGCATCATATTGTAGCTTACTGGTTGTGTACACTTTGATGTCTGAGTGGGCATATCAGGCTTTTGAATAGCACTACAGGGACAACTACCTCTGCTCAGCCATTGAACAGAAGATGCAACTAAACACTAGTCAGTACTGGATTTGAAGGGTAAAGGGATAACAATAGGAAGCATCCCATGTGTAAATATACATCCCTTGTAACAAATGCAAGCCAGAATCAATCACAGCTTTACTGGACCTTGTTTTCATATTAAGGTCGTGCACCAAGGAGCGCTTTTTGTTTCTCTTGGAGCATGGGAGCAGATCAAACATCTTGCTCAAGTTTGTCAGGTCCATCCTTCACAATGCTTTCTTATGGATTCATTTAAAAATGTGTTTTTCCATCTCTTCACTGTCAGGTAGCTAACAGCATGCTCTCTTTGGGGCAGTTTGATTTTATACTTGCATGACTGCAGCCCAAGCATACTTCCTGCCTCTGATGCCAATGTATTTGGCATCAGGCCTTGAGAATCAAAGTGCGTTCACCAGTGTGATTTAGAGGTGAGGCGAGAAGGCAATGCCCAACTTAGGCTACCCTATCTTCATTTAGAAATGTGAATCAATTTACTACAGCAGCAGACAGGTTAGTTTTTCTTCTAGCCTAGCATCTCAAAGCCCTTACCTCACATATACATCAAATCCAAGGAGAGGCTGGCTGAAGTGTTTCACTAAACTGGAATAAACAGCTGGCACTACACCATGAGAAGCATTTACTGTTCTGTGTACATGGCTTTTCTATTGTTTTCATGGGATTTGCAACAGGTCTGCAAAGCATAGTTCTGCTTTTCTGCTGGAGTTTTAGGAGGCTGATTGCTGATATGATGTACAGAGACTCAGGAGTGGACTCTTGGCATAGTTTGGGAAACCTCTTAGAGCTTCTTTTTACACAGCACAGAGTTAATGCTCCTTACATTCTGACTTTTTCAGTTGTGTCTGATTCAGTCATCTGAATGGTGTTGCAGGATGAGATTTTAGTCTGAGATAAAAGGATTAGATGAATATCACTCCTTTTCACAAAACTTCATAGTCTTTAATTTGCTTTTGCTGCAAAATCAGCACAACAGCAGAAGCTTTTACCTCCTTGAGTAGTGAGCTGCTGCTGTACTTGGGATCTAAATTATATTGGTTCTTGACAAGATGGCTACCTGCTGGAATAGCTTCAGAAGTTAGTTTTACATTCATGTGTCACAAACCCAAGATGAAAATGATTTCTGTTAAACTCTACAGGCTGCCATTACCTTTTGTAAACGGGAACCATCAAGAAGAGCTTGACCTGGCATCCATTGACTACACTGAACTACAGCTATGGTCTTCAATTAATCTCTTTGAGAAGAGAAGTAATTGCAGAGGGATCCTGCAAGGATGGAGAGATACCAGCCCAATCCCACAGATGTGGGAAGATGCCATACTACACTAAGGATGATGGTAAGAGAAATGAGGCTTTTTCATATGGCCAAAGATGTTAAAAATAATGGTTAATCTAAGTTAATCAAGAGCAGCAAACATCAGTGACATCCCAAGAACGTGATTTCCAGATTTACTCATCATAAGAGAGATTTCTGGAGAAGTGGCCATTGCTTAACATATTTTCCTGAGTAAATTGAAATGCTTTAACTCCCCATCAACATGACAAGTAAGAACTCTCATACTCTGCTTGACCCAAGACCAAATTTCCCTGCAGAAGAGTTGCCTTCTTCCATTCAAGGAAACACCATGTTCTCCTGCTGTGGTCGCTTCATTTCAACCTGAGCACCGTGTTATACACTACATCTTAAACTGCACACTCAAAGCATGTTGTAATGATGCAGAAATAAAACACTTTGTGTGCAGCAGTAGGTTTTGGCTTTCCTCACTGTTAAACCCTTTACAAAGGCTGTCCAAGGACGCTGTACCCAAGTCAGCAGTTTCCTTCAGCCAGACAATCAAGCTGCTTCTAGTCACTTGAGAGCTGAACATCTGTTACTAAGCAACTGGGGAGGCAATTTGGGAGCATGCACCACCCTTGCCACTCTCTCACAAACCTGTCACGGGCCCAGCTACTCCCTGCAAGTAATCCTTTCCACAAAGGCAGGAGGCTAATGTAAGAAGATTATACATTTCTAGAAATAGAACTTCAACACTTCTTCAAACTATGAGCCAGGGGGAATGTTTAGCATATCATTTTATCTACAGCCCCTGGATACTTAAAGCAACAGCTGGTCAGTCAAAAGCTGTTTCTAGGTCAGAAACACAGCTTGGGTAAAACATTTAAGTACAAGCGAGTTTATTTCTTGGTCACTGGTAGGCCTGCTTGCTTCCACAGTTCAGATGGACCACATGTCTGCATGAGGTTGTGTTCTGCCAGGAATCAAAGCAGGTCTAAGTTATTCATACTGCCATATTACATGTGTGTATGTGAAACTCCATGGCAGATCTTGATGAATTTAAAGGATTGACTCACTCTGCATCTTTCTTGCCAGACCCAACAAGTGCTGTGATCTTGTGTTAATTTCTGTAATTACTTTGGGTGTTTTGTTGGTAGTAGTTGTCATCCTTGATCATATATATTTTGAATTCTTTCTCAGTTCTCAACTTGTTATTTCTAGTGATGACTTAGAGCTGCCATTGAATTGAACTGAATTGATGATGTTAAGGTCTTTTCCAACCAGGTGATTCTATGAAGACCCTACCAACAAAGTCATGACTTTGACTAACTGGGTCATCTTGTATGTTTATTTTGGTTTGTGCTACTTTGATGTGTTTTATTCATGGGAAGGCATACTGTGGATGTTGCATCACTCAGGTGGACCTTTTTTGATCAACATATCAGCTATGACACTTGTTTCACACTTCCTTTCATTCCACTTCTCACAGCATTGTTCCAAAAGCAAAATATATTCATTTTACCTGGAATTTTCCAATGCCATTTTTGAATCATAGAATTGTCAGGGTTGGAAGGGACCTCAAGGATCATCCAGTTCCAAACCCCTACCATGGACAGAGACACCTCACACTACAGCAGGTTGCTCACAGCCACATCCAGCATGGCCTTAAAAACCTCCAGGGATGAGGGTTCCACTGCCTCCCTGGGCAACCTGTGCCAGCGTCTCACCAGCCTTATGGTGAAGAACTTCTTCCTAACATCCAATCTGAATCTACCCACTTCTAGTTTTGCTCAATTCCCCCTAGTTCTATTACTACCTGGCACCCTACAAAGTCCCTCCCCACCTTTCTTGTAGCCCCCTTCAGATACTGGAAGGCCACAAGAGCTCCTCAGAGCCTTCTTTTCTCCAGTCTGAACATCCCCAACTCTCTCGGTCTGTCCTCATAGGAGAGGTGCTCCACCCCTCTGATGATCCTCATGGCCCTTCTCTGGACACATTCTAGCACATCTATATCCTTCTGGCAATATGGGATCCAGAACTGGACACAGCACTCCAGGTGAGGTCTCAGAGTGAGTAGAGGGGAAGAAACACACAAGCAGAATGTTTATATGCAGAGAAGTTCAAACCTGTTGAACATGTTACCAGATGAAGCTTTTAAAACTAATCTTTTTTTAAACTTGCTTTGTCATTAATAAGCAACACTTTTCCCAGGAATTCTGTGGTTCCTCACCCTAAGAGCTGCTTGCTGTGTGACTGTTTGGCACATTCAGACACTTCATTGCCAATTTGATAGGCAGGACAATTCACAACCTTTCTTTTCCAAGTAGGACAGCCAATCTCTTGACTCAGTCTCAGAATAGAATAGAATAGAATAGAATAGAATAGAATAGAATAGAATAGAATAGAATAGAATAGAATAGAATAGAATAGAATAGAATAGAATAGACCAGGTTGGAAGAGACCTTCAAGATCATTGCATCCAACCTATCAACCAATCCAACCCACCCAAACAACTAGATCATGGCACCAAGCACCCCATCAAGTCTCCTCCTGAACACCTCCAGTGACGGCGACTCCACCACCTCCCTGGGCAGCCCATTCCACTGGCCAATCTCTCTTTCTAAGAAGAACTACTTCCTGACATCCAGCCTAATCCTCATCTGGTGCAGCTTGAGACTGTGTCCTCTTGTTCTGGTGCTGGCTGCCTGGGAGAAGAGACCAACCTCTGCCTGGCTACAACCTCTCTTCAGGTAGTTGTAGAGAGCAAGAAGGTCACCCCCTCAGTCTCCTCCTCTCCAGGCTAAGCAACCCCAGCTCCCTCAACCTCTCCTCATAGGGCTTGTGTTCCAAACCCCTCACCAACTTTGTTGCCCTTCTCTGGACACCTTCCAGCAAGTCAACCTCCTTCCTAAACTGAGGGGCCCAGAACTGGACACAGGACTCAAGGTATGGCCTAAGCAGTGCAGCGTACAGGGGGAGAATGACCTCCCTGTTCCTGCTGGCCATACTGCTCCTGATCATCTGCTTGAATAGAAAGATGTTTATGTTCACATTTTATAGAAGAAACAAGTACCATGGAATAAGCAATGTGCTAGAGAGGACATTTCTTTACCACAGGCTGATTTTGTTACTTTGGTCCTCAGAAAAGAAGCTTTGGAAGGGGAAACTTTCCATGTAAAAAGCTAGAGGTAATAACTGTGGCAAAAAGGAAAGGAAATACAGGATTAGAAAGTTATTTTTCTCTTAGTTTTTCCACTGTCACCTTGAATCCTCTTGCATAAATCCTTAAAGCCTTTCTAGCATGTGAATGAGTCGGGTGTATGACAGTTCACCATCAGTAATGCTCCCAGCCTTCCAAACACATTATTAACAGTAAATGATTTCTAATTATGGTTTCTGTAGCAATTAAATTATTGGCTTATTTTCAAGTATTAAATTAGGATTTTTGCTTCTCTTTTCCATGCTGACACGCATTTGGTGTATTGGTAGGTAGCCTGAATACTGCAGTGGCAGCATTTGTAGACACAGACTGGCTCCTGTAAGAGAACTGAGATGTATTGATGAAAGTATTTATTGCTGCAAAGTGTTCAGTGTTAGCTATATGTAAGACCTGTCACAAAGCAAGTCATTTAATCGGAAGCCAATTGCAATTTAGATTCTCAATGTTTTAAAACAAACAAAAAAAATCAATATTTCCAACAGCAACGAAATCTGACATGAGAAAGAGTTTGAAGAGCTATAAATGTTCCTTCTTGTAATTAGATTGTGAGATGTAGCCACAACCATATTACTTTACACTCAGACTGTAAGAAAACTGTTAGAACAGCTTAGCAAGAGAAGCAATAAACACATTACCACCAGCAGGGCCTTTAAGTCAGCACAGCCTCACCATCTCTCTGAAGGTTGTATTACAAGCTATCAGACTTTCTGCAGCAATCACTGTAGGAAAGATCTGGTTTTGCTTACGCAGCAAAGCAGGACTGACACTGAGACACAAGGTTTCTATAAACAGCCTTAAGGTAAGCACCAACAAGAACCAGACGTTAGAGAATGGATGGTGCTTTGGTCAATGTGCTGTCTCAGGCCAAGTGAAAAACCAGAACTGCCTGGGGTCATTAGGAAAATGAGCTTTCACTGAGCAGGTCTCTTTTTACCTAAGCAAATTTTGATCTTACAAAGCAGACTGGCTAGGAGGCACCTTTGGTATCACTTCATTGGCAAGTCCAGTGTGCTAGGACATCTAAGCAGGTCACCATCAGGAGATTAAAGGCTGGATTCTCAGGCAGTGTGAATAGCCTAAAGCAACTACTGCCTCCAGCAGTGAGTTTTAAAGTCACAGGTTCAGACAGCAAGCAGCAGAAGTAAGCTAAAGTATCATTTTACCACGATGCTCAATTAAGTCTCTCTTGTAGGTTTTCACTAAAGTTTTAGAACAGGAGACAAGGTGGCTGCAGGCTGTTCCCTTTTATCAAGAGAAGCAGCTCCAATTTGAAACATTGCAAATAAACAATACAAACTGCTTTAGCAAAACAAATACTTGTGCTCTGGAGGAGCACAGTGTGATGTCTCTGATTGCCAGCCCCTCACTGATAAGATCTGCATGAAACCTCTATCTAAAGCCTCAAATAACTACAAGCTTTTAACAGAAACCTGGAATAGGCTAAAGGCTTGCTCTCTGAACTGAAAGGAGGTATTCAAGGCCTAGACTTTCATGATTTTCAGTGTAGGGTTAATGCTGCACAACCTCACATGTCACCTCTGTGTCACCACATTTCCTATTTTATCACAGAAAGGACAATTAGATATGAACAAATCATCTCAACAAAACAAGAAACCAGCCAAAAACCTATGTTTAATCTTAAGCTTCTACTTGTATTCAGAATGGTATCCAGGGCTGCATCAAAACCAGCATACCCATCAGGTCAAGGGAGGGGATTCTGTTGCACTATACCTCCCTGAGACCCCAGTACTGCATCCAGCTCTGGAGGAGAGACATGGACTTGTTGGAGAAGGTCCAGAGGAGGCCACAAGAATGATTCAAGGGTGGAACTCCTTTGCTGTGAGGACAGACTGCAAGAGCTGGAGCTGTTCAGCCTGGAGAAGAAAAGGCTCTGGGGAGACCTTGTGACCTTTTGGTACTGAGGGGCCAGTCAGAAAGATGTGGACAGATTTTTTAGCAGGGCCTGTTGTGACAGGACAAGAGGTGGTGCCTTTAAACTAACAGAGGGAGATTTGCACTAGATAAGCAAAAATAGGGTTTTTTCCACGATGAGGGTGGTGAAACGTAGGACTCTAAGAAATCTCTCTAGTTGAAGATGTCCCTACTGACTGGAGGGGGGTTGGACCTTTAGAGATTTCTTCCAACACAAACCATTCTATGACCCTATGACATGGTGTGAACAATAGGATAGTGGTCTACAGCTCAGACTGGACTTCTGACATTTGCATTGTAACCTCCTTCCACATGAGCATGAACTTAGGTTTGCACAAGAAATTGATACTTTTAGCCCAATACAGTTAAGGGCAGAGTTTGTATTTCCACCTTACTCAGGAGAGCTCTCACTTGCAAACATTTCTCAATCCACTGCAGGGATTTAGCCCAGAAGCACACACTCACCATTTTGCTTCAAGAACTTAGCTAGATTAAGCAGGAAGATTTTAATGAAACCTCCTAAGCAGATTTTTACAAAGTCACCAGAAACTTTTCATGGAGAGTCTTTCTAGGCTACACACCCCACACATTCCATTTGAGAAGATCCACTCATCTGAATTACAGAGTTACAAAGATACATAGATACATGAGGACAGGTATTGCTAGAAGAGCAGACAAATCTAACACAGCAGAAAGTAGCCTCATCTTGATAGGAACCTTGTTTCCTTCTTGGCTTTGGTTATACACCCAGGTAGTTTATATACTAGAAACCTGTTTAAATGGAGCTGAAGTGGCTTTAAGTGACTTGCCCAGGCCCACGGTTCTTGTACATTTACCAAGTGATACAAAAAGCCAAATCAAATTCTTGACACAATACACAGCCCAGAACTCAAAACTGAGCTACATGCCTTGGGAGAAGATCAATGAGAGGCTGAAGGAGCCGGGATTGTTTAGCCTGGAGAAGAGGAGGCTCAGGGAAGACCTTATTGCTGTCCACAATTACCTGAAGGGTGATTGTAGGCAGGAGGGGGTTGGTCTCTTCTCCCAGGCAACCAGCACCAGAACAAGAGGACACAGTCTCAAGCCGTGCCAGGGCAGGTTTAGGCTGGAGGTGAAGAGAAAGTTCTTCACAGAGAGACTTATTAGCCATTGGAATGTGCTGCCCAGGGAGGTCGTGGAGTCACCATCCCTGGAGGCGTTCAAGAGGGGATTGGACGTGGCACTTGGTGCCATGGTTTAGTAGTCATGAGATCTTGGGTGACAGGTTGGACTTGATGATCTTGAGGGTCTCTTCCAACCTTGGTGATTCTGTGATAGTATACACTCTAAACTGGGCCTTCTAGAGCAAACATGAGCTGGAGAATCACAAAGCATAGAATGGCAGGAGTTGGAAGGAAGGAAACTCTGGCAATCACTGAATCCAACTCCCCTGCCAAAATAGGATCACCCAGGGCAGGCCACACAGGAACATGTCCAGGCAGGTTTTGAAAATCTCCAGAGAAGGAGACTCCACCATGTTTCCAGGCAGCTTACTCTGGGGTTCTGGCACCCTAACAGCGAAGAATTTTTCTGTCATGTTAAGGCAGAACCTCCTGGGTTCCAGTTTGTGAACTGGAACAGAAAAAACAGTTAAAAAAAAAAAAAAAAAAAAAGTAAAAACAAATAAATCTTGTGAGCTTGTAAATATTGTTTTAAGGAACAAGTCAAGCTGGACCTTAGCATTGGACCCTGCTTTTCTGTAGACCCAAAGTCTGTATACACACTAGAGAAGGAACATTTTTTCAAGCTAATGGATGCAGCAGATTGTGGCACGTGCATAGACTAAACTGGAGGAGACCGACCTTCAGACAAGCAGTGTCCCTCCTGTTTCTCTTGCTTCGTGATGGCTTCATGCAAAACTATGTCCCAACAAAGAGCAACCCCTGCCCTTGAAAGTTTTGCACGGCAAGAACGATGTCATACCCTTCCCCAAATGGACTGCTAGCAAGAGTTTCTGTTACTGCTTCAAGCAGGGTACTTGAGGGTGACATTTGCAACCGTTAGCTTGAGCCAGCTGGGGTTTGTATCACTTGCAGTTAAATATACCATCAATCAGCCAATATAATCAAGCTTCTAATCAGGCAAATAACCAAAATACCTCAAAATAGACCACAACCACCTGTTACAAAATAATTTCTTTTATTTCTATTACCTCACCATAGTTTGATTAAACAGTGAAGCAAAAAGACAGAACCTTTTCAGTGCCCTAGGGAGGAAGTTGCCAAACCGAGGTATCAATACGTTACATTTGTGACTAAATGAGGACAACATCATTAACCAAATAAAACAGGATGTGTCTTTGGTGCTGAGACAATCAAGGATCCACTGAGGGGGAAAAAAGGCACCATGTACTGTGGCCCTACTGCCTCACAGGCACTTTGATTTACCGTTGCTGTCACTCACAGCTCCTCAGCAGGCAAGTGTTTGGAAGAGAGTATCAGAGAACCCTGAAAGGCATCACCAATATTTCATGGAATCATTAAGGTTGGAAAAGACCTTCCAGATCATTGAGTCCAACCATAACCCAACGACCATGACCACTAAACTATATCCCGAAGCTCACCTATAGCCTTCTTGAAATCTCCAGAGATGACAACTTGGCCACGTCCCTGGGCAGCCTGTTCCAATGCCTGACCACTCTTTCAGTAAAGAAGTTGTTCCTAATATCCAATATAAACTTCTCCTGGCACATCTTAAACCCATTTTCCCCTTTCAGAGGAGTCTCCTAGCAGCCTTTATAGTACAATACAATACACCAGGTTGAAAGAGAGCTTCAAGATCATTGCGTCCAACCCATCAACCAATCCAACCCACCTAAACAACTAACCCATGGCACCAAGCACCCCATCAAGTCTCCTCCTGAACACCTCCAATGAAGGTGACTCCACTATCTCCACGAGCAGCCCATTCCAATGGGCAATCACTCTCTGTGTATAGAACTTCTTCCTAACATCCAGCCTAAACCTTTCATTCTTCCTGGGTTATATAGCTGAGTCTTTCCCCACCTGGAGCAGAAAGTGATGCCACAGAAAAGCCACCAGTCACAAAAGCAAATTTCTGCTCTTATTCACAACATCACAACATGCAGCTCTTGCTCAGTCCTCAGCATTCCTGTCTTACCACATTTACTCACCATCTAAAATTTACAGTTAAGCCCAACACATCTAGTGCTCCTAAATGCATGTAAGTTGTGATTTAGTAGAGACTTCCACATCAATCCAGGTAGAATAGAATAAACCAGGTTGGAAGAGACCTTCAAGATCATCGTGTCCAACCCATCATCCAACACCGTCTAATCAACTAAACCATGGCACCAAGCACCCCATCAAGTCTCCTCCTAAACAGCCCTAATGACGGCGACTCCACCACCTCCCCGGGCAGCCCATTCCAATGGGCAATCACTCTCTCTATGAAGGTAGCTTCTTTAAGGAGCATATCATAACCATGGACTGACAGAAGCTTAGTAATAAGAATCAAGATTAAATCTCAGTCAGAATATTTTCAGAGTATCACACAAGTCCTATCACCCATGCAATGAGGAGAGACACAAGTTGGGGGATGTGCCTGAGGAGAGAGGTCAGTCCGTGTCTTGCATGTTGTATTAATGAGGTTTCTGAAACCCGGAAATGTCAGAGGACTCTCTTTTTCTGCCCATTGAAACCAATGATAAAGAGGCACATGGGGAAAATGAAGACCCCTTCCTGACAGTTATTAAAAGGGTTGAGCTATTTATGTATCATCAGGGCAACATTCATCAATTTCATGGAGATGAGCTGGGTAATAGAATTCAGAGCTCTGCAGTTGTAACCACTAAGTCAAGCACAGGCCATTAATGACAAAAAAAGAGTTATCCCATTGCACTTCAGCATTTTCCATGTAGCTAGCTTGCATCTCTAATGTAGATTTCACCATGACCTCATTTCCTAGCACTTCTTTGAAAAAATTAAAAAATGGAAGCCCTGAACTATGGTTTCTAGGATGGCCCCACTGAGATTTCAGCTGGTATCAAAATTCATGAGGAACCAGCAGCCAGATAAAGCCATATCAGGAAATAGATTGCTACATGCCAACCCCAGCTATAGCTAAAGGAGAAAGAGTTGTGTGACTCAGACAACTAATTATGCAATTAAAATTTTGTACAGTGCCCTGACATTCTGTTCTGTCGCATGACACATGTGAAAGTCACCCAGCTTGCCATGGCAAGGACACAGGTTAGTAGCACTTGCTGGCTTTTCTAGCTATCTGCATATGGTATTAGAGATATGTGAGGAGAAATTACTAAGTCTATTTAAATTTTAATCAGTGGCTGAAGTCTTTGTGCAAACATTTCTAGTAAGTGTAAAAGGATAGTGGAAGAAAGCTACTTTGTTCCTGCACAGGTGCAAGCAGTAAAGAGGACTTGTCCAGTCTGTGTGCAATGGAGTGTGGTCAGTGTTTGATGCAGGTTAGCCAAAATGTAAAGGGTGGAATTGTGTTCAGCAGAGATCAAGATGTCACTATGCCTCAAGGAAGGATCAGCTGTACCTGGGTTATTTAAAACATTATCAAATGTTATTCTTATGGTCTTCCAGCAGTAGAGATTCATCATTGGTGTCCTCCCTACCATCTTGAGAGGATGCTTGTGTACCCCTGGGAAGAGCACCAACCCTCAAGTTAAGGCTTTAGCTGTTTTGTGACTCAGATTCTCTGTGCAGCAACATAACCCCACGAGTTACTGTTATACCCTCAGATGGGCCTCTTCTCTGAGGCATTTTTATACATGAAGATGATACTGGCAGCATTCTTGGTCCCTGAACTAAATTATCCTTTGCCAGACCACTGACTTACGACTTCTTGTCACTCTTTGAGAACAAAGTTGAGAGGAGGGTTAGATTCTATTGGCTTTCAATGCAGGATTTGATCACTCAGCTTCCATGGTTCCCACTGACATTCTCAAACATGAATGGGCAGGGAACGAAAACAAAAACAAGTGGACATTTGCCTTCCTTCTAAGCCCAAAATGACCCATGCAACACAGGCTGAAGAAAAGAAAACCTGAAAAACCTGAGATAGTAGTTTCAGAGGGGATTTGTCATCCCAAATGGTTTACTCAAACAAAAAGTAACAACAAGAAAGAAAACTACTTGTCCTTTGCCTGCTGTAGCACTCGACACGTCAATGGCTTCATCATGGGACAGCTAATATGGCAGCTTCTGTATTATTTTGCTCTCCTCTTGATGAGGAATCTGGAGTTTAACAGGCTGTATGCTGTTTGCCAAGGGAAGTGTAAAGATTTGTACTGCCAAAGTACCTTGAGCTTTGTTAGAGTGACATCCAGTGGCGAGTAAAGGTTTTCTTGCCAGTGAATGCACAAACCCCTATTTGTGTTCTACCAGCTTCCAAAACATCTACGTTCATCATCACGTAAGTAACTGACATAGAATAGATCACTTTGGTTGGAAGAGACCTTTAAGATCATTAGGTCCAGCCATTAGCTCAGCACTTTAGGTCACCACTAAGCCACATCCAGATTGTCAAGCAAGAATACAAGTACTGGAAAAGGAATTAATGGAACAGCTGAAGACCTTAAGGCATAAGCAAGTAATACATCCTAGCCTTCAGGCAGGTAAGTGGGCAGCATACATGTTGTTACAGCTGGTTGTGCATTATACTTTATCATACTGAGGCTCAGGGGAGACCATATTGCTGTCTACAACTACCTGAAAGGTGGTTGTAGCCAGGAGGGGGTTGGTCTCTTCTCCCAAGCAACCAGCACCAGGACAAGAGGACACAGTCTCAAGCTGCACCAGGGGAAGTCTAGGCTTGAGGTGAGGAGACAATTCTTCACTGAGAGAGTTGTTGGTCATTGGAATGTGCTGCCCAGGGAGGTGGTGGAGTCACTGTCCCTGGAGGTGTTCAAGAGGGGATTTGACGTGGCACTTGGTGCCATGGTTTAGTAGTCATGAGGTCTTGGGTGGCAGGTTGGACTTTTCCAACCTTATTGATTCTATGATAATTTCCTATGGGATGCCATACTGTCTATGCCTAGTACAGCCGGCTTCTGATCTTGGATATTGTTTTTGTAATGTAGGAAAGTGCACAGGTCTGTAAATACAAATATTAAACTGTGTAGAGAAATTCCTGTGACACCATCAGTTTCCCTCTTGCCACTTGTAGCAGTGAGACAAAACTGGGTCAGATGTGAGAGATTCTTTTTCCTGGAGGCTTTAAAAGTAGTTTCAGCTTGCCAGTAAAGATGTTTGCACTTTCACACATTCATGTTGCAAACCAACAGAGGTGCATGAGGCAGAAGATGAATCCTAAATCAGCAGAGCAAGAGGTTGCATGTCATTATACACCTGCAGAAGATGCTGAGCCTTCAGACTTCAGGCAGTGCCTGGTTTGTAATGAACTAATTCTTCTAGAAATCAGCTGAAGTTTGGTTTATTTCTGCATATAAAATATCAATTTCCTGGTAGTAGAAGAGCTTGAGATCCAGAAACCTCTCTACAACTACCTGAAAGGAGGTTGTAGACAGGTGGGGCTTGGTGTCTTCTCCAAGGCAACCAGCACCAGAACAAGAGGACACAGTCTCAAGCTGCACCAGGGGAGGTTTAGGCTCGAGGTGAGGAGAAAGTTCTTCCCAGAAAGAGTCATTGGCCATTGGAATGTGCTGCCCTGGGAGGTGGTGGAGTCCCCAATCCTGAGGTGTCCAAGAGGGGATTGGATGTGGCACTTGAAGCCATGGTTTAGTTAGTCATGAGGTGTTTGGTAATAGGTTGGACTTGATGATCTCTGAGGTCTTTTCCAACCTTATTGAAACACTTGTATGAAACATCTGTACCTCTTTTCAAGCCCTCCAGGGGTGGGGACTCCACCACTGCTCTGGGGCAGCCTGTTCCAGGGCTTAACAACCCTTTTGGGGAAGGAATTGTTCCTCATATCCAACCTAAACCTGCCCTGGCACTAACTGAGGCCACTTCATCTTGTCCCATGTCCCTTATCAAGAAAGAAGGAAATGTCCCTTATCAAGAAGGAAATGCATCAGCTGAAGACTTCAGACTCCACTGTCTGAAGTAGGATATGTACATTGATTTTTAATGGATCTATATAAGGGATCTGCCAGTGCTGAGAGAAAACAGAACACTTTGTTGTGGAATTTGGGGATGTCTGAAAATTCTGAAGAACCTGGATCTAGTACCCACTTCTGAAACTCCCAGCTTGTTGGTTTAAAGGCCACTTTAAGACAGTCACCTCACAGAAGTCCTAAAGGTATGCATGTGTGAAATAACTCTGCTGGGAACTGCAGATTTAAAACCTGAGTGAATATAATCTCTTCTGGCACAGCTTTTTAATCCAGTTGTTCTGACATAAAAGGCATTGGAACCTCAAAAATAGATCCCTGTACACATCTTTTTGTCAAGTCCTGCAAAATGGAGCCCAACAGGGCAATCCAGGGGTAGACTTGAAGGAAAGTTCAGTGTCACAGGAGAAAATGCTGATGACTGCAGGCCAAGCTAATATTTATCAGTTGAAGGCAGACCCCATGTTTGGAGCAGTGGAGAAAGCCCACCTCGAGCAATTCTTTACTGGTCAAAAAAAGCAACGGGGAGATCTATAAAGAGTTCAAAAGGATCTTGGTCCTTCGCCAGAGAGAGTACACTAAAAGCATGAAAAGCTCAACACTGAGGTAGAAATCACATGCCAGAAAGGAGACACTGGACCACCCTGGCATGTTTTGCCATTCCAAGAAGAACTGCCATCTGTACTCTATTCACTGTTTTCTGTAGCACATACAAACAGGCATGCCCTAGCTCTCAGCCAACTTCAACATTAGAACATAGCTTAAGCATCTTTCAGTACACCAGGATGGCAGAAGCAGCTAATGTTTTAAAAATTGAACTAATTTTACATTGATTATGGAGAACACACTTCCATCTGAGTGCAAACCCTCAGTGTAAACTGGTGCTCCAAAGATCACAAACAGGACAGAAAATACCTGGCTCGGCATGCAAGATTGGCAGAGGTGATCTCAGGTTCACCTTTCAAGTAATTCCATCTTCTCTGAGCTCTGTGACTAACTTCTCCCATCAAGAGGGTATTAAATCAAAGCAAACTACTTTCGTAGGCTTAGGGGAGATATTCTCCTCCTAGCTTGGTCCCCACATGTTCTGAAAACATTTTTACCAGGCAGCTAGAGAAACCAGAACGAATCCTATACTTTGAGCAAAAGGCCAGTTTTAAGGTCATGATAGAAAATGAGATGAAACAAATCCAATTGCACCTTGGCAGCAGCTGGAGACCCAGTCTACCATAGCAGAGGACTGAGAGGTCTGCTGAACTGTATGGTGCAACAGAGTGAGGTCACTGAGGATCTAATTCTTAATGCAATTTCTTTTGAAAGAAGAAGAGAAAAGTGTGTATATGAGGTGAGCCCTAGGCCAAATGAGCACACGTCAGGCAGGAGGAAAGTTGCATGTTTTGAGCATTGATTTCTCCAAGATAGAAGCCACTGGAGTGAAGAGGCAGTTTTTATTAGAACTGGTGGGACAAAACCCTGAAAGGTAAGAGCAAAACAGGCCAATACATTTCTCTTTCTCCCTCCTTCCCCACACTGTTCTTGACTCAATGGGAGGGTGGGGGGAGGGGGTGCATGGAATTTAGAAATTGTCTTTGGGTCCAACAGAGCTATCAGAACAATGGAGTTATTTAGGTTGGAAAAGACCTTTAAGATAGAGTCCAACCATTAACCTAACAGTGCCAATTCCACCACTAAAGTGTCACTGAACACCACATCTACACAGCTTTTCAATACCTCCAGGGATGGTAACTCTACCACTGCCCTGGGCAACCTGTTCCTGGCCTTGATAATCCTATCAGGGAAGAAATTGTTCCTAATGGTCAGCCTAAACTTCCACTGGTGCTACTGGAAGGTGTTGCCTCTTGTCCTGTCATATATTATTTGAGAGAAGAGATCTACTACTTATGTGGTTCTAACCTCCTTTTAGGGAGTCAGAGTGAGAAGGTCTCCCTCTAGGCTCCTTTTCTCCAAGCTGAAAAAACCCACAATACTATTTCCCTCAGCCGCTTCTCATAAGACTTGTGCTCTAGACCCTTTACCACCTTTGCCCTCCTTTGGGCACACTCCAAGCCTTCAATGTCCTTCTTGGGTGGACACCCAAAACTGGCAAGGCTGCACCTTGAATATTGGGTTCAGTTCTGAGCACAGAGAAAAATCTCTGCCCTAGTCCTGCTGGCCATATAATTGCTGATAAAGGCCAGGATGCTGTTGGACTTCTTGGCCACCTGGGCACACACTAGCTTATATCCAAGCAGCTGTTGACCAACATCCTCAGGTCCTTCTTAAAAGACAAAGAAGTGATGCTTATTAATGTGTTACCAAGCAAACTGGTTTCAGTGAGTAAGCTCATTGCTGAGAGGTGCTCACTCAATTTACTATTCCTGACTTATTCCCAAGCCTTCCCATCTCATTCTTTTTGGCATGCATTTGATTTGCATCTGATCCCCAGCATCAATGACATGAGGGGAAAGCAGTTGGAAACAGACTCTATGAATAGAATAGAATAGACCAGACCAGACCAGGTTGGAAGAGACCTTGAAGATCATCGCATCCAACCTATCATCCAACACCACCTAATCAACTAACCCATGGCACCCAGCACCCCATCAAGTCTCCTCCTGAACACCTCCAGTGATGGCGACTCCACCACCTCCCCAGGCAGCCCATTCCAATGGACAATCACTCTCTGTATAGAACTTCTTCCTAACATCCAGCCTAAACCTCCCCTGGCGCAGCTTGAGACTGTGTCCTCCTGTTCTGGTGCTGGCTGCCTGGGAGAAGAGGCCAACCTCTGCCTGTCTACAACCTCCCTTCAGGTAGTTGTAGAGAGCAATAAGGTCACCCCTCAGTCTCCTCTTCTCCAGGCTAAGCAACCCCAGCTCCCTCAGCCACTCCTCATAGGGCTTGTTTTCCAAACCCCTCACCAACTTCCTTGCCCTTCTCTGGACACCTTCCAGCATCTCAACATCCTTCCTAAACTGAGGGGCCCAGAACTGGACACAGGACTCAAGGTGTGGCCTAACCAGTGCAGTGTACAGGGGCAGAATGACCTCCCTGCTCCTGCTGGCCACACTGTTCCTGATGCAGGCCAGGATGCCATTGGCCCTCTTGGCTGCCTGGGCACACTGCAGGCTCATGTTCAGCCTACCATCAACCAGTACCCCCAGGTCCCTCTCTGCCTGGCCGCTCTCCAGCCACTCTGACCCCAGCCTGTAGCACTGCATGGGGTTGCTGTGGCCAATGTGCAGAACCTGGCACTTGGATGTGTTCAATCTCCTGCCCTTGGACTCTGCCCATCTGTCCAGCCTGTCGAGGTCCCTCTGCAAAGCCTCTCTGCCCTCCAGCAGATCAACTCCTGCCCCCAGCTTGGTGTCGTCCGCAAATTTACTGATGATGGACTCAATGCCCTCATCCAGATCATCAATAAAGATGTTGAAGAGCATGGGGCCCAGCACTGATCCTTGGGGCACACCACCAGTGACTGGCTGCCAGCTGGATGTGGCACCATTCACCACCACTCTCTGGGCTCGGCCCTCCAGCCAGTTCCTAACCCCGTTCAGAGTGCTGCTGTCCAAGCCACGGGCTGCCAGCTTGGCCAGGAGTTTGCTGTGGGGAACGGTGTCAAAGGCCTTGCTGAGGTCCAGGTAGACCACATCCACAGGCCTCCCCACATCCACCAGACGGGTCACCTGGTCATAGAAGGAGATCAGGTTGGTGAGGCAGGACCTGCCCCTCCTAAATCCATGCTGGCTGGGCCTAGAGCAGTGTCTTCATTCTTGCTTAAAAATCATAAATCCAATAGAAGCCAAGCTTTTGTGCTAGAATGCTGATGGGTACACCCCTACACTACTGAAAACTTGGAAAACACTCTGGCTTTCAGCATGTTCAGAAGCTGCAGCATGCCTTCACCATGCAAGCCTAAGAAAGGAATCGTCTATTGTATGAATTAAGAAGCCTTGATATATCCTATGTGAAGCACTGCCCAGCCCACACCAGTTTAACCATAATAAGATCTTCCTCTGGGAATTCACTGCTGGAGAAGCTCAGCATCACACAAGTCATCTGCAACACTAAAGGGGATTAAATTTACTTGTCACTGTATTTTGCACTACATGCACAAAATTCTAGACAAGTTGGATCCTTTTCTTGCATGATGACAAGAGCATAGACATCTCTCCTTTATATATGCTTGCATGTGTACAACCACTCCAGCCCACTCACAAGTGACAGCAGAGTTTATGCTCAGCCTCCCTCAATCTGCAGCGATGCTGTGTTGTGTAAGCAGAAAAACCCGTTTGTGGTGAAACAGATACAGGGCAGCATCCCACAGCTGCTGCTTTATACACCCCTCTGTGTGTCCTCCTTTCCTTCTGTGTATTTATAGAAAAGGTTGGAAGTAGCCTCCAGACATCATCTAATCCAACCCCTTGCTGAAACAGGGTCACCCAGGATCACAATGTCCAGGTGGGTTCAAAATCTTTCCAGAGGAGGAGAATCCACAACCTCTCTGGGCAGCCTGCTCCAGGGCTCTGGTACCCTCACAGCAGAGAATTTTTAACTCATGTTCAAAGTGAGCCTCCCACATTCTAATTTGTGCCTATTGTCTCTTGTTCTGTCACTGGGCACCACTGACCGGAGTCCAGCCACATCCTCTTGACCTCTGTCCTTTAGGTATTGATGAGTATAAGCTCCCCTCTTGGTCTTCTCTTTATCAGGTTAAAGAGCCCCAGGTCTCACATCCATTCCTCTTCAGAGAGATGCTCCAGTCCAACAATCATCTTCATGGCTCTCCATTGGGCTCTCTCCCATAGTTCCCCATCTCTCTTGAAGTGAGGAGACCTTAACTGGACACAATACTCCAGGCCCAGCCTCACCAGTGCAGAGCAGAGAAGAAAGAGCATGCCTCACCCGCTCACACTCTTCTTAATGCACCCCAGGAGACCGTTTGCCTTCTTGGCCACAAGGGCACATTGCTGGCTCACGATGACCTTGTTGTCTATCAGCACTCCCAAGTCCTTCTTGACAGAGCTGCAGGTCAGCCCCTCACCTGTATTGGTTCAGGAGACTATTGCTCCCCAGGTGCAGGACCCTACACTTGCCCTTGTTGAAATACATGAGGTTCCCCTCCACCCAACTCTGCAGCCTGTCCAGGTCAGGCTGAACAACGGCACAGCCTGATGTGTGTCAGCCACTCCTCCCAGTAAGGCATCACCTCAGTAAAGTGGCTGAGAGTAACAGTGTTCAATGGAAATTCAAACACAGAGCACAAACCTGGTTAACACACAATGCCAAAGCCGCTTCACAAGACAAAACTGCTGAAGCCATTTCAAACATTTTCGGAAGCAAACATTGCCCAGACAGACAAACAGAGCTGTGACACAGGCCCCAGAAATAGCCACATCAGAGTCAGGATTTACATCTGCTTAAAGAAGGTTAATGAACCAGGCAAATCGGGCTGCACAGGAAGCAAATGCCAAAGATTGCTCTTAGCTCTTTTGTGTGAGTCAGTGGCTGCTGTGGGAATGGGGGTGGGGGGGTGACACACCAAAATAAATCCTACCACATCCTTAGTGCAGTTGGAACATTCCAAAATGCCATGAAGCTGTCAGTCTGCACATCAGAATTGATGTGCAGGCTTGTCTGGCAAAAGGCAGGGGGAAAATGGGGAGCTTTAAATAGTCCCCAGCGTTGTCAGTTGTTTATTAGCAGTACTGGAAGAAAGGCCTCCTTATGATTGCAAACCAGGCTCTTTATGCCAGTCCCCACTGTAATTACCTTTTCATGGGAAATTTGCAAGGAATACACATTTATTTGTGTCTGAAAGACAAATCCTAGACAGAGGTGACAAAACCACCCAAATTATTTCAAGATGCTCAGGGCTCCAATCCAAGACTAATCTTGGAGCATTAACAAGGTCTGGAAGAAGACAGGAGTAAGGGAGCACTGAGAAAGCAGAAGAATAGTTTTAACTGATGCTGGCAGAAACTCAACAGTGCAGCAACTTTGAAGAATCACAGAAGACAAACCTCGAGGGTCCAAGCTCAGTTTTTGGATCAGCTGTTGCAAAGAACTGTCGTAAATTAGAGTTGAAAGACCTTGACAAACCACCCAAGGTGCAGTTGCACCGCTGCTTTAATGAGAGAGCTCTCACTACCCGTTATGGTCTCTCAGTTGAAGCCTCAGTGTGCATTGGTCCTTATTTGATTTTTTTTTTTTTTAAGCAATGTCCTGCCCGGGCTCAGGTGGATTTTTCCTCTCAGGTAGGACTTCTCAGCACCATTCACAAGAGTGCCTAGAGATACCGAAGGCTTGGTTTGCTGTGCACACACAGGCATACAATGAAACCTGCTCCTTGTTCCCATTTTTCCTTGCCTGCTGCTTATGAAGTCCCTCACCTCACACCTGTACACCAAACTGTCTACAGGTGCTAATTACACCTCCTTCTCATTTAACAGAAGGTAGGAGCTTTGCTCCAACTATTAATTCTCCAATTCACAGAATCACCAAGGTTGGAAGAGACCTCAAGGATTATCAAGTCCAACCTGTCACCACAGACTAAACCACGGCACCAAGTGCCACGTCCAATCCCTTTTTGAACACCTCCAGGGGTGGTGACTCCACCACCTCCCTGGGCAGCACATTCCAATGGCAAACAACTCTCTCAGTGAAGAGCCCTCTCCTCACCTCCAGCCTAAAATTCCCCTGGCACAGCTTGAGACTGTGTCCTCTTGTTCTGGTGCTGGTTACCTGGGAGAAGAGACCAACTCCCTCCTGGCTACAAACACCCTTCAGGTAGTTGTAGAGAGCAATAAGGTCTCCCCTGAGCCTCCTCTTCTCCAGGCTAAACAATCCCAGCACCCTCAGCCTCTCCTCATAAGGCTTGTGCTCAAGGCCTCTCCCCAGCCTTGTTGCCCTTCTCTGGACATGTTCAAGTGTCTCAATGTCCTTCCTAAACTGAGGGGCCCAGAACTGGACACAGGACTCAAGGTGTGGCCTAACCAGTGCAGTGTACAGGGGCACAATGACTTCTCTGCTCCTGCTGGCCACACTATTCTTGATACAGGCCAGGATGCTGTTGGCCTTCTTGGCCACCTGGGCACACTGCTGGCTCACATTTAGGCAGCTGTCAATCAGCACCCCCAAGTCCCTTTCTGTTTGGCAGCTCTCAGCCACTCTGACCCCAGCCTGTAGCTCTGCATGGGGTTGCTGTGGCCAAAGTGCAGCACCTGGTACTTGGATTTGCTGAATGCCATCCCATTGGACTCTGCCCATCTGTCCAGTCGGTTGAGGTCCCTCTGCACTCAATTCCTAAGCACTCAATGTGCCTAGGACTGGGGACAGAGGGGACATTTGTGCTCTGCAGGCTGTAGGTTTTGAGATGTTCTTCAGAAATACCTGACAGGATGCAGACAGAGCAAGAATGATGCAGAGTAAAAAATTCAAACTTGAATTTGCCTTTCAAGGTTACAGTAGCCAAACCTAAGAATCAGATCTATGCTGTTGCTCTACGTGAAAGAGTGACCTTGGAATGCAACTGAGTGAAGTGGCTGCTTCAGGGTTCTTTATGTGGATTGGGTTTGTTTTTTCATTAGTCTGGGGTTTTGGTTGGGTTTTTTTTTCCAGGTTTCTTGTGTGTGTTTGGTTCTGTTTGGTTGTGGTTTTTTCCCCCCCAGTTGGGGGCTGTGTGTGTTGTTGTTTTGGGGGGTTTGTTGGGTTCTGTTTATTTGCCTGAGGGGACATTTTTTGGGTTGATTGGTCTGGAGGGATTTTTGTTTGATTTGTTGTTAGTTTTGCTTCTTTTCTCAAGCCTCACCAGGGGAGGTTTAGGTTGGACATAAAAACAAATATAAATCTTTTTGCCTGCAAGGGTTCTCAAACACTGGAACAGGCTCCCCAAGGATGTGGTGGAATCCACAAAGAGGCAGAGATGCTGAGGGACATGGCTTAGCACCAGACTTAGGTAAGCGTTGCACTCAATGCTAATGCTCTCTTCCAACCAAAACGATTCTGTGATTCTCTAATTCTCTGAAACCTAATTCATGTGAGAACCACTGATCCATAAGAGTTTCATGCACGTCTTCCCAACTGTCTGAAGCAGCTCTTATTACATCTAGGCACATAACAACTTAAAAACCCAAATTAAGTTCCCTTCCATTTTAGATGACACAGCCTAAAATTCACTTGTTTCAACTACTAAAAATAAAGCTGTAGCTCTGCAACATCAGTAGACTGCTGTAGACATCAATGTCCAGGAGTATCCACAGATACACACAACCCTGGACTCAGAAATTCTTTGGAGTAGGACTACCTACATGTAGGATGCAGTTAAACCCATGAAGTTTAGATTCAATTCAAATAGAAGAAGCTTTGAGGACTACAAATCATGATGATGTCTCTACACATAGCTGCTTTGACTGTTTGGCAGCAGGTTTGGGGGAAATGGAAATAAATCCCTGCAGCAGCTAACACTGGTTAGCATTTCCAGCTGACACCTACATGTTAGAAAGAAGCTCTGTGGAAAAGGATTTGGGGGTGTTGATGGACAAGAAGCTGGACATGAGTAGACAGTGTGTGCTTGCAACACAGAAGGCCAATGGCATCCTGGGCTGCATCAAAACATGTGTTGCCAGCAGATCCACTTTGCTTTACTCTCGTGAGACCTCAACTGGAGTACTGCGTACAGGTGTGGAGCTCTCAATATAGGAAGGACATGGAGCTGATGGAGAGGGTCCAGAAGAGTGCAACAAAAATGATCAAAGGGTTGGAGCACCTCTGCTATGAGGACAGGCTGAGGGAACTGGGGGTGTTCAGCCTGGAGAAGAGAAGGCTCCAGGGAGACCTGATAGCAGCCTGCCAGTACCTGAAGGGGGCCCTTCAGAAAGGATGGGAAGAGACTGTTTACAAGGGTCTGTAGTGGCATAATGAGGGGCAACGGCTTCAAACTAGGGAAGGGCAGATTGAGATTGGATATCAGGAAGAAGTTCTTTACTATGAGGGTGGTGGAACACTGGAACAGGTTGTCCAGGGAGGTGGTTGAGGCTCCTCCATAGAAATATTCAAGGTGAAGCTCGTTGAGGCCCTGGGCAGCCTGGGTTACAATATCGCCAAGGTTGGAAGAGACCTCAAAGATCATCGAGTCCAACCTGTCACCAGAGACACCATGACCAGACCATGGCACCAAGTGCCACATCCAGTCCCCTCTTGAACACCTCCAGGGATGGTGACTCCACCACCTGCCTGGGCAGCACATCCCAATGGCGAATGACTCTCTCTGTGAAGAACTTTCTCTTCATCTCCAGCCTAAAATTCCCCTGGCACAGCTTGAGACTGTGTCCTCTTGTTCTGGTGCTGGTTAGTAGAGAGAAGAGGCCAATCCCTTCCTGGCTACAACCACCCTTCAGGTAGTTGTAGAGAGCAATGAGTTCTCCCCTGAGCCTCCTCTTCTCCAGGCTAAGCAACCCCAGGTCCCTCAGCCTCTCCTCACAGGGCTGTGCTCAAGGCCTCTCCCCAGCCTTGTTGCCCTTCTCTGGACACGTCCAAGTGTCTCAATGTCCTTCTTAAACTGAGGGGCCCAGAACTGGACAGAGGACTCGAGGTGTGGCCTAACCAAAGCAGAGTACAGGGGCACAATGACCTCCCTGATCCTGCTCCCATTGAGGATGCCCCTGATGACTGTGGGGAGGTTGGACTGGATGACCTTTGGAGGCCCCTTCCAGCTTGGACCATTCTATGATTCTGTTAGGTATGCCCTGATGTAGAAGTTGGCCATCTCTAGTAGCACTCTTTGGAAAGATCCCTTCAGTGAAGGCCAATAAGGCAGTTTGCCCTCAGTGTAGCTGAAGAGCCTACAACCACAGCTTAGAGCAATATCTGTCGTGCCACTAACAGGTGCAAATACCTCTTTGTTGTGGCCTGGGGAAGTTAATTCTGAGAACAACTCATCAGAACTCAGCTGGGGGTTGGGTGTGTATGGTCTAGACCACCTCTCAGACATGGGTAAAAGCATCAGCACTTGAAAGTGATCACAATGGGTTTGTTTCCTTCTCTATTTCTGAAACAGTCAGTGCCTTCCACTGCCTATCTCCTGGAAAGTCAATTCCTTGCTTGATATTTGCCTCTACAAAGTAAAATATGAGGCTCTTGTTTTATCTTCTCTATTTCACATGTAAATTACAAGTTAATTCTACGCCAAAGGAAATGGCATGAAAGAGTTTTATTTTTTTCTTCATAAGAACACTGCAATAACTTCTCAAGATTTGGCTGTGGTAGCAATTCCTCTCACAGAGGAACAAAAAGAACATCTACCATCTCCCTCCCACTTGACACACTGCATTATCTTTTTTCCCCTTCGTGCCATGTATCATGTCTCATTATTTTAAACTCCTATTGCAGGCTCACTGAACCCTAAGACCACAATGGAAGCTTCAGCACAAAACTTTGGGGATACTCAATTTAAAAAATAATAATAAAGGAAGTTTTTCTAGCTTCTCTGTGAAGAGCATAAATGGGTTGAGGTCTAAGGAAACCTCTTGAGTCCACATAGCCTAGCTTAGCTGCTGAGCTCCGGTGAGAAATGGAGTCTGTGTTTCCAAGTGCTGTTGGGCAAGGATACAGAAATTCTGCTGAAAGGAATCAGAGCTACATCAAGAGAGAAGCAACTGCAGGAAGGACCTGCAAATCGAGTTACCTGAAAGGGTGCCTGTCAAGCACATGTCTACAGCTTTTCCAGTTCTTTACAGGCTTTAACTTGGCTTGCCTCCTGCAAACAGCAGGTATACAGAGCGGGTTTATGTGCAACCCCGCAGTCCCAGCGGGTGTAGTCTGCTTTTAACCAAGAGGTGTCCCCACTGCGCCACAGAAATGCAGTTTGAAGGCGCATCAAACAGCCAAGGAGCCTGCTGTTATCCAGTGCCTCAGCCTTCCTCAACCTCAGCCGACTAAGAAAGCCTTTCCCAGGAGGCTGCTCCACGTCATCGCATAACACAGTGGAGAGCCTGCAAAGAACATGAGCTGTTTTCTCTGACTTCCATTCTGAAATGGAAGTTTCAGATGCAGGAGATTTCGTTTATCATTTCCATCTTAATGGGAAGCCAGCAGCATTCCAGGGTGCAAAGACCATTGGATTCACTGAGTTTAGGTATTCCTCCAATAGTTCTATTAGTCCATGAAGTTACCACAGTAGTTTTTATTCAGCAGCCAGCCTAGAGAGGGAAGGCCAGATTTTTTTGCCCTCAGTGCTCTATCTTGACTCCATCCTACCTGCATATTATTTGACCAAAACCAAGCTAACACCACAGCTTCCAATCCAGATCTATTGCAGTATTTGGTATTTTCTTACACACCCCACAAGCTCTACAATAATGCAAGTAAACTAAATTCCTTCAGCTAAAGAGATGAAAGCTTGTGTTTACCCTCCCCTGATACACCAACAAGGCAGACATCTAAGCTCATAAAGGCTAGTCATGGGCAACGGGACTATGCCAGACTGGGTGTTACAACTCCAACAAGAACATGCAAGGTTTTGAGAACATTTGCTGAAAACTTCCTAACTCCAAAGGATTTTAAGCCATCCTAGCCAAATAAAAAAAGTCTCTTCCTTTCTTAGCTTAACTGACAACAACATTGGACATGGGTGGGATAAATAACACAGAATCTTGGGGAGAGCTTGGCAAGAGTAAGAGTAATTAAGAAATGACCTGCACATTCTCTTAATCCAAACCCTGCAACTCTTTTGCCAATTCAAATCGCAACACACAGAGACTTCCAATACAATCCAGAAATGCACAATAAACCCTACAGAATAATCCTAGAGGGCATAATACTAGAGAACTAGAGACAAAACTCTGCCATCCACCCCAGCACCTCTTAATCCCTATTGTGAACCCTACCTGTTGTGTGCTTGAGGAAGATAGAAGAGACCTGTGGTGGAGTAGGAAGGTTCCCCCCACACACACAAAAAGAATTCCACAGCTAACTCAGCCAGAGAAGCAGATGAAAGCTGTATTTTACAAGCAGATATGGAATGCAATGAATATGTACAAAAATATACAATATTTACAATATATACAGAAATATACAGCAATGTATGTAATACAGGAGACCTTTCCCCAACCTCCCTGTGGCCAGGGGGGTTCGGCCTGTCCCTCCCTTCTCCCTCCCTACCTCCCCTTTTTCCCAAAAGGGTTAGAGAGAGAAAGAAAGGAAGGTAATTAAAAGGGTAAAAATATGTTAAGCTAAAAAAAAGCATTAGTTTTCTTATCTGGTTAGCAAGAATTGTCCCTGCGTAGCAAGCTGTTACTTCAGAGAGGAAAAGCAGGCCAGCCCACAGTACAGGGGGAAGAAGCAGACTGACTGCCCCCCCCCCCTGACTGCAAGACCAAGCTAGAACCTACAGCCGGGTTCCACCAATGAAATTGGATTAGCATATCTTTTGTTCTCATTTATATACCAAAACATTCAGCCAGAGTGTTCAGAAGGTGTCCCTCTCTTAAAGGCACAGCCTAAACCGGTCACAAGACCACAGCTGCTACATCCATGACATCAGCTCTAACAACCAGAAACTTTGTAGTAGCAAACAAGCATCCACAGCAGCATCTCCATAACACTTCTTCCTAGCTTGTTCCCGAACACAGCTCTCCATCCCCCCACCCCCCCCTTTTATATCACTGTCCTTTCCTGCCCCACACTGTTACCAAGTGCTGTCCATTACTTCCAATTAACCCAATCAGCTAATAGCCTCCCACACCACCACTTCCCTCTCTTTCTTCTGCAGAAGCAGAGGCTGTGTTCTGGTTTGCATGGAAGAGAAAGCACAGGTGTACAGAAGGGAAAGGAGAAAAGTGGCACTTACAGCAAATAAGCAGTAAAAGTTAAAAGCTGATTGAGATGTCACTTGTAATGCATCATGTTTGCAGCTCTGCAGACAATGCAGAGATTAGTTGTCCTTTTCCTTAATAGCCTCTACTCTTGATTTCTGCTTGCTGACCATGCACTGTGTTAGCCGGCTTGTGATGCTTGCCTGCATTTCAACACCGACGGTAATTTCACTGGAAAAGAAGAAATACCAAAATGCCCAAACCAAGTAACCTGCTAAACCCCAAAGTAACTCCTAGGCACATTTCTGCTATAGTTTAACTATTTCTTAGTTTGGGAGCAAGCTTAGATTAAGGTTGTATTAGAAAGAACCACAGTTTTTGGCAAGCCTACTTAAACAGAGCTCCAAGCAAGGGGCAAAGTTCTGCAGCAGCTCTTGATCTGCTGCTCTTGCAGCTGGGCTCAGTCCTGCTGGCAAGCCCAGTTGTGCTGCTTCACAGACAGAAGGATGGAAATACAAAACCAGCCCTGACATCTCCTGTCACATATGAATAACCACATAATCCCTTTTCCAAATGCATAAGGCTTATGAAGGGACAAATGGCACAATGTCCTGACTGTGTCCCTCTACCACGCTTCATATGGCCTTGATCTGCTCTGCCTCTCGCTGGTGCGTCTGGGTGCCAGGGCTTCGTGACACCAGCCCCGATGAGAGCACAGCTGAATTCCACACCACTGGCTGCGACCAAACTTAGAACTGGCCCTGGAGGTATCTGCCTGAACACCCAAAAGCTGCAGTTTGCTTTTTTGAGCATGGCATGCCTTAACTGCAGAGAGTTTCCCTTTGGGAAAAAGAGAGGAATGATTCATCTGCAGAGAGTATGATAAATGAGTGTTTCCATTTAAATGAAAAGAGCTCAGCCAGAGCTTGTGGTGCTCCACAGAAGGTGTTTTACAACAACATTTGACAAAAGCTGTTGCACCTCTCAGGTAGTGTCAGGACTGGAGAGCAGATTTGGCTGTTGTGTTGACAGCAAGCTGATAGAAACAGAAAGCATACCCCAATATTCTGTCCCTAGACATTTACACCAAGGAACTCTGATTGTTTTTATGCTTCTCCTCTTGTTTAACTGGAACACCACAGCAGCAAACCCCTGCATTTTAAAGGCAGTAGACCTCATCATGATGTATAAGGACCCTTTTCATCAGCTGACAGTAGCATGTGCTGAGAAACAGGGTCCTGGCTGAGGCTTCTGGCGTGTGTTATAATGGCACTAGGGACAATTGCTGACAAGACTCTTGTCTAAAATACGTAAAGGCTTTTACTCCTTCCACTTCTGTCAACACTTGAGTTTCTGACTTGCAATATAGCTCAAGGCTACCCTCTTTTTTAGAATGAGAAAACCCAGGTGATGATCAAAGCTACTGAGGAGGGCAGGTGCAGAAAATTAGCTTGAAAGCCCTGAAAGACCCTTCTGCAATTAATGTGAGCACAGCCAGCCAACAGGAAGGTGGGGGAGACTGGGATTCAGGGTGACTTGAGGGAGTGTAGGATGTGGCTGAGGTTGATATGGTTGCTGCTCTTGAAGAGCAAAGGTTAAAAAAGAGGAAAGTTGGGTGTGTAACTCTTCCCTCCAATTCTCACTTCATATCAGCACCCAGATCATGATCCCATTTGCTGTCTTGCATTCGGATGGATAATTTATACTTTAAGACAGGCTTTGGCAAGAAGAGCTGGGGAGCTGGAAACTAGCTCACACAGTTAATGCTCACCCCTCAGTGTCCATACAGATCTGAGGAATCTGAGGAGTTGTGCATTTTGCCTTCTCAAGCTTTTCAACCTTCTCCAAAATCATTTTTGAGACTCTCAGCCAGTTTTCTCCTCTTAATGCCTGCAAAGTTTCACATCTCCTTCCAGCCAAAGGTGCAAAGGTACAATGCACTAGGACATTTCTAATCTTGTCAGAAGCAGGTGTTTTTAGAAGCCTTCACTGGACTTGCTGCACTGTGGCTGACCAAGTTCAGCTCTTCCTCTGAATAAGGCTACATCAATACCTGAGGCTAAATTTTCTGATCTGTTCAGATTTACTCAATATTTAGTTGCAAGATGGGGCCAAGAACGTTGTAATGCTGCCTGGCTGGATCCCAGGTCTGCCATGGTTTGCTCCTGCAGGTGCAAGGACACCAAACATAGGAAAAGGGTGCAAGGTCTTCCTGTGCTGTCTTTGCTGCTGGGTGTGGTAGTTGGTGCAGTCAGAGAGGGCTTGGAAGGCTTTGTCAAAACCTGCAGCACATTTTCCTTATAATAGCCATGGTTCATTAATCAAGATGAGAAACTGCCTTTAAGAGGAGAGCTTCATTTCCTTGGTGGCAGGCAGCTATATAACAAAGTGCCTCAGGGTAGGATAGCAGAATTTTTCATCACTGTGTCATGTTCCAGAGCAAGCTTTTTAGCCTGTACATGGACTGTTGATGTAAGGAGGGGACACAGAATCACAGAATGGTTTGTGTCAGAGATCTCCATGATCATCTAGTTCCAAACCCCTGCCATGGGCAGGACAACTTGCTCAAGGCCCCATCCAACCTGGCCTTGAACACTTCCAGGCTTGGAGCCTCCACAGTTTCTCTAGGCAACTTGTTCCAGTGCCTCACCACCCTCACAGTGAAGAATTTCTTCCTTATGTCTTCCCTCTTTCCATTTAAAATGGCCCCAAACTGCAGCAGGAGAGGTTTAGGTTGGTTATGAGGAAAATGTCTTTCCTGCAAGAGTGGTCAGGCATTGGAACAGGCTGCCCAGGGAGGTGATGGTGTCACCACTCCTGGAGGTGTTTGAGAAATGTGTGGACGTGGCACTTGGGGCCATGGTTTGATGGTCATGGTGGTATTAGGTTGATGCTTGGAGTCAATGATCTTAGAGGTCTTTTCCAACCAAAACAATTCTATGATTCTATTCTATGATCAAAACCATTACCACTTGTCCTGTCACTACAAGCCCATATGAAAAACCTTTCCCCAGCACCCTTCAAATAGTGGAAGGCTGCTCTGAGGTCTCCCTGAACCTTCTATTCTCCAGGCTGAACAGCCCCACCTTTCAAAACCTGTCTTCATATTGGAGGTGCCCCAGCCCTCTGATAATCTTTGTGGCCTTCTCTGGACCCACTCCAACAGGTTCATGTCCTTCATATGCTGGGGCCCCCAGAGTTGAATCCAGTACTGCAGGGCTATAGAAAGCTATAAACCCCTGAAATCGTTCTAGAACACATCATCAAAGGGAGAGCACATTGGCACATGGCTGGGGCCATGGTTAGGTTTAGGCTGGAGGTGAGGAGAAAGTTCTTCACCGAGAGAGTCATTCGCCATTGGAATGTGCTGCCCGGGGAGGTGGTGGAGTCACTGTCCCTGGAGGTGTTCAAGAGGGGACTGGACGTGGCACTTGATGCCATGGTCTAGTCATGGGGTCTGTGGTGTCAGGTTGGACTCGATGATCTTCGAGGTCTCTTCCAACCTTAGTGATACTGCGATACTGTGAATCCAATATAACGTGTGTGGCAGTGGGAAGATGTGATTCTTCCAGCACCTGTGGTGCCTCCTTTCGGCACAAGCATTTGAATGGCCAGTTCGAGTAGGTCCAGTGGGAATTAAAATGAAAGGCTCTGGATCCTCAGACCATTGACAGGCATTAACGAAGCGATGAATGAGGCCTGGAACAGTCACCGCTGTGCCTAGTTTTTTGGCTTTTTATCTGGGCTCTGGCGGCGAGGTACGAAGGGATTAGCTGCACTTACTGAGGACTAACCACAGGCCTTTGCTGGGTGAAGTTTCAGCCAGTTCCTGAGGTGACTCTACGGCTCTCCTAACTGCCAGTGACACAAAGCAAGACACAGCCAGGAGTGGGGATGGATGGGTATAACAGGAGAAAAGCGGTGTCAGGTCTGCACTTTCCCATGGCAACATGGATTTAGTGACACCAAGTTGTGAGATCAGGAAACGTCACTTTGTTTCAACCACAGATTTCCCAGATAAACTCAGACAAATTGCTAAATCTTCCCTTGTTGCTAAGTTCCCCTTTAAAACCAAGGGACATATGTTTGCCCTAACAGGGTGGTTGTGGTTATTGAATCCGTGAGCTGAGGATCATATGAAACACAGTGATATAGACTAAAATACACAGGATGGGTTTTGCCCATTTCCTTTAATGTTTGAAACCAAGAAAGCAGGTGAAATCTTGTGCCCTTCAGAACCAAGCAGAATCTTTCTTTGTGTAAAATGTTACACAAACCTTAGTGGCTCTTCGTTTTTATTGCATCATTTTTAATAATACTGCCAGATATTTCAGAAAAGGGCAATATGGTTTCTACTGCATAAAAAAGTCATCATCATATAGTAAATTTTGTGGGTTCCTCCCCCCTTTTTTTATATTGTTTCAAAAAAACAAAAACCAACCCAAAACCCAACCCCCAAACCAAAGAAACCACAAATGCTATTAGGAAATTCACCCTCCCACAGCCCTCCCCACAAAAGAAAAATATTTCTTCTTTTAAAAATCAGTAAAGTGTTACAGAAGTCAGATATTAACTGCACACATTTACAAGCACAGCACGTTAGCAATACTGTATAATCCTTTAGACCATGCCAAACCATATGTATGTGTACAAAGCTACAGGTGAAATGGTTTGTAGCAGCAGAAGAGGAAGCATGTTCCATACCAAGTAGATAGCTCCTATGGAGATATTTGGATGAGTACAACAGTTGAAAGAACACTGACAAGCTCAAGTGCACAAGCCAAGGTTTTCTGCTATGGTAGCAACTGTTATGAGCCAAAAGATTATCTTGACTTGTCTGGGATTTTCCTCTTGTGTCTAATGGATGGCCAGGTGTGGGTTCCTCTCTTGGCACACTACTGTAAACATTCATGAGGAGTCCTGATTGCTGAACCTAACTTCATGGATATGAAGCTATCAGTGCACCTACATTTACACATCCTTCACTGGTCAGAAAAAAGTGTTGCTCTTTATTCTGGAAGGGAATATAATCCATCTCAGGGCCCATACTGTGGCCTCAGTTCTGCAGCTCTAGTGGGTGGAGAGAAAGACCAGAAAGGGTCACTTGATTACAAATATTTATGACTTGTTAGGAGTTCCAAAAACACTAATTTCTGGCTTTTGGAGCGAGTATTTTTTCAAAGGCAATGTGTAGTTCTCAGTTGCTGTGTTGTATATACCTTGGCTTGTGTTTTCACTTCCAGGAGCATTTCTCTGCCAGAGGTCTCACTGTCCAACAGGACCACCATTTTCATTGGTAACCTCCAGTTCTGGATGCCAAGCTGGAGACCGCCTCTGAGGGAGACCAGCATTCAAAAGATGATGGCTCTGAAGTCTCCTTCAAAGTGGCCTTTCCTAAACACCTAACAATGGAGACATGCAAAGGTTGCAAGCAGGACTTGAAAATGGCTGAAACAGAATTGTAGAAGAGAAGCTCCCTCTTAGACTTCCACCTTACCACATACAAAAACCCCCAAACGACTAGGATAAAGTAACATTAAATAGAACTACGAGTTTTAATGATGTGACTTGAGAAAAAGTGATTCCATGAAAACGCTTTTTGAAGAGGTAACCACAAAATCTCAACAACCCGCTGGCTCTCTGCACAGCGCTCTGTGGTATTAAGATGCACTTAGTGACCTGTGGTGAAATGTTTGCCTCTGCAGAAGGCCAGCAGCCACTTCTGTTTCTAATAACTCCAGGTGCTGGTGTCTGGGCTTTGGCGATTTCAGACTGCAGAGCAGACAGCAGGTTTTATGACAGTTCTTCTGTCTTAGGCTGTCGCTTGCCTCTCCCCATCAAACACTGTGCAGCGTTGTACAGTTTCTTATCCAACCATTAAATACATGACCAGGACAAGAGGGAAAAAAAGTAAAATGTTTCTCCAGAATAAATATTAGCATTTGGTATACTGGCAGGAAAAAAACCACAGCAACAAACCACCCAAGAGAGTCTAGAAATTTTCTCACTGGGACTAGCATTTGCAGACCTCGTGCTAACAACCTTCCATCAGCTGGGATTCACATGCAGAGCCTGCTTTACATCAGAGGGAGCCAATTGGAATGCAAATGTCTGTGTCACACACCCAGCACTGCTCTCCTTGCAGAACAAGAAGTCTCAACATCCCTGTCTTAATTCCTCTATCTACACCATATAAAAATGACCTCCTTGAACTCTTGTAGCCCTTAAGGACCAACTACTCCAGCCTTCCTGCTCTAGCTTCAGTGCACCCTCTATCCCAGTGTAGAAGAATCAGTGCCTGATCTGAGGGTACTTAGAAAGTTCCTTGAAGATAACCGATGTAATGCTACATGTTGTTATTACAGGATCCTTGTTTCTTTTGAATGGAATGAATAGATGTACACAGACTGGCAAACAGAGAGAGAGAGTGAGGCCATGGTATGCAGAGCTCTAAACCTGCTCCTTTTTAGCTCAGAACATCTCCATGTATATAAAGTATCCTAGATCTCCTGTTGTACAAGCATAGACAGACACATATCTCTTCAGGGGATGGGAAGTGTCCACCAAAAATGAGGTACTGGCCACTCAGAAGTAAATAAAAGGAGGAAGTTTTAGAGGTCTCCTGAAGCAGTACACATCACCTCAGAGACCGTGAACTTAGAAGAGCAGCAAAATTCACAGCTCTTAAGAAACAGTCTCCATCCAGTCTCCAGAAAAGCAGTGACTCAGAAGTGTGCCACTTCCACCACTGATTAGACCTGTTGAAGCAAATGGAGTGTGGAGAGGAGGTGGTTAGAACAGCTGAGGTGGTGAGAACAGCTGAGGTGGTGCTTCCTTTTGGCTCCACAAAACTTGCCCTGAAAGAAGAGCTTTGTTAGCTCTGCAGCTTGCTATGGCCTAGGGAAAGGCTGGGTCACACAGCCCCAGTGCAAAAGCCACTGCCCTGTGCTGGAAAGGATCTCTCTGTTTCAGCGGGATGGATACAGGCCCACGTTTAGACAGCAATATGCAAGAGCAGTTACTCCCCAACCCCTCACAACTTCCTCCAATATGAACAGAAGGACATTCTGGTCCCCTTTATATACATACATGAACAGCTGAGATGGTCTGACATGCTTACAGGTTAAAACACTTGTATCTATACAACATTATATCCAAGTAGAAAAGTTTTACAACACATGATACAGGTCCTGCTAACTTCTAAAAAAAACCCCAAACATTTACTGAGATCACCAGGTTGCAAGGAGTCATCACTAACATACATATAAGACTATTTCTCTTTTACATGATCATTACTTTGAAAAAAAACACCAGAGTCACTTTTAAACAAGTATACAATGTTCACTTCAAAATTAACTGGTTAATAAAATCTTGTGCAAAACAAGCCAGCCTCTATAATTAAGTGACTTTCTTTATTCCTTTATTTTTATACAAAACAAAGAGACAAACAAACAAAAACCCAAACCAAAAAGATAGTTCTTTCAGAAATGTGTCTCCTTTTCTGTAATGGTCGAGATGGTGCCGTCCCCTTTCAGTTTGGCATCGCAGTCGTTTAGTGCAGCAAGGTAGGCTCCTCCTCCAAGCTTCCCTCTCATTTTCAGGTCTGAGCTCGGCGTGATCAACTTCCTGAATCGCTAGAGAATTCAAGAAAATAGAAACCATGAGCTGTTTCTTGGTCACAGATACGTTTTTAAACTGCTTCACTACAAAATCCTTTTCTCTTGCACACCTGCATCTCATCTCCCTTGTTACAGGGACATCCACAGCACCATATCCCTCACCACTCATAACAAATCACAGCCAACCAATGGCTAGAGAACGAAGTGGAAGAGAAAATCAAAGTGAATTTTCCTGCTGATTGAGTAACAATCCTTCCAATGAGGAATCACAGAAACCACAGAAAATATCTGGTTGGAAGTGACCTAACAGATCATCCAGTCCAACCCTTGATCCAGTACCGAAGGGTCAACACTAAACCATGGCCCTAAGCACCAGCTCCACACACTGCTTGAACACTCCCAGGGATGACACCACCACCACTGCCCTGGACAGACCATTCCAATGTTTGAGGACCCTTTCAGTAAATAAATATTTCCTAATATCCAGCCTGAACCTCCAATGGTACAGATTGCAACCATTTCCTCTGGTCCTGTCACATCAGGAGGCTCAGGGGCGACCTCATTGCTCTTTACAACTACCCAAAAAGTGGTTGTAGCCAGGAAGGGGTTGGCCTCTTCTCCCTAGCAACCAGCACCAGGACAAGGGGACACAGTCTCAAGCTGCACCAGGGGAAGTTTAGGCTGGAGGTGAGGAGAAAGTTCTTCACTGAGAGAGTTGTTAGCCATTGGAATGTGCTGCCCAGGGAGGTGGTGGAGTTGCCGTCCCTGGAGGCGTTCAAGAGGGGACTGGATGTGGCACTTGGTGCCATGGTCTAGTCGTGAGGTCTGTGGTTACAGGTTGGACTCGATGATCTTCAAGGTCTCTTCCAACCTTGGTCATACTGTGATACTGTGATCATCAAGAAAGAGGCTGCCCCCTCCTTGCTCCAACCTCCTTCCAGGTAGCTGTAGAGAGTGATGAGGTCTCGCCTCAGCCTCCTCCAGACTGAACAACCCCAGCTCCCTTAGATGTTCCGTGTAGGCCAGGTGCTCCAGACCCTTTGCCAGCCTCACTGCCCTTCTCTAGACATTCTCCAGCACCTCAGTGTCCTTTCCTGTAGTGAGGTGCCCAGAACTGAATGCAACATTTTACTTCCATCGCAGAGTCAAAGGATATACATTGACAAAAAAATAAGAGACTACAATAAAGAATGAAAGAAAAATATGTGTTGAGCTGAGAACTTTCTCTTTTACAGCAATAACATCATTAGCAGCATTGCTGCCTACAGCATGGGGAGCAGAGATGTTGCAGGAATTTGGCTTCCTGAGAGGCTCTCAACTGTAATTGAAAAACACCATTCATTGTTCCTGTGTGGAACCTGCCTGCATTGCTTCAGACTACAAGGCAATGCAAAACAAGATTCTAGAAACAAAGTATCTTTGCTGGCAAACACAGGGGAAAGTTGGTACATTATTAAGGAAGTATTTCATCTTTGTGCAAAACTTCCTTTTTTTGACATGCTAAGAACACTATATTATGGCAAATTTACTTTTTTGTTTATATATATCTGCACTAAAGATTTCCTAGGTAGTCTCCAGGCTGTATTCAATTGTTTTCACAGGGGCAGTTCAAAATGGACTGCCAGCAGTCAGCACAGTAAATTACCCAGGAAAGTTGTGAAGGTGCCAAGCCTGGAAGCGCTCAAAGCTAGGCTGGATGGGGCCTTAAGTAAGCAGGTCTAGTAGGAGGTGTCCCTGACCACAGCAGGGGGTGGAAACTAAATGATCTTGAAGGTCCCTTCCAACCCAAACCATTTTGTGATTCCATCTCTCACTCATAGAATTATAGAATCAGTCAGGGTTGGAAGGGACCACAAGGATCATCTAGTTCCAACCCCCCTGCCATGGGCAGGGACACCCTACACTAGATCAGCCTGGCCAGAGCCTCGTCCAGCCTGGTCTTAAACACTTCCAGGGACGGGGCCTCAACCACCTCCCTGGATAACCCATTCCAGGGCTTCACCACTCTCATGGTGAAGAACTTCCTCCTCACCTCCAGCCTGAATCTCCCCACCTCCAGCTTCATTCCATTCCCCCTAGTCCTATCACTACCTGATAGCCTGAGAAGTCCCTCCCCAGCCTTCCTGTAGGCCCCCTTCAGATCCTGGAAGGCCACAATTAGGTCACCTCGGAGCCTTCTCTTCTCCAGACTGAACAGCCCCAACTCCTTCAGTCTGTCCTCACAGGAGAGGTGCTCCAGACCTCTGCTCATCCTCGTGGCCCTTCTCTGGACACCTTCCAGCACGTCCAAATCCCTCCTGTAATAGGGGCTCCAGAACTGGAGGCAGTACTCCAGGTGGGGTCTCACCAGAGCTGAGCAGAGGGGGAGAATCACCTCCCTTGACCTGCTGGTCACACTTCTCCTGATGCAGCCCAGGATCTGATTTGCTTTCCGGGCTGCAAGCGCACATTGAGAGCTCCTGTTGAGCTTCTCCTCCACCAGCACCCCCAAGTCTCTCTCCTCAGGGCTGCTCTCCAGCCAGTCCCTGCCCAGCCTGGATTTGTGCCTGGGATTGCCTCGACCCAGATGCAGGACCCTGCCCTTGGTCTTGTTGAAGCTCATGAGGTTGGCTTGTGCCCACCTCTCCAGCCTGTCCAGGTCCCTCTGGATGGCATCCCTTCCCTCCAGCGTGTCCACTGCACCACACAGCTTGGTGTCATCAGCAAACTTGCTGAGGGTGCACTCGATGCCACTGTCCATGGCACCCACAATGATGTTGAACAAGCCTGGTCCCAGGACTGATCCCTGAGGGACTCTGCTTGTCACTGGCCTCCACTGGGACATGGACCCGTTGACAGCCACTCTTTGGGAGTGGCCATCAAGCCAGTTCTTTATCCATCTAGTGGTCCATCCATCAAACCCATGTGTCACCAGCTTGGAGACCAGGAGGTGGTGCGGGACAGTGTCGAAGGCTTTGCTCAAGTCCAGGTAAACGACATCAGTTGCTCGCCCACTTAGAGAACTCTAATTAGGAAAACCATCCAGAAGACATGTGTGTGTTTGCTACCCAGCTCCTGGAGGAACGTGCTGGCAGCACAAATGTTACCAAAACCATGGGAAAAAAGGCAGGTGACCTGAATGAATGGCTGGCACAAACCTTCTTGAGGAGTTTAGCTGATGTTGTAGGCATCTTAAGCTACAAAGTGAGCAGGAATAGAGCACTGTAAAGCTGTAGTATTGACTAGTTTACCTCAGGCTAGGGTCAGTGAAGGCAAAACCCCCAAGAAATTCAGAAGAGCATAAAGAAAAGTCAGATGCTTCTTTCCACCAGTAAGTGGAGGAGGCCAAACTCAAGCTGCTGCTGGAGCAGGTACATGGCACTGGCTTAGTCTCATGCAGGTGAGGATTCACACTCTCTTCCCATTTATGTTTTCAGTATCATTAATCTGAAAATACATCTTACCTCTATGAAAGTGCCTTCTTCCTTCCACAGCTTTATGCAGATCCACAAAGGGATACAGATCATGGAAGAGAGTGCCATCATCCACCCTATGCCATAGCCCCAGTCAGGGTATATATATACATTGTTGTATTTTAGAGGCTTGTATTTCACCAGGAAAAAGATGAAAATTCCCTGAAATGAGCAGAGAAACATATTAGCGGTATCTGAAAATACCACAGCCTGACTGTTTAGGCAAGGCCATTCTGCCTAAAGATAAAAGACAGAGAAAAACATGACCAGCAGTATCTTCTTTCATGTAGAGCTTCAATAAAATACCACAGTAGCTTCCACATAGATGAACAGCCTTTCAAGTTGAAATCCTGTTTACCGCTGGACGGCAATGAAGCCTGCACCGCCATGGCAAACAGGACCTGGGCAGGAAAGACGAAGTTTAGCTGCCGTGAACCAGCTGTGATCAAGTAACACAAGCTGCCTGCTCTCCTCCCTGGCGTGATGAAAAAGGAAAGCCAACATTTTCAAAGGTGCCTTAATCCACTGTCTCTACCTTCACTTCTGCAGGCCAACGCTTTCATCCTCGCAGAAGCTTGGCTGTGCCCATCTGAATGGGATGGGTGTCTCATCAAGCAGTTTGGACCACTGACATTTACGAGATGTAGAAAAGTTTTTTGCACACTTTTCTCCAAAGTGATGAAAAGAGTGTGCCAGGGCAAATTGTGTTACATTCATTAAATTGATTTCAGAATTGCTGAAAACAAGCCTAAGTTTGCAAAGAAAATAGCAGAGGGCAAGGAGATCTGGATCTCCAGGTGCCTTTGCATCTATGGGTTTGCAGTTTATGTACTGGAGAGCTGGAAAGTTTCAGTGTCTAGTCCTCAGGCACTTGTGGAGCAAATTTATAGGCAATGTGGTCATGTTCCTTTAGTGATGACCCTGTTAAATAGCCTCAGCAGATTGCCAGAGTTGGCACCAGTCCTGCTAGCTTCTGGCAGAGCAAATTCCTTCCCCTTCTTCATGCATATGAGATGTGCTTTGGACCTTTTCTACAGCTTGTGCTAGAAGAAAAGAAAGTCCTGTCCTGTCTTCTTTGCTCCCACAAAGAGGAGACTGGAACAGCAAGGAGGTTGCGCTGGAGTCATGCTGAACAGACACAAGGTATACCAGAGCTGCAGTGAAAAATAATAATTACAAAAGCCTTCATCATACCAGCAAAGATTCATTTAGGGCCCTGAGTTGATTTTTCCCCTGCTATCGTATACATGAAGATTTTCCACAATTCACAGAGATTTGAGCACTTTCCGCAGCTCCTACACAGTGTTTGCTGATTGGAACATAATGCTGCAAGTCAGCAGGCATTTTCTCAACTGCTGTGAGCTATGAGCAGCAACAGAATCCTAAAAACGTGCGCAGAAGGAGGATGTCTGAACCGAGCTCATCCGGGTATTCTGTACTTACTGCGCAAATTCCCGGCGTCAAGACCATCCAGCACCATTTGATCAGCGACAGAGGCTTGTACCCAATCATATCTTCAATGTTGTCGTAAAAGCGATTGCTGCCTGCCCCAAAACACCGAAGGAGAAGCAGATGTAGAATGCACGTGCCAGAGGGGGCACGGCTCAGCATTCACAACACTACAGGGAAAACCACCAGCTCTGACAGGGCTGCTCTGTCTCTTGCCCTCATCTGCTCCATACCTACAGGTGACACCGATGCCTGCATCTGTATCAGACCAGCATGAGGGGAGAGTGAGGGTGGGCGAGCTGCCAGAGACATGGCTGCTGGTCAGTAACAGTCTCAGCAAACATGTATGTGACAAGCTCGCCTGTGAGGCCCCAGACAGCAGGGAACAGGTCTAGTCTGAATTCGTGTGCTGTTTTATCAAGCAAAATGGTGAGTCCTTCATGTGCAAAAAGGGCTTGAGGATGGAACCATTCACATCCCCAGCACTGTGGCGGTTCCCCTTGACTTTGCAGACAGAAACAGCAGGGCTAGAAACACTGCTGTGTCCCTTCCGTGGCATGGACTCCAACTCTCTGAATTTATGTCAGAAATGGAAGGGAACCTGCCCAGCATCAGTGCTCTGTGTGAGAAAAAAAATCTTTATGCTATCCCCCTAAGGCAGCTCAGGAGTTAATTGGTGAAGGAAGGTGGAGGTCAGTCCTGACAAGGACCAAAATAATAAAAACATTTAAATCAAATAATAAAAAAAAAGGACTCTATTCCACTATCTACTGTTGTTTAGAGAGGGAAGAAACAAAGGCCCTTCTGACTTTCGATAGGGCCTGGGAATGTGGGTCACACTCCACCAGGCTACAAGGCTTTCACATGGGTTTTATGCAAAGAGTAAACTTCCCTAAAAGCTGAAACCCAGCAATTTGCAGCAACTCACCGTAGACCCACCCTATGCAGACACATTCAAATATGGCAACAAAAAGAAGGCACATGCCACTGGCTGCATAGGAGTCAAACAACTGGAAGACATACATCCCACCCTGAAAGACAAGAACAGGAAAAGAGAAAAAATACTGTGTTGGAACCAGGAGAAATATTTCATAGCAGATACGGCTTTAACGCCACAATCAACCTGTTGGTTCCCTTGCAGTCTTCCTACTAAAGTTGGTTTCTTCTTGAGTAAAGATTATTCTTTCCTCAGTGATGTCTTACTGTGAAGGAATTTTTTTCTCTCATAGCACTTCAGATTTTTGCCTCTGCCAGTCTAATATTGTGCCCTTGCTTTAAGGTAGCAAATCCTGCAGTGGAGTGAACTACATTTGACTTATTTCCAAACTGCTTGCCCAACTCCATGTTTTCAACTTCATCTGTCATCACATCAAGCTGTAGACATCTATAGGCGCTTTGGGTCTCCAGATCACCGCACATAAAGGTGCCAGGTTTTCTTTTGTGTCTGTGCTATTAGTAAGTAAATAATTAGTTAAAATGTGGGGAAAGAAGGCAAAATCTGTAGCTACTAGAATCGCTCTCCAGTGGCACAGGGGCTGTAAAATATTTAAACTGACCAATGAAGTCTGATTGTAGCTCACAGCCTTTAGGCTGAAACAAGTGGTTATTATCTGAGAAGAAAAAGGGGAAAAAAAAGCTCAAACCATGACTCCATGCAAGACTCTAAAGATATTTCCCAAACGAGTGCAAGATTGATCTCCAGGTGGCTTTAAAACAGCAGCCTCTGCACTCCCAGAAACCTTCCACCTTCAGTGCTGTCCCAATACCAATCAGTATGAAAAATGTAAATGCTCTTTCAACTAATTGTCACATCTATCAAAGACAAATCTTTTTCTTCAATTGCCCCCCCCCCCCCCCTTGCTTGCAGCAGTCAGAACTCTTCAGGGAACTGCTTGGCTTTCTACAGCCTTTGGCTTAAGGCAAGATCAGAAGAAAACTGCTGAAGTCCAATTAATAACCTTATAGACAACCTAATACCATTCTATCCATAGTACTACATGGTTTTCTGTGCAATGTGTTACATCTGTATGTTCAATACTGAGATAATAATATGGAGTAGATTCACAGAAGATCATTTAAACCTCCACTCTTTATTGGACTTGGAGAGGAATATTGTAATTAAAGATGGGGAAAAGGCTGAGGTACTAAATAGCTTCATTTTCAACTACGAGGCAGGAGGACTTCAGGATAATTGGCCTCCTGAACCAGTAGATGGGGTCAGGGAGCAGTACAGTGTCCCTGAAATCCATGAGGAAGTAGTTAGGGACTTGCTGAGGCACTTGGATACTTACAAGCCCATGGGACCAGATGGGAACCATCCTAGGATACTGAGAGAGCTGGCAGATAAGCTCATCAAGCTGCTCTCCACCATTTATGACCAGTCCTGGCTCACTGGAGAGGTCCCAGATGACTGGATGCTGGCCAGTGTGATGCCCATCCACAAGAAGGGGCGGATGGAGGAACCTGGTAACTCCAGGCCAGTCAGCCTGACCTCAGTGCCAGGGAAAATTGTGGAGCAGATCATCTTGGGGGCAATCACAACACACCTGAAGGATGGCCAAGGGATCAGGCCCAGCCAACATGGATTTAGGAAGGGCAGGTCCTGCCTCTCCAACCTGATCTCCTTCTATGATCAGGTGACTGCCTGGTGGATGTGGGGAGGCCTGTGGATGTGGTCTACCTGGAATTCAGCAAGGCCTTTGACACCGTCCTCCACAGCAAACTCCTGGCCAAGCTATCAGCCCATGGCTTGGACAGCAACACTCTGTGCTGGGTTAGGAACTGGCTGGAGGGCTGAGCCCAGAGAGTGGTAGTGAATGGTGCCAACATCCAGCTGGAGGCCGGTCACTCACTAGTGGTGTCCCCCAGGGATCAGTGCTGGGCTCCATCCTGTTCAATATCTTTATTGACGATCTGGATGAGGGGATTGAGTCCACCATTAGTAAGTTTGCAGATGACACCAAGCTGGGAGTTGGTGTTGATCTGTTAGAGGGCAGGAGGGCTCTGCAGAGGGACCTCAACAGGCTGGACAGATGGGCAGAGTCCAACATGATGTCATTTAACAAATCCAAGTGCCAGGTGCTGCACTTTGGCCACAACAACCCCAGGCAGAGCTACAGGCTGGGGACAGAGTGGCTGGAGAGCTGCCAGGCAGAAAGGGACCTGGGAGTAGTGGTTGACTGACAGCTGAACATGAGCCAGTAGTGTGCTCAGGTGGCCAAGAAAGGCAATGGCATCCTGGCCTGCATCAGAAATAGTGTGGCCAGCAGGAGCAGGGAGGTCATTGTGCCCCTGTACTCAGCACTGGTTAAGCCACACCTTGAGCATTGTGTCCAGTTCTGGGCCCCTCAGTTTAAGAAGGACATTGAGATACTGAAACATGTCCAGCGAAGGGCAATGAAGCTGGTGAGAGGTCTCAAGCACAAGCCTTGTGAGCAGGGGCTGAGGGAGCTGGGGTTGTTTAGCCTGGAGAAGAGGAGGCTCAGGGGAGACCTTATTGATCTCTACAACTACCTGAAAGAAGGTTGTAGCCAGGTGGGGGTTGGTCTCTTCTCCCAGGTGACCAGCACCAGAACAAGAGGACACAGTCTCAAGCTGTGCCAGGGGAAGTTTAGGCTGGAGATGAAGAGAAAGTTCTTCCCAGAAAGCGTAATTGGCCACTGGAATGTGCCCAGGGAGGTGGTGGAGTCACCATCCCTGGAGGTGTTCAAAAAATATTGGATGTGGCATTGGAAGCCATGGATTAGTTGTCAGGAGGTGTTGGGTAGTAGGTAATAGGTTGGTCTTGATGATCTCTGAGGTCTTTTCCAACCTGGTTGATTCTGTGATTTCAATAGAGTGGAATCCTAAGAAAACAGAAAGCTACATGAAAGAAATAGGGGCTTAAGATCATCTCTTCAGTGGGAATGTAGTGCTGTTTGGGTAGGACTTATGATCCACTGCACCTCAGACAATTTTCTGCAAGTAGAAGAGAATCCTAAAAAGATGAAGAAAACTAAATCAAAATCTGTGTCTGGGATTTCAACCTCTATTTCCTCTGCATTAACTGAATGAAGGTTAAGTTAAGATGGAGTCTGTAAACTTGAAATCCTTTCTAAACTTTAAAGAACATAGGAATGTTCTAAAGTTATTGTCTATAAACCAGCATAGATGTCCAAGCAGGCATTTGACAAAACTAGTGCTGTATAGTTAGGAAATGACCTTATATTTGATTGATAAAGCTTCTGGTAAAGTAAAATAACCAAAGGTAAAACAGCCAAGGCCTGACCTCATACCTCTGCAACTATAGTTTACTCCATCCTTAATACTCCAGTGACCCAGTCCTAACCTGTCTTTGTGCCTTATCCTGTGACCTAGGAACATCAGAATTAATGAAGCTTGTTCTGGACTTAAATCTTACAAATGACTGTGAGCCCTCATCATTCATGCACTCATTAGGCTACAGATTTCTTATGAATTCTCTGGTTTTCAATGAAGACTGAACTCATGCTTTGTTCTGTGGAACAGTAAGGAATTCTAGAACTTCTCTATCTGACTGCCAGCATGAATGAAAAAGGATTTATTTTAAACATGTCCATTAAACTGACTGAAATTTGCTATAACTTAACATGAAGAAGGAACACATCACCAGGGAGCTAATTGCATGTAGCCAGTGACTATATGTGACTTGTTTCTAGAACAGCCAACTACAGGTACTAGATGAAATAGCTTCCAAGAACTGTCTGTGTTACTTCACTAAGGATCGCAACTCAGCCACTGCCTCTTAACACCAACGGCTAACATTTCCTCTTTGTCCAGTTACTTGTATCTGTCTGTTTCTTTTGAATATAATTAAAAATTATGGTGTGATGAAATCAGAATTCCTGTGGTGAATCTTTGATTCCTTCACTGAAGCTTATAAAACTTCTGCTCAAATACATTTAATACAATAGTAATACAATACAATAAACCAGGTTGAAAGAGACCTTCAAGATCATCGCATCCAACCCATCAACCAATCCAACCCACCTAAACAACTAGATCATGGCACCAAGCACCCCATCAAGTCTCCTCCTGAGCACCTCCAATGAAGGTGACTCCACCACCTCCACAGGCAGCCCATTCCAATGGGCAATCACTCTCTCTGTATAGAACTTCTTCCTAACCTCCAGCCTAAACCTCCCCTGGTGCAGCCTGAGACTGTGTCCTCTTGGTCTGGTGCTGGCTGCCTGGGAGAAGAGGCCAACCTCTGCCTGGCTACAACCTCCCTTCAGGTAGTTGTAGAGAGCAATAAGGTCACCCCTCAGTCTCCTCCTCTCCAGGCTAAGCAACCCCAGCTCCCTCAGTCTCTCCTCATAGGGCTGTGTTCCAAACCCCTCACCAACTTCGTTGCCCTTCTCTGGACACATTCCAGCAAGTCAACATCCCTCCTAAACTGAGGGGCCCAGAACTGGACACAGGACTCAAGGTGTGGCCTAACCAGTGCAGTGTACAGGGGCAGAATGACCTCCCTGCTCCTGCTGGCCACACTGTTCCTGATGCAGGCCAGGATGCCATTGGCCTTCTTGGCTGCCTGGGCACACTGCAGGCTCATGTTCAGCCTACCATCTTTAGGTCATGTATCTTCTCAGAGCAAGTTATCTGATCAGTCTGGCACAAACTGCAACTGAAAAGAAAAATCATAGAAGCTTTATTTTGTCCAAGTCTCCACTTTCTGCCCTATCTTTAGTTATTCTTTCCTGGAAACTGTACTAAAGCTTAAATAATCTGATTAATTGACTTACTCTGTTTGTTGTAAAAGCTTGCACACTGAGGTCGACAGACAAACATGCTTACAACTGCCCGACACCATTTTTGGGGTGAAAGCTGCTCATTTTCAGTAACAAAGCAGCTTTAAACGAACCCAGTCTAAGGACTGCAGAGCTCCGTTAAGGGAATTCAAGTGACCCTAGATGAGTTCATGGAGCCCTGGGAAGCTGCTTCCCTGGGAAACCCTCTGAAGACTGCTGCACAACAGAGCCACGTTGTGGCCCTTCATGCTCAGCACAGCCAGGCTTGCCCGGACAAACAGTCTTCAGACCTTGGAATTCCATCACTCCTCGGACACCAGCTTTATTTCTTTGCCTTGGTCCTTGCTACAGGTAGGCTTCAGCAGCCCAGCAAATACAAGAGTATGGGCAGAGGAGGGTGTGGATTCTGCCCCTCTTCTTCCTGTCTGAGAGGGCAGAATGCTGTTAGAGTTCACCCTATAGAGCCAGCACTAAACACCTACACCCAGTTCCAAAGGATGCCAGAAACCCTTTCTAAGCTGGGTATCACATACAGTAGTCATATCATGAGCTGATGGGATGGACTGGCAGCCTCAGTAATTTTGGGTTAGAACATCCCAAAGAAAATACCCTGATTTGTTCAGAAAAAAGGTGTTTTTTGGGGTTTTTTTTTTGACTCTTACTGAAGTAATTTCTCCTCAGAGATTGGCTGCATGGATTGACCCAGCCTTGGAATGTTCAACAACAAAGATGTTTTAGTTTCCTACTTGCACTTTACTTCATCTTCTTTGTTGATCTCTGCATCTAAAATACCATTGTTGGAATTGCATGGATTGACCCAGCCTTGGAATGTACAACAACAAAGATGTTTTAGTTTCCTACTTGCACTTTACTTCATCTTCTTTGTTGATCTCTGCATCTAAAATACCATTGTTTTCTGACAGCTCTGCCCAGAGTAAGCAAGCAGAAGCCAGGGTCAGTAGATCTGCTTGGCTGGTGCGAAGCAGAAGGAATTTCCTTGGCTACAAAACTTTGATTAAAGTATTTCCTGAGCTCAGCTGAAAAGAAAAACTGAGGATATATTCCACATTTAAACATTGCACAGTAGGTGACAAAAGTCTCTCAAGTACTCTGTAGTTGTATTCCTGACTGTGAAGGTTGGCAGTGTCAAGTGTTCTTGCATTTTATGTCACAACTGTAAGCCCATTTTATTTTTTTCCCTTTTTTTGCCCTGCAGTAGTACAACAAAGCACATCTTACCTCAGTTAACATTATTAGGCCAATGAAGTATGACACAATGGAAAGGCCAAGAATCAGCAGCTCTCTTCGGTAGCCCCTTCGGAAAATCTTTGGGTACATATCTACCACAGCTGTCACAATGCTTTCAACACACACAAACTAGAAAAGGAAGATAGTAAAGTACAAATGAAGCATGTACCTCAGCTGCTGCTAGAATTTGGATTTGCTACTAAATGTTCTCATCACAGAGACTGAATGAAGCCTGAGAACGCTCTGTACACAGAAGCTCAAATTGAGCTTCAGAATTAAAAAGTCCAGCACCAAATTCACGTAGTGGCATTCACTAATATGATCTCAGAGTGCATCTGCTCAGCAGCCGATGGAATACACAAGAACTAGATCTTTCAAATGTGGCTGGAATGGGACTTAAATAAGGTACAAATTACTTGTAGGACTGTGGCAGGACTTCACTCTAAGCATCCTGCTCTTTTGTCACTCAGAGGAATTCTCTGCAGGGCTCTGCACTTTCAAGCACTGCTAAATGAACTGGAGGAGGTTTAGAGATGTTCTCTCCATTTTACAAAAGAGAGAAGTTCTCCAAAGCTATTAAGTACCCGAGCCAGGTACATCTAGTAAAGGTGTGAAGGAACATTCTCACAAACTAAAAATCAGCAGAAAGAAAAAGACTCAAGCTTCTGACACAGAGCTCTGGAGCAATGTTTCTAAAATAGGCACCAAAAATAATCACAGGCTGGTTTGGGTTGGAAGGGACCTTAAAGATCATCTAGCTCCAACCCTCCTACCATGGACAGGGACACCCTCCACTAGACCAGGCTGCTCAAAGTCCCATCCAGCCTGGTCTTGAGCGCTTCCAGGGAGGAGGTATCCACAACTGCCCCAAAGCAGAAAATAATAAAGCTTTCTTCACTGGAACAGTAAAGAGCAGAATTCAGGAAATGCCCTTTTAAAAAACTACTTAAACCAATTAAGGGGGGGGGGAGGGGGGGGGGGGGGCAAAGGAAGGGAAAGAAAGTTCATTGCAGTGATTGGAATTGTCATGCTAAATAAGCACTGGAGAGCTCTATGTTACAGTACACAGTCATGAACTTTCTGAACAGAATCACCAAGAGTGTATCAGCTACTCTACACCTTTCATCAAGCAGCCTCCACAATTTATTTGGTTACATGGAAAGAAAAACTTCTATGCTGCCACTTTGCTGCAGAATGCACTATGCATTTCTTGCTGTAGAATCCTGAAGTATAAATGCACCATAGGAATTTACATTACTGCTATCTGATACTCAGTTTAACATTCATTGCAAAGTGCTTCAAAACATGAGAAAAGACATAGTGGTGAAATTTTATTGCCCATATTTAAGTTCAGACTGATTTCAGTGTTAATAACGAAAGCTGTAGTCAGGCTGAATAATTGTTCACAGTAAATCATAAAGGAATCTTCAGCATCTTGTAAGTAAGATGTAAAATAAGGAATGCGAATCAATGGTTTTAAGCAAGGAATTAAGGTTCATTCTTTCCTCAGGTCAGATACTGTTTACATCAAGGACGCTGATACACACATGCTAGGGAATCTGACAAGGTATCTAAAGAGCATTTGTTTCATACCTGACTATCTAATCCAAGGAATATGAGCATCATGAAGAACAGAGTTGCCCATAGAGGAGAAAGAGGCATCATGGTAACAGCTTTAGGGTAAGCAATAAATGCAAGTCCTGGGCCTGAAAAAGAAGACAAGAAAGGACACAGTTTGTACATCTGTACTGGGTCTGGCTGAGATGGAGTTAACCACCTTCATAACAGCCTGCACACTGCTGAGGCCTGAGTTTGTGCAGAGAGCAGCACTGCTAACACAAACATTGTGCTCCTGCTGAATAGTGCTTGTACTGCATCACTTACTAAACTGTCTCAATATGAATCCACCAGTTTTCTCCCTTTCCTCCCTTTCCCTTCCTCATCTCATTGAGGTGGTTGAGTGCATGAGCAGCAGTACGGATGCTCAGCTGCTGGTGAGGCTCAACCCACCACAACTTGTTTGTTCTTTTATTGCAGGTAATAGGAGTTAAATTCAACACTGAAAACCTTGACAAACTCTACGTCTCCAGCAGTCTAAGCATTTGGTGCCGAGGCTGAAGAGTAATGAAGGCTTGCTTGGCACATTAACACTGCCTACAGCCTGTCCAAATATTTGAGAGTGAAGGCTTCTGTTAAGACATCACCGTACTTTATGTTCTCCTTCTTTGTATGGATGCACAGCAACACTTGCATACCTGAATAAATATTGTCCTCTGATTGCCTTAGATACCTTATGAACAGATTCTAGGACCTGTTGCTCTTTTTTAACCCTGACATTTTGTACAGGAACACAGTCAGCGGCAAGATCTGCAGCTTGGAAGCCATACATGGTGGAAACCAAACGTCCGCTGGTTTGTTCAAAACCTTTTCTGCACTTGTGAGTGCTGCTGGCGGTACACAACATCAATCCACTGGCAGCTTATTTACAGAACTCTTTGAAGTAGAGCATTTTTGAAAAAACATTGGAAACTTCAGATCTGCTAAAACACTATCTCACCCAGCTCGTATTTTCCTGCTCTAATTTCCTTGTGCCCATTTTTCAGGTGCTGCAAACTCTCATGCTACAGCAGTTTCTATGGGCATTAGCCAGCTTTTAAAGCATGGATGAAAGGCGACATCACAATACTGATGGAGTACCTCTGTCATCCTGCTGCAATAACTTCAGTGAAGGCCTGCCAGCACACTACTTTTTCATCTAATGCACTATTTACAAGCTCCTACAAATTCCAGAGTTGCTGTAGTTTTCCAACCTTTTTCTATAAAGTTTCTGTAATAGTATAAGCCAATTGCCCAGGGGGCTTTAGGACAAGAAAAATATTTTCTCTAACAGTGTCTGTAAAGCCCTACTTGTTTTGCAGGTTTCCTGCTGCCCTTGACTAAGTTCATGAGAGTAATTTCTCCTCCTCAAAAGTTCATCATTCTGCTGCTTTTCTCTCAGGGCAGCACTCCAGTTGTTCTTGTGCTGTTGAGTTTTCGGTGATGCTGAAACAAGTTACATCCACAAAGGTGTTTAAGAGTAATTAGAATAGAATAGAATAGAATAGAATAGAATAGAATAGAATAGAATAGAATAGAATAGAATAGAATAGAATAGAATAGAATAGAATAGAATAGACCAAGTTGGAAGAGACCTTCAAGATCACCGCGTCCAACCTATCAACCAATCCAACCCACCTAAACAACTAGACCATGGCACCAAGCACCCCATCAAGTCTCCCCTGAACACCTCCAATGATGGTGACTGCACCACCTCCCGGGCAGCCCATTCCAATGGGCAATCACTCTCTCTGTATAGAACTTCTTCCTAACATCCAACCTAAACCTGTCCTGGTGCAGCTTGAGACTGTGTCCTCTTGGTCTGGTGCTGGCTGCCTGGGAGAAGAGTCCAACATCTGCCTGGCTACAACCTCCCTTCAGGTAGTTGTAGAGAGCAGTAAGGTCACCCCTCAGTCTCCTCCTCTCCAGGCTAAGCAACCCCAGCTCCCTCAGCCTCTCTTCATAGGGCTTGTGTTCCAAACCCCTCACCAACTTTGTTGCCCTTCTCTGGACACGTTCCAGCAACTTGAGAAGCTAAACATGAGCTCTCAATGTGTGCTTGCAGCCCGGAAAGCAAATCAGATCCTGGGCTGCATCAGGAGAAGTGTGGCCAGCAGGGCAAGGGAGGTGCTTCTCCCCCTCTACTCAGCTCTGGTGAGACCCCACCTGGAGTACTGCCTCCAGTTCTGGAGCCCCTATTACAGGAGGGATGTGGACGTGCTGGAGCGTGTCCAGAGAAGGGCCACAAGGATGATCAGAGGGCTGGAGCACCTCTCCTGTGAGGACAGACTGAAGGAGTTGGGGCTGTTCAGTCTGGAGAAGAGAAGGCTCCCAGGTGACCTCATTGTGGCCTTCCAGGATCTGAAGGGGGCCTACAGGAAGGCTGGGGAGGGACTTCTCAGGATCTCAGGTAGTGATAGGACTAGGGGGAACGGAATGAAGCTGGGGGTGGGGAGATTCAGGCTAGATGTGAGGAAGAAGTTCTTCCCCATGAGAGTGGTGAAGCCCTGGAATGGGTTATCCAGGGAGGTGGTTGAGGCCCCGTCCCTGGAGGTGTTTAAGACCAGGCTGGACGAGGCTCTGGCCAGGCTGATCTAGTGTAGGGTGTCCCTGCCCATGGCAGGGGGTTGGAACTAGCTGATCCTTGTGGTCCCTTCCAACCCTGACTGATTCTATGATTCTATGATTCTAACTCAACATCCTTCCTAAACTGAGGGGCCCAGAACTGGACACAGTACTAGAGGTGCAGCCTAACCAGTGCAGTGTACAGGGGGAGAATGACCTCCCTGCTCCTGCTGGCCACACTGTTCCTGATGCAGGCCAAGATGCCATTGGCCCTAATACCAAGTGGTAACAGTGGTTAATTTCTCACAGAGCTGGGCATGTGAGCCTTTCTGGACTCAAAATGAGAACTTTCATACTGACTCAACCAGAGTGGCTCATGTATGTCCCTGGGAGAAAAAACTTAGTGACATTAGGAATGATATTAGCTGTCTGACCATTAGAAATCTACAGTTTGATTGTATACATTAAGTAAGGCTTTGGAGGACTTTCAAAGACTTGTCCTAAACAGCTGGTGGTCCCTCTTTAGTTTAATAGTTAAATCTTCTTTTTTTTCTTTCTTTTTTTTTCTCCTCTTTTATTTTTTTCCCCCTCCCCAGAAGGAATAAGTATTTGTGTGGATTTTGCTTTGTCTCCATATCAAGTAAACTGAATGCTCCCTTGATGAGGGTATAACACTCAAGGGGCATAACTGAGGAATAGAACTCTGCTAAATAATCTCACGGATGCTCAGCTGAACTAAGCTTGTGTTACAATACCTCTTCAGGTTTCTGAATTTGGATCTATGCACAATAGCTCCAACATTTTTTCACATATAAATGTGCAACCACAAAAAGAGTTAAGAACTCTTCTTGCAGCAGCTATTTTAATGAGTCAGGTAACAGTTATTTAAGGGGAATTTTGTAAAACTACCTGCCAAACAATCATTAGCCATAACACGTGGCACAGACTAAGCATTCTTACAGCAACCTCTGGGCCATTTTATGAACTCAGAACTTGGAACTTACCTGATTCTGCAACTTCTGCAATGGGCACGCCTTGCTCATAAGCCATAAATCCAAGAACTGAAAAGATAGCAAAACCAGCAACAAAGCTTGTGCCACTGTTCAAGCAGCAGAGCATGACGCAGTCTCTGAAAACAGAAATAAAAAACACTGCAGTTGATCTCCAGAGACTGGATTTCTGTCACACACTGAGCCATGGGACCCCAAGCCTCAGGAATGGATACTAAGTTGCTCATTAAGGGTAAGATCCCAACTGATCGTGCCTGAAAGAAATCAGTCAGGTATAAGCACTTAAAGGAAGACTTCATCATTACACCCTTGCTTGCATTTTAACTGACTGAAGTGCAAGCCTCTTGCTTTCCAGTTTCCAATAGAAAGTTTAAAAACATGTGAAAACACTGCAAGAATGGCATTAAGAGCAATTTTTTCCAACCCATCATCCAACACCACCTAATCAACTAAACCAAGCACCCTATCCAGTCTCCTCCTAAACACCTCCAATGATGGTGACTCCACCACCTCCCTGGACAGCCCATTCCAATGGGCAATCACTCTCTGTGTGTAGGATTTCTTCCTAACAGCCAGTCTGAACCTCCCCTGGTGCAGCTTGATACTGTGTCCTCTTGTTCTGGTGCTGGTATGAACTCATTTGCAGCGGGGAGGTTGGGGCTGGACATTAGAAGACACTTCTGAAAGGGTTCTCAAACACCAAAACAGGCTGCCCAGGGCACTGGTTGAATTGCCACCCCTGGAGAGGTGTAAATGAGGCAGACATGTGGTGCTGAGGGACGTTTAGCCCCAGACTTGGTAGAGTTAGTGAATGGTTGGACTTGATGATCTCAGAGGCCTATTCAAAATGAAATGATTCTGTGATTCTATAAACTGTAATAAAATGATAGTAATTTGTTTCCTGGGAAAAAAATCCTATGGTCAGATCTTAGCTAATTCTATTCCACTTACAGTATGTTGACAATATATATCTATATGAAATACAACTCTGGGTCAGTTAAGCAGCTTTCTTTAGCAAGCCATGGTAATGAAGAGCTCCATATACTCTCCTAGAACCTTGTCTGTACCTAAAAAAAGTGCCTAACAAGTAGGGAAACATGGACACCAATCACTTAGACCAATGCAATTTACACATCAAACAACAATTGCTAAGTCAAGGCAAAGAAATGTTTTGTTTCCCAGATTGGAAATGTCACAATAGTAAATCATGTCTGGAGGTGAGGGGGGCAAAGGAAATTCTCTTGAGGAAGGTGTGATCAGTGAAATATTGTTCTCCCTGCTTCAGACAGCACTTCAGGCTGGACAGATGATGTAGCAATGATTTATCACAACAGTCAGTGTTTAGGGCTGTTTGCTAGGAGAGAGAGCTGTGTACTTCAAATAATAACCTAGGTGCCTGAAAGCAAATTTGGATTCTAAACCACTGAAACACAAGGAAAGCTGGTAGCTCCTTCAAGCCTATATCTTACTCTGACCTCATTGCTCTCTACAACTACCTGAAAGGTGGTTGTAGCCAGGAAGGGGTTGGCCTCTTCTCCCTGGCAGCCAGCACCAGAACAAGGGGACACAGTCTCAAGCTGCACCAGGGGAAGTTTAGGCTCGAGGTAAGGAGAAAGTTCTTCACCGAGAGAGTGATTCGTCATTGGAATGTGCTGCCCGGGGAGGTGGTTGAGTTGCTGTCCCTGGAGGCGTTCAAGAGGGGACTGGATGTGGCACTTGGTGCCATGGTCTAGTTGTGAGGTTTGTGGTTACAGGTTGGACTCGATGATCTTCGTGGTCTCTTCCAACCTTGGTAATACTGTACTGTACTACAGCTCTAAAGCAAATTTCTGTGGAAGCTAATTATGAGAAGAAACTAAATCTAACAGGTTCTGGATCCACATCTTTGATAATGATTTCCATCTTTGTCATGGACTTGTAGTGCCTTTTTGAGAAATAGAGACAACTCATACTTTTGAGGTCCTGCCACGCCTTCCAGCAAAACTTTGGTGGCAATGTCTCTGTCCCGTTGCATGTTTCATCAGCGGTTTTAATCCTGCAACTTTACCTCACCATTTTCAGTTGAAAGTGAGGTGAGCAGTTCCAGCATCTCACTGCTTCACTAATGAGCCCTGCACAACTGTTCAGAGCTCTTCCTGTTGCTGACTGTGCCTCACCTTAGCAGCAGGCACTTTCATTCTAAATGGCAGGAAGAAGGTATACATGTCAGTACTGCAAAGTGAGTGATTAGCTGTACTATGGGAGACTTTGGCTCTCTCTCATCACCTATCTACAATTAATTTTAAGCATTGTTTCAAGAATGTTTTTATGTTTTCATAGTAAAAAAATTTCTATATGACACTTCATCTATAAATAACTATTTGCCCAGAGATGGAAAAGAATTAAAGCTCCCATTTGTAGATCAAGACTTAGATGTAGAGAAGTCCACTGGCGTTCACACTTCTTTCATGCATCAGCACTGCTAGTGCATTAGCAGAGGAAAATAGGTCCTTTAAAAGCTTGCTGAAGATTCTGACAATGGTCATATGAAGTTGATTCCTGTAGTTGTGCACAGCCAGGCTGGTCATACACTTTGGGTGGTTTAAAGTCAAATAGCAATCTCTAAGAAAGGAACTAGGACCATGTTGTTTATGCTTTGCAGAGAAACAAAACAAAGATCATCTTGCTAGAACTTACCAGCACTGAAGTAGCTCTGGAGAGATTCTCACCCCAGTGTATCTCACCTAAGGCAGTTTTAATTTCTCAGCACTGGATTCATCACTAAGTGGGATGAAACTCTGTCAGTAAGAGATGTCAGAAAGATGTATTTTTCAGTCCTTTGGACTTCAGTGGGATAGATCTGGCTGCTCACCAGCTGTATGATGCCTCCATTTGGAACAGTCTGTTTTCTACAGATAAGATTTGTTGTAGATAATTCCCAGGCTTCAAAGGCAGTCCAGACAACAAGAGATTTTTTTTTCTAGTGAATGATGTGGCATAAGATGCTTGAGAGCTGCCGGTTCCTAAGCATGTGAAAAAGAGCTGAGGGGGAAGCACAATGCTCCCTGTGCAGCTTCAGAGCCTGTGGCAGCTTCTGTTGCTTCCTCTTGAAAGAAGATTTTGGGGCAAGATCGAAGTAGTTTAAGCTAGACAACCCTATATAACTAGACCATCTGTGTGAGAACAAGAACACAGACATGTCTCCACTCACAGGGAAGACCCATGAATCCTGCCCATAGCAAGGCAGTTGGAACTAGATGATCTTTAAGGTCCCTTCATCTAAACCATTGTGTGATTCTATGACTGCATGATGGAATGGCACACAGTAGTTAGAGGGCAGGTGTGTGATTCTCCAAAGAAACTGGTACAAGTGAACCCAAGGGGATTTTCATCATCTTCAGTTAGTGAGGCACCTATTCTTTTGACATAACACAACCACAGCTCCATCATTTTCTTCCTCATTTAGACAGTCACAAGCTGAGCATTTAGTTCTCTGGGGACCTAGCAACGTTTCATGACTTCAGTTTTCATCTGTCCTTTGCAGGAACTCTACATAACCCCCAAATCCTCCTGCCTTTTTAATTCTTTTTTTTTCCCTTGGATAGCTCAGTCTTTCCCCCCCCCCCCTCCTTCTCTTCCTTATTACAGGAAGGAAGACTGAGAGGGAAATCTGAATCCATTGACTGTAAACCCAATGAATTTTAGAACACAAATGCCCAAGAACCAGTGGAAGGATAACATGAAGTTTATCTGATTTTCCATCCATTTTTTATAAGCATCCTTGGTGGGAAGGCATCAAAGCCTGACTGAAGCCCAAACTGATTTCACATAGAAAGAAAACGTCAGGTTCTTATGAAAATTCACATTCTTCTAAATTAATCTCTTGCCAGTCAGCTGAATAATTCAAGATGTGCATCCTTTAGCCTCTCCCTGCCTGACTGGCTGAATGCTGATGAAAATTGATTCTGCCTTCGTTAAGGAGCTTCTCTGATCAGAGAGAAGAGTACAGAGATCCTTTTGCATCACTTCAATTTCTTCCTTGCCTTTATGGATCTACTCAAGTCTGATTCCCATTCTTCTTTTCCATTTACACTAGAAGCTTGATAAAGGACAGATCTGAATTTCTTCCAAGTTTTGCCCATTTGTTGACAGTGTGAGAAACCACTCATTTATCTCCTGCACCACAGCAGCAGCATGGCAGCTGACCCTCAATTTGTACATGGTGCTCACACACACACAAAAATGGTGCTGCTGAGCTGCAGTCCAGTATCATCAAGTAGCATGGAACTAAACAGCAATTGCTCTGGTGGGAACTGCACAGCATCCAGCAGGACCAGTTCTGCAAGTACAAAGCACATGAAGCAGCAAAAAGAACTTTTCCCTCTCCTGCCTTCTGAGGTTGTCTGAAGTTAATCCATCCCTTAAAACAGGTCTGGGTGGATTAAGAATTCTTAGCTTGGTAAAAATTAGAGGACTCATCAGTACACCATTCTTCTATTTATCTGGGGAAAACATTGCCTGCTGATGGGACTGCCATTACTTTCATCTTTTTGCTAGAGTAATTTTTGATACAAACTGCAGTAAAGCCAAGGAGGTTCTGTATTAAGGTATTACAGAGGAAGATAAGGACCACAAAAATTAATTCCCCATTCAAAGATGTGAAGTGACTTGCTTGCAGTTCATTTACAATGTTAATGAATTAGATCAGGCTTCCAACAAGAAAAACCCATGTGCAGTTTGGGTTTCACCATTCCCTACAAAAGCACCTCATCATCATTTTTCCACACCAACTTTCCCTTAGAAAAAAGAAATTTAGTAAAACCAAGCACAAAAAGAATGGAAATAGGTGTTACAATTAGACACCACACTGCAAGGGACAAACCCACAGCTTGATTTTGGTTTGTTTAAGTACTAGTTAGAAAACAAATGTCATTCTGCTTCCCACTGCACAGCTGTTGCTCTGTCAACAGCCCTGTTTAACTCAGCTGCTTTCTGCAGTTTACTTCTGCCCTGCTCCTATCTGCAGATTTCTTTAGAATCAGGCTTAAGGACACCAAAAATCTGCCCTACTCAGGAAATTTGTGAAAACATTTTGTCAGAGGAGCTGCGAAGCTTGATTCTGGTGAACAGTAACTTTTGAAAAAATAAAAGCCTCTTGCTCTGGAGCTTTGAAAGAACTGCTGATGTTTTCTTACAAGCTATGCTGCTAGGGTCAGAGGAAGAGGATAATTATGTAAGCTCTCTGATCACACATCAAAACTCCTTTTTGTGATGAGTTACAATAACACAGTAAAAACAATTACTGCAACCCTTGAGGCTGTGGCACAATAGTTTCTAGATGGGATGCAACTGGAAATAAATACAAATAAATTAAATGGGAGAAAAGAAGTAGTGCCTTTGTTAAAGCATCACTTAGGCTAATTAGGGAAAACTTCCATTGCCCACTGCTCTGCAGGGTGTTCATTACCCTCTCTGGAAGCATCTCTATTGTTAGTCTGAAAACAATGTCAAACAGCAGTGAAGATTGTAGGGGATTCACACTATTTTATGCAATAAAACATTTGGAATTTGCATGCTTAGATGGCAAAGTACCCTTAACAGCCACTGGATCACTACATGCAGCATGGTGGGCATTTTAAGAGGCCTCTGGAAACTGTCTAGTCCAATCCCCTGCTAAAGCAGGGTCAGCCAGAGCAGGCTGCACAGGATCACAATGTCCAGTTGGGTTTGGAATCTCTCAGAGAAGGAGACTCCACAACCTCTCTGGGCAGCCTGCTCTATGGTTTCAGCACCCCCACAGCAAAGAAATATTTTCCTCCTGGAACCAGCTGGGTTCTAGGTACTTGTAGCCCCTTGTCTTATCCCTAGGCACCACTGAAAAGAGTCTGCCCCCATCCTCTTGCCCCTACCCTTTAGCTCTTGCTGAGCATTGGCCAGATTCCCTCTCAGGCTGCTCCTCTGCAGGCTAAAGAGCCCCAGGTCTCTCAGCCTTTCATCCTAGATAGCTTTACAGCCATTCAGCTGGTGGATACATTCATTACTCTGGGGTTTCTAACATCCCAGTTTCCTCTCCATCTGGAGAGTCCTAGAGTTCGGTTTCTCCAACAGAAGAGCAAATTGCTGCTAAGACATTGAACAACGGTGGCATTTCCTAAAACTGCCTTCTGATCTCTAGAAGTGAAACTATAGTTTCACATTTAAATACACTTTGGGGTTGTTGGGTTTTTTTGCTATTATTATTACTGTTATTACTATTATTTGGCTTTTAGACTTCACTATTTCCTTTACTGGAAGGAACTTGCAAATTTGCATTCTCTCTCTGGAGATCACTATGGAGTCAATACAATCAAACTGCCATTTATTGTCTTGTGTTAAAGGCTGTTAAGTAGTAGGAAAACTAATTTACTAACTATTGATGCCAGAAGGAAAAAATATTAACATTCCTGCCCATGGCAGTAAAGTGGATGAGGATTTTGTATGAGTCATACCCTTTTGACACTGATTCAGGAAAGATTAAAAGCTACTGGAGTCATTAGCAATTTCTCTACTGATTTCTATAAAGATAAGTAATGAAATTCTGTCCATCTCCAGTGGGCTCTAGCTAGGAGCTAAACTGTGAGGAAAAGTGACATTCAGAGCATAAAGCAAAGTCAAGTGAGATTCAATAACAATTTTCTGCTAGGATTAAACATTTATTTTTTTAACAGACATACTTTATAGAATCAAATACTGCAGAATCAAATACTAAGTGTATGAAATTCTGTACATTATAAACACAAGTGTGTATGTCCATGTGTACTCAGTGGTTTGTGGTTGTGCAAGGGTCAGATATGATCAAAAGGGATGAAAAGGATGTGTGTCTGTGTGCAGCTAAATGCAAAGGTAGCTGAAATATTGAGTGAACCTGTGATGGCTGGAAAGTAAATGTGTAACTTTGTAAGATGTTTGCTGTGCAAATATATTGAGCTAGCTTGGGTAAAAACTGTAAGGAAGAGTAAGCATGGGGGGGGGGGGCGGAGAAAAAAAGAGAGAGCACTGTGAGATAAGCTGCTCCTCAGGAAATTATTAATGTCTGATGAATGACCAGTGGGCTTCTTGTTTGTTGGCAAGTCAACAAGCCAAGCTGGCTTGCAAACAAACAAGCCTCCTATAATGGGGAAGGCTCCTATGCCAAGGTGTCACCTACACATGAAATTGAGGAAGAAATCCACAGTCTCAGTGATCTTACAAATGACAAGCAACATGCAACAGAGTGATGCATAACATAGAAAAATTACATTGGTCAGCATGGCAAAGACCAGCACAATATGTGCTGAGAGAGCTCTCAAGGACTGGAACACGCTCCCCAGGCAAGTGGTTGAATCCCCATCTCTGGAAATGTTTAACAAAGCCACAGAGATGTGGTGCTGAGGGACACGGTTTAGCACCAGACTTGGAAGAGCTAGAGAATGGTTGGACCCAATGGTCTTCTCCAACTGAAAAAAGTTCTATTATTCTATGATTTGACGTCAGTTGGCAGGTTGAACAGAATAAAGGGCCAGACTAGGTGACAATGTGAAGTCTCTTTCACTGCCATAAGACTCTCTCAGACCCAGGAGATGCCTTCCTGATACTGAAAGAGTTTCAGTAGTCAGCAGGGCAATAAAAACCTTCGGGACACAAGGACAAGGTGGGTATTTTGGACACAGCACTATACAGGAGGTGTCTAAGACTTTTGATGAGAGAGCAGGATCTTGATGGCTATTGCCAAAACCAAAAGTGGTTTCATCCTACGCTGTCTGGGGTTTATTGTATACCAACAGCTAATGAATCCTGATAAGAGAAATTAGAAATCTTTGAATTCAGATGGAGTGAGAGAACTACAATTAACCCAAATTCCAAAGTCTGGCAGCTAGGTGAGAACACATCAGAGGTTATGGAGCGTGCAGTAGCACTGGGATGCAAGTGAAAGGAAAGGAAAGGAAAGTTTCAGTTCCTCTGAAACACTTTTAAGAAACTTTCTAGGTCTGTGGTTTACAAAAGCATGTGTGTGCTCAGGATTACTCATGCACATAGAATAGAATAGAATTTACCAGGTTGGAAGAGACCTTTGGGATCGGGACAGCTAACAGGAAAGGGAAGTAGCTCTGAGTGTAGTTGAGTATGTAGTCATTTCCATCACTGAATGGACAGGTGAGGTGTGGAAGATATTACCTGTAGCAGTTATTATTGTAGTTGTTGTAACTTCCCAGAGCTGTCAAGCACCCCAAGCAGATCGCGTAAGAGAAAAATATCTGTGTGCCAGCATCCACCCACACCTGAAGACCAAAAGAAACAACAACAACAAAGTGGTTAAAAGAAGTCAAGAAGAATCCACCTTTATGGATGTACTGATTGCAGATTTGCAGAGGCAGCTGTACAGGGTGATAGTGTCTGGCAAACCTTCTGTAAGTCACAACCTTAAGAAAAATTATACTGTGAGTTCAATTCCCGCCTTCTTCCCAGGGATATAAGCACAGAGTATCTCAGCTGGGTCTTTAGCAGGTTCAACTTAATCTAAATAGAGAGAGAGAGAGAGAGGATTATTATAGAAGAGCCTCACCCAGTAGAAATTCATTCAGGTCTTTATTAGCCCTCTAAGGTGTTAGTAATTGTCCCCTAATACAATCATCTGCATTTATCTCATTCTCACATTGTAATTATTTATTCAAATTTAAATCTGTAGTGTGAAAAATATTCTGAAGTCAAAGTATTTCATTCATAGATACTATATAAGTTAAGCTGGGGAAATAGATGAGACAACTCACCCAGGAAAATGGGATTTTTAGCAATACTCAGTGGCCCAAATTGGATACCAGGACATGGCCCAGAAAGATCATGGAACAGATCCTCCTGGAGGTGCTACTGACTCAGAAGAATGGTGAAGAGGTGATTGGGAACAGTCAGCATGGCTTTGCCAAGGGCAAATCCTGCCTGACAAACCTGGTGGCCTTCTATGAACAGGTAACAACATTAATAGATGAGGGGCGAGCAACTGATGTAATTTACCTGGACCTGAGCAAAGCCTTTGACACTGTCCCGCACCACATCCTTCTCCCCAAGCTGGTGACACATGGGTTTGATGTGTGACCACTAGATGGATAAGGAACTGGCTTGATGGCACCACCCAAAGAGTGGCTGCCAATGGTCCATGTCCCAGCGGAGGCCAGGGACAAGCAGAGTCCCTCAGGGATCAGTCCTGGGACCAGGCTTGTTCAACATCATTGTGGGTGCCATGGACAGTGGCATCGAATGCACCCTCAGCAAGTTTGCTGATGACACCAAGCTGTGTGGTGCAGTGGACACGCTGGAGGGAAGGGATCCATCCAGAGGGACCTGGACAGGCTGGAGAGGTGGGCACAAGCCAACCTCATGAGCTTCAACAGGACCAAGGGCAGGGTCCTGCATCTGGGTCAAGGCAATCCCAGGCACAAATCCAGGCTGGGCAGGGACTGGCTGGAGAGCAGCCCTGAGGAGAGAGACTTGGGGGTGCTGGTGGAGGAGAAGCTCAACAGGAGCTCTCAATGTGCCCCTGCAGCCCAGAAGGCCAATCAGATCCTGGGCTGCATCAAGAGAAGTGTGGCCAGCAGGGCAAGGGAGGTGATTCTCCCCCTCTGCTCAGCACTGGTGAGACCCCACCTGGAGTACTGCATCCAGTTCTGGAGCCCCTATTCCAAGAGGGATCTGGAGGTGCTGGAGCGTGTCCAGAGAAGGGCCACGAGGATGATCAGAGGGCTGGAGCACCTCTCCTGTGAGGACAGACTGAAGGAGTTGGGGCTGTTCAGTCTGGAGAAGAGAAGGCTCTGAGGTGACCTCATTGTGGCCTTCCAGTACCTGAAGGGGGCCTACAAGAAGCCTGGAGAGGGACTTCTCAGGCTATCAGGTAGTGATAGGACTAGGGGGAATGGAATGAAGCTGGAGGTGGGGAGATTCAGGCTGGATGTGAGGAAGAAGTTCTTCCCCATGAGAGTGGTGAAGCCCTGGAATGGGTTGTCCAGGGAGGTGGTTGAGGCCCTGTCCCTGGAGGTGTTTAAGCCCAGGCTGGACGAGGCTCTGGCCAGCGTGATCTAGTGTAGGGTGTCCCTGCCCATGGCAGGGGGGTTGAAACTAGATGATCCTTGTGGTCCCTTCCAACCCTGACTGATACTATGATACTATGGTTGTTCTGGCCACTGTGGAATTGACAAATACAAGTTCTGTAGAGCTTTGCAATAAATATCTTTATAGTGTCATAATGGTAACATTTATAGCCTAATCCTAAATTAATGCACATGCCTAATTCTAAATCAAAAAGAAGAAGAAGCAAAAGCAAAACATCAAACAAGAGGAAGGGTGAGATTATTCTCCTTACAGCCCTTCTCAGAAGAGTAAGATAACATGCCTTTTTTTTTTTTTTCTTCAATCTTTAAAATACTCCAATAAAACAGTTCAGTTCATTTGACTACAGTCTAGGTATGCTTCTGCTGGAGGTGAATAGCCTCTTCTAACTCCTGATTTTGCCATGAGAGCAAAGAACCAACATCTACATAGCTGCACTGTTACTTCCAATCCAATAAATTCTGACTCCCAGTTTCCCAGGATAAATGAGCTCTGTGAGGTTCTTTTTGCAAAGCAGAGCGACCAAAGTGCTTTTCAGAGAAGAAACAAAACCCTGACTGATGACCAGAGGCAAGAGCTGTGTGACATAGAGCCATTAGCTGCTCTATGTCTGAGACAGGAAGGAGGCAATGCAGGTAATGATTTCATGACTATATAACAGTAATACTAATAATAGTAGATCAAATACTCATAAATGTATGGAGGGGATGTATTTGTTTTACATGTGACCAAGTGAGACGTTGCTCTCTGGAGCTGCTGTGAGTGTTTCTGTTTAGGAATAACATTAAGATCACATTTGATTTGCATCAGTGGCTTAAATGGTTTCGTTGCTGTCATACTGAATAAGATACAGATGATTACATCTCAGAGTTTCACCACTGGGTAAGGGAAAAAATGGCACAGAGAAAGCCTTTTGACAGATAGGCTCTTTAACAAGATTGGAAGCTCCCAAAAAGCTGTAAGGAGCACAGGTCAACTGAAAATGTATAAACAAAAGCTAAGAAACTGGATTGGCACATGTAGAATCTGCTGCTTCCTTCCATTTCAGTCCTTGCCCAATGTATTGTTGCGGTGCATTGTGTAACCCCTAGATAAGCAATGGCCTTTCCTGCTGGCAGGAAAAGGCAGCTCCACAGAAGTAATTATTCCTTGGAGAGCAAGTTGTGGCGGAATTGGGCGCAAAGAAGAATTGTATTCTGAAGTGAGAACCTCAAGAGGTGCTTTGAGAAGAGGAGGAGAGAACACATTCCTCTGAGGGGCCTGTCTATGTGCCTAGAAAACCAGATACAATTCTGGCCATAAGTGATATCATTTCCTTCAAAGCAAACAAGCCATCTGTAAATACCATGTCATTTGGCAATGCTTCAACATAAAAAGCAGCAAATACTTTATGTGAAACATGTTCTGTAAGCAAATGCTCTCGTGTTCCATAAAAGTTTGAGAAGCCCTGTTATTTTTGTTACACTGTATGACACCAATCAAGACATTCCATCAGAACTGACTGCTAATGTTTAAACAGCAAGGAGAAAGGAATCTTCTTCACTGAAGGAAATAATAGAATCCGTGTAGCTTCTTTTGGATTGTACACTCGTGTATCCAGAGACATTCATATCGGGATGACCATTCATATTTCATTTCCAGGTTTCTGAAATGGCAAAAACATCTACAACTGATCAAAGAAGTGGCAAATAGAGAAATAAATATGGAAATCACAGGTAGATTTTTGGTAGCTAGAAAGAGAGGAGAGATGGACTAACTCCAGTGCATTTGTGTCACCAGACGGGACTGGGCTCGATCTCCAGAGGTCTCTTCCAACCTCTGCCATTCTGTGATCCTATGTCAGCACTTTAAAAACATGAAGATGATATTACAGATCAGTTCTTCACATTCTTGACCCAGAGGCTAGTGACTATCAGACATTTAGCATCAGGCTGAGGTGCTCATTCACAGTCAGAGAATTTGTTGAAATACACAAATGGTTTATTAGTCTAAACCACACCCAGTCTTGGTCATTCACAAACTGTACCTCAGGGGAAGTAGTTCTCATTAAAACTTCCAGCGGGCTCTTTTAGTTACCACTCACAAATCCAGGTGTCATCCATCTGTCTTACAGCACCAAAAGCATTATAAATGGTTTTGGAGAGTGCTGAATTTGCAGCGGCTGGCTCAGACCAGGGCTTGTAGCATTTTCCAAGCACATGAAATGAGCGCAGCGCAATTCTGCAGAACAATGAAACTCTGAAGGACAGAGACAGATAATGCACTGCCAGGAAGCGGCAAACCAAGGCTTCTGGAGCCAGCAGCTGCTGAAAGGCTGGGACAAAAGGAGTACATTTTTTTTTCTGAAATGGGATGGGGTTTGATGTGTTTCTGGCATGAGCAAATTCCAGGGGAAAGGACCTGTACCAGAGAACATCCTGTCCATGCTTTATAAACTTTGTACCTTGAAAGTCATTTGGTTAGTGATTATTAGTCGATTCAGCAGCATACCTTCATAAATCTGGGGATTGTAAACATTTCATAGTCCTCTATTAGCTCCTACTTTAAAAGATGGAACCGCATGTTTCTTCTTATTGTTTTCGTCCTATATTTACAATATTTTCATGCCAAAACAAGATTAAAATCAAAGCACAACCCTTTTGTTTATTATACCCTATATTAAGATACCCAAATGGCAAAGGACAGAACCTTCACATTTTTGCATCCACATTGCACTCGTTTTCTAGACTTGTGGGCCCAGTACTACCTGAATGAGTGGATGGGCAAATGAGAAGAATGCAGACACCATCTTAGACCACCACAGCACAACTCTGGCTCCTGTACGGCAACAATTCTCGCTGGCTAGAAGAAGGGGCTGTTCAATGAGCCCAGGAAATGAAGCTCTGGACCCAAAGGGAGAAGGCAAAATAAACAGGCCTCATCTCTGTGGAGCTCTGCATTCTCTAAGCAGAAATGAGGCAAGACAGGGAAAGATTGGGAGTCTTTCTGCTTTTCTGAGTGGGGAACAGCAGAGCTGCCTGCACCCTGATCTGCATTTTAAGGCTGTTCACTTTACAGCTTTCCAACTCACATCAGCAGCCACAAACAGTGGTCTCTGCTGTGTCCCACTGATAACTAGCTTGTGCTGGTACAAACCCAGTTCCACAAAACAGGATAAAACCCAGCATTCTCACTAAGAAGTGAAAGCACCATGTTGCAAAGTCCAGCTCTTAAAAGGCAGCAACACACAGACATCAATCTGCCTGGGTAACCTGAATTTGGGCTTTTTGTGTGTAGGTCTAGGGCACAACCTTCATTTACATGACTATTCATCTTCCTGCCCAGGGAGATGAATTGAGATGATCAAACAGAGGATCCTGCTGTCCAGAGGATCCCTTGCCTCTTTTGTTACCATGGTTGTAGTGTATGTAATGGATGAAGAAGGACAAAGAAGGAAGAAGGTGGGTGTGCTGTAGTGAAGACCACAAAATACTGCTTTGGAGAATTAGATTCTTTTCATGTCTTCTTAATAAAGATTGTATGTGACATACATGGTGATTCTGTGATTATGCCCATAAATCACTTAAACCCAACCCTTCTCAAACTGTCATTAACTGGGTAGTCCTGATTTAATACGTGCCCAAAGTGAAACACAAAATTACTGATCATTCACTATTGCAACCAAGCTGAATGAAAGCCATGTACAGAACAAGTGAAAAACCACTGTATTAAATGCCAGGTCTACCAGCTTTAAATTTAAGATCCTCAGATGACTGACAGCTTCTCATTTCAGTCTAACTCTTTACATAAGTCATGTATGGGGTCACTGCCATGCACTGAAAACAAAATAACTGAGGTTTATGAAGCAGAGGGACAGTGCAGAAATACGTCACTTTGAAAGGCTGAACCACTTTTTGTGCTGATTCAGGTCTGAACGATGTGCAGCATATTTACAGGGCCAAGCAATGAGTGAAAACCATAAAGTGAAATATTGCAGAACTGTCCTGAAGTGAGCTTAGCTGATGCTGCTCCTGAATGAAGCAGAGACCCTGGAGAACATCTGTTTTGTGGTAATGTTTATATCCATAATGCATGGAATAAAAATGAGCATTGCTCACCTAAAGGACTATCTTTAGATTCCAGGTCTTTCTCTAGCTGTGCACCTTCCCTTTGATTCCCTTTGATTCTCTGCATAAATACAATACAGAAGTATAGAACAGACAAATACACAATTTAAACACAATACCTCCATACACAGAATCACTGCTGCCTTACAAGCACCTTGTGACAAGTTTGTGTAACAGGCTTCTCACGTGGTACCTGTGATTTGCATGCAACAGACTCACAGTGCAGGCACAGAGACTTCCTAACTGCTTCAGAGCACAAGTCATGTGTACTCATGTCTTCCCAAACAGGTATGTTGACATATTCCCTGTGCTGGGATAGGGAAACCACAGGCATCAGGATCTATGGGGATTCCTGCAGCAGCCTTTCTCAGGAGGGAGCCTTTGCCATCTTTATTCCATACCATTTCAATATACCAAGTATTTGAAATATTGTTCACCTCTCAAGGCCATACCTCATTCCAGAAATTGTTTGCTGCTCTTAAAGCAAAGCAAACACTGCTATGAAGCTGTTCTGGAACCCTCCTGTGTCTGCAGGAAACATCTCCCAGGATAACCTGGCTTTAAAAGCTTATGAAAGGGTCAGCTAAAGTCATGAAAAACAGTTGAATGTAACTCAAACGGCGAAAAACTGTTCTACATCCTTAGAAACATGGAAAAAATTAAGTGGTTATTTTCAGTCTGATTCTCTTACAAGAAATGTATCTTTTAAAAAAAATATACCATGGTGTCATCTGAAAAGCTCCATTGCACACCTCAGCTAGGAAGCTCTTAATGAAACGTCACTATTCTGTCTCACTCTGTGTAGCTGACCTTAAGCAACCTGGTCTAGGGGAGAGTGCCCTTGCCCACGGAAAGGGGCGTTGAAACTAGATGATATTTAAGGTCCCTTCTCATCCAAACCATTCTATAAATCTGAGAATATTAGTCTAGAGGGAAAATGCAAGATACCTATAAATCATGTTGATAACATTCTGAGCAGAAGTGGGAGGTTTTGTTTTTCAAACGTGATAGTCAGAAGTTACGCTGATGGCAGGTTATACATTCACATCCACGGGCAGCTCTCTCACACCTAAGTGTCTGAGCCCTGGAACAAGGACCTGGTCAGCCTACATTGCCTCTGCCTGTGAGAGAGGTCTGTGCGCTGGGTAGTCAAGCTCTTGGGATAAACACCCCTTTATGGCTTGATTTTTCAATCTGCTTCTCAAGTAATGGGGAGAAATGGGAAAAGCAAACAAAAGAGAATATGATTTTTCAGAAACAGCCCAGAGCAGTACTAAATCACCTCAGCCACTTTCTCTACTTAAAATGCCAGTCTCTACTGTCTGTGGTGTGCCCTCATACATCCCCACAGCACCCTGCACTCGCTGGCAGCTGCCTTCTAGCTGATGATTCACAGATCTACTGGGATTGCAAGGTGATTTTTCTCTCTACTTCGAGTCAACAAATAAGAATTACCACTGTGTAACACCAGTGCTATAGTCACTGTTGCATTAAGTAGGAAAGACCATCTGTAGGCCTGAAAGAGAAGAAAAAAATCCCAGAGGAACTCTGAAGAGCAGGCAGTATCTAGAGAATAAAGCATATGACTAGTTACAAAGAAAAGTAGCAGGAATGAATAAAGCTGCTATAGCAAGAACAGAGTATTGTGTGTCACTGCAACCAGCTCTGACCTAAGAGCTGCATCTGACCTGTCACAGGAGACGAAGCATGATGTCCTCCCCATGGTCCTGGTTTCGAACTCAGAGAATCAACACTGGGGGTGAGGTAGTAGCTATGGCTTCCTGATACTAGTCTGGACTTACACATAGGCTTTAGGTGCCTTTCTACTAGAATTTCAGAGAGCTTTGTGTAGGAAAAGAAACATACCCATCACCCTCTTGCTTTTAGCAGTCTCTTAAATTCTATTTCACAGATTTCTGAATGATACCAAATCATTATAATACTGTAGTTCAGAAGATGAGAGTTTTCAGTGTACAAGCTGATCTAAAAGAACTGCAGCATCCCTGTTTCTCCACACAGAACCAGAAGAACAGTCGAGCACTCTGAGGGTTTGTCTATTAAACAAAATGTATACCATGTTTATTTGGCACCCCCTTGCCTTTCCCACAGCCTGTTAGAAATGACAGACACTTAAGGGCTGATAATACTTGTACCCACACACTTCAGTTTGCTTCCTTGAGTATTTCTGTGAAAATCAAGGGAATTAATTTCACACCACTTTCTGAGGAGCAGCTGAAATATGCATCCCAGTGGTGCAGTGTCATAAATATGCACTTTTTTTAAAAGCCTTAAACAGTGAGACTGAATGCCCACTTCAGCTGCAAAGCTCAAAGCATCCTTAACTACAGAGTGGTTGATGACAATTCCATAATGAAGCACTCTGAGAATATGGGAGATCTCACAGGCCAGTTAAATGCTGCACTCACTCTTTAAAACACGAGGCTCCAAATGTAGATAGTCATTTATGTCCCATTTTGTTATCAGAGAATGAGCAATCACTTTAGAGTTTTCTCTTAATTTAAATTATTCATTGCCTTTGGATGAATCTCAGCAGGGTCTGTATTTTAAAAAGGCACTTTCCCTTTGGTTTCAAATAAGAATTTTAAAGATAAAGCCTTTATTGTCAGGATATAATAAATTCAATCTCAAGGTAAAGGCACAGAATAGTTGCAGATTTTCGCAGCATCCAAAAAGCCTGAATAAAGCAACCCGTTGCCAAGTAGACTTCAACAGGAGCATTACTAGAGTTGAAGTCCTATTCATCATGACATTAGTTCCTGTGCCAGTGTCTGTCATGATATATGGGGAGTATGCAGAAGATAGCAAAAATTCATCTCAGCTACAGAACTTTTCTACCTGTATTAGACAAAAAGGTTTAACGCATTCATGCTGCCTCCTGTCAGTCTGCAGTCACAATGCATGGTCTACAGCCAAGCCACATGGGAGTCAGTAAAGCTACCAGGATACTCCATGCACCCAAATACTAGGAATTCAGGAGGTCACAAGAAGAGGACTAATCCAAGATCAGAAAATAATACAACCAAAATGCATATGCAATGTAGAATAAATAAATAAATAAATAAATAAATAAATAATGACAGATGCAAACAGACTGAAAAATCAGTTATGGAACACACAGAGGGTGGCCAGGATACAGATCTTAGCTTGATCTATGGAGACAAAGCGCTGTACACCTGTCAGTGTCATATAGGTTTAGACATGACCAGACTGCAAGAACCTGTGAAAATGTTAGGTCTTAATCTTGAATTACTACCTCCACTTAAAGAGTATCCCTAACAGACAGGAGGGAATTAACAACATGTTTAATCATGAGCATCACCAGAAGCTTTTGGAGAACCAAACCATTTCAAAAGAATCTGCCAGCCATAGCCCTGAAGCAGGCTTCCTTCCTCTGTCCTGCCACCTGAATTAGATCAGAGTGTTTAAGGGGCTGCCACCTTTGGCAACGCCAGCTACAGCTCCAAGCACTGCTACAACAGGTCAGAATAGGTCTAACAATGTCTGACATAAAAAAGACAGTTCCTAATAACTCTGGGGGAAAGCCAATGTCCCTATTTCACCCTCTGCTTTTATCTCAGATAGTCTGGATCTTTCTTTTCTATCAGTTCATCATTAAAGGCTGGTCTCAGTCAGTAGCTAGTGCATCTTACTGAGCAGGAGCTGAAATTGAAGCCATGTTGACCTTCTTCTGTGACCCCACACAAAAAGAGAAAGTGATCACGCTCCGAACCTACAGTCACAATTCAGAGGACAATCAGGTGGATGGACGGATTGCTACTGAGGTATTTCAACCTCAGAACAATATCAGACCAGAATCTTTCTTTCTTCTTACAGTTAATAGGTCTTTATTTCACATAGACACCAATAAGCAGGGCTGTGATTGTACACATGAAACCAGCATGACTAATTCAGCTATAATAAATCAAACAAACCATGTTCCTACCTAAGGCACGTTTTTTTTCCCCTGCAGACACATTTGCTGATGTCCAAATCCCGCACATGGAGAGACTCCTGACCACAACTGCTCTGGTGCAGCAAACAGCAGGGCTCCAGGACCACCTGACTATGCTACTCAAAATAAAACTTTGATGTTAGGAAAACAAAGAGCACATACTCTTCACTGCCATGGGAAAGTACCACATAGCCTCCAGTTTCCTAGGCAGTGAGCTTTACCATTTCTTATTTATGAGACTATTTTTTCCAGTCTTAGATCCCATGCCTCTTAAGTAAATGACAATATTATCACCAAGGTGAACTTTGGAAGTCAAACAGACTGCCTGCATCAGAAATAGTGTGGCCAGCAGGAGCAGGGAAGTCATTCCACCCCTGTACTCAGCACTGGTTAAGCCACACCTTGAGTCCTGTGTCCAGTTCTGGGCCCCTTAGTTTAAGAAGGACATTGAGACTCAAATGTGTCCAGAGAAGGGCGACGAGGCTGGGGAGAGGCTTCAAGCACAAGCCCTATGAGGAGAGGCTGAGACAGCTGGGGTTGCTTAACCTGGAGAAGAGGAGGCTCAGGGAGACCTTATTGCTGTCTACAACTACCTGAAGGGAGGTTGTAAGCAGGTGGGAGTTGGTCTCTTCTCCCTGGCAACCAGCACCAGAACAAGAGGACACAGTCTCAAGCTGCACCAGGGGAAGTTTGGGCTGCAAGTGAGGAGGAAGTTCTTCACAGAGAGAGTTGTTAGCCATTGGAATGGGCTGCCCAGGGAGGTGGTGGAGTCACCATCCCTGGAATGGGCTGCCCAGGGAGGTGGTGGAGTCACCATCCCTGGAGGTGTTCAAAAAGGGATTGGACGTGGCACGTGAAGCCATGGTTTAGTAGTCATGAGGATTTAAGTGACAGGTTGGACTTGATGATCTTTGAGGTCTTTTCCAACCTTACTGGTTCTATGATTCTATGACTTTCAGTAGCAGTCCAGCAGACTTCTGATATACTCCATTAAATACCCTCTTTTCAAAGAAAACTTCGAATGTCTGAAGTTGCACAACCTACATTTGTTGAACCCATGCTAGAAGTGTTATGCTGGAGGTCTTTTCCAACTGAAACAATTCTATGATTATGTGTGTGATGCAGAAGAATATAAATCAGACTACTGAAAATGTGCCTGTCCCCAGGCTACTTGGAAGTGGCAACTGTTTGCCCAGACAGTCAGCAACACAGCAGAGAGTTTAGCATGATATTTTACAACAGAAGCACAACTGCAGTAGGCTTATCCAGATGGCAGGAACAAGACTAAGCCATCCCTTGGTTACATCCATGCAGACTCAGTCAACTCCAGGGAATTGTGGCTGAGGGCAAAGTTGGGGGCCTGCTCTTCAGAAAAGTCAAGTAAAAAAACCTGCTGGATCCAAGCATGGCTGGCACCAGCTGTGGTACCTAAAGTAAATAAGCTCTTTAGCCCCCTGCCTCCTGCCCCCAGATGCCTTCTTGGGGGAAGAAAAAAAAAAAGGAAAAAAAAAGAGAAAAAAGAAAAAAATATTTAAAAATATTGTCTTTCAGTTTCTTGGCAAATGCCACTAAATGGGAAAGTCAACCAAAGCCAGATATGAATTGTGGCTTGTGGAGAAGCAGACAGAAAAAAACCAAAAGTTGAGTTTTGGATCCAGGACTTAGTTTGTTTCTGAAGTTTACTACCCAGGGGTTTTTAAACAACACGGCTTCTGAAAGCAGAGCCTTCATTAGGGCAGCAAAACACAACTTAAACGGCCAGGCAGAAAATGGCTGAATTAAGCTCTTTTTTTCCTCTCTTTAATGGTAGTGATTCTCAAAAGATTAAAAGTAGGTTAGGGGAATAATAAAACAGCTATGTTTCTAGTGTCTACCTGACAACAGCTTTTGTAGGAGTGAATAATTACATGAAAATCACTTCCTTTCCACCTCTCTTTGGGATTTCTGTGGGTTGCTAGGCAGTCTCTCTCCTACCTTCTGCTAATGTTACTTACAGACAGGATGAATACAGTATATTCATTACGAGAATGGTGAGCTGAGGGGGAAGAGGACCTAAATACTTGAAGTTTTGTTTATTCATTGCTGCCTTTGGAGACCAACACTATAGCTCAGATTACACATATTTAAATGCTAATTTTCTGAGGCATAATTCTTAGCCAAGTACCACCCCGCTAAAATGGAACAGGACCTTCCTCAATACAGGAGCCACACCAGTAGTATGTTTCTGTGTTGCCAGCCAATGTTGAAAGTCAGGTGCTGGAGCAAAGCATGCTGAGGTTCCTTCTGGGATTTAGCAGAAGAACTCTTTCACACTCTCTGACTGCTTTTCATGACTGAAATAACATTTGTTATGAGACTGCTTTACTTTCCTGAACTCCTTAACGCAAAACTTAGGAGATATCTTGATTGCCTTGGTGTGATTCCAAAACTAGCAGCCAAAAGACGCTGCTGCACTTGCCTGTTTGCACAATCACGAATGCACTCTGAATGGTCAGGGGGCACATGCGAGAAAAGAGAAGTAAACACGACCCCCAAATCACTCTTCTCTGCAGAGGGCTAACTGGGACAGCTATGGGCTTGGATGTTCATTTCACAGAGCAGGTGAATGTGTGGGGTTGTGGAACAGGCAGTGAACAAGTGCCAGCCTTCGTGGGTTTTTAAACGTGTCTTTGATTTCCAAACTCCGATTTCAGCCTTCTGAGCTTACAGCTAACTGCATTTATGGTTTTGTCAGCCGGCATTTTCCAAGTTACCTCACTCGGCATGGTACAACAGGAGACAGACTAGAGGTTTTGGATTCACTTCCCAGTCAGCATATTCTGATGGCAGGACTCAAACACACACACTGCCACCCCAATTGAGAGAAACCCCAACCCGGCAAGAGCTAAGGTGTTAAACACCCTGCATATAACATCATTATTTTATTGGTTTCTCACTAACTGTCTTGTTCACTTGGCTAATCACTGAGGACAGCTAACTGAACACCCCATGTGCACCACACAGCTACACAGCTTTGCTTCCAAATTTAATATCATTACAGAATCACACAGGAGGTAACAACTCCCACCTGTAAAGCTCTTATTTCATTAAACTGTAGTACAGAGAACTAACTAACTAGAAGAGCAGTCTCTGCCTCCTGTTTCACCCACCCTCTGACAAGCACAAGGCTCAGATGCATTAATGCTGTTATGCTTTTTTCCTTCTCTAACCTCTATATTATCTCCATTTTTAATTGGCAGCTCAAACTTCAAGTGGACTCTGGTTTCCGGGACACCGAATACGCAGGTGACTTCAGATTTCCATAGGCGTAGAGGTGAAAACCTATTTTTCCTCCACGGCATTGTCAACACAATGACACCCTGGAAACCTGAAGGCTCAGAAGAATGGGTGGGCCACTGCAGGAGTGGCAATGCAGTTAAAGCATGCTTCTGACCTCTGGGCTGTGCCAGCGTCTTTACATTCCCCAGCTTCACTCAGAAACAGCAACGCCCAAGGCAGTTTTGGTCCTCAAGTGATGTAAGAGACTATTACAACCATGAAAGCAACCTTTTAGGTTTCACTGTCCAGAGAGTTACACAGTAACAAAGTTAGATCACAAAGAGTAATTCGAGGTGTGTCAAATGGCATTATTGACACCAGTATTTCAATGGCTGTTAGTTATCTTGTGCTGACCATTCAAGAAATGTAAAGGTGTGACAGCAATAGTCAAGAGCTAGCTGATACTCCTTGTTAAAGACCTTTGATTGAATGGTACCAACCTACCTTATGCCTTGCTTAATCTCTCCTGTGAATTTATAACAAATCCCAAGAATATTTTTATAGGGCTTTTCCCATGTTTAGAAAGAAGAAATCTAACAAGAGAACAAATACTTGACCAGGTCTATCTTTACCTGAAAATCAACACTAGCATTCTAACTTTGCCCAAAGGGAAAAAATCCTATTGCAACTTTATGATGCAGCTTGCATGCTTTCATGTGTATCAAACAGTTACAACAGAAGACACATAAGGAGGGATTTATCTCCTGATACTGAGTTTTCCATTGACGTGCATCCCAGTCTTCCATTACTTTAAGTGAGATGACTGACATATACACAGAAAATACTCCAGAGATGTTACTCTTATTTAAACATTTATGGCCTCATGATGAACATGATCTCTGGGGGGAAAAAAGCACTGAATAGCTGGAACAATTCTTTTTGAGTGTGAGTGATGAGAAAAGAGTACTGTCTTCAGCATATGGATAGCTTGAATTGATGAATCTGGCAAAATGGAAACCTTTTAAAAATGATGAGGCAAAAATACCATCAAGTCCTGGTGTCTCTTGGAAGCAGCACTGTTTTTTCCCTGATTCATTTCTTGTAGTTGCACACCAAACATATATAGAGCTCAGACCAGCAGGATGGTCTACAGCATTCCTCTGTGATGAAGCCAGCTTGTACTGACAGTTCTTGGTTACTGAGACTTGTCCACCATTCTGGAAGGGCAAAGTCACTGACTGCTAGAGCATCCACATGTTCCGGTTGAGCAGTATAACTCTCTTGCAGCATGCCTTAAAAGCATCAGTTTTGCTGTCTCATACACCTGCACTACATAAAGATTTAGGTAAAAGAAGTAAATATTTGTTTCCATTCTGTGCATGATCTGAAAAAACCACAAAAGCTAGCCATTGCCTTTTCTTGCCCTTTCAGTTGAGTGCATATTTTCCATGTCCTAGACCAGACTTTACTAGGGTTTTTTGGGCCACAAGTGGCACACTTTGTGTCATTTCTAATAGATAAAGATGTTCTGGGGGTTTGGGTTTTGGGGGTTTTTTTTGGTTTTTTTTTTTTTTTTTTTTTTTAAACTGTAGGAAGTGCAGTCAACTAATTTCTAAAATGAGGGTGTTAATTAGTGCTCCTCTCTACTGATGCACTACCACCAAACACTCTCAGAATGAGCTATTTGGCTGCTCCCACATACTCAATAATGCCTACGGACAGTCAGAGGAGTTCCAGAGCATTCACACTCAATTGTGTTATGGGGCTGATGAGAGAGGTCATTCTGACTAATATCTGGAGTAGCCTGGATTCAAACTGACATGTCTTTAAGGTTTGGGTTTTGTAGTTGCTTGCTTTTTTTTTTTCCTTCAGATATTCATTTGCATAACATTTACCAGTAAGTAGGGCTTTGAGGTTGGCTTGGTTTTTAGGGAAAGGATGAGGCAGGAGTTTGAGCAAATGTAGTAGGATTCCACACACTCTCAGTAAGATGATTATAATACAATACAATACAATACAATACACCAGGTTGAAAGAGACCTTCAAGATCATCATGTCCAACCCATCAACCAATCCAACCCACCTAAACAACTAACCCATGGCACCAAGCACCCCATCAAGTCTCCTCCTGGACACCTCCAATGAAGGTGACTCCACCACCTCCACGGGTAGCCCATTCCAATGGGCAATCACTCTCTCTGTATAGAACTTCTTCCTAACATCCAGCCTAAACCTGCCCTGGCGCAGCCTGAGACTGTGTCCTCTTGTTCTGGTACTGGCTGCCTGGGAGATCTAATTGCTATGACAGAGCTGCTTGGCTGTAATATCACAGTGACAAAACAACTACTTCTCTGAAAGCTTGTTTGTTTGCTCCTGTTACTTTCTTAAGATTCTCATTCAGCACCCTCAAAGCCTGAGAAACACTGAAGATGTTAAACAATATTCAGCCCTGACGGCAAATACTGTAAGGAAAAGGCTAAATGCTTTGGGTCCTGAATCGTTATTCGAGGAATAATTCAGAAATTAATAGGAAAAAATAATTCTAAACTCTTCTTTCAAGCAATCTTCTTAAGAAAGTAGTTTTCCACAAGATTTCTGTTCCTTTCTGCAGTTTAGACACTGTCCAAGTACCAAATGATGAATGCTACACAAACCCTGACTGAAGCAGTTTGAGAAGTCTTGTGTGTTGCATGTGTGGTTTATCGTTGCAGAACGCTGATCCAAAGGTTTCAGATGGATTAACGAAGTAAATCAGTGCTGGATATTGTTCATACCAAATGAAAACTGGAATACACTCTAAACATTACTAAAAATAAGTGGCATAATCATACAGAACTGCATATGTACCACTCTTAACATAGAGACCAGAAGTCTTTAAAGATGTTGATTTCCAGCCTAAACCATTCTGTGATTCTGTTTCCTCATCTTTGAACATTATACTTGTGCTTTACATAAACCTGCAATTCAAAGACAGACTGACTGTAAAAATCATACCCTACCAGTATTTTCTACTCACACAACTTCTTTATTTCAGTGACTATGCTCAGCAGGTGACTTTAGGGAAAGTATCTGTCTCTGTAAACCCTTCATGGAAAGCAGAGTGTAGCAGTCATAAGAGCAGCTTCCTAATCCCCAGCACTGCCTCTATCCACCCACTGCCAAAGGCAAAAAAGCCCGAGGGCAAATTAAGACCAAGTCTGCAGTGTCAGCTGGCCCAGAGGTGAAGAATATATTTCTCCTTGTCAGCTACACTGGCACAGCACCATGGGTGGGCACCTCAACATTGGATGCTGGCCCAGATGCTGGAACTGTGCCACTGGCAGATGCATTTCAGAAATTAAGAAACCATTCAAGTTTCTGTGGCATTACAAGTGTGGAGCTCATCTCTCTTTATTTCAGAACTTGTTTCTTCTGTTCCTTCTATACTTGCCAATTGAAAAAAAGATGACTGCAAAAAAAGACAAGCCCCAACCAAGAGAGATTATTACTCCTATTTTATTTTTTTTTTCAGTGGTCAACAACCATGTGTTTGAATGGGATGTGAGCCTGCTTTGATTTTCAAAAGCAGTTAACAAAAAGTTTCAGAAGCTCGTTAGGAAACTAAGCATCTGTGGCTTAAGAAACTTGCTGCTAGAAAAATAGTTGGTGGGAAGATAGGAAACACCAAATAACGGTAAAGGAATATTTCTTACTGTAAAGGGAGGCCACCAATGGAACAATACAATGACCTGTGCCTCTGATGTTCAGTTTCTCCCCACGACACTGAGAATAAAAGGGTGACACAAAGTCAGCCAGACTAGCAAAGATGATAGTTAAAGAAGTGACCCTAAGTTAACAAGATTATCAAGACTGACAGCTAATCGTGATGATAGGATTTAGGAGCTGACACACTGGAAAATAACATTTTTAATAATGCAGATAAAACTCAGTTACACTTCAAGTAACAGATACAAGAAAAAGCAGCTCTGATTTGACCTATGAAATGATGGGTTCTTAGCTGATAATTCTGATTTGGAAACATTATCTTGTATTTACATTAGACAGTTCCAGTTAAAAAAGAATGAGAGGAGGTAGCTCTTCCTGATACACTTAACAGACCTGCAGGACTTGTTGCCAAGAGATCTTCGGGATACTAAAAGTCTTCATGGGGTCTAGGGGAGATCAGAAAACTACATGTAAGAGAAATCCACAAAAAGCCACACAGACCTCAGGAAATCATCAGAGCTGAAAATAGCTGGCTGTCCAAAGAGTTCAGGCAACAGGTATCATACATTCCTCTAGGAATTCTCTTAAGTCCACTGCTAGAGACAGCATACTAGGCTACATTACCTTTGTTCTAGGTAAGCTTTTATGTAAAAGATAATCTTGTATAATTTCAAGCAAATAATGCATTGATGCTTACTTTGATGCTCCATGTTCGGCCAAAGAAAGTATCACGTTGACTTGACGGCCCATTCCACTAACTAATATCATCTAGCTGTTTTCACACACTCATTTCTAGGTTTCTCCTAATCTCTCACCTGAAAATGCCAGTAGCCAAACAAGGACTGTTGTATTTCCACACCTGTATAATTTCTGGGAGGAATTCCCCCACCAGCTAGTGCACAGGATAAGAGCAATGGTGAATGGCTGCTAACAAAGGATTAAAGATATCAGTTAAACTGTGAATCGGTGGGAGTCAGCCACTAATGTGGTGTTTTCTGTTCCAGTAAGCCTGTTCTGACTTGCAGCTGGCACATAGCTCTTTTTTCATAGTCTGGACACAGGAGACTGCACCTGCAGAGTGGACACCCCAGGGCAGGGAACTTGCCAGTAAAAGCTGGACAGAAATTCTCCAGCAGAAACAAACTGGAACCACAGGCTGTGTGTGGACTCTTGTGTTCAACAGTTCACAATTGACCTAGCTGTAATTAATGGAATGAATTTATACTTTCAGCCTCCCACATCCTCTAGCAGCGAGCTGCACCATTTAGTCGTTCATCGTGTGAAATAGCACATTCTTTTGTATTTTTCTAAACCCACTACATCTCCATTTTTATAGACTTTTGCCAAATCGAAGGCAAGCTTCCAGCAGGACCTCCTGAGTTACTGGCTGGCTGCCACACCAACAGGGAATGGAGCCTTGGCTGCAGAACCAGAAGGGCTGTGCTCCAGTTTCAGGTTTGACAGGGTGTAAAAGCTTTTTTTCCCTTTTTTTTTCCCCTCTTTTTTTTTTTTTTTTCCTCTCCTTTTTTCACAAATAAACCAAGCGGTGACTGCCCCAAAGAGCTACCATTCCTCATCATAAATGCAATATGGTTCTCTGAAAAACTCTTCTAACTATTGAATTGTCTCCAATACAATCCAAAACATGGCCCAGCTTCCAGCTGCTGTCCACTGAGTGCCTTTACTATAGTTTATTTATTTACTTTTTTAAAGACCAGAGAGGGAAATGAAAAACATCTTAAATATTTAACTGGAATGTCTCTAGAAAAATCCTCAACTAAAACCAGTAGTTTATAAACCAATTAGAAGTGCCAAATGACAACTTACTAACTATTGTCATAGAAATGCTTAATTGAAGACAGCTTTGATTTCATGCTGCCTTCACAATAATCTAAATATTGCCCTTCCGAAGCACAATAAAACCTTAATGCTTAGGCAGAATGAATCACAAAGACACACTTGGAAGTTAATTACCTTTTTAAAATAGTCATCTCAAAACATGGAGAATTCAGATCTTGTGTAATACACTCCTTCAAATATCCAGGTCAACCATCCAAAATGACAGACAGGAAAGTACATAACTTTATTATAATTTAATCATATTTTAGTCACACAACCTTCAACAAAGCTACAGATGTGGCTAATCCCATCCTAGCTCAGCAAAATTTGCCCCAAAGCAATAAGAAAAGCTTTCTAGTTCATCTACAGGATTAACTGCTTGACTAAAGCATCTTAAATCTTTTCACTTGAGAACTGTAATTTTCTGGGTTTATGACTTGCAACAACAGAATGAACAGGATTCAAATTACTATCAAGACAATCAAACACAAGCCTGTTTTTACTTTAGCTGCTTAAGTACAAAGGACATGTATTTGGACGTAAATACGTGGCAGAAGCATGGCTACATTCAACCAGGGCAAAAGTATCACACTGTCCTCTTTTAATTACTGCTCAGGGGGAGACTGCAGAAAATGTTTCCCAAAGCAATAAATACCACTTTTATTCTAGTCAGTTAAATTGCATCAAAAAGTTATATAACATTAGAGTTCAAATTACTTCAGTGTAGTGCAATGGAAACGCTCTCCAAAGACGGTTCTTTCTACTGTCTGTACAGGGAGCCTGGGAGCCCCCCACCTCGCTGGTCATGGGTCACCATCAGGCTTTAAACCATATCACTCTGCCCCAGGAGTGCTCAGAAAACCGCTCAGGGCCAGAGCATCTTGGCCCTTGCCTCTGGTACAGCTTTGGTGTTTGGTGCTCTACTTTCTGCCATTTCATATAATCATGTTCAAACCATAAACAAGTATTTTTATCCAGTTGGAATGCAAAAGACAAGAACATGAGGGAGCAAGGATACACAGAACTGTCTGCATGACAGCCCAAGGAAGCTCACAGAAATTAAGAGCCAATAATGTCTTTAAATACCAATTAAGGCTAAGTGGATGTGCCCCTACCCCAAATGACTTAAAACAAAAGCCTACATATTATTTTGCAGTCAAAACAGAACAGCAGCTCTAGGAAGGCAAAGAACAAACCTGCAAAGGTTACCTGACACCTAAACTTTCAGAATATCAATTCTGTAGCAGCACTGCCCAGCAGATACCTTCTCAACGAGTGTCTGCCACAAATCCATCCATATTTATTCACTGCAGTCTCAAAGACTCCATATTCACAAACGGAACTCTACCTCTCTGTCCCATAGCCTCTTCCTCCTTCAGTTTCATCAGTGATTTAGTACTGAGCAAACAGTAGTCATTAACTTAGGCATTTTATAGACAATCATAGAATAACCAACTTCAAATTCATCTGTCTGATACTCTTGGCTTGCACATAAGTCGGAAGCCTCTAATCCTAAATGCAATGAACCACTCTTGCAGCCTCTGCAATAGACAGCAAGACAAAATGCCTTCAGGAAAGAATTTCTCTAGTACTTAAGGGTATATAGAGCAGCCACTGACTTGGACAAGTCTCATTCTGAGTATGGCCATAGCTCTGCAAACTGGCAGGGCACCACTGTGTAAACACAAAAATGATAACTTGGTAGGTACTGGCTGATTATGTGTTTCAGAGTTAATTACTGATGAATGGTAGCTGGAATTTGATTGGAACCAGACCAAGAGCTGGCAGTTACCCAGGATTACATGCCAAGAATCTTTGAGACTTCTCTTGCAAGCTTACAGCAATAACATCCAATCAACCTCAGGTTTTTTTTGTTTTTGTTTTTATTTTTTTTAATGGGCATTTTGGGGTTTCTGGTTGATCTCACAAGTCACTGAGACCTCAAACAGACAGTTCAAAAAAGTTACATCACTATGGAAGGAGCTACGAGCAACATCCAGCTCCATAAGGGGGTCAACAGAGATAAAACCCAGAATGAGATCCCTAGATAATGTTCACAAATAAATGCGAGAATAGAAGGAGAAAAGCAAAGTAACAAATCAAATTTGCTTTAGACCTTCAGGCATAAGCTTCTCATCTCTTTCCCTGCGACAGATTTGTCTTGGAGAAGTTAATCTGGGAAACAAACCTTGTACTGCTGGTATCCCAGGCTTATTTTAAATGCTTATCTGAAATGTTCAAAGAGCTGATGTGCGGGTAGGTATTTTTCCTCATACACAGCCAGAAGAATGGAGTGATATATAGGCTGTTCCAACACACAAGCAGCTTTGATGTCGAGTCTGTTCCTCAGAATAAATTCTTGCATGTTTCCCTCTGTCTGAAGGACAACTCGATTCTGTCTGATACCTACAGTCTAGAGCACTCAATACAGCAGGACAGACATAAGACAAAGAGGGACTGAGGTTTTGTTTATTTCTTCCTTTCCCACTTGCTGCCAATGCACTTAACTCTATAAACACGTTCAGTTCTTCTACTTGTAACTCAAGTGAAAATTTAAGCCAATATATTAAAAAAACCCACAACAAACCACCTCTCTTGGACTTAAAGAGTTGTGTTTGACAGACTGGGCTGTTTAACTGCTGGCTTATTCAGTGACGATACAAATTACCTGAAGCACTCAAAATTCTGCAGGTAAGTGGAGTTGTACTAGAGTTATCAGTGATATGCCAGTACTGATGATCATTGGCTGGTCAGCCTCAGAAGACCCAGAAGAGTAAACTGGCTCCTGTGCTCTTTAGCCTCTGCCTCATCGACTCAAGCTGAGGGACATGTCTCTGATGTGGCTGTAGGACTGGTCATTCCAAGTGCTTTAAAGAACTAGTGCAAAAAGAAAATGTATAAGGCTGATGATACAAATGGTGGATGACAGAACTGCACTTCCAGGACAACTTTCTTTCTCCATTGATCAAGGAGGCAGCCACATAAAAAGTCATAACCTTGCTTACAACTGCCTATTATATATGTAACATTAAATAAGACAGCTCTGGCCCACTGTATCTTTGTTGTGAAAACCAAGACACAGAACAAATCATCATAGTATCATAGTATCAGACAGGGTTGGAAGGGACCACAAGGATCATCTAGTTCCAACCCCCTGCCATGGGCAGGGACACCCTGCACTAGAACAGGCTGGCCAGAGCCTCATCCAGCCTGGGCTTAAACACCTCCAGGGATGGGGCCCCAACCACCTCCCTGGACAACCCATTCCAGGGTTGTCCATTTAAGTTTGTAGTTCTTAATCATGTCAACTTTTCTGTGTTCCTCCATGGGACGGTAACTCACTGAAGGCTAGTACCTTAACTATATCTTTTTCAGGTGTTTCAACTGTTGCAATCACATTCCACCTACGTTCCGCTCACCTTCATGGATGGAAAAACAAGTTCATTTAGACCTCCAGGCTGGGAAAGTACCAGCTTTCACCGCACCTTTTGTGAGCATCCTTCAGAGTCACCACGTTGTTTTATTATTTTACATGGAGGGATTTACAGTATTTTAAAAGCCTGAGTTGTTCTTAGACTGACAAGAAGCGTATACCCAACTGGCAAATTTTCGTAAACAAGCCACTCAGTGTTCACTAAAATGCCGCTGTGAGCCTGCTCCTTTCTAAAGGGAGACTGGGCAATGAAAAACCTTTCTTTTATGCCACAGTGCTGGCAGAATTTTAAAGTAAAACTCAGTTCAAGATAGCAAAAACACGAGAGTATTAAAAAAAAAAAAAAAGTCACTTGGGAATTGTGTTCAGGACCTGCACTTCTTGACACTAAAGGGCCTACTGAAAGTATTAACGTTGATCAAATGTTTAATTTTGCAGAAGAATGGAGATTCAGTTTAATTTACACTATTTGATGAAACTTGGTGTTTGGGGTTTTTTTTTCTAATCAAGATTTTGTTTCAAAATGTAATAATAATAGTCAAAGGAATAAAGGGAAACACCTCTTTAAAATAAAAACACTTGTTAAAGTTCTGGACTGTGTGAGAGGTTTTGTGTTTAATCTGCTAAATTACCAGTATGTGAACCCAGGACCTAAGTGTGAAATCGCCAGGAACCAGATGCTGCCTCCTGTTCTTTACATATTCAGCCATGGTTTCTTGATTCAAATGTCCTCTGAAAAGTTCAAATGGGTTGACAACAAACAAACAAATGCAAGATCAGTGAACCCACATCCCAAACTGCATCAACATCTGATGACTTCCTGCCAAGTTTGTAACTAATTTACTCAATGCCTTTTATTGCCTCCCTTTGTGACAGTCAGACGCTTTCTTTCCTTATCCTTATTTACAGTCCTAAGCTGAAGCAGTAGTGTTTGGTTGGCACTGGTGTGACAAACACATGTTATTGCCTCTCTTTTATGATGGCATAAAAAGGAATTCTTACAGCCAGGATCTGATGCAAATGATCACAGAATGCTCAGCTTACTTGAGCCTCAGTATTGAAAGTAGTTGTTTATAAACATCCATATGGGAAAATACGTTTACATATGGAAATCTAAGACTAGAAATGCAGTTCAGGAAAATACCTTTAAAAATATTAAGTGACCTTTGCAGGAATTCCTGTATTACAAGATTTTCTAGAATTTAACATTAACATAGGAATTTATTTATTTTTTCCCCTAAAAGACTCTTATTTCAGAGGAAAGAACACAAGCTCTATGCCCCAGTCCTGTAATGCATCACAGTGGAACCCGGAGTTAAGAAAGCATGTTGGCTATCCCATCCTGTCCATGGGCATCCTTGAAGATACAACCCTGGTGTGTATATATGTGTGTGTGTGTGTGCATGTACAAACATTTTATAAAGCATAAGGAAGAGGCAATTATGCAGTGCTAGCTCAACAACCTAGTTTCAATGGCCTGAACAAAAACTATACTAATACTTTGGAGTTATCCTTAAGGAAGGAACAAGCACAAATTCAGCAGAGACCTCGAGAGTACAAAGCATTAGAAAGTCACAGCTGCCAAGACACAGTTTGTTTTCCTGGATCTGAACCCTTGCTGTAACCTAGTGACAGCTCATGGGACACACAGCTTATTTTCCCACCTATATTAGGGAATGGTGCCTTCAACTGCCATCAGTCAACTCCCACTTTCTCTTTCCAGTTTCCCTCTCCTTATTTTTGATCACTTTTTCCCCTCCTTTTGCCATATTGCCTTTGCAAATAAATCACACACACAGGTGTCATACAAACTATATGCTAAGCATGGTAAGAAGAGGGAAGGAAGAGCAACAGAAAGGCACTTATAGTTTTAAGATGCCTACATAGCCCACAGCTCTGTGCAGTTCCCAACTTTCTTAAATGATGCTGGAGGAAGCCACCCTTTCTGCTCTTTTCTGCCTCCTCCTCACTTTGGGTTTCCATTAGCTCAGAGAACACCTGCAGGGAAAAAAAAACTTCAGCACCAATCCCCTCTACACTACTTCTGAGGAAAACCCCAAACTCCATTTACTTAGGTAGAGACCTTTCCAGACTCACAGTCAGCGCCTGGAGTGTGACATCTCCAATAGTAATTTGTGGGGTGCACACAGTACAGTTGAGCAATTACTACTTTCCTGCAGATATTTGCTCAACTTTCTTTTTGTTCTTCCAGTTCCGGAATGGAAATAAAGCTTCAGAAATGTCGGGGGGTTGGAAAACATTTTTGTACAGATCTTCAGAGGATAATTTTTAGGCACACTCGTTTTTCTAAACAGGAAATTACAGATGTTTGCACATCATTCCACAGGTGTAGCAATCTCACAGTATCACTAAGGTTGGAAGAGACCTCGAAGATCATCGAGTCCAACCTGTCACCACAGACCCCATGACCAAGTGCCATGTCCAGTCCCCTTTTGAACACCTCCAGGGATGGCGACTCAACCACTTCCCTGAGCAGCCCATTCCAATGACAAATGACTCTCTCTGTGAAGAACTTTCTCCTCACCTTGAGCCTAGACTTCCCCTGGCACAGCTTGAGACTGTGTCCCCTTGTTCTGGTGCTGGTTGCTAGAGAGAAGAGACCAACCCCTTCCTGGCTACAACCACCTTTCAGGTAGTTGTAGAGAGCAATGAGGTCACCCCTGAGCCTCCTCTTCTCCAGGCTAAGCAACCCCAGCTCCCTCAGCCTCTCCTCACAGGGCTGTGCTCAAGGCCTCTCCCCAGCCTTGTTGCCCTTCTCTGGACACGTTCAAGTGTCTCGATGTCCTTCTTAAGCTGAGGGGCCCAGAACTGGACACAGTACACAAGGTGTGGCCTAACCAATAAATCTCCCCTCTTTCACTCTTCCCTCCTTCCTCTGGAATAACAAGATTAACAAGAATCCAGTTAGCAATTCTTAAAATAACTGTGCATTTCCAGTGGCTCCATTTACATGGCAGCGTATAACTACTTGTGACTGTCCCAAAACTAGAATGGAATACTTATTTGCTTCACTTACTGACTATCCTCATTGTGCCCTTATTACTGCCTCATCATCACCCTATGTATAATTTCATAGTTCCAGTATGATTTTTTTAATTTTATCTGAGACAAATTTTTAACAGCAGCTTTTCTCTTGATTGGAGACCTGACTTTTAGAGGAGCTGACAGGCTGGAGTCATTGATAGTACTCACAGGTCCTTAAAAGTTCCTGAGAATTTTACATACTTTTGGCAGAAAAATGGTCTTCAGATTTATCTAGTACTTCTTTTTGGATACCATCTTGGTAATCAGTGAAAAGTCTGCCCCTGTTATGCCAACACAGCTAATGTGTGGATCCTGTCTCCCTCCAGTGGCATATCGCACTGCCCATAACCTCTAACTTTCAAATGCCGTTAGAGCTTCCCTGAAACTCAGATGATATCTCTCCATGCCAAGGTTGTTAAGAAGTTGCTGGGAGAGCTGGAAGAGATCCCATATGGTCTAGAAATCCCAAAGAAATGACAAAATAACCCCATTCTTTCAACAAGTCTCATCTAAAGGCCAAAATCTGCTATTGCCTGCTGAGCTTTCTGTTGCTTCTGTGGCAACAGCAAGAAACACAAGGAAAAAAACATGGGGAGAAGGAGGTAAACTCTTTAGGTCTTGAAATAACTCTCCAAAGCAACTTCTGAAACCATATTTCTTATATAAAAGTTAGTAGTCATAATGTTAAGCTGTTGAATAACACAGAGTTGTGTAACTGAGGCATGAAAAGATATGTCACATTCCCCCATACACACAAAGAGTTTAGCAGTGATGTAGCCAGTTTAGATACCTCCTTTCCCACAGCATACTTAAACACTCATCAAATCTTTGCACAGGGTAATGACTTGTGCAGTGCACAAATACTAAGCCATTCCATGCATCACGGAGGGTAATTTTTTGTCTTGGTAGAAGCCCCTGAATGCCTTCAAGACCATGCATTTTGCAATGGATATGCTCAGTCTCCACAGAGTGGACTCGCTGCAAGACAGCAGTAGGTATGTTCCTCTGAGCAGAGGAAGTGCAGCGTGCCTCCAGGCTAGCCTTCAGTCTGCCTCTGGGGAAAACAGGAATAGTATCCATCTCAGGAGTGACTGATGGCTGTGTTAAACACCTCTGTCCTTTCAGCACAAGCACTGCATTACAGCAATTTGCCGGTCTTGCCATCCTTGAAAACCACATGAACAATGTGTAATGCAAAAGCCACAGCGCATGGGAAAATGAAATAGTTCCTCCTAATGGAGATGATAAACTGCATTGTTGGGCCAAATGTTTCTAAACATTGAGCCAGTCTATATGCTCTGCTTACAATTTAAAATCCCAGCAATTTGTGATGATGGTGCAAACAGCAGATTTCATCCTTTTCCAATTTAACAAGTTTGAGTGGTGATTACTACTTAGCAGCAACATGAGAGCCTCACAACCTGCAGCAATACCTTTTTCACAGTGTCACAGTATCACCAAGGTTGGAAGAGACCTCAAAAATCAAATGATTCTCTCAGTGAAGAACTTTCTCCTCCTTTCATAGAAGGAACAATTTGATATTTAGTTTCCATATCAGAAGAACAAAGACTGTTCAAAGACACATGTGTGAAGTGGGACTTGTAGTTACGTAGATAGTAAATTCACCTGAGAATTTTCATACCTACAGCCCTTCCCCAAATTTCTGGCCTTTCACTCCTTTTTAAAGTCACTGCATATGCATATCCAATACCTGCTTCACAAAGTGAAGATGGAGCAAACAATACAGAGAATGGAAAGAAAGTGGTAGGGGAGGAAAAAAAACCACCAAAAGTCAGTCCCACAGCTGTTCACAGCACTGCAAGAGTGTAATGGGAGCTGGACATCCTCCTCCCATGACTAGTGTTTTTTCCCAGTTAACTGACCCTAGTTTTATTTTTTTTAAATAGCTGCATCAACTCTTATAATGGTCAAAAATGTAGTAAACTGCTGAAGGCTGATAAGGTTTAGGACAAATAGCCTTCCTCTGATAAGGTTTAGGACAAATAACCTTCCTCTGAACCCTTTTCTCAAAGTATATTGTTTAAAAATTTGGCTTACCATGCAGCACAAAGTTTCCAATTTGGCTGCAAGTTTCTCATGTGTCAAATTCCAAACAAAAGCATTTAAAAAAAGTCCATCAATTAGATATCATTTGACTGCCAACATATGAAAATTCTTAGGATTCAGTTTTAAGGATAAATACTGCTTGGATAGGTGCAGTCCTGACCGAAATGCCACTATTCAGGAATCCATACAGTTACCTCGATTTTATGAGCATGACACCACCCAAATATCAAGAATTTTCTAATTTTATTTTATTTTTAAAGAAAAGTGAGCCCTAACATTTCTGTTTAAATGAAGCCGTTTGCTCCGTTTTCATAGCAAGGAGAGAATTTAGTTTCCTTCTGCCTTTGAACACAGGCTTCATCCTGCCTCAAGGTGGCGATGCGATTGTGATAGTCGCTTGCTTTCAAGGCTGCCCGTAGGAAAACGGAAGCAATCTGGGCTAATTCTTTGTAGTGGTTTGGGAGAGCAATTCTCCCACCACAGGCAAAAATAACGACTCAGACAAACGGATTGCAAAAGATGGTGGAAAGTTTAAATGGAAAAAAAAAAAAAAAAAAAAAAAAAAAAAAAAAAAAACAAAACAAAAGAACAATGAAAGTTTTACAGAAAAACCACAAGCACCGTGACAAAGAGAGAGATCCCAAAACATACCCAAGAATGTCCCATCCCCACCTGGGGGTACACACAAACTCCCCCCAGGGCTCTTTCTTACCCCCCTGCCAACCCAGCCTTGGGCCTGGGCAGGCCCGAGGGAGGCAGCTCACACCACTTAACCTAGGCAGCAGCAGGGGATGAAAGAGGAAGAGAAGACCCCGCATGGATGTTTCATAGGGGAGCAGGGCATTATGGGTATGGAATACCTGGTTTCCTGTGACCACCCCTGGGCTGGGCCCACCCCTTGGGACACCCCAGGTGTGGTCTGTGCAGTGGCATCCTGGCCAGCACCCAGCCTAAACCACCACATTCTTCCATGAAGAAAAGTTCAGGGTAAAGAATCAGGATGGTATTACTGCTGCACATCTCATTGCTGAAGCAGCTCTGCACTATTAAACACTGGAAATAGAAAGCCGTCAGAAATAAAAAGCTTTTCCGGCTTGGGCTTCCGAACAGGAGTTAAGAAAATATTCTCTCTTGACTTACAGATTATTCCCAATTGTCACTCACACATATACAATTATACTGCACAGCAGTTGTTTACTGCCTTTGAGTGGCATCTTTTAGAAATATGACATTATGTATATGTCCAACCATACCAAGGTGATGTTAAGGCAGGAGTGAATAACTAGAAAAACTAACTCATGCTAACCTGAACGTTAAGAAGTATCACAGTATAACCAAGGTTGGAAGAGACCCCAAGGATCATCAAGTCCAACCTGTCCCAACAGACCTCACAACTAGACCATGGCACCAAGTGCCACGTCCAATCTCCCTTGAACACCTCCAGGGACGGCGACTCCACCACCTCCCTGGGCAGCACATTCCAATGACGAATGACTCGCTCAGTGAAGAACTTTTTCCTCACCTTGAGTCTAAACCTCCCCTGGCACAGCTTGAGACTGTGTCCCCTTGTTCTGATGCTGGTTGCCTGGGAGAAGAGACCAACCCCTTCCTGTCTACAACCACCTTTCAGGTAGTTGTAGAGGGCAATGAGGTCACCCCTGGTCCTTCTCTTCTCCAGGCTAAACAACCCCAGCTCCCTCAGCCTCTCCTCATAGGGCTTGTGCTCAAGGCCTCTCACCAGCCTTGTTGCCCTTCTCTGGACACGTTCAAGTATATCGTTAAAGCTACAATTTTTAGGCACAGCCACTTTCCCCCCATGAAAAAACAACAAATAAATAAAAACATATTATTGTGCCTTTATTCTAAGTGATTTTCTACCAAAAAAAAAAAAAAAAAAAAAAAGTAGAAATCAAATGAAACATTTTCCAGTACAAACACTTTCCCTGAAAGAGATTATCTGATGTACTAAGATTTTCTTTTTCTGTATAAACACACAGACCATGAAAAGTTAGTTTAGTGCCACACAGGAAAATACAGAAAGACAGTAACTTTCAAGACAGGGAGCAATAAGGGAGTCATCTTTGTGCTATAAAACTTAAGCTGAAAACCCCCTGCATTCTAATGTGAAGCCCTTTGCTGTGCATTCATATTTTGGCATTTGTTTTCAACAATGAAGATCCAGGGAGCTACAAGCTAGTGAATCATATTTCAGTGCCAGGAAAATTTATGGGGAAAGTCCTTCTGAAAGCCATTTTCAGACTGGGTGGAGTACCCATAGGGAACACCTGGAAGCTCTGCACAGCCATTTGCACAGTCATAGCTACCTATGAGTTGAAAAAATATGTTCTCACATGTTATGATACTACAGGCTATCAGGTAGTGATAGGACTAGGGGGAATGGAATGAAGCTGGAGGTGGGGAGATTCAGGCTAGATGTGAGGAAGAAGTTCTTCACCATGAGAGTGGTGGGTTGTCCAGGGAGTGGTTGAAGCCCTGTCCCTGGAAGTGTTGATGACCAGGCTGGATGAGGCTCTGGCTGGCCTGATCTAGTGTAGGGTGTCCCTGCCCATGGCAGGGGGGTTGGAACTAGATGATCCGTGTAGTCCCTTCCAACCCTGACTGATACTATGATACTATAGGTTATTCAATCACAAAACCCACATTAACTAAATTAATTCAAGACTGTGCTAAGGACCAACTGTCCAGAAGAGAGTGTAATTCTGTGTTGACACGTTCACCACTACAGATGTTAGAATGAATATTTTCACTAAAACAATGTGGTTGTTTTTTTTTATTTTTCTCTTTTGGTCGGGGCTGTTGGTCATAAAAACCCAGGAACTCAGCTAGTTACTAGCATATCAGCACACAAGAAAGTGGGTGGCTCTAGTTTTGTCCTCATTATAAGAAACCACTGCTAGAGCAGGCTTTTCATTTACATGTATGTGTTTTCCAGATTATTAATTATGATATTACTTTTTGATGCATCAGACTGGCATGTCTGCTAGTCCCTAACCAATTCAGCTTCTGGATCTACAGATGTTTGGGAAATCCCATTATGAAGAAAGTGTTTTACTTGAAAAGGAGCCATGAGTGCTGCACAGAAGCACAATTATGTATTAAGTTACTTAAACCTGTTGAGGGATAACCAGAACCATACTCTTGAGTCAGCCTTGTGTACAATCCCCAAAGCAATCCTATTAACTTTGTAAAATACTTCTTTAGTGTCAGTTATAACTCAGGAAACACCCCATATTTAAGCTATAACAGTGCCTGTATCTACCATATTGGAGTAGAAAGACATGTTTCAAGCCTATTTGAGCATGAAGGCTTTAAAGATCTTATTATTGATGAAAAAAAAGCCCTTCTGAAGCATAAATATAGTACTCCAGTATTATAACAAAAAGTGCTTGGTATGAGCTCCACAGATACACAGGACATTTTCAGACCAAAGAGATTTCGGTCCGCTGAAAAGATAGAATATAATAATTAAATGGAGAACACGGCACTTGAAAGCTAAGAGAAACGGAACAAAACAGATGAATAGCTGCTTAGAAAGCTATAACAAACCATGAAATGCAAATTACACAAAGACAAAAGATTGAAGAACTTCAAACTAAAGCGAGCCTTGAAGAGAAACTTAATTTATTTAATCCACAGTAAACACAGTTGGCTCTGTGGTGCACATTCCCCTTTCCTAACGCAGACACATTAGTCTGGGACATTACTTAGACCTCCAACCAAAAAGGAAAACAACTTCTGTAAGTACATGTGTTATGCTTTGATTTTGGGGAGTAAATCCAGATAAACAAGAGTAAAGATGAAACTGGAAGTGCAAATGTCAAGGTTACTCGAGTTATCCTACACTTGCTCCTTAGCAAAAAGCTCTAGAACAAATTGAGAAGAGAGTTATGGAAGAGGAAGGTTTGGTACAAAGGTTTAAACATTAAGTTTTGGTGTCCCATAAAACCTAATTATTAGAAGTTGCAATAAAGCTGAACCAATTCCATTTACTTTTTCTTTAATACACCAAGTTCTGCCTAATTTTAAGACTGAAAAGCTAAACTTCTTTTGTTTCTTAAATACTGACCAGAGATCCTGCTAATAACTCAGAAACGCGTCTTCAAAATTTGAATAGATTAGTGTCAACAAAATAAATCCAGAGGAACAATTTTTCAATGCAAAAATTAATTCTCTAAAACCATTTCATCACATATACTACAGTTAAATTGCCTGTATTATTGTTCCCAGTCTGTACGATGGGCTATTTTACTCCAGCTTCTTTCCTACAAGAAGCTGCTTAAAATACTAAGGCTGAAAATACAGCAATGTGTCAGTCAAAGTCTCATTCAAACAGGGAAGAAAGCTGGCTTGTTAAAGCAATCCATCAAGCCTTCCCAAAAGCCATTCTAGTATCAACTGAGTTATATGTGTGGGACAAACAGATACACGCACACGTGTCTCAAATGCTTTGTACTCCACAGACTGCTTAGGCTAATACCATGTGCTTTGGAAACTGCCATGGCAACAACGTATTGCCTTACAAATGGAACCAGTATAGTAAATAGGCATATAAAAACCTCTTGTGCCCTAACAATGATGTTGCTTAAGCTTGCATGCCCTCCTTCAGTGACAAATAGTAGCAAGGGTGTAGGTGGCATGTGAAAAATCCACACACAGGGCAGAATCCTCTTAATAGGCCTATTGCACACAGCTGGACCAATGGAGGGATGGACACTTAGGTTGCAGGACAACCTCCCACTCAGACTGTGTGAATAGATTGTGTAGGTGGAAGAGCCACAGAGTAGTGGAAGAGAAGAGTACTCAGTGAACACTTCTTGTTTAGTCAATGGATAAAGAGATGCCAGAACCATAGAGTGTAGCACTAGTTAAAAGCAGACAAAATAAAGCTGTACCATCATGTTCTCAGTATGAATAGGGCAGCCAAATTTCTTGTCTTTAGTAAAATGAGTTAAGATGCATGAGGTTCACTTGAAAATGGACTGCCTTGCTATGCTGCAACATAACAGACTAGTGTAGTCAAAGAGCATGTCAGACTGTCCCTCTGGTTTTCTGTTATTGTGCTAATTTCTCAGGTGAACCTCAAGAAAACCAGTCCCTGAAAATCCATAGCATACTGACATTCCGACACCACCTCCAGAGCTCTACTTCCATTTCCCTTCTTTCACTTGAAATGGGAATGGGGAGATTCAGGCTAGATGTGAGGAAGAAGTTCTTCACCACGAGAGTGGTGAAGGCCTGGAATGGGTTATCCAGGAAGGTGGTTGAGGCCCAGTCCCTGGAGGTGTTTAAGACCAGGCTGGACGAGGCTCTGGCCAGCGTGATCTAGTGTGGGGTGTCCCTGCCCATGGCAGGGGTTGGAACTAGATGATCCTTGTGGTCCCTTCCAACCCTGACTGATTCTATGATTCTACTTCACTTTGTCTACGCTGGCATAGAATATGCAAACACTGTCAAGTCCAAAAGTGGCAACAATTAATTTCCCATCTAAAATTTTTTTTAAAATGATTCTTTTCCTTTGCAACAGGTTTGTTTGCTTTGGGAGATTGTGTGTGTCTGTGTGTGTGTTTGTTTTCTGCAGAAACGTTTAAAGTGAACATGAATCAGTCATTTCAGTACTTGAAGGAAATCACCTGAAGGATGCCCTCTATTTTCTTCTGTAACAAAATAACATTCTCAGCAAGCAAAGGTGAAAAATAAAAATGTTATGCTGGCACGTTTTTAGTTAGCAGATTCATAAAGTGTATTTTGATGAATATTCCAAATTTTCCTTTCCATATTCATCTCAAGATCCCTTTAATATTGTAATCACCTTAGGAGTGACACTGTGTAATGTCTTCTACATTGTCAGCCAGATAAGTAAAGTACTGTTTGCAGCCTGTCAGGTTTTGCAGAGTTTGTGTCATTTTTTCTCTTCAATATCAGACAAATTATATATAGTAAGTGTTTTATTGTTCTCATCTGTCATTGTAAAGAAAAAATCGACTTAATCCAGTATTCAGCTCCACTCTGGAAACAATAAAAAAAAAAAGAGCTCCTAGTTTGAGTACTTAATACCTCCTTGATTGCATATAGCCTTCTGCTTCCAAGACAATTATCTGAAGAATTCATTTCTCTGCTCATTTTGACTGAGATTTAGATTTGGAATGAGCAAATAAGAATAGCTAAGTGTCAGTGAGATTTGCTCTCATTGAACGAGTGGCAATACTTTTGCCCCTCAGTGGCAGAAGCAGCAACTGCAACTGAAGACATCTCCAAAGTCTGGTTTACGGCCCAAGGTACTTTTCTACTGAGAGAATAATATATTCCAACACACATAAGCACCAAAGGCTTTAAAGTCCTATCTACAATTGCAAATCTCTAACAAAGAGCAAATATCCAACAATCACCTGTAAAAACTTGGAACCCAGGAAACTTCCATATTTTCCCAATCTGAGAAGAAAATAAATACGTGGACCATGATCCTACCTGTGGGTCAGACAGTCGAGAGAGGTCAGGGTACAGGTAGAATTTTATCCCCTCTGAAGCACCTGGTAATGTTACTCCACGAATCAGAAGAATCATCAACATGATATAAGGGAATGTGGCTGTTACATACACAACCTAGCAAGAAGAAGAAAACATTAGAAAAATATTGTCTCCTAGCTGCAACAAAACCATCTCCACACCCATTTTGCGGTTAGATAAAAACCAAATCCTTTTCTGGAGGAAAAGTGGTTTCATTGCCTTTGTTCTTGCCAGTTGAATTTGTCCTTCTGAACTACTCTATGGAAAGGTAGGACAGATCAACATGTTTTTATAGAGATTGGAACATTCCCTTCAAGCATCTGATTTATTCTTTCTTTGTGACAGGTGACCAGAAACTATATATAGTGCACCTTTATACTACACCACATTATCTTCCAAACACAGAGGAATTGACCTGTATTAGCAAGTAATTAACGGCATGAATTATATAACAACACATGGAATGAATTCTCAGTCACCTAGCAATTATTAAAATGTCATCTCTTGAGGCTGCTTTGCCTGCATGCCTGTGTTTGAAGAACAAACATTTCATTAAGCCTAAAGGTTAAATGCTATGGATACCTGCTTACCATTTGGGACAACACCATTATCACGCAAAGCACCTTCAGGCAAAATTCCCGAGTTGCTCAAGACCAGCAATTTCTGTTTTCACACACATGGCCACAGTTCTTTTTCTGGAAATCAGTGTGCTCTGTGCATGGGAAGCAACTGAGCCTTTCTGGAAACCTGAAAGAAGCTAGACTTCCCCAAGGAAAAACTGAGCATAACTGATTCTATGTTACAGCCACAAACCTGAGAGCAGTATGTAGCTACTCAAACTGGAGATGGATTAAATGACAACTTCCATGTCAGTATAAATATGGATTAAATGATCAATTCCATGTCACTACAAATATTTCCTTTAAATGAAAAAAAAACATACCTCAACTCAACATAATTCTCTACAGTCACCTGTGCTGGGTTTAAAATATTCTGTATGAGATGATATACTTCTGCCTTGCATATGCCTAGATTACTTAACAAGCTTCAAGAAAGGGTCAAATATTTTGGTGAAAAATATGTGCATAGTCTTCAAAAACATTTATTTTATGTATTTATTATATATATTATTCAGTTTAGTATCTGTCTCATGGCTGTGTAAATGAAAGGGATACAGCAGAAATGGCTCTCAAGCATTTTCATGTCTAACAAACAGAAACATGCTTTTCAAACCATGCTGAGTAGTTAACCCCAAACATGAAACTATCTCATGTGGGCTTCTGGTACACTCAGAAATGGAGGAACTTTAAAAATCATATTGCAGATCTGCAAACTCGTCCAGCTGTCCAAGACATATTTAGGTACTTTATTCTTCTTGACCTTAATAGCATCTACATCAGAGGGCTGGAGCACCTCTCCTATGAGGACAGACTGAAGGAGTTGGGGCTGTTCAGTCTGGAGAAAAGAAGGCTCAGAGGTGACCTCATTGTGGCCCTCCAGGATCTGAAGGGGGCCTACAAGAAGGCTGGGGAGGGACTTCTCAGGATCTCAGGTAGTGATAGGACTAGGGGGAATGGAATGAAGCTGGAGGTGGGGAGATTCAGGCTGGAGGTGAGGAGGAAGTTCTTCCCCAGGAGAGTGGTGAAGCCCTGGAATGGGTTGTCCAGGGAGGTGGTTGGGGCCCCGTCCAGGGAGGTGGTTGGGGCCCCGTCCAGGGAGGTGTTTAAGACCAGGCTGGATGAGGCTCTGGCCGGCCTGATCTAGTGTGGGGTGCCCCTGCCCATGGCAGGGGGGTTGGAACTAGCTGGTCCTTGTGGTCCCTTCCAACCCTGACTGATACTATGATACATATCATTCATGTGTCAGATATTTTTCTCAATTGCTTCTAAATCAATAGTTGTTTTTAATAGAGAATAGTCAGCAGGTATATCCATTTGATGAAAGGAAAGGTAGTCCACCTGATTATCTGTTCTAACATTAAAGAATAACATTTCATTGCATCATGCTTCATTAAGGACACTAGTTTGCAACCTGCTATCCTGTGCATCCTGCCACTACCCTGAAATTTTGTACATCAGTACAAAATTTTGTAAAGGCAGATTTCTTCTCTGCTTCCTTTGGGTGTATTTCCCTGGTCAGCTCCATCAACGATGAGGTTTCTTCTTCTACACCCAAGAGAGGTGTGTTGTTCAGTTCTTTTCATGCAGGACTTCTTCTTTACCCTCAACAGATTTATTATGTATTTCTTCTACATTTTTGCATAAGTTAAGTCACCTTCACTTGAAACTCTGAGGCATGATGTGGCGAGAGTGCTCAGAAAAGCACCTTTTCATTTAAGACAAGAATTTCAACAGTCCCAGCAGCCGAATTTGAACTTCTGCACAGTATCTGTGCTTTAAATAGACCTGGGTATGAAAGATACAAACTAGTTCTGTTCTCAAGATCTTTGTAGTGCCTTACTCATGACATGATCACATAGACACCCAGATAACTTTATAGCTAACCTTGAGCGATACAGACAATACATTACAATACAATACACCAGGTTGAAAGAGACCTCTACATCTCTTAAGGTTTTGGTATTTAAACTTCTAGTACTTGGAATTTAACTTACTTCCAATACTTTGCTACTTAAAGCTCATGGCAGTCAATGAAATATCTACTTTCAGGATCCTTGGTCCTAATGTACTTTCACTTAAGCACCTAAGTAGTCTTAAGAGTTATTAGATGTTCCAGTAGATGTCTCTCAACCTACTTATATGTCTAAATAACTTTGCAAATCTGTCTTTCAACTGTATTGCAATAGGAGAACTTGGTACAAAAAGTAGAATGCCAAAATGTTTTATTTTGTTTCCAACTGCTTAAACACTGGCATTGCTCTGACAAGGGTTTAAAAAAGCGTTTGGAGCATTGGAATGCAAATTAACATACCAAGCAATTATAGTCAATTAAACCAGGATGCAGTGTAATTAGAAACAGTTGTGTTCATTTATATTCAGAGAGGTCTGATGTGGTGAAAGAAAACAATTCAGGAAACTTTTAATGCCTACAGATGTGATGATGATACTAATAATGGGTTTGGATTTCTAAAATGCCTCATACTCCGTCGCCTCAGGAGCCCTAGAGATGCATGGTAAAATAAGCCACCGATGCGCTGGATTCTATGGCATGAAGTGGCTCAACATACTGGGAGACCGGAACACCACCTCTCTCCCCTCTATACACAACACATAGCTGCTGCAGCACAGGAGAATCTCACAGTTTTAGCGGCCTCATCGGCTGTGTAAGCACTAACATCAATAAATTGTCACCTGTGTCAGTTGGCTCAGGAAGGATGTATCACTCTCATTTTTATTGGATATCTGCTTTGGTATTTATGGCCCAAATTGCTGATCCAGTCGCACTATATTTATGCCCTCTCTGAATGGTAATCACAAAAGAAGGAGAGTCCTTATTTCTTCAAGGCTGAGGCACAGCTACCCTCATGATAAAACTGTGCTAGAGGTTGTGGTTCCAGTAATGTTAAGAGGTTTGGGTAGGCTATGGAAGGCATTTGGAAAAGAAAACAGAAATCAGTTAGGTGTAACTGAAAGCCCAGATGGTTCTGTGGAATTACAGTCTACAGTGCAAGAATACCTTTACTCTCATGGGTATAGAAGAAACCTCATCCTTGGTGAAGCTGAGTGATGAAATATACCCAAATGAACCTGGAAAAATATGCCTTTACAAAATTGTTTACTGATGTAATCCATTTTATAAATGAACTAAAAGTGTTTAATTTCACTTGACGAATCAGAAAATTACTGGCTTGCTAATTCCCTTCCCCTAAAGTCCTCCACCACTCTTTTAGGCTATAAACACAAGTAGTATCCATGCAAGAATCACCAGCATTTCACTCCAACTCAGTATTAGAAGAGTTATCTAGAAAATAAGTATGGTCTGCTCATCCTTAATTTTCATTTAGTGTTTTCAGCTCATTGGCCAGCCACGTAGTTGACAGTGTGAATCCCAGAGAACAAGATTAATACCACCAGCTTCTTTTGTTGAGGGAACTGCTGAGCAATCTTTAGATTCCAGTGACATTACAAAGTATGTCTCACAGGAGAAAGGACCGACAACTTTGCCCACTTTGATGTACACTCCTGTGTGGAGAAACTGCTTGGGAACCCAGAATTTGGCTACCTGCATGATGTGATAGGGTATACAGCAATTCTCACCCTGCTTTACTTCTAACTTCCTAGAAGTTAACAGCAAGTAACACGCTGAGAGATTTTATTTTGCAGACATCATTGCATACTGTGAAATTCCCCATACAACATTGTCTGAAGAAGAGTCTTCCGCTGATATGATTCTACATCATCTATGGACATACAAATGACAATTGAAAACAAATTTTCTTCACATTAATTAGATTTAAAGGAAGGAGGTTTAAAGCACTTTAAAGGAATGACAGCTGTTTTGTAAGAGGTTTTTTGAGTGTGTCAAATGTGCGTGTGTTTGGGGGGGGAGCTACCTACATTTTAAAGCTAAAATTTTGTTTGCAGAAAAAGAAATTAAATGAAAACTCAGATGAGGGATTTGTGTGATTTCTGACTGTGTGTGTTAGAATCATCAAAACTGGGAATAGAATAGAATAGAATAGAATAGAATAGAATAGAATAGAATAGAATAGAATAGAATAGAATAGAATAGAATAGAATAACCAAGGTTGGAAGAGACCTTGAAGATCATCGAGTCCAACCTGTAACCATAACCTCACAACTAGACCATGGCACCAAGTGCCACATCCAGTCCCCTCCTGAACGCCTCCAGGGACGGAGATTCCACCACCTCCCCGGGCAGCGCATTCCAATGACGAATCACTCTCTCGGTGAAGAACTTTCTCCTCACCTCCAGCCTAAACTTCCCCTGGTGCAGCTTGAGACTGTGTCCCCTTGTTCTGGTGCTGGTTGCTAGGGAGAAGAGGCCAACCCCTTCCTGGCTACAACCACCCTTCAGGTAGTTGTAGTTGTGTAGTTGTTTGGTTGGGTTTTTTTTGGTGGTAGTGGTTTTGGGGTGTGGTTTTTTTTTTCCTGTTTTCTCAGCATGATCCTCTGTCTTGTTTATCTATGGAGGGAAATATAATCTTGTGAACATCCTTAATCATATTGCTTACAAACTGTAGAATTTCTTCTTAGGTGCTAATGAATCACGTGTGAGTGCAGTTTCATTTGAAGCAGAGAGAAGTTCAAAACCCAACAGCTTTGAAAATTTAATAGGATTTGATAAAAAAAAAGAAGTCAAAGAGGAAAAATTCACTGGGAATGCAAGATGAGCTAGGAAAAAGGGACTAGGGGAGGACATTTAATGAAAATACACTAGGACCTTGTTAGATACACAGTGATCATAGGAAGAAGGAAGTTCTACGTGACACCGTAACAGCAGAAGAAAAAGAAACACTTCTAATATCACAACATACTGAAGTCACTGGCTGCAACACAACAAGATCACTATCTAGTAGAGCTGTGCCAGTCCTTATTTTTATGCATGTGGTGTTGAAGGCAATAAGTAAGTAAATAAAAGTCTGAGTCAAGCTGAAATAATTTCTTCTACAATGAAATGAAAACTCAACTCCAAAATTCATTTTGAGCCAAGAGAAAAGAATTATATTCTACTCTGTTTTGGTTTGGCATTTTAACTGAAGGAGTGGAAATGGACTGACTGAAAAGGACTTTAACCAACTAAAGTCATTATTTATAAGATGCATTTCAATATATTAAAAAAAAAGAAAGAAAGAAAGAAAAAAAAAATTGAAAAAACAATTTCTATTTCTTAAGCCAGAATTATTATTTACATTAGATCTGACTTTATAAACTTTTCAACACTTTCCAAATTCCACTTCACCAACATACTGGATTCAAAAAAAAACCCCACCCTGCCCACCTGTAGCCAAAGTTTCAAAGCAGGAAGAAAGAAAAAAGAAAAAGGTGGTTGTGACCGTTTTAGGCTGTGCCTTTGAGAAAGGGACAGTTGCTGGAACAATCTGGCTGAATGTTTTGGGATAATAACGAAAACAAGATATTCGAAACTAGTTTAATTGGTAGATTGGTAGAATGCAACTTTTAAGTTTTACAATGCAATAAACCAGGCTGGAAGAGACCTTCAAGATCATTGCGTCCAACCCATCAAACAACTAGATCATGGCACCAAGTACCCCATCAAGTCTCCTCCTGAACACCTCCAATGATGGTGACTCCACCACCTCCCCAGGCAGCCCATTCCAATGGACAATCACTCTCTCTGTGTAGAACTTCCTCCTAACGTCCAGTCTAAACCTGCCCTGGCGCAGCTTGAGACTGTGTCCTCTTGTTCTGGTGCTGTCTGCCTGGGAGAAGAGACCAACCTCTGCCTGGCTACAACTTCCCTTCAGGTAGTTGTAGAGAGCAAGAAGGTCACCCCTGAGTCTCCTCTTCTCCAGGCTAAGCAACCCCAGCTCCCTCAGTGTGACCGGTTTAGGCTGCGCCTTTAAGAGAAGGACACTTCCTGAACACTCTGGCTGAATGTTTTGGTATATGAAAGAAAACAAAAGATATGCTAATCCAATTTCATTGGTGGAACCCGGCTGTAGGTTCTAGCTTGGTCTTTCAGTCGGGGGGGCAGTCAGTCTTCTTCTTCCCCCTGTACTGTGGGCTGGCCTGCTTTTCCTCTCTGAAGCAACAGCTTGCTACGCAGGAACGATTCTTGCTAACCAGATAAGAGAAAACTAACTTTTGCATTCGCTTTGAGCTTTAACAAAGTTTTCTCCTTTTAATTACCTTCCTTTCTCTCTCTCTCTAACCCTTTTGGGAAAAAGGGGAGGTAGGGAGGGAGAAGGGAGGGACAGGCCGAACCCCCTGGCCGCAGGGGGGTTGGGGAAAGGTTTCCTGTATTACATACATTGCTGTATATTTCTGTATATATTGTAAATATTGTATATTTTTTTACATATTCACTGCATTCCATATCTGCTTGTAAAATACAGCTTTCATCTGCTTCTCCGGCTGAGTTAGTCGTGGATTCTTTTTGTGTGTGTGGGGGAACCTTCCTACTCCACCACACTCAGCCTCTCCTCATAGGGCTTGTGTTCCAAACCCCTCACCAACTTTGTTGTCCTTCTCTGGACACGCTCCAGCAAGTCAACATCCTTCCTAAACTGAGGGGCCCAGAACTGGACACAGGACTCAAGGTGTGGCCTAACCAGTGCAGTGTCCAGGGGCAGAATGACCTCCCTGCTCCTGCTGGCCACACTGTTCCTGATGCAGGCCAGGATGCCATTGGCCCTCTTGGCTGCCTGGGCACACTGCAGGCTCATGTTCAGCCTACCATCAACCAGCACCCCCAGGTCCCTCCCTGCCTGGCCGCTCTCCAGCCACTCTGACCCCAGCCTGTAGCACTGCCTGGGGTTGTTGTGGCCAATGTGCAGAACTCGGCACTTGAATGTGTTCAATCTCATGCCCTTGGACTCTGCCCATCTGTCCAGCCTGTCCAGGTCCCTCTGCAAAGCCTCTCTGCCCTCCAGCAGATCAACTCCTGCCCCCAGCTTGGTGTCGTCTGCAAATTACTGATGATGGACTTGATGCCCTCATCCAGATCATCAATAAAGATGTTGAAGAGCATGGGGCCCAGCACTGATCCCTGGGGCACACCACTGGTGCCTGGCCGCCAGCTGGATGTGGCACCATTCACCACCACTCTCTGGGCTCGGCCCTCCAGCCAGTTCCTAACCCAAGCTCAGTCTGTCTTAGTCTGTCCTCTCTGTTCCTGTGGGCCTGTCTGTTTCCCTCTCTGAAGCAACAGCTGCCGAACAGAGTCGACCTTGAATTAACAAAGCTAACCAGATAAGAAAACTAATTCTTGCACACGCCTTGAGCTAACAGAATTTTCTCCTTAATTGCCTTTCTCTCTCTCTCTCTAACCCTTTTTGGAAAAAAAGGGAGGTAGGGGGAGAGAGGGGGAACAGGGGGAATCCCCCTGGCTGGAGGAGGGAAAAAGGTCTTCTGTATTATGTTCATTGCTGTATATTTCTGTATATATTGTAAATACTGTATATTGTGTACAAATTAATTGCATTCCATTTCTGCTTGTAAATATAGCTTATTTCATCTGCTTCTCCGACTGAGTGAGCTGCGGTTTCTTTGTGTGTGGGGGGAGAACTTTTTCTCACCCTGCCACAGTGGTAGAAGTTTTGACTCGGTGCTGAGTGCCCCAGTGCTCAAACAAGCTTTCCACGGAGCAACCCAGGAATACAGCTAAAACCGACAAGCAAGGAAAAAGTACCAAATGCAGACATCACCACTGCACTGCAGCAGCCTGCATTCCAGCCTGAGGTGACTGAACAATTCACTTGGACGATGAGCTCTTTCTCCCCATAAATATTCCTTAAGCAGCATCAAGTTTTCTAAACGCGTGTTAACTTCAAATTTATTTCCCAGCTAATTACCACAGCTGGTTCTGTTACCAGATTGCCCATGACCACTGAAATCAAGATTGGTCTTATTTCTGCTACAATTGCTCTTCAAGTTTGTCATTTATTTTGATGGGGTCTACAGACCTCATTCTTAATGAAAAAAAAACCCAAAACATAAAAATGTATATTGCCCAGACCAAAAGCAAAGTAGGATTTCCATGTATTTGCATTAAAATACCATCATTTAACAGCTACTGCTGTCCCAAAGCATTCAGTTGTCAGAGCACCAATAGAAACCCAGCAGAAATATTCATATATATGGTCTCAGAACATCTACACTGCAGAACTGGTGTGCTTCACACCCCCTGCAACACCTGAGCTCCTTAGTTAAGCCCTCTTCTCAGCTTGGTGTTTGAATACAACTAGTGGGTGAAAAACTCCTCACATCTTCAGAAAGAAACCTTCTCATGTGAGTAGAAGGAAGCATCACTGATTTTGTAGAGAATGCCCAACAGTTACAAGTGGGAAACAGACTACCAAGTGCTTTTTGCTTTTGTCTGCGAAGACATCATCTGCAAAGCTCAACTGTGATGACAGGAGTACATGAAAGTGCTTATATCATGCCTAGCAGCAGTGAATTTTATTACATTATTTAAATCAGTTACATGAGCATTTGCTTTTCAGCACTAAATAATGGTAAAAGTGAATAAACAGATTATTTCTTGAACTGACCATACACATGCTCAGGTTAATAATGATCTGACCACTTGCAAAGAATGTGCTGGCCTGAGCAAGGACACAGCCTGAACTAAGAAACAGTGAGAATTATTTATACTGTTCCTTAAATGTTACTATATTTTTTTTGCTGTTAAGTGTCAGAAGATGAGAACAGGAATATTTACTTCCTAGACAAGAATCTACAGTAAATACAACTCAGAAACTCAGTGCAATGACTTGCACCCTCTCTGTGCTACTGTTGGTCAGTCTCCAAAATTATGTTGTCCAAAAAGAACAGTCATCCCACACTTATTAACTGCATGAGTGTCCTCAGAAGAGTTCTATTGATTAAAAAAAGCAATAATTCTACACACTAATATGCCTTAGAGTGTGCTATCCATTTGTGAGGAAGCATGCTTGACACTGTTAATGTCTTGTTAATGCACCGCTGAACACAAAAATAGCAGCGGTTGTAAAACCAACGTGCCCAACCCTGTGAACAAGGGGAGGTCACTAGGGTAATTGTCACATTCAGAAAGTTGCAGAAAACCTTCAGTTACATGAACACAACAATTGGGCAAACAGAGACAGCTCTGCCAGCCTAAATATAAAAGAAGCAATCCAATGACAAAATCCAAGTATCATTGTCCCTATTACCTAGGGGGGATATTTTTGTTTTGTTTAGGGTGGTGTCTATGTTTAGCCTGCATCTGCAGCTAAACCATGGCAGGTATCCTATCACCCAGTGACCCCTCCCCAGTAGAGAAGAGGAATAAGGGAAATAATTAAAATAAAACAAAAAGATTTAATGAAATAACCAAACTAATACCAATATGAAACACATGAAGTGATACTTAACACAGCAAAGATAGAGTAGTCACACTAAATGGGAAGGCAATCCTTACCATCAGGAGTAGAGCCAGGAAGAGCCCAAGCCGGAGGAAGAGCCTAATCAGAAAGCCCTTGTTCTCACCCAGCATTGCCCCTTTAGACTGGGCATGACTTTAATGGTCCAGAATCCACCTGTAACCAGTTCAGCTCAGCTGCCCTGGCTGATTTTAAATTGTTAATGGGCTGCAGACCATGGCTGGTCTGGGATTCTGTCACAGTAGAATCAGGACAGGTGGGTGTTGTGTCCCTGATGAGGTTATTGATTTACATTCATTATTCTGTTTCCTCCATACATGAGTGAGCCTTGAGCTAGCATGACAAACAAAATAGTGATATCTTAAAATTATGAATATGTAAAAGAATCATGTTAATTTATTTCTTTTGTTCACATTCAAGCATATAAAGAGGAAGGCTTGCCCTGTGGCTGCGGGCAAGGAGAGAAGGACTGATAGGGAGGAAGCAAGCTTCAGCATCTTGGCTAAGCTCATCACTGTAAGCAGAAGTGTTTATGTAGAGCATCCATCAAGGAGGGAATTTGCAGAGCCACAAATATCTCAAAGACTGCTATTTAATCAAGTAAAAGTCAAATTTAAAACTCAATCAGGCAGATTTTTAAATATAAATTAGAACTAATTAATCAACTGAAGTCTTTCTCATTTTGAAAAGGTCTTTAAAAAGTTCAAGCTTTTATAAATCAAAGCTATTCCTTTTTGGAACTTTCCCAGATTTCCAGACTTCTGAATGCTATCTAGTTTTCCTTGATATACAGGAAGCCAGGTAATTAGTTACATGCCTGAAGAGTTACATACCTGAATTTTGCTTAGAAATATTTAATATGTGATGGCTGATACTGATATAGGAAAATCTTATTTCTGTTAAAGTAATTTACAGAATTGGGTCAGAATTGTCCCATACTAGCACCTGAATTTCTAGTTTTCTTACTTGGCTTACACAGGCAGAAATCTGGGACTTGATAAGGTGTTATAAGAAGGTGCTTCCTTAGGTACTCTAGAGGTGCCTTCCAGATCTCACTGAAGACATCAGTCATTAGAGTCTGGCATATTCCAAAAATGTTCAACTTGTAAAGCAGAGAATGACAGAAGGGTCAGGACAGGGCATGATTCTTAGTAAGCATCACAGTAAAAATTGTAAGAGCTTAAGTCTGCAGTGGAATGAACTCAAAATTTTTGACCAATTCATTCATCGAATTGAGAGGACAGTAAAGTTTGTTTGCCTTCAGACTATTTGCTAGAGGACATGAAAGGGAGTTGTCCTGATGAATGTTGTCCTCATGTAATCACTAATTGCTCCGAAGAATGATTAGTTTCAGTAAATCAGAACATTGCTTATCATCTCTACCTTAGATTGCTTGATTGTCCCCACTCCCAAATGAACACCACCAGTAAGGAAACAGAGATGGCTGCATGCAGTCTGCAAAGTGGATACAATGCTATCTACCAAAAGCATCAGTGGGTGAGGTTTCCCAGATCTCCTCCTTCAAGTAGTCACAAAAGGTCCCTTCAAATTTATACCAAAACTAGTCACACATGAGATAACTTTTTGTTATGTTGGCTATCAATCTTCCAAATGTCCAAATGTTAGTGGCCATTTCTAAATGATTTATCAATCAAGTCTGCACGGTTTTCTCAGACTGCCACACCATTACAACTAGACACATGCTGAGGTCCTGGAGTAGGTCCAGGAGGGCAACAAAGGAAGTGAAGGGTCTGGAGAACAGGTCTTGTGAGGAGCAGGTGAGTGAACTGAGATTTTTCAGCCAGGAGAAAAGGAGGCTCAGGGGAGACTATCTCTACAACTATGTGAAAGGATGTTAGAGTGATGTGGGGGTCAGTCTCCTCCCAAGTGTTACTTGGGACACTTATAGAGGAAATGGCCTCAAGTTGTGCCAGGTGAGGTTTAAGTTGACTATTATAAGAAAATTCTTCTCTCAAAGGGTCCTCAAACACTGGATCAGGCTCCTCAGGGATCTGGTTGAATCCCCGTCCCTGGAGGTGTTTCAAAGAGGCAGAGATGTGATGTTTAGGGAGCTGGTTTAATACCCTACTTGGTAGAGTTAGAGAACAGTTTGACTTAAACAGAAATGTCTTTTCCAACCAGAAAAAAAAAAAAATAATCTGTGATTCCAGCATTATTTAATCTTGTGCAGTAAAGGCTGTGGGAAAAAAATAATAAAAGGGGGGAAAAAAGTGATTTGTAAACAAGCAGGCACAAAAGACGTCCCTATAGCACATTCATACCTCTTCTTTCTTTTGATAGTTTTTGTAATCACAAAACTGTCTTGTGTATTGGACTAGATGACCTTCAAAGGTCCTTCCCGACCGAAACCATTCCGTAAATCTATTGGGGAGTTCGGGATGTTTATAGGACAATAAAGAGCTTATCATATGTTATCAAAAAAGGTGTGTGCTCATCTGTCCAGAGGATGACAAACAAATTACTATCATCCACTGAGGAATACAGGCCCTTATCACCATGGTGACCACTAAGGTATGTATTCTCCATAAGGTGTTTGGAATAGTACTTGTGTATTCTGTATAAAACTGCATTAGAAATACAATAAATAGCCTCACTACCTAAACTAACAAGCACAGTTATCATCCAGACCCCAGTTCTCCACATTTCCAGTCCCTATGGCTGCTATATCTATTAGAATGTAGTTAGTGACATCTTTATTTTGCTTAAAGGCAACTTCCCTACCAAAGAGCCTCAACATCTAGCCCCCAAATCACCTCAAGGCTGCCTTGTAGGACACTGAGCTGACAGCGTGCTGCAATTTAGCTGTGGTTTTGAGCTGAGGTTCGGTCTGAGAAGTAGTGATGTGATGCATAGGAAATATAATAAGAATCACAGAATAAAGACACTGGGCTGGAAGACAGTGTGAGTTAAGAGTATGTTAGTGCAACAGATCTATCTTAGACAAGTATTTTGATGTCTCTGCTCTGCCTTCATCCCTTCAGTTCACCAGACTTCTGACTATCTGTTATGTGGATGTAAAGGAAGCTCCTCAGGGAATAGAGGCATCTCACTGTATTCATCCAAATCTTGGAACAGTGAGATTCTAACCTCAGAAAGGCACTCCAGGAACATGTGGCATACAAATCAGTCTATAAAAATACTTACTGTCCTGGTTAGTTTGCTAGCACAGCAATGAACACATTTTATACCCACAGGAATTAACTCCAAGAACTTTTTATTACAGTTAATTCTTTGAGCCAGAATGTTACAGCTGTACCCTACACTTTCTATATATAACACAATCAAGCTTCTACAGAATGTTTTGAGAGTGTTTTTTTCCTTTTCTTTTTTAACCACACAAATATTTCAATTGCCTAACATCAGAAGTGAATACCGTGTGCATGCCAGCCAACTCACTACTTGTGGATGTGGTTTAGTTACCACAGAGCAGCAGCAGCAGCTCCTGAAGCTGCCTTTGTTGCTCCTGCAGCAATTTATTTCATTGAGCTTTCCCTTTATTAAGGCTGAGTTTGGATTCAATCCCTGCAAGTTGACACTGGGGTGGTATACAGAATTAAAGCTTGTAAATCTCACAAGAACAGCCTTGTACACAAAACTTCCACTACAAATACATCTTGACGTTGTAGATAAAGCATACACTGACTGCAGAAATTAAAGAGAATACCTTCCCACTGGCAGGAATTTCATTTAGTATCAACCTCTGCCTACCGTGTCATGGGAATGCATACCTATGAGTGGCATTGTAAACCGAGAAGAATGAACTGGTCTTGAAGCTATCTAGAGTAGCACTAGATGAGAACAAATTAACTGAGAGAGAAACAGGGGCTTGTACCTTTTCTGTTTCAGCTGACAAAATAAGAAACTGAAGGATCACTGAGAGAGTTAGTGCTGTACATGGGAACCAACTCTCATGTTTCTATATTTTAGTTGAGGGAACAAAGAGATACCTTGCATGCTCTTACTGAAGAAGTGGTGCAAGCTGGACAGATGGGCAGAATCCAACAGCATGAGATTGAACACATCCAAGTGCCGGGTTCTGCACATTGGCCACAACAACCCCAGGCAGTGCTACAGGCTGGGGTCAGAGTGGCTGAAGAGCGGCCAGGCAGAGAGGGACCTGGGGGTGCTGGTTGATGGGAGGCTGAACATGAGCCTGCAGTGTGCCCAGGCAGCCAAGAGGGCCAATGGCATCCTGGCCTGCATCAGGAACAGTGTGGCCAGCAGGAGCAGGGAGGTCATTCTGCCCCTGTGCTCAGCACTGCTTAGGCCACACCTTGAGTCCTGTGTCCAGTTCTGGGCCCCTCAGTTTAGGAAGGATGTTGACTTGCTGGAAGGTGTCCAGAGAAGGGCAACGAAGTTGGTGAGGGGTTTGGAACACAAGTCCTATGAGGAGAGGCTGAGGGAGCTGGGGTTGCTTAGCCTGGAGAAGAGGAGGCTCAGGGGAGACCTTATTGCTCTCTACAACTCCCTGAAGGGAGGTTGTAGCCAGGCAGAGGTTGGTCTCTTCTCCCAGGCAGCCAGCGCCAGAACAAGAGGACACAGTCTCAAGCTGCGCCAGGGGAGGTTTAGACTGGATGTTAGGAAGAAGTTCTACACAGAGAAAGTGATTGCCCATTGGAATGGGCTGCCTGGGGAGGTGGTGGAGTCACCATCATTGGAGGTGTTCAGGAGGAGACTTGATGGGGTGCTTGGTGCCATGATCTAGTTGTTTGGGTGGGTTGGATTGGTTGATAGGTTGGACGTGATGATCTTGAAGGTGTCTTCCAACCTGGTTTATTGTATTGTATTGTATTGTAAATACAGAACCTAAGATCCAAAAAAGCAGTATCTATAGTGATTTGTGTACACACAGAGAGATTAGGGCTTGGGAAGCCACACAGGCATTTTTGTAAAACACAGCTTCAGAAAGTTACATATCACAGCTACAAGCAGTGCATCATGCCCCTGAAGGAATAAGGGTTTAGCCCTGACATGTGCATCAACAATGATCACAAGGAACAGAAACAACTTATATTCTGGCTTCTGATTGGGGTTTTTCTGTACAACATTTTTCAGTGATAATTTTGGAGTGGCTGGGGGTGAGGCAGAAATAGAATCGTAGAATGCATCAGGTTTGGAAGGGACCCTCAAAGGTCGTCTTGTTCAACACCCCTGCAGTGAGCATGGACATCTTTAACTAGATCAGGTTGCTCAGGGCCCCTTAAAGTTTGGCCTTGAATGTCTCCAGGAGTGAAGCCTTCAACACACCTCTGGGCAACCTATTCCAATATTTCACTACCCTCATTATAAAGAGCTTCTTTCTCACATTCAACCTAAATCTACCCTGCTCCAGTTTAAAACCATTGCCCCTAAATGGTCCTAAATAGGATAATTCACAAGGAAGAGTGAGTTCTGTGGAAGAAGAAATTAAATATGAGGGGGGTTATGTAGGAACAAATGATCAAATCACTGCATTTCTAAAGTTTGGGGAGGGGGGTTGTTTATGGGTGGGTTTTTTTTGTTGTTGTTGTTTGGTTGTTTTGTTAATTGAGTCAGTGTATTTGCATCAGATATTGAGCTAGAAGTGCCTTCACCTTCAATTCTATCAGCAAATTTCACTGCATTACTGTTACAAATATCACAGCTGGTCTTCTGTCCTTTGGCTTCCCCTCCACCTCCCTTTTCATTCATTAGATTGACAGATCTGGTGATTTCTCCACTTAAAACATTTCACATCTGCATGTGCCCTGAGCTGTCCTTCAGTGAAAGTGAAACACACTTTGGACTTGCTTGGGCTGTGGACCAAGGCTTAGACCCAGTCTAAGTAAGTACTCACATAAAAATGGATCTCTGCTGTTAAGGTGCAATTAAGGAGGAAAGAAATCATGAAGATCTGATTCTAATTTAAGTGACAAGCAGAACTTTAGGAAAACCACTGAGAGGCACAAACCCCTCCGTTTTAAACAAAACTGAGGTGTCCTTAAATGCTCAGTGCACAGGAGAGTGAAAATAACGCCGCAGCAGCCATTTTAAAACCTCACACAGAGGAGGCGGATAGCAGGAACTCTGCATGCATCTCATGAATGTTCTACTTTCCCCCTTTGAATACAGAGATCAGTCTTGGACAGAGTGCTAAAGCCTCACCATGAAGGGCTATTCTTTGCTGCTACTTTAGGCTAAAACAAAAGACACTTCAGGAGATACAATCATTGCTGCCTAGTTCCTTTTCCTGGGTTCCTACAATGGGCCCCAGTTCTTTTCCTTTCTTTTTTTTCTTTTTTCTCTCCTTCCACACATCTTTCTCTTATTTTTCTCTTCTGTCCTTTTACTCTTTCTTTCTGCCTCATTGAATCCATTAAGGCCTTTATATAGCCTGCTATTGAGAAATAAATTTTCTTTGGGACCAGTGACTGAGTCTTAACTGCTGGCAAGCAAAACTTAACTCCTGATGGGAGGGAAGGGAAAACGATGAATAAAAGGTAGGAAAAGTCCATCTCTGAATTCAGGATCTCTGACCCCACTGGACACATGGTATTGTCTTGCTGGTAATCAGCTCAAGGAAAAGGAATATCCTAATCCTAGCAGGTTTTCCACCTCTTTCGTGCATTAGTCTTGTTACATTCAGTTATCTTTCTGTTCATATTTTCAACCAGATCAATATATTTTTTTCCTGTTATTTTGCTTGGTTTAGGTCCATATGCCAGTCCTTTTTGCACAGTTGTAAATTAGAAGGCACTGTCATCAACAAGGATGTGCCACTGTGAAAGAGACATAAAATTTTGTGTTTTCCCAGTTAATACAAAACTATCCACAGTCAGAAATATAAGGGAGCATTCAGGTCTGCCAAGTGTTAGAAACTATTTTGCAGATAGTAAAGCTGGATTCAACCCAAGTGCCCTGCAGCTTACACCAAAACAGACCTGCATGCAAGCTGGAAAACCTGTACTGCTCTGGGGTGATAAACTAGGTTTTACAGAGGTGCACAATGCAAAAGAAGTAAAGGAGCTACAGAAGGACCAAGCAGAGGCCTGTCTAAGGACACAGAACAAAACCTAGCACCGAGCTCTGTATAGCATACAAAAAGAGGTTAGCACAGAAATAAGGACAGCTCAAGCAGGTGTATGCAGAGTGGCATAGAGGCTGCTGGCTCTCCCCGCCTTACTTGTGGTGGGAAACTCCACAGGGTCAGCCTTTTGCCCTGGGGATACGTTCTAAAAACTATAGCCTTGGCAGGTGATTCCCAAAATCTAAGGCTTGGAATGAAGGAGGGAAGCCCTCAGATCTTGAAGTGCTGCATAGCTGCTATATGAACTTGAAAGTATCTCAGCTGTCTGAGAGCCATATAAAAAAGTCACAAAATACAAATAAATATAAGTTGGTGAGAAAAGAGGGAAAAAATATACAAAAACCAATTTAATATTAGCGTGTCCTCTGTTGTCTCCTGTCTAGATCACCATATCACAGTACATTAGAGGTTGGAAGGGACCCCCAGAGATCATCAGGTCCAACCCCCTGCCATAATGATCTTATCTGAGAGGATGACCAGGGAAACATCCATAAATTATCCTATGCTCCCCAGCACTGCAAATGTAGGTGGAGGAGGGAGCATGACTATAAAAAGTAAGGGAAGAATGTGTAGAGTTGAGCAGTAAGAGATGGCAGCACACTCAGCCAGCCAGAGCCTGACGGCTTGCAATCTGCACGTTAAACTGTTCACGCAAATGCTGGAGTTTTCCTCAATGTAAAAAGGAAAAAGAAAATGTAACCAATAGTTAAGTACAGTTGCAGGATTTTTTATTTTTCTAGTCATGTACAGTGAGGAGTTTGATTTGTTGGAATAAACTCTGAGCAGCTGAGATGCCTACTTTGAGTTGAACTTTTCAGGCCTATCAGAACTACAGCCCGACGGGAGGGTGTCCGAAGCACTTTAGATGGATAAAAACAGGGCTCTACGCTTTCAGTTAACACTTGCTAAAATGCAATACCAGTTAAACATCTTTTAGGACATTTCAGTGGCTATCTTATTTATTCATTACAATCATCATCTCATTTATTATATATTACATTTTTCAAAGATTGTTTCCTGCCCATCACACCCACAGATTAACAATGATGCCTAAATTATTTCCTAAGCCATTTTACAGTATCACAGTATCGCTAAGGTTGGAAGAGACCTCGAAGATCATCGAGTCCAACCTGTCACCACAGACCCCATGACTAGACCATGGCACCAAGTGCCACATCCAGTCCCCTCTTGAACACCTCCAGGGATGGTGACTCCACCACCTCCATGGGCAGCCCATTCCAATGGCTAACAACTCTCTCTGTGAAGAACTTTCTCCTCACCTCGAGCCTAAACTTCCCTTGGTGCAGCTTGAGACTGTGTCCCCTTGTTCTGGTGCTGGTTGCCTGGGAGAAGAGACCAACTCCCTCCTGCTTACAACCTCCCTTCAGGTAGTTGTAGAGAGCAATGAGGTCTCCCCTGAGCCTCCTCTTCTCCAGGCTAAACAATCCCAGCTCCCTCAGCCTCTCCTCACAGGGCTGTGCTCAAGGCCTCTCCCCAGCCTTGTTGCCCTTCTCTGGACACATTCAAGTGTCTCGATGTCCTTCTTAAACTGAGGGGCCCAGAACTCCACACAGGACTCAAGGTGTGGCCTAACCAATGCAGAGTACAGGGGCACAATGATGTCCCTGCTCCTGCTGGCCACACTATTCCTAATGCAGGCCAGGATGCCGTTGACCTTCTTGGCCACCTGGGCACACTGCTGGCTCGTGTTCAGCCAGCTGTCAATCAGCACCCCCCAGGTCCCTCTCTGTTTGGCAGCTCTCCAGCCACTCTGACCCCAGCCTGTAGCTCTGCATGGGGTTGCTGTGGCCAATGTGCAGCACCCGGCACTTGGACTTGTTGAATGCCATCCCATTGGACTCTGCCCATCTGTCCAGTTGGTCGAGGTCCCTCTGCAGGGCCCTCCTACCCTCCAGCTGACCAACATCTGTTCCCAACTTGGTGTCACCTGCAAATTTGCTGATGACCGTCTCAATCCCCTCATCCAGATCGTCAATGAAGACATTGATGGGGCCCAGCACTGATCCCTGGGGGACGCTACTGGTGACTGGCCTCCAGCTGGATGTGGCACCATTCACCACCACATTCTGGGTCCGGCCCTCCAGCCACTTCCTAACCCAGCACAGAGTGTTGAGTGTTTTGTGATTATTTGGAATAGATCTATGCCAAGATGCCCCAATCAAGCAGGCTGTACCTTACCCTTTTATCCCAGGTCCTTTAACAGATAGAATTAATATGGTCTTGCTTAACATTTCTTGACAATTTAGACTTAAAAGGCCCTTCTCTACGTTCAGGTCAGCAAATCAAACTGCTTAGTGGAGCTCATTAAGCAACAAAGTACAATGCAGCATTGGGAAGGACAACAGCCATGCAGTTACAAAATGAATTTCAGAAAGTCCAGCTTAAACCCCTCATATTGATCACAGTTATAAAATGCACTTTGCAGCCTTTGCAGGACTCCTTTCTACGTTTCAGCTGTAAAGCTTAAATATAACACCCAAACCAGGAAAAATCTGGGAGTTCAAATGGAACCTAACCGAGTTTGCCAAATGACATTTAGAATAAGACAGGGTTGCACCTAAACTCTTAAACAAAAAAGAGTTACAGAGAACATTACAGATTAGGACAGAGCACATGTGAAAAGGAAAAAGAAACTACTTTGACAGCATAAGAATAAAATTAAATGATGCCATCAGTTACATTCAAGCCAATATCCTGCTTACTTCTGGTAGGTAAACTAGTACTGCTGCTCCTTTCAAAAAAGAAAGTTCTCTGCTTTCCTAAGGTGTTTATAACTTCTCCAATGATGCCAGGGTAGATAGTGAAATAACTTGAATTTATATTGAAAGTGACAAGCACCAAAAAATATAAAAATAAATGGAGTGCCTCATGCTTTCATGTGTGATAACTAAATCACCATGAAAGCTTGCAATGTCATTTCTAATACAATGATGAACTGAAAACTACACTCTTAATTGAAGACCTCCTTTTCAGAGATGCAATGGGTGAGTCAATTCAGTGATAAATTAGAAGAGAAGTCATCAATGTTTCATGAGGAGATACTGTGCAATCATTAATCTACTATTTTAGATTTTGACTTGCAGGACTATTTAATCAAAGATCTTACACAACTCATGTTTATGTAGAGAGATTAGCTGTATCAGTGTTTTTCTTTACGTAGCACTTAAACAGATGTGAGCACAGCAGTATCTTTCAGCAACCCTTCCTGTGCTATGGTGAAGAGAGTACCTACAGAGTGGAAAAGGGTAGCAAGTGATAAGCAGAATCACATTAATATTTTCTAGCATGCTTTCAAGTTAAAGCTTGATGAGACAGCAAGCAAGACATTTGCAAAGTCGATTAAGATCAGGAAAAAAACCAAGCAAATCTGTTTTAGAGCAACATCCACAGATTCTAGCAGGGTACACGGCCTCTTAGCTCTAGTCATCTAGATTGTTTTGAAGACAACACCTGTGAAAGAGTTGATACCATCTACATGTTCTTGTGTCAAGTCAAGACAACACTCCTGACTTTACCTTTCAGCATCACCCTCTCCTTCTGGTGTAGTTTAAAAGTATACCAAGAGGAGAGACAGCATAAAACTAACATACTCTTAAGATCAGGATGATGTTGAACTCAATGCAAAGAGTAGGAAAATTAGAATAGAATAGAATAGAATAGAATAGAATAGAATAGAATAGAATAGAATAGAATAGAATAGACCAGACCAGGTTGGAAGAGACCTTCAAGATCATCGTGTCCAACCTATCAATCAATCCAACCCACCTAAACAACTAAACCATGGCAACCAAGCACCCCATCAAGTCTCCTCCTGAACACCTCCAATGATGGTGATTCCACCACCTCCCTGGGCAGCACATTCCAGTGGGCAATCACTCTCTCCATACAGAACTTCTTCCTAACATCCAGCCTAAACCTCCTCAAAAGCATCAAAAGACCCGGAAGTCAGAATCAGATAGAATAATAGTGATTACTGAAGACTGTTTCTGCAACACAAATCTATTCTAGCAAAATTTGAAGAATAGACTCTTAATGAGATTTGTTTGATCAGTTGTCCCATGGCTGTGTGACATTCTATGTTGGTTAGCTGCCACTCCCATTCAGGAATAGGGCAGTCCAGCTGACAATGGAGAAAAAAAAAAGATTAAAAAAATAATCAAGAAACCCTCCCAAAACATCCAGCTCTTAACTTAGCTTTGTTAATATAGAAGTATTTTCAAGTTCTTTTGTGTGCATGAATAATTGCAAGTACTCAAACCCATGCTACACAGTAACACAGGTGATACAAAAATGTGTTTTAATCAGAAAGTGGATGGCAGAAATATGACAAATGCAGCAAAACAAGAAAAGTAAAATTCAGTAACAAAACTGAATACTGCAGTAAACCAACATGTAGGAATTAATAAAGGAATACAGAAGAGTACAATCATGAGAAATAGGTTGCCCAAAGATATGTGAAATCTCTGTCCTTGAAGGCTTTTAGGACACAGCCAAAACATTAAGAAAACTCTTCTGAGTTCAGTGATGCTTTTTTGATAAAGGACTTTCCAAGATCCCTTCCAAAGTGTACCATTTTGTGATTCTGTTACTCCACATTCCTGACAGGGATCTAAACTAACAGTATCACAGGGATGTGTTTATGCATTCAGAAAGTAAGCATGAAGCTTGAACAGAAAAGGAAAAGACTGATAAATAAGACAGAGACTAGCAGGCTCCTGCATCTGGGTTGAGGCAACCCCAGGCACAAATCCAGGGCTGCTCTCCAGCCAGTCCCTGCCCAGCCTGAAGAGAGAGACTTGGGGGTGCTGGTGGACGAGAAGCTCAACAGGAGCTCTCAGTGTGCACTTGCAGCCCGGAAAGCCAATCAGATCCTGGGCTGCATCAAGAGAAGTGTGGCCAGCAGGTCAAGGGAGGGGATTCTCCCCCTCTACTCAGCTCTGGTGAGACCCCACCTGCAGTACTGCCTCCAGTTCTGGAGCCCCTATTACAAGAGGGATCTGGAGGTGCTGGAAGGTGTCCAGAGAAGGGCCACGAGGATGAGCAGAGGGCTGGAGCACCTCTCCTATGAGGACAGACTGAAGGAGTTGGGGCTGTTCAGTCTGGAGAAGAGAAGGCTCCCAGGTGACCTCATTGTGGCCTTCCAGTACCTGAAGGGGGCCTACAAGAAGGCTGGGGAGGGACTTCCCAGGATACCAGGTAGTGATAGGACTAGGGGGAATGGAATGAAGCTGGAGGTGGGGAGATTCAGGCTGGAGGTGAGGAGGAAGTTCTTCCCCATGAGAGTGGTGAAGCCCTGGAATGGGTTGTCCAGGGAGGTGGTTGAGGCCCCGTCCCTGGAAGTGTTTAAGCCCAGGCTGGATGAGGCTGTGGCCAGCCTGATGTAGTGTGCGGTGTCCCTGGCCATGGCAAGGGGTTGGAACTGGATGATCCTTGTGGTCCCTTCCAACCCTGACTGATACTATGATAATGCCTGCATGTAACCCTCAGTCTACCAGCCTCCTCACTTCAAAGGGCTCATGCTGAAGTTGCTACAAGTGAGGACTCACTGTCAGCTCAAAGGGGTAACCACTGACTGAAAAAAAAACACCAAATCATACTCTCACTAAAAAACAAATTTAGGATTACTTCCTTTAGCAAGCAATTTAGAAGAATCCATTAGGAAATTCCAGTGTCCCTTTCTCAAAGTTTAAAGAACAAGGACATTCAGTAAAATAAATAAATAGCCAAGATCCAAAAAAGAGCTGGTTCCCCAGTACCTGAATGTTATATGAAGATCAAAAATTAGCAACACTCACCAACTATGTAGATAGATACATTACAGAAATCATCAGAATCATTATCATTAGCAATCACAAATATTTCAGAAAAATACGATATTAAACCAAGCTTGTCTTACCAGCGTCTGGAATGATACTGTAAACATGTAGAAAATGAACTTTCTTTGGTCTTCTACATAGTTCTTACCTCATCTTTGCAAGCCATTAGGATGCATACCATGGATGCTCAGCGAGCTCAGCAAGTTTCAACACACACCTAACACTATGATAACACTACATTGTCCTGGTTTTCTCCTTTTCCTGGGTGGCCTGCCCTAGGTGATCCTGCTCTGGCAAGGAATTTGGACTCTGTGATCTTCAGAGTTCCATTCCAACCCCTACCATTCTGTGGTTCTATAATTTTAACTCTGACTTTCTCATTCACAGGCCCTGCATTTAGTATATATGCAACATTTGAAGTGTGAAAGCTACCGTGTAAATAACTTCAGATCTAGGATTAAATAACTGATGGCAAGGACTCAGAAAAGGCACAAATATGTTTCTCCTGAAAGCCAGAAGAACTACCTGAAATTATTTTGGCATTACAGATCTGCTGGAATGAAAAACTAAAATGTTTTGTGAGAAAGTGATGACTTTCAAGAACATAATGGAAAAGTTTGAAACATCTCACTAACAGTGTCACAGTGTCACTTTATTTGGAGTTAAGCTTTATGTTACATTTTATATATTTAATATCTTAAAGTATTAAATATTCATCATCTGAGTAGATGAGTTCTGTGGCAGTGCCAGTTGAAAAATGATGGGTTTATTTTATGACAGCTTTTAAGGCTTGGATGCAGAGAAGGAAAAAAAAAAAAAAAAAAAAAAAAAAAAAAAAAAGAGGAAAAGAGTGAACCAACCTCTTGAATATTTCACAGAAGGCAGCTGTATAAGAATGGTAAGTCTCTCTCTTCCCTTCTCAATTTTGCCTCCTTGCCCTCTTTCTCTCTACCTATTCTGTCCCACAGAATTCCTTTGAACGTGTTTCCAAGCAGAAAAATTTAAGAAGTTTTCTCCTTTAAGTGGGTTATTTAACTGAAATTAGTCAATCCAATTAAATTATATAGCAAATGTAACAGGCCAGCCTAAAGCCACTTTTAATACTATGGGAAAAACCTGTAAGCAAGCTTTAAGTGTTTCCTGGAAACAAGCATGTCATAAATTCAATCTAGTGTGAAGGACTATGACTGATCTTCAAAATGAACTTTTGAAATATCAATATGTCAAAAAATGGTAACTGCAGCCCAGAAATCTGGCCTTATGGTGGGGGTCTCTGGGGTTTTCTTTTTTGGGTGGAAGGTGGGCATGAGGTGGCACCTTGAAGGACTGGACAAACATCCAGAGCATGATGTGGATGGTGTAGCCCTGGTGCAGCAGCTTGGTGAGCCTTGCGTCATGGAACACCTGCAGGAAGCTCAGATTGATGAAACTGTTCTGGGAGGCACACAGAGTGGTGACACCAGGTCTGCTGCTGGTGGGAGACCAGGTCCCACCAGATGAGGACACAAGGGGTGTGATGGGTGCCACCTACCCCATGCTCAGTCACCAGTCGCTGTGATGCTTCCCAGTACCATCACAAAGTTGAAGATGTTCCAGATGTCACAGAAATGATTCTGGGAAGGGGACGGGGGCAAGGGGCAGTGGTGAGGCCAGTGGGGTCCCATCAGTACCCCTGTTCTGGATCCTAGGATACCACCAGTCTGTTATTTCTGTTTCACAGGACTGCATTCCCATGTAGCATCCACAGCACCTGACTGCTATGTCTTTGTTTAGCTCGTCTGGGAAGGCAGTGAGATGGCACAGGTTTCCAGTGTCTTTGGCTGTAATAAGCATGGCAAGCATGTATAAGAATGTGAAAATGCTTAAATATGTCTAAGGAAAGAAAGGTAATACTGGGAACCAATTACAATGTCATCCATTCATCTGGTAAAAAGCTTTCCTACCTAATTACAAGAACAGAACTAGAAAAAGAAACAATCGATATTAACTATGAAAGATCCTTACTGTGTGCTATGCTGTGCAACCTGCTCTAGGTGAACCTGCTCCAGCCTAGGGGCTGGACTAGATGCTCTCCAAAGGTCACTTCCAACCCCTACCATTCTGTGCTTCTTGAGAAACAAGAGACTCTCTGCACAGGCAGACTGCTGAACACCACAATGTCTCCCAAGGAACACAGCAACTGGCTGGGCTGCTTCTTCAGGATTTGTGGAAACAGAACTGCTGCTTACAGCAATCTGACCTAACTAATGCAAATACATGATGAGCCTACTTCTTGAAGAACCCTGATTTTTATTGGGGTTTTTTTTTTATTTTTAATTTGTGAAGTTGAATCCTGGATATTAATTCAATCTAGTAACTGCATCCAGTAAGGTGGTTGTCAAAATCACACTGAAATAAAACAAATTCATTCTACCTATCAGTAAGCTGAGATTTTAGCTAAGCTATTGAAAGAAAAAACCAACCCAACCAAGCAAAAACCCCAATGTCAAACAGGTCACTCTCACTTTACTTCAAAATGCAAGATCTATATAACAAGTGCAAGAAACTGCATAAACTGATTGAATCTCTTGTGATATGCACAGGAAAAACAATAAACATGTAAACCACAGAAATGAAAAATATACCCATTCCAAAATCACCAGCTCTCCCTCTCAGCAAATGATTTCTACCAGTGCTATTTTTCTTAAGTGCAGTTTTGCACAGCCTTGCGTGCATGCACACATGGGCCCTCACAGGACATGTTTTTCCCTCCACCCTTGGGTCAGGTTATACTATGGTAGAATAGATCTCCATCTTCAGACAGTCTTTCTGATGGAAAGAAGAAAATAGTTGTGCTCAGTTTCATTTCTTCACTGCCAGCTGTAGCTCCTCAGACAACTCTGAACCACTTTTGTACCTCCCTGGAGTGCATGCTTCAAAGACATACGGACATCTATCTTGTCATTCCCTTATATCACCCTTCCTTCTCTACATTTTTCTCTTTATGTTCTTTTCCCCTCTCTGAACTATTCATGCTTATGTGGATTTCAAGACAGTCTTTCTCAGCATTTTTCTTGCAGTGACTCAATGAAAGAAGGGTTGTATAAATCGGTGTCTGCAAATACTTGAAAAATTAAAAATGCAGTACCAGATTGACTGGCACAGTTGGCAAAGGCAGGCAGAATTCAGCAAAGGATCCCTACCAAAATTTTGATAGGAAGAAGAATGTGTGTGCTTGAGAAAGCTGAAACCCCCACACTACATTTCAAATATTTCAGCTACAAATGTAAGCTGCTAAATCAGAAAGAAACAAAAATATCCAGCCACACTTGCAAACTAAATAATAAACATATGTTAAATGGACAAAATACTTCAACCCAGTATTTGTTTTCCTTAGATTCTTCAGTTCCAACATGAGAAACCAGTGCCACTTTTTTAGAGCCTCCCACCCCATCCAGAACTCTGGCTCTTTTCCTCTCTCTCTTTAGCAGATTAAACATACACTCCACTCAGATCTACATCTGCTCCTACTCCAGGGACAAACTTTCCATCATCCCATGACTTAGGCTGTGCAATAGATTCTTTGTTGTGTAACCAGTATGGAATAACATTCACTCAAAGAGTTAGAAGTGTACCAAGTAGTTTGCCCTTTCCCCCCAGCTTTAGCCCTTTGGGGTTTTTCATTGTTTCTGCTTTCAGTGTTTCAGTTGCATTTATTTAGCTTGCATTTGTTGCAGTGTGCATGTATATCTAAATGTGTGCAATTTACTTGTGTGGCTGAGTTTCAGTTCCTGTCAGTATGGAACAAAATTTAAGTACTGGATACCTCAACAGAACACAGTACTGATGTCAACGGTGTAGTCCGCTCAATTTAAAAGAAATGAAGCAAAACAAAACCAGCCTGCCAGAGAATTGCTTCAGTTGGAAAAGTCACAGTATCACAGTATCACCAAGGTTGGAAGAGACCTCAAAGATCATCGAGTCCAACCCGAAGTCCTCCAGTATCATCAAATCCAACCACTAACCTAACAGCACCATGGCCATTAACCCAAATCATGGGAAAAGTAAATCATGAAAGCCAAGAGGAACAAAACAACACTAAGTATGAATGAGTCTTAATTACCTTGTGTTGTAATTTACATGCCCCCAATCATAGTTACCTACAGAAAGGTAAAATGCAAGTGAAACGGCCTCAAGTTTCACTAGGGAGGTTTAGTTTGGATATTGGCAGAATTATCTTCACTCAAAGGGTTCTCAAACACTGGAACAGGCTGCCCAGGGAGGTTGTTGAATTCCTTTCCCTGGAGGGGATCATAGTGTCAGTCAGGGTTGGAAGGGACCACAAGGATCATCTAGTTCCAGCCCCCTTGCCATGGCCATGGACACCCCACACTACATCAGGCTGGCCAGAGCCTCATCCAGCCTACCCTTAAACACCTCCAGGGATGGGGCCTCAACCACCTCCCTAGACAACCCATTCCAGGGCTTCACCACAGTATCACAGTATCACAGTATAACCAAGGTTGGAAGAGACCCCAAGGATCATCAAGTCCAACCTGTCCCAACAGACCTCACAACTAGACCATGGCACCAAGTGCCACGTCCAATCTCCCCTTGAACACCCCCAGGGACAGCGACTCCACCACCTCCCGGGCAGCCCATTCCAATGACGAATGACTCGCTCAGTGAAGAACTTCTTCCTCACCTCGAGTCTAAACCTCCCCTGGCACAGCTTGAGACTGTGTCCCCTTGTTCTGGTGCTGCTTGCCTGGGAGAAGAGACCAACCCCCTCCTGTCCACAACCACCCTTCAGGTAGTTGTAGAGGGCAATGAGGTCACCCCTGATCCTTCTCTTCTCCAGGCTAAACAATCCCAGCTCCCTCAGCCTCTCCTCATAGGGCTTGTGTTCAAGGCCTCTCACCAGCCTTGTTGCCCTTGTTACCACTCTCATGAGGAAGAACTTCCTCCTCACGTCCAGCCTGAATCTCCCCACCTCCAGCTTCATTCCGTTCCCCCTAGTCCTATCACTACCTGATAGCCTGAGAAGTCCCTCCCCAGCCTTCTTGTAGGCCCCCTTCAGATCCTGCAAAGCCACAATTAGGTCACCTGGGAGCCTTCTCTTCTCCAGACTGAACAGCCCCAACTCTTTCAGTCTGTGCCCTGGAGATCCCCTGGAGATGTGGTGCTAATGGACATGGTTTAGCCCCAGGCTTGGCAGAGTTAGAGAAGGGTTAGACTCTGAATGGTCTTTTTAAGCTGAAATAATTCTATGAAATTGTCTAATTCTGATTAAAATAAATAGATTTGACAACACAGGCTTGGAGCACAGCTGACGCATCGAATTTTAACCTCACCTTTCCAGTAGACTTTGTTCCTTTCCAAATGCAAAAATAGCAGATAGTCCAAGCAGCAAGGAGGCACAGTGCAAGTTCCCAGCGCAGATTCCCAATGTGCTCAATTCCATCAGATATAGCCAGCACCCTGCGTCTTCCCAGAAACAAGGAAAGAAAAAAAAAAAACAATAGAAAGATAGTAATATTGAAGCAAAACAGCACTAGATGTAAAACACTGGGCTAAAACCAAATCAATTTCACCCAGGAAGACTACCGAAAATGCACCGTGCTAAGACGGAAGGGAAAGCAGATTATTCCCAATGAATTTTGCATCTGGTTAAAAAATGAACAAATTTCTGATTTTTCCAGGGTAGCAATAAAATAAATAAATAAATAAATAAATAAATAAATAAATAAGCTTTTGTATAAAGTCAAAGAAAACCCACCAAAATCTCTTTGAATTAATAACTGATATATACATATAAGCCCAAAATAAAATACTGAGGATTCAGCATTTTATAGATTTTATTTTATATATTTTATATTCAGAGGATAAAGGAGGGAAAAAAATTCTAATTTAATGCTAGTTTCCAAAAATCTGGAATAACATTTTATTCCTAAGAATAATTGGGGGGGTTGATATAAGAATGATGCACTAATCTGGGAGATGAGTGGCCCTTTCATGCCCTTTCATTTTTCCTTTACACAAATATGTTAAACAAAATATAAATGATTTACCAGGACAGGCATGAAAATAAAAATAATTCTACTGGTTGTATGGATGAAGAGGAATAGCAGAAATGTATTCCTATAACACTCAATGATTTCATGAATGCTCTTGAGATTTTTCAATTGCACTTAAGTCTGAAAGAAATCCTATAGATAAAGTCCCTTTTTTCCCCCAGGAATTTCAATTTTCCATAGAAATAAAAGTGTGACCTAACCAATGTGTGAGGTCAGAAGTTGTTGTTATGAGTTTAAATTCCACACATTCAGAGACTTGGAACACCTTTTTGCTTTTAAATGTCTAAAAGCAAGCAATAACATAATTGCTAACTATAAAAAGGCTAACTCAGCTTCGGTCATTCATGCTTTTTACTGACTTAATCAGATCTCTTGAGGGCCTGGTCACAGCTCATTCCATGTGTGTCTCAATAAAGCTATTTGCACACTTGTACACACACGTATACACCCACAAACAAAAATTTCCAACAGTCAACCTTACATAAATTATCCTGGGCGCAGTTTCCTGTGGAGTCTGTGTTACATGTTATCTATACAACCTTAGAGACCCTAGACTTACACTATTCTTCCCAGAAACATTGGAGGGAGTCTGGAGCAAAGGAGGCTGAGGGGACACCTGGCTCAGTACAACTTCCTGAAAGAAGGTTGGCGTGAGGTAGCAGTTGATCTCTCCACCTTAATAACATGCGATAGGACAAGTGGAAACAGCCTCAAGTTGTGCCAGGGGATAGGTTGGGTATTAGGAACAATTTCTTCACTGATTGGCAAGCCCTGGAACAAGCTGCCCAGGAAAGTGGTTGAATCATCATCCCTGAAGATATTTTTGAAAGCATGGAAATGTAGTTCTAAGGGACATGGTTTAGCAACAGACTGCGGACTGTTGAGTTGGGCTCAATCTTAAAAGTCTTTTCCAGCCTAAACAATACTATGACTGCAATGTAAACACATTAATTGAATTTCACAGCTGTTGTGATAGAGCTAAAAGCCCTATAATAGTAATAATAACAATAACTGTAGTGTATGTATCATTGCCACAGATATAGTTATACAGATAACATAATTAATTATAATAAAACATATTCAGGTCAAGAGTTGAGTATTAAGTTTAATTAAGTTGAACCTACAATTAGCCAGATGGATTAATTGTTCCTTTTGCATCCGATTCAGGCATTGGCTGAAGAGATCAGTTATGGGAGTTTAAAGTATGACCACAGAACTCAAGGCCATGCCTAAATAAATAAACATTGGGGCTGCCAGAGGAGGAACTGAATCTGCTTCTTTCTGCTTTCAATCCAGAATAATAGAATCATTAAAGTCCAACTGTACCCCAGTGACCATGAAACTATATTCTGAAGAGCCACATTTACACACTTCTTGAACACCTCATGGGAAGTTCCTTCACCTGCCTCTGGGGATAGAGAACAAGGATGAAGATGTCAACATGAATAGGGTGGGAAAATGAAGAGATCTAACTATCATGCAGCCTTTCAGAACGCTGTACAGATGTTGCAGAACCTGATCAACCTTTCATACAGTATCACAGTATCACCAAGGTTGGAAGAGACCTCAAAGATCATTGAGTCCAACCCATCACCACAGACCTCATGACTAGACCATGGCACCAAGTGCCACATCCAATCCCCTCTTGAACACCTCCAGGGATGGTGACTCCACCACCTCCCTGGGCAGCCCATTCCAATGGCAAATCACTCTCTCAGTGAAGAACCTTCTCCTCACCTCCAGCCTAAACTTCCCCGGGCGCAGCTTGAGACTGTGTCCTCTTGTTCTGGTGCTGGTTGCTAGAGGGAGGAGACCAACCCCTTCCTGGCTACAACCACCTTTCAGGTAGTTGTAGAGAGCAACGAGGTCACCCCTAAGCCTCCTCTTCTCCAGGCTCCCTCAGCCTCTCCTCATAGGGCTTGTGCTCAAGGCCTCTCCCCAGCCTTGCTGCCCTTCTCTGGACACGCTCAAGTGTCTCAATGTCCTTCCTAAACTGAGGGGCCCAGAACTCCACACAGGACTCAAGGTGTGGCCTAACCAATGCAGAGTACAGGGGCACAATGACCTCCCTGCTCCTGCTGGCCACACTATTCCTAAACATACATTTCAGGAGCTGCAGCTGCTGTTCCCGCTGCAGCCCTGGGGTGTAGCCATTTACAACAAATGTCCTAAAAGCTGACTGGTTAGCTAAGGCAGAACAAAATGTAACAGATGAAAGAAAACAAAATTTAAAAAAAAAAAATCATCACAAAAAGCCTTCAAATCTCCAATGCCTGAAGTCTGTCGTTTTATTTTCCAATGAATATAGAGGTTTAAAGAAATAAGGGTTGGGGGGAGAGGGGTTAGACAAACTTCTGCAATTGAAAGTGTTATGGGCTTGAAAGTAAAATAGCTTCCACCTTGCCCACATCTCCTCCTCATGCATTAACTGCCTTTATTCTGCGAAGCTTCTCCCATCATCTACCATAGAATATTTTAGCTAGCTAAACCTTGCAAAAAGCCTAAGGAACTGTCATCAAACATGAAGAGAAGTAGCTTTTAATGAAGGATATATTTTAATCAAGAAGACAAAGTATGTATTTTATATCTGCAGTCTATAATTGAAAAATAACATTGCTGAGCCATTATTGCACAAAAAGGCTGGTAAAACAGATTAAGAATTCAAGTTCTTCAGAGCAATTCAACAGATGATATCATGGAATTTGGCTTAAGGTTATGTCCATTCTCTTTATAAATTCTCATTCAAAAAAGCAAAAGAAATCTTTGAATTCTTATCTCACCTTGGATTTATGGTGTGAAGATGGCTGCAGTATCATAAATCTATGAGAAATCTGCAAGTTTATCCAGCTGCTGTCTGCCATGGAGCCACACTAACCCAGTGCTGCACCTGGGCTAATTATTACAAGCAGTTCTTTGTAATACATGTACCACGGATACAGCTGTGCTCCTTCGGTACACAAGCTAGCCAGTTCACACAGCCTCGAACCTCTGCACAAGACCCTGTCAAATCACATAGGTAAGAGCATCATGACAAAATCTGCTAACAACAGAGGAACAAACCTCCAGCAACAGGACTGGCTCCTGGAGAACTGGTACATTTAAGAAAGGCCCGCAGCTTCCTCACATGAAAATTTGTGCACATCTATATGGATGGTGAACTGTATCTCACCAGCCACTAATTCCCATGAATGCCACCTGCCCAGTCTCACAACATCTCTTAATACTCAGGTCCTGCCAATACTTATACGCAGGGCTACAATCACTCTTCAACATCCAGATCCATGGAACTGTCAACTGAGATATCAATCTTTATTCAGCTGTCTTGAAGTGTGGCTGCAAAACTGCACACTTGCAGAATAGGAGACATGGAAAGCAGTCAATAATTCCACAGTGCTGCCACCACACTGCAAACCAGCAAGCACGATGAAGTACGTAGCAGATATGGTGGCATGCTCACGGCTCAAACTGAGTTTGCAGAATTACTTCAGAGTCACACTGTAATTCAGGTCCAGCTGTCAAAGTAATCTATTTTAGCAGACAGCCACTTAAATTACTACAATCCTCTAACTGCACAATAGCTTCTTAATGTTATTATTCTCTCTCTTTCCATCATGGCCAGAACATTTCCCACAACAAAAGACAACTCTGTCTTAAGAACACAAAATGTCAATGAAAATTTGAGGGAGATGAGGATTTTTAAAAGCAACAGGTTTCTGGAAGCTGCCTGCAGAGAGTCAATGCTCAGCCTTTTCTGAATGTTCTGTGAGAAGTCCCCAACAGCAGAGACACCTACCATACCCATCCAAAAATCTTGGCCTGATTCTTTTGTAATGATTGTCATAGAAATCCTGCTGCTCCCATTTAAAAAAGACCCATAATGCCAATCACCTTCAACTGTTACAACCTTAAGTATTTAAATGCACAGAACGGCTGTAAATTGTTTGGTTTGGTTTTATTTGTTCAAGCAGAACAATGGTTTAGTAGGAAAGTAAACAGGAGCAAGTCCAGAACATATAATGAATCTATCACCTAACATCTATGCAAAGAATAGATCCAAGGAAGAGCAAGTTAGAGGCTAATAGTGATTTCTTCAACAGGCACAACACAGCTTTCCCTAATGCCCAGGCTTAGCTCTTGTGATGAAACCATCTGAAACAGCAGCAGCAGCAGATGTAGGTTTGAAAGGAAGAGGCACTCAGAACGTGAAAGACTTCTCACAAAGCCTCAGTTCTGTCTGACTGTAGATACCCACATATCTGACTTTGTTCTTCAACTTAAAACAAAACAAAAAGGAGGCGGGGGGAGGAGTGTTTTAAAGGTATGTGATTTTCTTGTGTTCAAGTTAACAGTCAGAAGGTAACAGAGCTGATTGCAGCTTCATGGTCCTCAGCAGTTCATCTTCTATCTAAAAGCTGCCATGACCTCACATAAATCCCACAAACAAAGTGACAGTGTTGCAACTCCCCTACATTACCTTGTTCTACTCACCTCTTAATGCAGGGAAAGATAAAAGAGAAGCAGTAAAATCAACTTTGAAAGCAATACTTTCTGGTCTGATGTAACAGGCATTTGAGAAAGAGGAGATCTATAGTGAGATGCTCAGGAATGGAAAAACTTGTTTCAGCATTTATTAAAGAAGAGCAGAGGGGAGTAATTTCTAATGTTGTGCAAGTTATGTGGAGGTAATGGAAGGAGGTTATGAACATGGTCATTGCAAGTGAAATTATTCTTGAACAGAGGGCCTCAGTGTCACTCTAAGCACTCCCAGGTCCTCTAAAAGAAGACAACGGGATTCCAAGACAAAGTACAAACTCACAGGGGCTTTATATTCCAGTTATAAAGGTAATATCAAAAGTAAAAAAATAGTGATTTTCTGAAGCACAAGGCACCCCAGCTAGATAACTACATAAGCCAAACAGTCTCAGGCAAGCACTGGAGATAACTGACAAAGCTAATTTATACAACTGTATTATCAAGAATCAGAAACGTATGATAAGACATAAGTTCAAGACATTTCTTGGTGATAAAACTTCTCAGTTGTCAAATCTAAATATCCCAGGAGGCATCAGATTGCCAGCAGCCATATGATTTAGCACAGGTGCCACTACATGCCAGACATCCTATAAAAAAATCCTGTCATGCCCAGTAATTGCCTCCTAGATTTTGCTTCTTGAATTCTGCCTGCCTTCACAAATGACATGCCTGTCCTTAACAACAAAAGAAAAAAACAGATGGGACCTGGAGAGTTAATTTGCACTTCAGATGGGTTTGGTCCATACTTGCATGGGGAAATATTTTCTTGTATAATGTCCAGATTTATTAGAGCTGAGGATCTTTGAGTAAAGTTTCCCGACATTAAACGAGGAAAAAATATCTTTACAGATATTTCGTTGGAATGTCTTGAACTTTATCACTAGAATTCACTACTGCCACTTCAAAAAATATTGCAAACTCATCTACCTTGCAGGGCACTTAGAGGAAAAGATAGGGGGGTCAGGAAGGTTCTCTGATGTTCACTTCATAAATTAAAGTTTCCAGAAATTATCATGCAGTTAGAAATATTTTTTTTTTTAAATATCAACAACAATCACAGTATCACAGTATCAACAAGGCTGGAAGAGACCCCAAAGATCATCAAGTCCAACCTGTCACCACAGACCTCATGACTAGACCACGGCACCAAGTGCCACGTCCAGTCCCCTCTTGAACACCTCCAGGGACGGTGACTCCACCACCTCCCTGGGCAGCACATTCCAATGGCGAATGACTCTCTCTGTGAAGAACTTTCTCCTCACCTCCAGCCTAAACTTCCCCTGGTGCAGCTTGAGACTGTGTCCTCTTGTTGTGGTGCTGGTTGCTAGAGAGAAGAGGCCAACCCCTTCCTGGCTACAACCATCTTTCAGGTAGTTATAGACAGCAATGAGGTCTCCCCTGAGCCTCCTCTTCTCCAGGCTAAACAATCCCAGCTCCCTCAGCCTCTCCTCACAGGGCTGTGCTCAAGGCCTCTCCCCAGCCTTGTTGCCCTTCTCTGGACATGTTCAAGTGTCTCAATGTCCTTCTTAAACTGAGGGGCCCAGAACTCCACACAGGACTCAAGGTGTGGCCTAACCAGTGCAGAGTACAGGGACACAATGACCTCCCTGCTCCTGCTGGCCACACTATTCTTGATACAGGCCAGGATGCCCTTGGCCTTCTTGGCCACCTGGGCACACTGCTGGCTCATGTTTAGGCAGCTGTCAATCAGCACCCCCAGGTCCCTTTCTGTTTGTCAGCTCTCAGCCACTCTGACCCCAGCCTGTAGCTCTGCATGGGGTTGTTGTGGCCAAAGTGCAGCACCTGGCACTTGGATTTGTTGAATGCCATCCTGTTGGACTCCGCCCATCTGTCCAGTCAGTCGAGGTCCCTCTGCAGAGCCCTTATGCCCTCTTCATAGTAAAAAGTCCAAGAACAACACTGCAGCTGTAGTTGCAACAAAATGGAGGTAGCTGCAGTAACCACGTGAATTACTACAGTATGCAAGATCTCCGGTTAGTACAAGCAGTTTTAAGCAGAGCACCTTGGAGTACACTGAATTTGCTGCCAACAGCTTCAGACTATGTGAAACTTTACCATTAAAAAAAAAAAAAAAAGATTTGCCTTGCACAAAGACCCAAAGATACAAATCATTAACTATTTTTGGATCTCATTGAAAACAGAAACTGGTGAGGGCCTGAAAAGATTTATTGCAGGTATTGAGTTTGAAGTTTTGTTGTCGTGGTTGTTTGGAGGGGTTTTGTTTTGTTGTTTGGAAAATACGCAGCAGTTCAGTTTCTTGAACCAACCAACGGTCTGGGAATGAAGCCAGGGGACTGATGGCATTTGAGCATCTTGAACAGAATACTGAGAGAAATAAGCTCCATTGGTACTGGGGTTAATTAGAAATGCAAAGGTTAACTCCAATCAGAGTACGGGTTTTAGTTCAGTAGTAGCAAACTAATAATCCTTCACAGAGTATTTTGCTGTAGATAGAATACTGAATTCAAGCTAGAGTGGATTTGTAATGTGTCTCCTACCCAAAGACTACCTCGAGTCACACACATAATGACTTTTACTTCCCTCCCCCTCACCCCCATACATAACACAGAACTGATGAAAGTTAGAAGAATCTAATGAATAAAATATAAATTCAAGTGGAATAGTAGGACATAGACCTGGTGGGTGGCATACCTTGTTTCCTATTAGCTGTCAGAAAGGCTGATGTTCAGTCACTAAGGTATTTGCAACTAGACTGAACAACATCATGACATAATTACTACATGGTAGATTTATTCTGGTTACAGTTTATAGTACCAAATATTGCAAGCCTATTTTAAGCCTCCAGCTTACCTTGAACCAAAACATAAACATGGAGAAAAACAAATAAACGTGGAAACAGTTGGGAAGAGATAAGAGACATAGAAAAATTTCAGCACACTTTAGGTACACACAAATAAGATACCTGACAAGAAACCAGACAGCATACAACAACCTTTTGATACCTACATTCCAGGAACATCCTGTTGCTAACAGTTACCTCTGTTCTTTCAGTTAACATCATTGCATGTATATGCCCTAGCAAAATTCAGAAAGATAAAATCCCATGAGGAAATTATTTCAAAATGTATTCTGCACTTATTGATAACATCTTTAACTTGTTTGAGAATGTGCTAAAACACCTTTCAGTTTAACAGTTCAGAACATCTGACAGGAAGAAGGGCCCCTCCACTGCTGGAATTGCTATAGAGGAAGTAACAGCTATTTCTAACTACTCATAACCGAAAAGTAACATTTCCATCCAAATTAAACAGCTAATATTTTGAAAGCTTGTGACACTACGTTATCAGATGAGAGAACGCTGCATCTTGCTTTGGAAAGAGCATCTGGACTGAAGTGTTCAAATGTACAGAATTGTACCAGGCTCTGGAATAGAAAGGGAACGAGCTCCTGCCAACACATCGTTGCAAGGAATGTACTGGGGTACTTATGGCATTGTCTCATGATTTGGAAAGCTGAAAACCAGATTCAGTCTGTTTGAGGAAGGTCCCTTCATGTTCTCTCTCTCATTTGGAGCAGTTTCCAAGGTATTTTTCTTTAACAAAAACAACAACAAACACCCAAACAGAGGAGGCAGCCACTTCTCCATCTGCATCTGCTCAGCCAGGAACATGGGTGGTAATGTTTCTATTTACTCGGGGCCAGACTCTGTCCTCAGAGGATTCTGTGAGGTATGAAAAGAAAACAAAATGAAGCCTCTAAGCAGCAGTTCTACTCCTCAATGGGCTTTCTTATCATGCGCTTTGGTTATGCTCCTCTCAGCCCTGCAGAGTTTTCAGAAGCAGTTCACATTTAGCTTGTGAGGCTTGTTACTGAGCTCCTTGTACAAAATACACAACAGATTTGAGTGCCAGTGCTGAACAGATTTCTTAATGGTTTAGCAGAAAACTATCAATAGCTTTCAGACATGGAGGCCTGACCACAGGCAAAGGTTCCTGCTTTAAACTAAGTTTAAGTTTCTAACCAAAGACACGTTTTCTAAACTCATGTTTCCTGTTGTCATCACAGTTTATGCAACAACATTCCTTGATTTCTGTGAAAATTTATTGGTTCAGATATTTCAAATCCACACAGATATACAATTTCTGACACGCAGAAACTGGAGCAGATATTATGTGACTTCTGAAAGTGGCAGGATCTGGATTCCATGTATCAGAATCCCCTGTGGATGCTTGAAGTGCTGGGTCAGAGCGCTATCAGCATGCAAGGTTCTGGTAAACATCTGTATGCAAACAATCACAGAGCTTATTCAACTAGTCAGCAGTCATGAAATCAGCCTCCTTTATAAGACCATAATGATCACAGTACTTCCAGACATACTGAAAAGCTGAGATGTTTGCCAGGGAAACACACACAAAAAGTTAAAAGTGACATTCTTTTTGTCACAGAGATCAGAAGCAGCTGCTTATCTAATGTGTCTCTCACATTACTTATTGATGAGAGTGTGGCCAACTATACAGCTACACAAATGGCTTAGAAACAGCTATCTTGTGTTGTTTCACCACCAGCAGCATTTGTTCTGTCACCTGAAGCACTGCAGCTTTCTCACTCTGATGGGGAATCTTAAAAAATGAATGCTCACTTGACCCTGAACCCTTCCTAGGCAGAAGTTCTTCCTCAAATCACTGCTTCCTCAACTCTTAAGATTGCAAGCAGCTTTAAAGGATCTCCCAGGCAGCTCCTTTACTTCTATTCAAACACTAAGTTCTGCTGAACAGTGTAAAAGCTTTCCTGTACTGGAATAGCTGTCAGGGAGTTGTGACAGTTCCCCGTGGTTGTCTAATCTAAGGTAATTGTTATCTAAACTGTAAGAGAGATGGATCCATGCATCCAGACTGCATAGAAAGGGAGCAGCTTAGGAGGAAGAAAAACATTTGAACAAAATGTTTCTTTAATGATAATACATAAACATAATCTCTCCTAAAGTGAGGAATAACAGCTTAGATAAGGTGACAAAATTACATGGGTTTCTTTCATAGAGTAAAAAAAATAAATTAAAAAAATAAATTAAAAATGAAGTATTGAAGTGTACAAGATGGTAAAGATTTGAGATAGTGTTCTCCACCACCTTACATACTCACATGCTGACTTTTGATAATGGTGCTCACCTGATAAATTTACACATTCTACGCTGAATGGTAAAGGATGCAAAAATTCCCTGAAACCCAGAGAAGGGTAGGAGATTATCACAGTATCATAGTATCAGTCAGGGTTGAAAGGGACCACAAGGATCATCTAGTTCCAACCCCCTGCCATGGGCAGGGACAGCCCACACTACATCAGCCTGGCCAGAGCCTCATCCAGCCTACTCTTAAACACCTCCAGGGATGGGGCCCCAACCACCTCCCTGGATAACCCGTTCCAGGGCTTCACCACTCTCATGGGGAAGAACTTCCTCCTCATGTTCAGCCTGAATCTCCCCACCTCCAGCTTCATTCCATTCCCCCTAGTCCTATCACTACCTGATAGCCTGAGAAGTCCCTCCCCAGCCTTCTTGTAGGCCCCCTTCAGGTACTGGAAGGCCACAATGAGGTCACCTGGGAGCCTTCTCTTCTCCAGACTGAACAGCCCCAACTCCTTCAGTCTGTCCTCATAGGAGAGGTGCTCCAGCCCTCTGCTCATCCTCGTGGCCCTTCTCTGGACACCTTCCAGCACCTCCAGATCCCTCTTGGAATAGGGGCTGCAGAACTGGATGCAGTACTGCAGGTGGGGTCTCAGCAGAGCTGAGTAGAGGGGAGAATCACCTCCCTTGACCTGCTGGCCACACTTGTCCTGATGCAGCCCAGGATCTGATTTGCTTTCCGGGCTGCAAGTGCCCATTGAGAGCTCATGTCGAGCTACTCGTCCACCAGCACCCCCAAGTCTCTCTCCTCAGGGCTGCTCTCCAGCCAGTCCCTGCCCAGTCTGGATTTGTGCCTGGGATTGCCTCGACCCAGATGCAGGACCCTGCACTTGGTCTTGTTGAAGCTCGTGAGGTTGGCTTGTGCCCACCTTTCCAGCCTGTCAAGGTCCCTCTGCACTTCACAAACTCCTCAGGACTTTTTACTAAGTACATATACATATATTATATATAGTTCTATAGAACAAGGTTAAAAGAAAAAATATCCTCAAATAAAATGAACCTGAAGAGTCGTCTTGTTACTTCTCTAGTGGATTTATTACTGTATTTATTGCTCTCACTGTTTTTCAAAATTTCTCTTCACTGGCTTGGTTCATTACCTCTCGACACAAGAAAATGTATGGAATGGTGCAATATGGTCTTGGGTAACAAGTTTAGCAACAGTCTGTGTACTAACAATACAGAAACTGTGAAATTATTTTCAGTTATAAAACACAAATATCTTATTCTATAATTTACAGGACTTCATATTAAAGTGGTAGCTGCCAAATAAAGGCGATTTCCTGAGCTTCACTGAGTTAATGAAGAAAAATTCTTCTTGGAAGAGAACCTACATGGTACAGAACTGTAACAAAAATGTGTGGGAGACCTCTCCCTTTTACAGGATGGAAACATCTATTTTAACAGGAATAACCTTCATAATGGTAAGCCCCAGTGTCTTACATATACTACACATACTGCACACTATGTTGCCTAAATGAACGTCAAAACCTAGAAACACATATCATTCAAATTACATATTAATAAGGCTCTAGTCTTACTTGCATCCATATTACGCAATCTCAATCCTTAGGAGGAGTGAAGGAGACACGCAGAAGATGCACTGAATGACTGTGCATGAGCCCTCGTTTGGTTTACTAACCTGCATAGCACTTTTTACAGGATGACAAGAGAAAGAATGACATTGATAATGTTAATAGCATATAGTAGGCACGTATCTTTGAGAAAGAGAATGTCTTAGAAAGAAAGGATTCTGTTCAGACTATCTTTCTTCCTCTCCAGATTCTAACATTTAGGAAATTAAATAGTTAAGCTGGTTGTCAGGTGCATTTTTTTCTCCAGTGCAGTGTGGTAATCACTGAATCATCCACAGAACAAACATAGATACAGCTATTAAGTTTAATAATCTTCCAGTGAATTTGTAGCAGATTTAGTCACTCAAAGTATATGTTCTTTGAAATTAACAAGGGTACAGGTGCTGAACTCACTAGAAGACAAGGTGAGCTGACACTTCTACTTTTTTGAAAGTTACAAAGAATAAATTATAGAAGGAATTTGGTTGGAAGGGACCTTTAAAGGTCATCTAGTCCAAACCTTTTAAATATCCAGAAGTGAGAAAAGATCCAGAATCCGTGTCCTGTACACAGCTCACTTTTTAAGGTTTCCTGCAGACTCCAAAATAAGAAATATACCATATCCATAGGCTCCTAAAAGGGCTACAAACAGCCCTTTGCAGTTATTGCTGGATACCCACTCATAGTCCGCAGCCATCAGTACTCAATGATTAGAAAGACTTATTTCTGCTTGTAGTAAAGGATCAGTAATAAAATTCTCTCAAACAATAAGAATTCTCTCCTCAAAATCCTTTTTTTTTTATTTAGCAGTAAGAGAGGCAATTCCCAGTGGTCACATTAGTGAGAATCCCTCTGCCAGGGCATTACACACAACTCTAAAGTTTTTTCCTCCTGCAAATATTTCCTGTAACCTATACACATCAGAATAAATTAGTCCTAGCCAAGATACATTTTCTGCTAATCAGCCCATTTCTTTCTTCTTAAAGTCCTGATAGGATTGAATATTGCTTCATTCATTATGTATTTTCACACAGCTTTTCAAACCAAAAGATTTAAATTTCCTCAGACTTTTCTCTCAAAATTCCTAGTACCGCTTGCAAATGACACACATTTCTTGTATCTATCCCTTGTGCCTCATTAAAGCCAGTCCTTAGGTTATCTGTATGTGCTGTGACAATACTTAGTAGCTCCTGGGTGTATATATATATGGATAATGCTTTTACTCATTTTTATACACAAGCACACATATACATATATCTATAGTGAGAGACAGTGATGGATAAAAAAGGAACATCCCACTTCTCCTCTAGCCATTCCTGACCTATTTTCCCTCACCCTCTTTCAGTGAAGTCATGGCAACTTATTCTTAACCAAGACTAAGAGTTTAATCCTGTCAAATAACTTTTTGTACCGCTCCACTCACCTCTGCTCTATGGTTTCTTGGTATTACCTCAGTATCTCTAATGACTCCTTCAGTCTTTTTGCATTTTTTTCCCTATCCCTCTGAAGAAGTCAAGCAGTGACAAAAATTTCCCTTCTATTCACCTTCTGAGTGACAAATTAGTTCAACACACAGAAAGAGCTGTGACCCGAAAGCACCTAGAAGAAATGTAAGTCAATCTGTTTGCTCTCAAAGGTCGCGTTGAACCTTTTAGGCAGTCTGTAAACTTGTACTCTGTTGCTCACTCATCATTAAATGTTCATAAAATGAGAACTACACATCACAAAATATTGAGGATTATTCCATGATTTTGTAACCTAAGCCCTCATGGCAAGCTTTTGGCTACAAACTCAGGTAACGAATGATGGTAAGCGCCATCTCTTCCACACAGAACAGGCCAATATAAACCATTACCTGACTGGCAAAAGAAACAACAGACAAACAAAACTCAAACAAAACCCACCAAACAAAAACCCAACCAACCAAAGAAAAAACACAAACAAAACAAAAACAGAACAAACAAACAAAAACCAAACCAAACCTTTAAAGAATTGTTGTCAACAAGTTTCTCACACTCACTGGTCTTGTACTGACTCCTGGTTACAAAAGAACATAACAAGTAAAACTACACAAGAGCAGAGACACAAGGGAAGGAAGCATCACTGATGGGTGAAAGGAGAAAAAAGAAAACTGCAAATGTACAGGAGCTGTTCTGGAAGTTGTGAGGTCCTTTGTTCACATTCACAGCTACTGAATCTTCATAAAATAACCTCTCTTCGGCAGCACTTGCAACTTACAGAGTAGATTCTTAATTAAATAAATCCAGATAAATTCTACTGGCTGCCTTTTTCATTTGTAAATGAAAACAAATAGTCAGCAGAGTTGAAGTCATTTAAAAATAGCTGCTGAAGTGACTTTGGGAAGCCATCAGTCATTTTCCACATAGCAGACAAACATCTTTGTTTAAAGGCCTGCACTGATTGATATTCTGTAATTCTTAGAGGAATTCTGTAGCAATATTTAATGAGCTTTCTTCTGAAGTCCTCCTGACACGGTGAATCAATTTCCTTGCTGCCTTATAAGAATGTAGAGGACAAAGGGGAGGAGAAAAAAAAAAATTAAATAAATTTTTTTTTTCCAGTCTGTGTTCATTATTATTTTTCACACAGCAAAGACACATCTCCTTTGATCATTTAATTTGCCTAAAGAAACCAAAGCTAACACCCTTTCTGCTAATGTCCTGAACCTACAAAGCCATTCTTGAGAAATATTCTTGTAACTGTATTTCTTTTCTTTTCTTTTTATTTCTCCCTCCCCTGAGATGCTGCTTTTTCAAGAGTCAAAAATAGATGCAGGCTTGCTTAATTGCATGGAACTATTTGCTTTAAGCTGTAGCTCAGGATAGCCAGGAAACAGATAAATGTGACTGCGCTTCAGTATTGTTTTCAGAGTTACTTGGGCATCTCTAAAATCCCTTGTAGCATGGTGCTTAAAGTTCTCAGTTTCAAGGCAGCAAGCAAAACTAATGGACACATTCTTGGACAGCTGAAAATGACACTCTATTATTTGCAAAGCCACATGCATACTTAAAGGATTCCAGAGGTATTGAAAAATATGTCTTGGAAGAGTTACATGCTATTTATTTGCACATCTAGTCTTGCAAATCCAATTCCCATGGTAAACTGCTGGAGAAAATGTTAGCCGGGGTGGACAACCTTGTAAAAGATGACTGTAACTTTTCAACTTGTCCTGTGCAAGACCCCTCTCTTATTTAGAGGAGTTACTGAGGTGGACTAATTGGTTTTAGGCAGCAATTGCCATCAGTAGTATCTTGCTTTTCGTTTTCCAGATGATTTAAAAGTTTGCCCAGATACAAGTGTAGAAGGTCATACACAAGAACTCCTTTTTAAAGAAGAGTTAAAAGCTCACTTTTAAATTTGCACATAACTGACAGGAGCCCTTTCAGAAGAGGTCTCCTCTTCTATAAGTAACCTCCCCCCCCAAAAAAAATAATAAATAAAAGAAGTTAAAAAATCTGCCAGAAACTAATTATAACCCTGACAAAACCAGGAAGAACATGCCTGGATATTTTGGCATGTTTTGCAACTGACTGATTTGGCCAAACTTCTTGCTGGTTTGGACCTTTCACATTATTATTAGCTTACTGAGCAAACTGTGTTCTGCTCAAATGTATCTTTCCCTACAACATCAGAAAGTGCATCTCACAGTATCACTAAGGTTGGAAGATACCTCAAAGATCATTGAGTCCAACCTGTCACCACAGACCTCATGACTAGACCATGGCACCAAGTGCCACATCCAGTCCCTTCTCGAACACTTCCAGGGATGGGGACTCCACCACCTCCCTGGGCAGCACATTCCAATGGCAAATGACTCTCTCAGTGAAGAACTTCCGCCTCAACTTGAGCCTAAACTTCCCTTGGTGCAGCTTGAGACTGTGTCTATATCTATAGATATACACATCTTTAGACACATGCTCCTACATTCACAACAATGGAAATGCTCTTCATATTACCAATGCATTAAAAAAAAACCCAAAAATTCACATTTTTCAGCAATCTGGATATTTGAGCCAGCAGCTTCTTAAAAGTCATAGTTTTTAAGCACATTGCCCAGCCCCCTCCGCAGGTTTTTCAACTATTAGTAGAGCTATTGCTAGAACTTTATAATTGTGTAATTAAGGGGTCTTTTAAATGCTTCACATATGATCTTTGCTACAAAAATATGATTTCTATTTTTGCCAACGCTGTAGGCCAAAACTTTCCCAGATTTTGTTGTTTCCCAGATTTTGTTGTAGGAGCCAACTGAGTGCTACAAATTCCCAAAAGACATTCTAAGAAGTAGATAGTGAAATAATACAATAAACTAGGTTGGAAGAGACCTTCAAGACCATTGCATCCAACCTAACAACCAATCCAACCCACCTAAACAACTAAACCATGCAATCAAGCACCCCATCAAGTCTCCTCCTGAACACCTCCAATGATGGTGACTCCACCACCTTCCCGGGCAGCCCATTCCAATGGGCAATCACTCTCTCTGTATAGAACTTCTTCCTAACATCCAGCCTAAACCTCCCTTGGCGCAGCTTGAGATTATGTCCTCTTCTTCTGGTACTGGCTGCCTGGGAGAAGAGACCAACCTCCACCTGTCTACAACCTCCCTTCAGGTAGTTGTAGAGAGCAAGGTCACCCCTGAGTCTCCTCTTCTCCAGGCTAAGCAACCCCAGCTCCCTCAGCCTCTCTTCACGGGGCTTGTGTTCCAAACCCCTCACCAACTTCGTTGCCCTTCTCTGGACACGTTCCAGCAAGTCAACATCCTTCCTAAACTGAGGGGCCCAAAACTGGACACAGGACTCAAAACTGGACATAAATAAACATTTGTTTTATGACTGCTATCTGAAACAACAATATCATTCAAAAACTAGGTAAAGAAAAGACAAAGTTTGTTTGTGGTACCTTCACAATCAAATAAAAGTATATTTATACACTTTAAGTACCTACAGCTACTGAAGAGGGAGTTGTAACATTTTAAAGCTACTTTTCCAAACCAAAGGTGGGTCTCCTAACACCAAATTTTTATTATTTCAAACTTTCTGTTACAAAATCCTGTTTCCACATACAAAAATACCTATTCAGACTCCTACTATTTAAACAAAGGTTTTTATAAAATAATTAGCTTCCCAAATGTTAATGTAAATTTTTGGCTGCACTCAAAGCACAGACATAGGGGAAAAAATATTTATTGCCATAATCTAAGTGCCTTAGCATTGAAGAAAAAAAAACAAAAGGACCTGCTGCCAACAAACTTTATCAGAATACAGATTAAATATTCCTAATAATCCTCCATTAATATGTTCTAAGGCTGCACACTAACTACACAATTTGCAGAACATCTGAAAAAAATACAAATACCTGGAAGACTGGAAATGAGGGAGACTTGAAGGTCAATCAGACCAAGACTGTCTGGACAAGGAGGCTAAACTTTCTCTCAGTAGCAGACAGGGAGAGTGAGAGAAGCAATGAGCAGAAGGAAGAGCAGCCTGATTAGCTGTCAAATGAATTCAAAGCACAGGTGAAAAATGTTTCGGGAGCTGAGACTGGGTGACCGTTTTAGGCTGTGCCTTTAACAAAGGGACAGTTACTGGAACACCCTGGCTGAATGTTTTGAAAACAAAGATAAAGTCTAAACTAATTTCATTGGTAGATTGGTAGAATGCAACTTTAAAATTTTAGCTTTAGTTCAGTTTGATTTTCAGTCAGTTTCAGTCTCTGTTTCAGCTTCTCTGAGCAACAGCTGTGTTCTGTTTGTCAGGTGCTGACCTTCAACTAACAGATAAGAAACTAATTCTTGCATAGGTTTTGAGCTAACAGAATTTCCACCTTAATAATTACCTTTCCTCTCTCTAACCCCTTTTTGGGAAAAAAGGGAGGTAGGGGAAGAAGAGGGTACAGCTGGGGGGAACCCTCCTGGCTGGAGGAGGGAAAGGTCTTTTCTGTGTTACGTTATTTCTGTATATATATTGTAAATACTGTATATATTGCGTACACATTCATTGCATCTCATCCTGCTTGTAAATATAGCTTGTCCATTTTGCTCCTCCAACTGAGTTAGCCGTGGTTTCTTTGTGTGTGTGTGGGGGCGGGGTGAACTGAACCTCTCACCACCACAGACTGGAGATCAGTGAGCAGCCATCCTGAGACTAGATGGTGAACATTACCCAGCTAGTGCTGCACAAAATGACTTGGAGGCTGTTGGTGGGAAGCTGTAATGTACCTATTCACAGGCAAGTAAAAAGATAGTTTGCACTGCCCAAAAAAACATGTGAGGATGAATTATAATATAAAGGTGACAGCAGTAGGAGGTGGAAATGGCAGGACTAGATGTAATTCGAAGGAAAGATACTAAACTCGATAATTGCAGTAGGGATGCCAGGCAGGCACTAGCACGGACCATGGAGAAACAGGTCAACTGAAAAAGTAAGGAGAACTGATAGCTCACCAGTGCTCCAGAAGCATGCTTGCATTTAGGGTCCCTCTGAATTAACCTTCTTATGTGTCCAGAACTAAGATTAGAAATACAGACTATGAAGAGTTGCTTCACATAAACCGAGAAGAAGCTAGGACAGGGAACAAACTGCCAAGACACTCATCCCGCATGCTGGAAATCTATATTCATAAACTTCCTCTGCCCTAAAGCCTATAAAGTTTTCCGTCAGAAGAACTCCACTGCTATCATCTTCCTGCTACTCTGTAGCAGGTGGACTCAGAAAAGCTCTCTCTCTCTCCTGTCAGTACTGTGTATAAAAATTTAAACATCTATCGGCATAAAGACTGGAATTGGATGGCCTAACTATTGACCTACAAAGTATCAGAAGGCCTCCCTCAATACTTCTTGTCTTCAAGTATCCCCTTCAATCTAAACCATCAGCGTAAGTACTGAGACAGTAGGAGAATGATCCTGCAAGCATTTGGTCAAGGCAACCACCTGAGAGGTAAGATGGTAGCATCCCAGACTGTACTTCACGGTTATTTAACTTTTACATGAAGTAGAGAAGATTCAAGAGAAGATGATGAAATTTCCACCCCTTACCAAACAAATTGAAGTGGAACATATGTCTTCAGCTTCTTGCAAGCAAAACACAATGAAGAGAGATTTCCAAATACTGAGTCACTAGACCAAATACAACAAAAGTAAACATTTTGGGTTTTTATATATATATATATATATATATATATATATATAAAATATTTATTTTTTTTTAATATATATATATATGTAAATCACTTAGATTTTCAGGCAAGTGCACAAAAATAAGATGTTTTATTTGGAATGAAATAGCAATTGCTTGTTTCAAACAAATGTTACAATGCCTTCAAGTAAGTCACTTTATTTTATCTTAGGCCTTTCATACATCATCTCTTTTTTTCCTTAATTGAAAAAAATCTGTTCAACCTTAATGCTAAATAATATGGAAAATATGCCCTGATCCTCTCATACTTAGCACTTTTACTGTCTCTTTTTATCTCAGACTCTCTTCTTTAAAACTGAAATAATTTGACCTTATCATGATTTTGGGAAGATAAATGAACATGCAAATAATCCAGAAAACTATGATTGCAAAGCTGTTGACACCATGAGCACCCTAGGAATCCTTGATTTAATTAATAGCAGAGCAGGAAACTAAAAATAATGATAATAAAAAGCATAAGAAAATGGAAAGATAACAAAATATTAAGTATCTGCACAGTGTTTCCTCCCTATCCATTTTCTAGCAAGAAATAAAGCAGATCTATTGGAAAAATATTAGGCAGTTCTTCAACTAAATATGATCCTATTCATAAAATATGTGGACTTAAAATTGCACAACTTTACTTCTAGTATTTCCTAATACATTAATACTTGATTTTGCAACTTTTAAGATTGTTTTCCGTCTGTAATGAAAACATTATGTATAATGTTCAAGCTAAAGCCAAAACCCAGGGAAGCTCATCTGCCTAGTTTAGGGTAACATTTATCTCTTAGTATTAAGAGATTGGCTTGGCATTCTGACATCTATCTCATTTACTTTTTTCGGCTAAAACCAGGCAAAGTCAGTGGTTTTGAGGCACAACCAGATATAGAGCTCACATGACTCCGAACAAAAAGCAGTTTTCACACGGCCTCTTATGAACTGAACAGAAACCAAGCAAGCCTGGCACAACTGAATGTTCTACAAGACACACACAAAGGGTCTAGTTCTGAAAGGTGCTGAAGGTCTCTGGGTACTGAGCACTGCATGATCGGGCTCAAATTGCTAATGACTTTTCATGGAGTAGTGGGGCTTAACCACAATGTGACTCTTGCAGTCATTTGCAGCCTGAATGAAACAGGAAAACCTCTTTTTGACTTTTCAAGGAAAGGGTTTGTGCCTTTTCCTTTTTGCTGAGAACAGCCCCTTTTCTTTTCCCTAGACAAAAAAATGGTTTTTCTCACTAGGCTTTACTTGGAAAGGCTAAGGATGTGTCACCTCCTCCAGAGAATGACAGGCCAACAACTAGACCTTCTTTAACAGAGGACTAAGTTGTTGTAATACAGCCAATAAAAAACTATTGAGGTGGAATCAACCAAAAAACCATGGGTCCTCTGTCCACCCAGCTCCCTTCCCAGGCACTAGAAACCTCAAATTCCTGCCCATGGTGACAGACTGGAGCAGCAGCCAAAAGAGCACACAGACATGGCTGATGCCCCCTCTACCTGCCAGGCACATTCCTTCCCTAGGAAAACAAAGAGCAATGGAGAAGGATCTTCTCTCCATTCTGTTTTCCAGGCCATAAATATAACCTCATCCAAGGCTGCTCTCTTTTGTGGGACTGATTTAATGTATTGATAATTTCACACACCACAATTATTACTGCAGCTCCCACCATTAACTGTTTAAAATTTGGACACAAAAAATTCCATACACTGTACCTTTAATTTATTATTATTGCTTCTCAGAAAACCCTTAATCAAAACATAAAATTAAGATGAGAGAAACACCATGAAGAGTGATTAACTGGAAGGTCTCTGAATACTGAGCAGCAGTATGAAATGAAAACTGAGGGCTCAGACACTTGCTGTCCTTCTTTGGAACACAACATCAGAGAGTCTGATGAATAAAAAATAAACTTTGATTGATTCACCTGCTTATCTTGGAAAACTATACACAGAGGGAATAGGAATCTTCAAGGCTATGGCTTGCAAGATCTCTCTAAGCAAGGTAAGAAATACTTTAGTTTCCTAGTTTTTCCCAGGGTTGTCAACAATGGTACCTGTGATCAGTGGCAAGTCTGATGACTCAAATGATGTTGTAAAATAGTAATAGGGATAAGCATTCTGGCCAGGAAAACAATACAAAAGGGTCCAAACTCCCAGACTTTCCCCACCGTTCCTCCATCAGGGTCAGACCATTTTCACTACATAGCTACACATAAGTAGTTATCAATTACAAGCTCATGAAAATATTGTAAATTTTGAGGTCCTTGCACATAAATGAGATTATTCTAAGTGCACCAAGAGGAAAATAGCATCTAGGATCTACCACAGGTGTGTGTCGTGTGTGACCCCGCCCGTGCCCCAAAACAATCATTCAAATCCTAAGTGGGCCTTCATTCTGTGTGACCCTGCCATCAAAGCTGGTAGGTAATGTTGAATTATCAGAGGAAGTGGGTCTATACCTTCTGGGATAGCAAGGAAAGAGTATCCTCTCTGTGCATACTCAAGGAAGGGTAACTACTAGTCTGCATGCCAGAAAAGCTTCATAGTACTGAAAAAACTCCTCCAGTCATCACTGCATTTACACGAGTCGCTCCTTGACTTGAGCCACACTTTAAGGAGTAGCCAGGACCACAGAAGCAATAAAAGCTATAAATACTTCAGCAGAAGGGCTGAAATCTTTATTTGCAATCCTCAAGACAGCTGAAGATTTGGATTTGCTTCCAGTCACAAACAAATAAGGGTGGAACCTTTGAGCCTAAATGATGGGAAAGACCTAACAGCAGTACTAGTAAAATAGGGGAGAAAAAGCCTGGAGTAAAGCCAACTTTGGGGGCCTGGTGTGTTCATTTACCTGTGTGCAGACACACAAAACTGAATCCAGCTTGTATCTCTGCTACTAGCCTCTGCTGCCATTTACATAGTACCAGTCTCATCTGTTGTACAATACAAGACAACCAACATATCCCTCAGCACCTCTAACTCTTGGATAGAGAGCACTGAGCTTGAAAGAAACAGTTTAAGACAGGTAAAACAGACATTAGTGTAAATGCATTTTTTGTTAGTTTTTGGGGGTGGGGTTGTTTGTTTGTTTTCAATTAAAAAGAAAAAAAGAAGAAGAAGAGGAGGATATTGCAGATATTGGTAACATGATATTCATACCTAAGAGAGATGTAACTTCCACCTAACAATTCACATATGCAGCGTTCAGCTCTACAGACAGGATCACATACATTAAGCAAACTGGATCACTACTCACAATAACTACCACTCCAATTTATAGGTTATCTCATAAGTAGATGGTAAAAGAAACAAAACACCATAAAAACCTCACAAAACCCAAATATTTTTTACCCCAGCTAATCTTTTACACAATAAACTGGTTTTATGTCACCATTACTTAGAGGAATTCCAATTACACTCTTCACATCACAGAGAGCAAAGTGTAAAGGTTTTGAATGCTGTGGTTGTTCAGAAGAAACCTAGAGCCTCCCCTTTCCCTTCACAGGAAACAATTAATTGCAAGGAACCTGGTCATTATGCAAATTAATTCAGTCCTGTGGTTGGTTATTGCAGCAGAGAAGGTTCTCACACTGTCCACATAAGTTCCAAAAATAGCCATGAGCGTCTGCTCTGTGCAGCCTACCCTGACAACTTTCCTTTTACTATTTGTTTCAAAAAGAGTCTTTCAATAAATTTATGGTTCCTGACACCAGAATTTCTAAAGGAGTAAAGCAACACCATTGTGAACAAGACTTCTTTGGCACAGGCAAACAACTTTTCTAGTAACATATATCTATGGTTTATAAGATGACTTGCTGGACAAATTAACTAGCTTAGTAATAGAATAGAATTAACCAGGTTGGAAGAGACTTTTGGAGATCATCAAGTCCAACCTTAATATTTACTTCATATTAATATTTACTAATATTTGTTTCATATTAACTGATCTGCACTGCACATCTACACAAAAATTCCTCTGCTGTGTAGTTATGCCCTGTATATTTAAGTTCTGTTCATTCTAGTTAGCTATTTTAATACAAAATCTGTCCTGATATCTACTAAAGCTCATTCTTCCACTTCTAAATTAGTTTGCCATTCCTATTTTAACATCTGGGGCCGTGCATCATCATATCTAGTTAAATTTTAACATGGCAAATACCTCCTTCAGCAGGAAGAGCTAGCACTTCGTGTCCAGAGGTGAAAAGCTACACAACTTGAGCATTGCTTGGACGAAGAAAGAAAACAAATGCAACCAACACCTTAAACTGTTTTAGCCAGTAAACTGTAAGTATTACATAAAGTTTGGCCACAACACAACAAAGAAGGAAGTTTCAAAGAACTAACAAATTACTTGGTTTTCTTTCTCTTTTGGTTTGTGTGTTTAAAAGTATTTAAGAGTATGCATTTTCTACTTTGTATACATGCAACTGTAAAACAAGTTAGAGGAATGTCTTCTAGCTTCATAATTCACTCCTAACTCAGCCAATGTCATGTAGACAAATAAGTCCAAAATCTGAAGGTTTTAAAACCCTCTCTAACTTGATTAAATACATCTTGTTTAGCTTTATTTATAGAGAATTTTGATAAGGGAACATGTTTAAAATGTATTTACATAGATCAAAATAATATGGACGTGGGAATCTGGGACATTCAAAGATGAGTACTAACCAAAAAAAAACCCAAAACAACACACCTGGAAGCATGACAACATAAAATTTAGTCAGTGCCCTCCATATATTTCAACTGAACATTGCCTGTTTCTCTGGATAAGCAAAATTGCCACCAGTTGCTGAATTTTGGATGTTGTTGAATCAGCAAAACAGAGACAGTTGGTAAGTAAGGCTAGTACTGGAGAAAATGCTTTGCTCATTTACTCTGTTTAAAACCTTAGTTCTAGCTGTCCCAAAGAACTGAAGGATATTTCTGTTAAAAAGATGAAGCTGTAGCAGTAAGAGAGGCCACAAAAAAAACTCTTGATTATTCTGAAACATTAGCCAGGAGGTGGATGGATTAGGTATATTTTGATTTAATGGGTTAGGTATTCAGACTACTGAAAACTTTAACAGAAAATACGATGACAACTTAAATAAATAAATTAAAAAACCCCATGCTTTACTTAGATTTAATTTGGTTTTGTTGTTGGAGTGGGGTTTTCTGTGTTGTTTTGTCGGTGGTGGTGGCTTGGTTTGGGGGATTTTTTTACTATTTTCAAATAAAACAGTTATTATTTACTGAAGCAACAACTACCACTCAAGAAGGCTAAGGTCACTGACATAAACAAGACTTAGACATTCAGAAGCAAAGACAAGAGCATATACTAACATTAAAGAAAATTATGTCAATGTAGAGCTCCCACTTCAAGGATAGTCTTAATATATGATCCTTTCAAAGTGTAGCTATTGTTGCCCTGAATGTAAAACACAGCTCTGGACAAACAGCCTCAGAATAAGACTCTATCTTAATAATAAAATAACCGGGATTAGAACACACCCTCAAAAAAATTTGGCAGTGCACAATCTTGTAGCACATTTTGAATTGTGACATGACTTAGTCTTAGAAGTAACATTCTATTTCTATGACTTCCTTAACACACACCACGCCCTGCAAGAAATTAATTAGTACATGTGTAGTCACATATTTAATACTTACAGTAAGTAAAAATCGTGTGTCATCTCAAAAGCAGTTTGTATTTTGTTAAGACACAATTCTCTTCTATGTCTCTAACTAGAAATAAGCTTCAAGGAAACAAGAGAGTTAAACTCCTACATTATTATGGCTGAATAACTAGCCTCACATAGTCCTTTAAAACATAATCAGATACAGAAGCTAAAGTATTAGTTAACTCAAGTAAGGTGACAATGCAATTCCCAAACTCAAGAGGAGAAACATCATGGAAATAAAGGAGAAATATTTTAAATCATGCTCTTTCTTTCACCTCTGCCTCCTCATTAGTATGGGATTGAGGCTCTTTCCTCCAGCAGCAGGAGCCAAGCTCCCAAGCAAGTGGCACACTTTGTTCTATGTTCTTTCAGGATATGGAATTCTTTTCCTTGTATCCCCTAAAAAAAGAGTTAAAACTCTCATCCTGACTCTCTTCAGCTGTATGAGAGAATTTCCAGATGAACTCACATTACTAAGTGCCATAGGGTTAAATGTGACCCAATCATGTGTAAATGATCAGAACATGGGAAGAGAAGGAATAGTCTGATCAAAAGCAAAGTTTATGTGCACTTACTCCCAGAATTCCATCACTGGAGAAGTGGCATTTTGTAAAGAGACTTGACTGCAGTTGCTCATATTAAGTTTTTGAAATTCCACACAGTTTTCTATAAAAGAACACAAAACAAAACAAAACAAAAAAGTTTGCTGTATCAACATGTAAGTACACATCTCATTGTGCATCTTCTGACTTAGCATATTGCGAAACCACCATACTGTAACACAAGTCCTCTATGTGGTTAAAGGATTTCTGGGTACACTAAAATATCAGAGCTGCTACTTCTGCAACATTTTGATCACCAGACCACAAGGCTGGCCCAGAAAAAATACCTATGCAGCGTGCTACCTTCTCCTCTGACACTTTCCAAAGATACAGTTGCAATGGCAGAGGCTACTAAAACATCTGATGCAAAAAAAAAAAAAAAAAAAAAAAAAAAAAAAAGATGCTTTGGAAACTGAGGCAGTTGATTGGGAGTTACAACATACTCCTCCTCCAGCTGCTGGTTTGATGGGCAGTGCCAGCACACGGCATATGAAACACTGCCTGCAACAAGTTTCCAATTTGCATTAACATGGCAAGTAAAAAGTCACTCTGGCTTGTTATCTCCCACATGGAGAAAGGAAATTAAAGCACCTCAGCATTGCTGAGTTGACATTTACTATCTGAACAGTGATCAAAGATCTTTCACAGGGTTGCCAAAATTGATACAGAAGCCTTCCACATCTGTGGGGCCTACGACCAATTCCCTGGCAATCTAAGCTGCAAGACTGCACAGCTTTAGGTGTGCTCAGCAAACACAAGGGTGACCAATTAATAAAAATCATAAGAATAAGATTGGTACATGATTGGAAATTGAGCAAATACAAGGCATAAATGCAACACCTTCAGGAACCTGGAAATAAGGGTATTGATATGTATTCCTCCCCATTGATGTTTGTGATCCTCAAATGCAGTAGGTACAGCATAACAGGCAGAAGTATCAGTGAGAGAACAGATGCAGAGCCATATACTGCAAACTCTTATTAACACACACCTCATCTTTCATGTAAGACACTACTTTGCATGCAGTAAGGATTCTGTGACTAAATTTTCAAAAGTAGCTTGATGAACATTATCCCTCAACATCTGGCATTTAAAAGAGTTAATCCAAAGTTCCACATTTAATATTTTCCTCTCCTTATTTCATCAGAGTGAAAGAGCAAGACTGTAACCTGTCATCAGCTCTTCAGTAGAATTCACTTACTGTATTCAGGGAGAATAGACATGATTGCAAATGAGAGTCTTGGGATTTAGTCAGAATATCCTTCAGAATTAACAAAACTCAAAGTCTTCTGCTATCTGACATTACATTCTGCAGGAAAAAATGCTTACACAACGACTAAAACCAGAAGACATATGACTAAGTCTTCAGGATTCCTTTATCATGGTGTAGTTGCGATATGATTGGCCCATTTCCACAGACTTTTCTACCAGAATAATTTTGTTCTTGACATTTTAATACATGAATCAATTATTTGGGAGTATTTTACAGCAAGGAGGTCTGCTGCATTCATACCTGTATTCCATTCATGCCCACAGGTGGCCCAAGGAAGCTCTGTAGTAAAGCAGTTAAACAAGTAGAAGATAGCCCATGCTAAAATGATGATGTAATACACATTTAGATGCGCTTCTATAACTTGGGTAGCATATCCAATGCCTGGGGTGGGGGGAAGGAGAGAGAATGGAAAACATTTACTTTCCAGGCAATTTAAAAACAAATGCTTTCTACTTTAAGTATGTCTTTAGTTCAATTCTGAAACAATTTATTTACTTCAAATTTAACACGTTCTTTTGCAGTAAAACACAGAACTGGTTGTTACCTTCAAATAGAGGGCAAACTTTCCTCCAGCATGTAATGCCTCCTTCACTAGTAAACTGTCCCAAGGCTGTCTCCAAGAAAAATACTGGTATTCCACAGCAAATAAAAAATACCACATATGGGATAAGGAAGGCACCTGCAAGAAAACATTGGGGAGGTATTGGGTTCAATTAATACAGTTCCTTGACAGTATAATGAGAAATTGGTTCTCTTAAGAGAAAGATTGCCTGTTAGCAACCTCTCTGGTGTTGTGCTGAAAGTACAGAAAGCATTTATTGATGTTTGGGACCAAGAAAAGTTAACCTGTAAGCCAGCATCATGGACTAAAGAGAGCAAAGTTCCTCAGTACAGACTAAATTTTGCTCTCAAACACAGAAAAGACCACAGTTCTGATCTGAACATCACCAGTCAGTCTGCACTATCTTCTCTTCCTTGCTTTTCTCAGGAAAGCAGGGATGAAGAAATATAATGGAAATTAAATCCAAGAAGTCCTTTGTATAAGTCTGATGATAAGAAACATGAAAAGGTAATAATAAAATAAAATTTAGAGCTGCTTGCAAGAGCAGGAAAGCAGGTTTGCCTTATCAGTTAGAAACGTTAACATGAAATTCTAGGAAATAACAAAGCATTTTTGTCAGACACTGACAGTAAACTCCAGCATGGATAATGAATAGTTCAATTCAATGCTGAAGTGTTGCATACAACAACACAACACAGAAGTATTGTGCTCTTTTAATGATTGGTCCTGTTACTAGGTAAAACACTTGAAGAATGTGGCTGTGAAGTGTTCTGAAGCAAAGAAATGGGAGAAGATATGCACGTTAGGCATGCCGTCACTTGTGGATAATGTGGATTTTAGGTATTCCGTTTAAAAATAAACCTAAATGATTAAAAAACCCAACAAAACCCATCCAAAACACAACTCAACAAATATCATCTTTTGGCTATGTAGAGAATCCATTAACAAATAAGGCATAAATAATTTTTGCTTTAGTCCCAAGTACTCAGACATTCCGACAAGTCAAAGGATGAGGTAGAAAGCAAGTGAGTATGTTGGTTGACTGAAACAATGAAAGAAGGAAATACTGAGAAGGAAGCACAAAATAACTGATTTTACCACTTTTTACCAAAGGTTTTACTGGTTTAACCAAGCAGACAAGTGCAGCAAAGTACTGCACAGAATAACTTATCTGAAGTTGTACTAAAATTAGGGTTTTAACTGTCGAATTAAGTTATGAATACAAAGGTTAGTACAACATACACAATGTGTGATGTCCAGGCCACAAGACTAATTAATGTCATTTAAAGTTCCTAGTAAATGGTGACAGTATCCCACTATTCATTCCATTTTGCATCAACACAACATGCCTTCAGAAGACCCAGACCATCAAAAGAGATCCCTTCGTGAGTAGTGTCTTTCCTCAACCAGGTAATTTACCTATAGCTCAGCTGCATCTCAAGCAGTACATGCAGGTTTCACAAAGGATGTAATCCTTGCACCTCAAACATGGTTTCACCATATAATTTATTGTGCAAGCGGTTTGAACTGCATCAAATCCAGCTTGGCCCGCTCATATGCACGGTGATAGTAAGTTTCATGTGTCAGCTTATTGAAATTGATATTACTAGCTTTGGCTGTTTCTACAGCACAACAGGTTTACATTCTGAAAATGAGAGGCCATCAGGTTTCCCACCTTGCAAACAGATCATATTCCAAGAAATATCTAATTCTAAATATACCCCAAAAAATTTAAAAATATTCCTGAAACCCACACTACATAAGAACAGCCAAAAGAAGCTTATACCTACACTACCTGTTACAACTCAGCGTAAGCACCAGAGTGAGGTCAGACCTCAGAAGTTCCCCACTATTGCTTCTAGATCCATTCTGTATCTAGCAAGTGGTTTCATAACTATTTCATATATCTTACCATTGTCTTCACCTACCACACACTGAGTAGTTTTCAGTATTTACATCTGATCCATCAAACAAGTGTAGCTCTGGTCTAATTCCAGCAGGGCATTCCAGAGAGTTACAAAAACACAAGTCATAGACCAAGCCCTCATTGAATAAAATCAAAGTCAATGGCAAATTTCCCATGGTCCCAGAACATGGCCAATTAGTCCATATATTAATTCTGCTCTTAAAGGAGAGAGTTGTGATCAAGACTATTTCAGTACATACTTTTTCCACCAAATCACCCACAAACATGGTTAGAATTTTTTCTACCTGATGTATAGCCTTAAAAATGACAGCATCACATTTTGACAAGCCAGCAGACACATACAACTGGGCACATAGAGGCTACTGTATGAATACACAGAGCTTCATCGTGTAAAGTAAAAAATAACCTTTCTCCTCCTCTGCCAAAACTTCTCTGGGAAAACCTTGACAATCAACAAGAAACTGTTGTGCATACTAATATTTATGGACTAAGAGCCGTGCTTGCTAGTCTGAAAATAGGTGAATTCTCATTACCTTAGTTTTGCCAAAGTACAGATGTATGAAGAAAGGAACAGCAAACCCTATGCCCATCTTTCACAGTAGCATTAGCCTTACAGAAAGAGCAGACAAAACTATTCCTGAGTTCAGACAACTGTGTCTAGTTTTGAAGGGGCAAGGGAAAGAAAATTGGCACAGGGCTGATGGCAAACAAACCTGTCACAGACCAGATCTTTGCACATCAGCCACTGAACACATGATTCTTAACCCAGACTATATGCCTACATTAACACTGATTTAGGCCTTGGGTGGGGAGAAAGTTGAATCCAGTTCACAGGGTTCTAAATTAAATTTTTAATATACTTTTCTTTCCTTGTTGCTTTACAAGTCACAGCTGACTTGCTTATTCTTAACTGTCACATCTTACATAGTTTATACTGAACTGTAACTAGCAGACATCACATTATACTTCTGTAGAAGGTAAATCTGTTCTTCCCTCTCTCAGCTAACATTCTTATTCTTAATTACATAAGGTTTGTTCTCTTCTTTGAGTAATAGGCAGCTTTTACATCTTCCCCTACCCGACTGTAGTGATCTGGGAAGAAATTTTTATCTGACAAAGACAAAAAGTAAACTTTGTAGCATTATCAAAACAAATATCCATCCTCTCCAGATTATACCGTTGTGAAAAATAAACTGTGACATTCTTTTCTACGTCAGACAAACTTATTTAAGTATGCTTGGGTCTGTGTTCACATGCAGAAGAAAGCATGCAATTTACTGCTAGAACTGAGCACTGGCTTCTAATGTGTTAAAACCCTTGCAGAATAAAACATGTGAACACACTAACAGAAAAGAAACTTCTGGAGGTAAACCAGGCAAAATTTGGGGATGGAAAGGAAACAAAAAGGTAACGGTTTTATTCTAAATTATCAGATGTTTAGTGCTTCCTTATCCACACACACCCTGATATCCTGAGTACCTGCCTGCTCCTAGTGCAAGAAACCACTGTACAACATTCTGATCTGTTTATTTCCCACATGCTTATGGTGAGCTATTAATCAGCATATGATACCATCTTACCTCCTCCATTCTTGTAGCAAAGATATGGGAATCTCCACACATTTCCCAACCCAATAATCTCCCCTGCCACAGAAAGCACAAATTCAATCTTATTGTTCCAGTGACCCCTTTCATGAACTTTCTTATCATTGCTGTGGACGAGGTTGGTACTTGAGGCTTCTGGGTCCAAAGCATCTTCCGGCTTGCCATTAATTATAGGAATAGTCTTTTCAGCTGTCATGACTGTTCAGCCTAGGAAAGAACAAAAGGAAAACATACAGCTATGATTCTATGTCTTAAGTCACTTGTCAATATCCTTCTATGACTAAAAAAGTCCTTTAGCGTATCTTCTTATTACCTACACAAACTTGCAAACTTTAAAGTGAAGGAGGCAACTCTGTAAGGCTAGAAAAGTTGTGAAGAAGGAAACAAGAAAAAGGAAGGAGGAGGGGGAAAAGCAAAGGAAAAAGACAAAATCTTGTGTAGAAGGGAAGGAAAACATTTCTAAGTAGAGACAGACAACTCAGTAGTACGATATTGTTTTAAGGCACAGTTAGTGAAGGCTTTCAAAAATCCCTCCCCAAGCAAGGACCCCAGCTTCGCTAACCTACCAGAGAACAGAGATCTCCCGCACCTTCAGGCACACTACTGACAACAGAGATGTGGAGAAGGGGGCCTGAATGGTTCTGGCCTGCCTGGATGAGTAGGGGAGCTCACAGAGTACTCACCCAGGGCTCTGCCTGTGCCTGCGTGGCTGGCGAGGGGCAGGTCTCTAGCTGAGTACCCGGCTCGGAGCGGACCCCGCGGGCTGCAGCTCTGCTGCGCTGCGCGGAAGGCACGGGGCAGGGCGCCCCGCGGCAGAGGCGGGCAGGGGAGGCGGGGATAGAACGGGCAGCCGTAGGATAGCGAGCAACGGGGAACCTCGTCCTGCTCTGCGGCTGCTGCCCAGTCAGCCGGCACGGATCGGATGGGATGGATACTCCCCGCGCTCTGAAGCCGGAATTTGCAAATGCTGAGCCTTCCCTGGAGCTATGGTATAACACCCGCCTCCCCCCTCCGCCCACCTCAGGCTGTCCCGCCAGCTCCCCCTTCCCCTCCTTCTCTTCCTCCTCCTCCACCCGCATCACTACCCGAGCATCCCCAGCCCCTCGCTCCACCGCCCGGCGCTAAGCAACCGGGGCTGTGCACCGGGCGGTACCCGGCCCCGCTCTTTGCAACCCTCAGCTTCCCGCTCTGTGAGGGGGAAGCGACCTGCCTGCGACGGGCCTTCGGCAGCGGAGCGGTGGCTGCGCACCTGCCGCCCGCCTCGCTGCAGTGCCCGGCCCCGCCGCCGCCCTGCCCGCCAGTTCCCCCGCGCCTGCCGCCCACCGGGCAGCCGGGGGCTGGGCTGCTGGGGTGGCAGACTCCAGTTCAGGCTTAGCAGGTTGGTGGGGGGAAGGCACCTGCAGAAAGGAAATGGCATTAACTTCAGCTGGAACAGGAGGGGGAGAAGAGGTAAAAACTGTGGGGAGAACATTTGGAAAGTGTGGAAATAATGTGAGCACTTCCCAGTTACACTGTAGAAATGACCCGTGTGGGGTTTGCAGCAAGCTAAGTCTAAAACAGAAACAAGAACAGGAAAAATAGCACAAACTGTTTTGTTCCAGGTTGAATTCTCTAAGTATTGAATTATTTAATTTTCTGAATTATTTCAAATGAGATATTTTTTTTGTTCCCCTTTAATCCCCCACTTCTCCCCCCGTTTTGGTAGGTCAGTTATTTCCACCCCATGTTTCTCAATCCAAACTAAATACCTCTTCCATTATTCATCTCTGCAGCTTCTCCTTGGAAAACAGCAAGGCCCAGCTCAGTTTCTAGCTTCAAGTTTTCCCTGGAATCCAAACTGTCACAGCTGTGATCACCACTGTTTTGCTCTGCAGCTGCAGGAGATGCACCATGGAACACTGTCTCTTAACTCCTGGATTACATTTAAGTGTGAGGGAAGGTGCTGTCCCAGACACATTGTGCACTTCCATGCGGAATCCTTCCCTCTTGCCCACCAGCTCCATGGACTTTCACACTGCCAGGAAAACTTATCCAGTGCTTACTCAAGGCAATGGAAAGATGCCCAAGGATAGATTTTATATTAACTTCAGAAGACAGAACCTGGTCCTTCACACACATGCCATGACCAGAGCTGCATTTGGCTTTGTTTGGGTTTAGTTTGAATGCAGCTGGTATTCATTAACTGAGGATGAACAAGAGCTGTTTATCCCAACCTGGCTTTGTAGAAACCAAATTCACCTTTGAGGGGTTTTCACTGTTTTATCCCTCCCCCATCTTCATCTAGTTTTCACCAGGGATCAAAAAAAATATTGCAGTTCTGTATCCCAATCAGACTGAGCAGGCTCAACAGGATACACTTAAACATCAAAGCTAAAACTGAATTCTCATTTAAGTCCTGGGAGTAAAGCTAAAACTGAAGGGATGCTAAGGGACAGCAAACATATGACTTGTGATTCAATACATGGGAGAGATCAGTCTTCTTCAAATAGACCAATGATACCAAACTGGAGGGGCCTACTCCAAAGAACGGGATGACTAGCAGGTACAAAGGGTTTCTAATCACTGCTGTCATTATTTCCTGGCAACAAGTATTTAATCCACTGCTGCATTCTTGCACTGATTCCCATTCAGTCTCCTAACAACTGAAAAGTTTATGGGAGTAATTGCAAGCTGCTATCTTTGGGAATACCTTACTGAAATTCAGCACAGTGTTTGCAACATAAAACTTCCCACATATTAATTAAACCAGGTTGATAATCCTGTATTTTTTAATCTGGTAGAGCCACCTCTCTTGCAATGAAAAAAAAATAATAAAAAAATCTGTGAATTTCAGGCTACATCTCAGCTCAAGTACTAACCTAGTGTGTCTCATGCTCCTCATCATGAATTCATGCCTGCTTCTGTCAGTCTGGTGGGACATCCACACGTGACATGCAGTCAGAGCACAAGTCAATGACTGGCATGAAAATGAATCTTGCAACATGGCTTCACTGTAAGAGAAGAGGCTGACAGTTACCAACACCAGAAGGCTCTTACAAGTAAAACCAATATCTATTACTAAAATATCAGTTAATTAACTACAACTTCAGGACACATTCTGTACAAGGGCTCCAGCGTCACACACCAAGTGGTATAGCTCTGTCCAAGTAGGTTCCTTCTGCACTGTCTGCTCTGTTCACCATAACGTAACACCAGCTCTGCCAAAGGTTTTGGGATCATTACCTCCGATCCACTCACCAGAAGTAAGTTTCCTGGTCATTCCTCTCAAGTCCTACATTAAAATGATGTGACCTAACAAAGGAATTCAAGCTCTGCTTTGTTCCGGTTTACCTTCACTTTCCCAAGGAAATACCAAGGAAACTCCATGCAGGAAGCCGACAGAGATTGTAGTGGAAAGCAAATGTTACTGTTGGCCAAAGAAAGTGGCTATGAAATACTGAATGGTCTAAGACTACACTTATTCAACTTTATAAACTGAAATTAATGAATGTGAGGAACTGACATATAGAGTAAATTGAAAAAAGATCCTCCACGGCATTCTGTGTCTGAAAAAACGATTCTTTCATCTTGTGTGCAGCAGCCAATATACACAGCTGAAATATGGAGTAGCAGGGTTGTGCAAATTTGGATACTAGGTGGTCACCCTCAAAACTAGCACACCTCCCTGTGTATTGTATGCAATTTCTTACTACCAAACTACAGCTTAAGCACAACCTCCTAACACCTAATTTGTTTACAGCTTCTTCACTTGCAATTAACAGTAACTGCAAAAAATGGTTCTTCTTAGAAAACCAATGCAGTATATTTAACACTAACTTCAACAGTGTCACTAAAGCCTAGGCATTTAATCAAGTTGTTTCACTTGGGTAGCAATTGTGCCAGGATGTTGCAATAGAGATGACCCAGATGCACTAAGGAATACACACTGTACCCAAGCATCTTTGGTTACTGCAAGAATCCATGTTCAGTCTATTTTTCTATTTATTCTGTTCTGGGACTTCTGGCTGAGCCATGCTTTCAAGACATAAATACACAGAGTGATAGGATGCACCAACACGTGCAGAATTAACTCTCACTTCTCTTGTCCTTAGTTCAGGAGGCAGGTAAAGAAAACTACGTGATACAGTTGCACATTTTGCTTTTCACACTTCAGTTGTGCACTTCCTCTGGAAATCATAGCCTTTACTTATCCTACACTTTAAATCCTTGCTAGGATGCCTTGGGTTTTTTTGTAGCACTACAGCTGGATGAGAGTAAAGTCTCTACTATGCTGCGTGATGTTTTGGCTCACTTATGTGCCTCTACAAGTTTGCATATTCCTAATAAAACATAAATAAGGCAATAAAGACCTGTCCAAAAATTAGAATTAAAGCTATCATGAGCAGAGCTAGTGTCCTAATAGAGAGATCAATGCAACATTCACACAAGTGTGAGTAAAAGCCATGTTATATAGCTTTGTAAATGAAAAGGCTTGGGCTTAGCTCCATCTCTTCTTTTACACCACAGTAACTCTGCTGATTCCTATGTTGTTTCAACAATATAGAACCCTGTGCCAACATAATTGAAGGAAGGGGGAAACAACAATCCCCTCCAGATTTAAAAGCTTTAGTTTAGATTTCATATAAGCAGAATCTGCAGAAGCCTTCTGTAAAGATTTCACAAAGTTAGACTCTTTGTGAGTAAATAGCTACACAAAAGCTAAGAAATAATGGGAAGTATTTCATTAGTGATAGTGATCTAACAAAATGCTTTGGGTCAAAAGCCTAAGATCATAGAGCAATTTGTGCACAAAACACCTTTAGCTATGCTATTGCAGTCCTGAATTAAGTGAAAAAGCAGTAAGCTGTCTGATATGTGCCTAAGCAGTTTTCTGCAATGGGAAAAATAAAATATTTGTTTGCTGCAAGTGATAACTTTAGCAACAACTGATTTTTTGGCAACTATTTACAAAGGCTTAACAGCTATCATTGTAGATCTCTCTCAAATTCATTGCCTGTGCTTCGCAATGGTTGAGATTTTGAATTTAGAGTTCAAGAGAGCTGTAAAACCCACTTTTTCTTCTATTGATGTTGCATCAAGGGCCTTCTCTTGTCCCTTGATGCCAGTCTGAGATTGATGCTTGCTTTCTGTTACTCACATTTTGTCTTCCAGATTGTCGTACCTTCTAAACAGGAGCAGGTAATATATTAACAACAATCATTCTTTGCTACAGAGAATGTATTAACATGTCTTCCTCTTTCAGAGAATGGTGGGAATTGGAAGGGACCTCATCCAGTTCAACCCCCTTCCACAGCAGGGTCACCCACAGCAGGTTGCCCAAGAATCACAATGCCCAGACAGATTTGGAATCTCTCCAGAGAAGGAGACTCCACAACCTCTCTGGGCAGCCTAGTCCAAGGCTCTGGCACCCTCACAGGAAAGAAGCTTTTCCTTTGGATTACCTCAGAAGCATCTTGCTGTGACAGGGTTAACCTTGATTCCCTTACAGGTTCCTCAGTGCCTTTTGTCAGACAGACTTTTCTGACAGTTATTTGGTTACAAAGGAGATCTAACATCTCATGAAAATGGTACACATCATGGGTTCCTCAAGTTGCCACACGAGTATCTTTCCCATTGTGGTTTGTGAAGACACCACATTGTTAATATGGCAAATAGCATCTTGAGCTTCCTAAAGTTCAGTTTTACAGATAGAAAGCATATGGTAGGAATCTCCAATATTGAGGCTTATACACAACCTCCAAGAGTTAGCAGTCATCCATCCAAATTGAACAGAGACCCTTTTTTTCATCATGTCAAAGTCTTATCTGCTGGCTTCTACTTTTACTAGCACTTAGAAAGAAAAACAAACAATAAGCAATAAGTTATTTTTATGAAAGAAAAAATAAATCCTCATGCCTCTGACGGCAAGACTTGAGGGACTGTACTTCTGAATAAGAAAACATGAAGTATATTTCTATATATTGATAAAAAAACAACACCAATTCTCCAGTAGTTTAGCAAAGGCATGCAGACAAAAGTGTTCACCAAGATACAGAGAGAGTATAATGTACTATTTTGTTGTGAAGAGAGGAAAACTCCTATCCCCAGATGTGACAGCACTAAAAGAGAAGATAATGGAATGATATTTTAATGTGACTAATCAAACCAAATAAAAGAAACATCAAAAAGATATCTCAGGAAAATTACATACATAACACCACAACTGCATTATCACTAGCAATTACCAGTCAATTATTCTTCCAGGTGAGAAACTGACCTTGCAGTCTTCATACAACTATGAACATAATCAGCATGCCCAACTCATACTCACTGAAAGGGGCTACAACCTGGAAAAGGAAGGAACTGAGGCCCATAGCCTATGGATACACTTTCAATCACAGTAAGATTTTAGAATTTGTATTGTTAAAGGTACTCAGTGAATATTAAAATAAAGCTGGAATTAAATTCAGATTGTAGATGCTATCTGCAGGCATCTAAACTCTTTTATCTTATCCCAGACATTCGTTCTTGCTGCAAAAGAAAGAAAAGCAATGTAGCTGCATTGTACACTGTACCCTTTGGGTTATTGTGGAGAGACTACAAAGAGCTTCAAAGTTCAAAGAATTTAACAGGTCTGCACCTCAGGTGAAGAAAGAGTGAGGAAAGAGTGAGGAAAGAGTGAACCTGACAGGAAGCACCACATCCCCCAGTCCCTAGGTAGTGGTCCCATTGCAGTTCATCGCATGAACAGCCCATGTAGTCAGGCTCTGTGTTAGTCCGTGAGTTTCATACAACTTAGCATGACTTTCAGACATCAGACTGAGGCTACAGAACAGCCATTCAAAACACATTTTCCATCTTACGGATCACTAGTTAAACAAACATGGAAATGTAAATATGTCGCAATTATCTGTCTTCATTATATATGTTTTTAGATGTACATGTCAAGGAACAGAAACATTTCTTGATTAAAATGAGTTTCTCCTGTTCCAATTGAACAGTTTAGTATGCTTATCTCTAACATTTCCCTACTGTATTGCTTTGGGCTGAAATAGAGTTAGTTTTCTTCATAGTAGCAGGTATAGAGCTATGCTTTGGATTTGTGACCAAAACACTGACTCATGATAGCAGAGCATCAAGACCTTTCCTGTTTTCCACACTGCCCCAGCAGCAAGTAGGCAGGGGATGCACAGGAAATTGGGAAGAGACATGCCAACCAAGCAAAGACATATTCCATGCTAAGTGATAAAAAACTGAAGAGGAGAAGAAGGAGGAAGGAAGGGGGGGAACTATTATTTGAGTTATGGCATTTGTCTTCCCAAGTAACAGCCACGCACCATGAAGTCCTGATTTCCTGGAAATGGCCAGACATTTACCTACTGATGGGAAATCATGAATTAATTCCTTATTTTGCTTTGCTTGCACATGTAGATTTGCTTTACCTATTAAACTGTCTTTATGTCAGCCCATTAGTTTTCTCACATCTACCCTTCCTACTTTCTCCCCTGCACCTGTGGGGGAGAGAGCAGTCAGCTGTATGAGGCTGAGCTGCCTCCTGGGGTTAAACCTCAACACCTACCAAGCAAAGACCAATGCTCAATCTTGAGCATGGAATGAAGTGTCTAATTGCCCCTCACAAACATGGTAACTCATGCAATACTCATCTTGAGTGAAGGGTGGCAGCAACATCGCACAAAGTCTGCCAAATGTAGTTGTAAAATACATCAGCATCAACTGCAAATTATCATAAGAAATGTCATGCAAAGGATGTGAATGAAGGAGTGGTTTGATTTATCTGAAATAAAAGAAAAGCTCCAAATTACAGGTCAACCCCTAATGAAGAAGACTTTTGTCCATGATACAAATTAACACATAATACATATGACAAGTTACCCTCAAAATTCTGTTCAACTCAACCACATATGTTTTATTTTTGGTATTGTCCACCACTGAAAATGGAGAGCAGCATCAAGACATTGGTTCAAACTTAAAACCAACCAACCAACCAACCTTTCATATTTGGAATGTTGTTTTTATGGAATTCTTCCTGGCTGAAGCTGCATGTTAGTAAACCAAAGTAATTGTTGATCAGCTCTTATCAAACACATATTCAGTATTTGTCTACATTTTAGCACTGTTGTCTCGATCCGGAGAGGGAAAGAGATTCAGGTTTTTAATGAATATTGCCGTGCTGTGAAATTAGAGGCACAAACGAGGCCAAAATATCAACAGCTAGACTATTTATTACATAAATAAAGTGGAGGGATCAGAATAGGAAGAGAGAGAAGAAAGGGAGAAGAGAGAAGAGGGAGATTAAAGGAAAGGAATTATATTACCACACCCCTCACCCCCCAAGACAGTTTGAGTCTGTGGAGGAAAGGTGCTGCAGGGGATGTTGGGTCGGTAGAGAAACGGTGCTGCAGGAGATGTTGGGTCTGTAGAGGAAGGGTGCTGAAGCTTTGGCTGTAGAAGGGATGAGGTCCTCTGGGCAGCTTCTTCAGCTCCATGAGTTGCAGCAGGCAGAACTCAGGGCACGGAGAGTCCAAGATCCATTGTGTTGGCCCCTGGGATGTTTCCAGCGTGTGCTGCCGTCTGCTTTCTTCTGCATCTTGCTTCTCCAATTTTCTCCTCCTACAAGCCAGTAGTTGCTCCAGTCTTTTATACAGTTTTTTAGCCCCTAGGCAAGTGTCCAGGTGTTGTTCCCCAGGATATCGTTCTGGGAAATCATCCTTAGGTCCAGGTATCATTCCCCAGGAAATCTTTCTGTGTACTCAGGTGAGTTTGGGCAGCCACTGGATGGAGGGGGAAGGCCTCCGCCTCCTCCTGCTCCATCTGGCTACCCACACACTCTTTTCACATCAGGAACCATTGTCCTTTCCTGGGGTATCTGATGGCTGGAAATGATCTTGTCCTGAAGGTGTGAATGCTGGGCCCTTGGACCATTGTTGTAGGCCAGCTGCAGTCCCGTGAGCAATGTTATCGTTGCACCTTCCAAGAGTCCTTCCAGTGGCTCTGCCCAACGCACATCAGCTATTGTCTGGACAAACAGCAAGTGATTTTATCTTTGTTGAGTCACCAGGAGAGATAAGCTTTAGTCTCTCACAACTGTAAACACTTAAGCTCTGGAACATCCAAAGTTTTAGAGAAAGTAGCATGTGTTAAGTTCTCTAAAACAGGCTTAGTATATTCACACAGACACTGTGCTACTGCAGCTGGTCTATCACATAAATTACATGTGACAACTTGGACTAACTCAGCAAACAATCCTTTTTGAGCTGTCTGCTGGCACACTGCTGATTAACAATTAATTACCTTCAACAAGACTCCTGCAGAGCAGATGATGTGATACTGCAGATGTTTCAGCCAAGTTGCATTTCTGTGCACTGTTGAAAAGTACCTGAAGATTTTTTACTTCATTGCTTTTTGTCGTTGCATTTTCAGACAAAAAAAAAATAATTCTTTTCATTAGTTCTTTTTGTTTTGTTGGGTTTTTTTTAAGATGTTGCACTACCTGTGCACCAAAGAAGCTCCTCTTACTAAAATATTTTCTTCAGAGTGGAGAAAAAAATTAGTTATTGATGGACATCAAGGCAACACCTGTAGACTTATCTTCTGTGATTGGATCAAAATGGAACTAATCTGGTAGACCAGAAAAAAACACATTGTAAACCCTCACCTCACTATGGCCAGCAATAGCAACATCTCAGCATTCTAATGAGACAAACTATAGAATAGAATAGAATAGAATAGAATAGAATAGAATAGAATAGAATAGAATAGACCAGACCAGACCAGACCAGACCAGACCAGGTTGGAAGAGACCTTCAAGATCATTGCGTCCAACCCATCAACCAATCCAACCCACCTAAACAACTAAACCATGGCACCAAGCACCCCATCAAGTCTCCTCCTGAACACCTCCAATGATGGTGACTCCACCACCTCCCCGGGCAGCCCATTCCAATGGGAAATCACTCTTTCTATATAGAACTTCTTCCTAACATCCATCCTAAACCTCCCCTAGCGCAGCCTGAGACTGAGTCCTCTTGTTCTGGTACAGGCTGCTCTCAAATGTTATGATATTTACTTGCTAAAAAGTACAGCTCTGTGGTAGTCCTGGCAGAAAGACTTTGCCTTTCACAGCTAAAAGAGGGAATAGCTGTAGATGTAGACTAATACACTGGAAAGGCAGATGAAGAAGATACAAGAGTACCAGAACACACATAATTTTATCTCTGCTAGAAAAATATTTTCCCCAATGACTTGTTAGAAATGAGAAAAGAAAATCAATGCCAGAGGAACATTAAAGCAAGAAGGCATACATCACATTTATGAGTGCAAATCCCTGTGTCTAAAGTAATGAAGAGCAGTAGGTAGATTCCCACTTAGCTGGGATGATACCAAGTATGGAGGGATGGCAAGAGAAGTTACATATGAATTGCTGTGGATGACATTTCTTGGGGTGTTACAAGTGTTATTTTTAGCATGATGCATAAAAGTAGAACTCTGAGGAATATTATTTAGAAGATTCAAAATATTTCTAAATAGTTACTACTTTATCTCATCCTCTGTTCTTATCCTACCTGCAGGAAAGCTGAAACTGATCCTGTTTGACTACATTGAAAAGAGAAGCTTAAAATACACTTACCTCATTCTTTTCCAAGTGTCCGACACTGGGTAGAACCATACTACCAGAAACACTGAGCCACAGAAAATCTAGTGCATGAGAGAAGACATTTGTAAGAAGGCCATTTTATGCAGAACTTGTGCCAAAGGCTTATGTTTGACTTCCTCAGCATCCTAGTGTTTATAGAATGTTATAAGCAACATATACAAAGAGCAGAGAGGGAACAGCTCATATTCTCTGAGACGTGTTGCACTTCTGACTCCAGAAAAGGAACAAGAATGAGCAGTGTGGCTCATTTCTCTTTGCAGCCTGTAGCAGGAAAGGTGGTAGCAGAACTGCTCAGTGGAAAGAAATAACTAATGGGTACTCTGCATTCCACCATCGTGCTTTAGTTTAAGCACAGTGTCTGGTGAATGTAATCCCCTAAGTAGCATCTTATTTCTTAAAGTTCTTCTCTAAATTGATTTTCACAGAAATCATGGAGCCAAATGGACCTCAATTCATTTTTTCATGACAGCTCTTGCACTCTGAAAGCCCAGAAAAGCACAGCAGTACCTACCACTATTTGCAAGGTATCCAAGCTACAAATATAACCCTGGTGTAACAAATGGGGTTGAATCCTCAGTGAAGCTACCTGCATGTTTTAGTCACTACCTTTTGAGAAACAGTTGTTAGGATGACATTGTCCAGTAGGTGATACTGTGAGGAACATAGCTGAACAGACCATTGTAGGAAATGTTACATGCTGCTGAAAGGGAGAATAATGGGTCATTGATTTCTGGAATGAGGCAGCAATGTAAATGTTAGAATGAAATAAAGATTTCTTCTGATTTATTAAATTCAGGAAAACTTTGAAAATTGGAATGTCATGTTACAGGCTTTTTAAATGCTTAATATTAAAAAGGTCAAAAGCTTGGAATTTCATCTGACGCAGAAAGGACTAATGCCTGGATAGTTTGTAATCAATCTTAGAGGGTAATATAATTCTGTATGCTTCAGTCAAATTATGTCCTGAATTAAAAAATTCCATATGCTGAGGAATGTTAGGCACCAATTTAAAAACCAGTCTTTCTTTTTTTCTGACTATTGTTCTAGTCATCACTTCTGGATGACTGGAAGTATTTAGTTAACTAAAATGCAAAGAATACTAACACAATCAAATTATTCCATTTTGGTTACTTCCTTACTGTGCTAGAAGAGCTCTCACTTTATGCTGCTCTTTCTCAGAAGCTCACCTTTAACTAAAACATAAACTCTTTATAAACTTTGTCACATTTTTGTAAGCAAGTTGTTGGATTTTGCGTTTTATTATCGTATTTCCAACATGGAACTTTTTCCATTGGTAGATAAGATCTACAAATCCGGTGTAATTAACAGTAAAATAATTAGGTAAACATCAGAGGTAGCAGTTTGCTACTCAAGAGTAGCACTGCTGTAAATTCCGAACAGCTACTGCAAGGACAACTACTACCTTCTCTGAGAAGAAAGTTCTTCACAGAGCGAGTAGTTGGCCATTCGAATGTGCTGCCCAGGGAGGCAGTGGAGTCACCGTCCCTGGAGGTGTTCAAGAGGGGATTGGACGTGGCATGTGGTGCCATGGTTTAGTAGTCACAAGGTCTTGGGTGACAGGTTGGACTTGATGATCTTTGAGGTCTTTTCCAACCTTATTGATTCTATGATTCAATGATTCAACTGTCACCAGCAGCTTAAAGACTTCTTACAGAATGTCAAGTTCTCTACTCATCCCACTGACAAAAGGAAGCTTTTCTGATAGAGTCAAGGCAAATAGATTAAGATGTCCTACATTGTAAGGGCATGAGAAACAGCAACATATTCATAAATACCAGGTCTTCGTTAGCCCAGGTATTCACAAGTGTACAGTTCTTGAGAGCATCATCACATGTTCTGCAGCCAGCTTTTTCACCTACTACTGAGAATAAACATGAGTAGAAAATTGCATACTGAGAAAGAAAACAATTTGATCTGCAGAGACATCCATAATAACAACCTTTCAACTTTGCTGGTTGCAGGAGTACACTGTAGGTAAATACCATAGAAGTTTTGACCAGTGCATCACTTACAAACCTTTTAGCACATTCAAGATCTATTGCCTGAAATTAATATATTAATATATAGTTTGCAGATTGGGGGGCTAAAGATAAAGTTTTCAGGAGCTACGTTTCCAGACTGGTCTTTTCTCTTCTGCTGAAGAGGGCCTGAATATGGCACTTGATTAGTTCTTTGCAGTTTGAAAAGGGTTTGTGCATCTTGGATATTGTTGGTATGATTAAAGTGGTTGAGACTAAGGAGATATGGCTCTATGCCTCATTGCTCTGTATATGCAAGTGCATTTATCTTTCCAGAAAGTTGGAGTTTCTTCAGTTCTGTGCTCAGTTTACTTATATAATAGAAATGCATACCTACAGAATAGGAAAAAAAGGTTTTAAATCAAGGATAGATTTCCTCTGATGTCTATTTTTAAAAGAAGCAGTAAGGGTTTAGAGAAGGAAGAAAACCAAAATTTTAATCCCATCCTAGCTGAACCCTAGCTGACTAATTTCAGATCCTTGTTAGTAATGGTAAGAAGGTATTACATTTCAGATGCTTGTGTTTAAATAGATTTTCAGTTTTAAGTTTATCCATTTTAAGTCTGTTTAATCTTATTAAGCTTACCAAGCCCAGTATAGTCCTGGGCTTGGTAAGAGCCTTGAACAAGGAGCAGACCAGTGTTCCTCTTCTACAGCTGAGCTAATCAACACTTTGAGACACAGAAAGATGGTTCCACCTGCTTTCAATAAAGAGAGAACTGAATGCAATATATGTTGGTTTGGTTTTTTTTTCATAGAGGCCGAAACAGTTTCCAAAGCAGCTGCTCTCTGCTGAACGTGTTTGCATGTTCAACTCAAAGGAATAGCCATGGATGTTCATCTATTTTATAGCAAATAGCTCTGCAAGACAGACTGCACCTATGGATTTTGTGAACTGTAACACAAGTTACTGTACAGCCAATGTTACTACATACTGAAAGGCAGGTTTGGGTCATTTGGGGAGGGAGGTGGGGGTGGGTTTTATTGCACTGATCTTTATCACAGAACTGTGATTGTGTCATAACATGTTAACCAGTGGAAGGGAAGTGACATCCTCCAGCAAGATTTTAATTGTGTTGATTGCTACATGAGTGTTCATGCTGTATACTCACATATATATAATTTATTTAATACAGTGGCTTTAGATAACTTCTTGAGTTACTTGTTCCAATGCTACTTTGCTAACAGCATCCTGAAGTTCTAAATCCCCTTTTATGTTTGCAAATCAGAATCCTGGCCAGACACAGAAAACAACCCATCTATGAGTCCATTTGATTAAAACAAAAATTGGCTGCTGCCTAATGGCTTGCTCAGGAAGTGTTTGGGTTGCATTAAAATGAAGAGGCCAAAGAAAGTTCCTGAGCTGCATTCAAAATCTGATGTTAAAGGTCAAAATACCATAGAGAATGGTACCTAATCTGTATAATGGCAGAGCAGAAACTCTGAGGAAACAGCTTTTACCACCTTAAAATTTACCACTGTACTCCTAGCTGAAGCAGATATAAATTACAGTTTCATATTTACACAAATTAGGCATTCATGAAAGCTTATCTGAAGAAATGGTAGTAGTTAAATGCAATAAACAGAACACAAACTTAAGTTTCTACTTCATATTTGTTTTCCACAGTTTACTCTTAATTGGAGTGCTTGTTTTTACAAGTCATTATTCTAACAAAAAAAGTTATTATCAGCTCTTGTCAGATAGGCTAAAATAGCAGAAAAACTGTCCAAACCTACAATTTATACTAATCAAACATCTTCCTGTTCTGTTCTTAAAGCTCTCACTCTGCTTTACAGCTATGAAGGTATTAAAATAATTAAAAGCAGCACTAAGCCTCCAGCCTCAAATTTTGCTAAAAACAGTAAGTATTTAAATCTTCTGTATTCCAGGAACTAATTTAGATCTTTTAGAAGAAATAGATGCACCTTACATCTCTGTTTGTATTAAATCCAAACAAATGGTGACACTGGTGCGTTCTGCCTGTGCTTAGAGGGTTTTGACATCCTCTTACATAATCAATCTAAGATATTCTTAAAATGCCTTTTCACAAATGATTCCTCACCAATTATTCCTCATCCTATCATATCCAACCCTCCAAATTCTATCCAGGAGAACTTTATCCAAATGGAACAGAATTCTACACAGCTGTAGCATAGAAAGAATCTCATATAATTATTTTCTCTAAGGATGTGGGGGCCTGAGGTCTTTATAGAGCATCTCCTGATGAAATACCCTTTCAATCACAATAATGGCCTCTTCTCCCTAGCAACCAGCACCAGGACAAGGGGACACAGTCTCAAGCTGCAACAGGGGAAGTTTAGGCTGGAGGTGAGGAGAAAGTTCTTCACTGAGAGAGTCATTCACCATTAGAATGGGCTGCCCGGGGAGGTGGTTGAGTCGCCATCCCTGGAGGTGTTCAAGAAGGGATTGGATGTGGCACTTGGTGCCATGGTCTAGTCATGAGGTTTGTGATTACACGTTGGACTCGATGATCTTCGAGGTCTCTTCCAACCTTGGTAATACTGTGACACTGTGATAATAGTCTTTCCTTCCTCATTGTTACATCCCTATAGCACAAAAAAACTAGTACCTTCAAATTTCATCCCAGTTCTAAACAGAACACTGAAAACTACCAGGAGTAGGACATAATGACCATTTAAATATAATCCACTGCATTCCCTATTGGCATAAGTAACACAGTTCTGAGATTTTCTAGAGCAGTACATCAGGAATCTTGCACAACTAAAATTGACATGAATATTTTGTTCATATGTCACCTGATTTTTTTAATGTTTTTTTTTATTTCACGTGGTATCTCCTCAGATTTTTTTCAGTTCATTGTTCTGAACAAAATAATCTTACTATTTTGGAATTATTCACTGATATATTAATGCTTTTAGAGATCATTTTAATCAAAGACAGAGGTGTTTGATTTTTTTGTAGAAGTATAACAACATTTAAATCTTTGGAAAACTTAAAAAGACTGAATTTCAAAAGCTGCATATTATGACCTCTGGAAAAATAGATCCTTTCAAGGGGTGAGTACACAAAACCACTGCTCATGTCTCAGCCTAATGATTTGGCCAGTCAGCTATCAACCCAAATATGACCACCAGTGCAGAGCAGTCATTCATTCCAACTTCACAAACCACATAGGCATTCATTTTCCCAAATTAAAAACCCAAAACTTATTATGAATTTCAAGAAAATGTATTAGAGTGTGATCAGACTAAACCAACAGTTACAAGTATTGTTTCCTAAAGTGGCTAAGAGAGTATAATGTTGCATATCATAATACTAGTGGATAAATATTTTGGCTTGGTTTTGTTTGTTTGGCTTTGTGTTTCTTTGTGGCTTTGGTTGGTGCATTTTTTTAAATGAGCAGGGTCATAAACACTGTCACCATAATCAACAGCAGGGAGTACTGCCTCCAGTTCTGGAGCCACTGTTACATGAGGGATCTGGAGGTGCCGGAACATGTCCAGAGAAGGGCCACGAGGAGGATGAGCAGAGGGCTGGAGCACCTCTCCTATGAGGACAGACTGAAGGAGTTGGGGCTGTTCAGTCTGGAGAAGAGAAGGCTCCGAGGTGACCTCATTGTGGCCTTCCAGGACTTGAAGGGGGCTACAAGAAGGCTGGGGAGGGACTTCTCAGGCTATCAGGTAGTGATAGGACTAGGGGGAATGGAATGAAGCTGGAGGTGGGGAGATTCAGGCTAGATGTGAGGAGGAAGCTCTTCACCATGAGAATGGTGAAGTCCTGGAATGGGTTGTCCAGGGAGGTGGTTGAGGCCCCATCCCTGGAGGTGTTTAAGACCAGGCCGGATGAGGCTCTGGCCAGCCTGATCTAGTGTGGGGTGTCCCTGCCCATGGCAGGGGGAACTAGATGATCCTTGTGGTCCCTTCCAACCCTGACTGATACTATGATACCTGGATTGTTCTGTCAGCATTTCACCTCTGTTTCAGTGTCTGCTTGATAAAGCATCTTAGAGCACAATTTGTGATATTTGTTTGCAAGGCATAATTACCTGAGTGAAATCAGATACAGCTTTTCTATGAACTGATCAATGTCTCTGGGCTCTATTTATTTCTATACTACTTAACACTATTTTACATCATTATATTTATTATAATGTTTAACACATAATAATAATATTAAATATTATTATTTATTATTTATCATTAAACCAATTTTGCTTCTAAATGGAATCCTTACCTGTTTTTTTTTCCTCCAATTCTAATGTAAGCATTATAATCATATTACTGAAATTAACAGTTCAAGTTAAGTTCAAGATTAAAGACAAAACCCAGATACTCTGTATGTTACCTTGCATATTGGCACAAAAGGATTATCTTTCTTATTAAGACTTATTAGACTATCAAGATTAGGAAATAGCTGGAAGGTGCTCTGAACATCATGTTTTTCATTCTAAAAATGGTATGTCACTGTCAGATGGACCATCGGGTTCATACCGCAAACTGGTCAAAGCCATGTCCTGAAGAATTCAAAAGAAGGCTTGGATTTAGATTCTGCATTGAGTTCTTTTGCTTGAGATTAGATCAAAATGTGGTCACACATACAGAAAAAGTCATATGTTGTGTCTGTGGAAAGGCTGTTAGTATACAAGGCTGACATCTAGAGATGATTAATTCTCTGGTTCAAGGTTTAAAATGTACCTCCCATTTACAGGGTGGTTTTTTAATTAATATTGACTGACTTAGTACAATATATTTCAGATCAGGCTGTTTTTGCAGCACTTTCCAAATGCAGTATGTAACTATTTGTATATGGAATATTTCCACACTTTTCTATGCTATTCCACACTATTTCTACAAGTGCTTCCTGAAGAATGCAAACATGATATAAAGAGGAAGTCCCTACCTCACCAAGAAAATTTTGCTATGTTTATTTATGTTGTCATCTTGGTGCACTATGCCTAATCATTTTAAGGAGTGGATTCATAGAGCTGAACAAAATCTTGGCAGTCAAAAAAGGAACTAAGCCAACTTGCTTGTTTTCATTACCAGCTATGAACTCAGACCAGATGCGTGGTGATCTAATAACCCTTTCAAGGGAATCTGCGCAGACAGTATATTCTGTGTCAAAACTAGGCTGAAGCCAAGTTTTCACATTAGTGATTGGATGCCATTATATACCAAAATTAAACTAATTTTTAAAACTCATCTAGAGAGGAAAAAAAAATGTAAATGTAGAAACAGAATTATAACTTCATCAAGGATGAACAGTGTGCGATGACAGATTAGTGAGAGGTTGGCAAGGATGCTCAGGAGAGAGAGCTTCCTCACTCACAAGCATTCTTCACCTGGGTGAACCAGAAGTGCCTCAACAATAACTTCCCTGTCACCTTTTTTGTAGATTCTTGTTAAATCTCACACTGACTCAGGAATCAGCTTAGGAAAAAAGTATTTCAGTATTGTTCTTTTAGAGGATTATCACCTATAGCTAAATCTTTGTTATGTATTAAATTTATTGGAGTTTAAGGGGGTAGTTGTTTTGTGTGTGTGTGGTTTTGTTTGGATTGGTTTTGTCTGGGTTTTTTGGGGGGAGGTTGGTTTGGGTCGTCTTTCTCATTTTAGGCAGGGGGCTGTGGGGGAGCTCGTCTATGTGTGTTTTTAAAAAGCCTCATAGGGCCAAATTGTCATGTGCTGACAGAAGGGAAAGGTGTGCTTGTTTTCAAGCGTGTTGTTTGCAGCACTTAATAGCTATAAAACCAGGTCATATCACTCCTGTTTCCTTGAAAACTGCTTACTGCAATACTAACAGATATCACAGACTGCTGGTAATGTATCAGAAGTTACTTGCTACATGCTGCTATTTACCACTACTCCAGCGACAGACCTCTCGAAGCAGTAGCCTTCCTCCATTCCCCTTCTACACTTGAGTGGTCACTCCATTATCTAGAAAATGGGTTTCTCAGCAGGAGGTGTATGACAACAAAATGGGCCCTTGGCTCAGCAGCCCAATGTTGTCAGAGCTGAATATCTGGCTGGAACAGGACTTGATATTCCCTTAAAATAAGTTCATTAACTGTTTGACCTTTTCTACTTCCTCAGAAGATAAAAGTATCAATGCAATCCAAACACAGCACTGGACCACCTAGGATGCCTCTACATCCATTTATAAACATAGAGGCATGTAAAAGTAGAAAGCAGGCTCCTCTTGCACGCTGACCAGAAAGCACTCTGCACGCAGTGAAACCAGCTAAAAGTCATTAACATTCTCAAACACTTTTCTGGTAGGTACACTGCTACGGAAATGCACTGTGTCTGCTCAGCTACAGTACAGACAGTCCCTTTGCCCAAACATCCCCACCTCCTGCTGAATTCCCAAGCTGAAAACTTGCTTCTATGTTTATCACTTTCACAAGGAACAAAAATTACTGGAAAACAGTCATAATTCTGCTTGTGCTGCAATCCTGCACATTTTGTTGCTGCTGTTAATCTTAGTAACAGTCTAGATGGAGCAACCACACATTCATGGATTCCGTTAACTAGAGCACAATGACAGACTTCCCAGTTGCTTTATGTTCCTGACAGCATACTTCAACACATTTTCAGATCCAATTATCTGACTGATATATGAAGAAAAAAAAAGTAAAAGAAGAAATTGATTTCACCCTGACTGCTCTTTTGAATTATTTACCAAGGGCTTTTCATGAGGACTATCATGAATTTGCCAAGTACTGCAGCAACCAAATTACTTTGTGGTCTCTTTCTCTTGCAAGTTCACTGTTATTGTTCCCCAAGGTACCATAAACTACTGCCTCAGGCCTCCAAGGCTAGAACACATGCCCAGCTTCAAGCATTTAAGAAATCCAAATAACATTTATTAACATCTATTAAAAACCTGAAAAATCAAAAGTCTCTATTTATATAATGATTACCAACAGGCATGACCTATTCTGAATGCCCATGGACAGCTGTTCTAACTGTGGCCTATGAATCACTAAATGTACTAAAACAAAACAAAAGTTAATTTTCACAGGTAGCCAACCTGTGCCACTCTGTTGTCATTTCAAGTTGAGGAAGAGATTATTTCCTTCATCCTGTACCACATATGAGTGACTAAATATTTACACAACATCAGAAAGACTTAACTTCTTCTGACATAAAAAAACAAATCCAGTTTTTGTTGAATATGTTAAAATGACAATCAAAAGGATCCTTGAGTTAAAGTGAGTTTGCATACAAATATAAAAGTTATGACACATGCTTAGCTTTGCAGACTACCACAGCCTAAAGTCTGCCCTGTCTGTGGTAAGTTTCTGTTGTGCAAATATTATTGGGGAAAAAAAAAAAACAAATATTTTTTTAAACCCACACTACTATTACTTTTAAATGCAGTTGTAGGGAGATAAGCTTATAGCAGCAGTTAGGAATTTAGATTTGGACTTTGCATTGCAAAACAACTTTGAGAAGAGGTGAACTGGCTAATGTTGTAATCTCCTAAAGTGCTTTTATCTCCAGTGCAAGGGGAGCTCTGCATCAGATAACATCAATTGTTCAGAACAGTTACAATAGCAATACAATAACAGGGAACAACATAATGAAAATATGTCTATATGTATGAAAAAGTTAGAGAGATCCCAACTCTGCTCCCAGATTGTGCATATAAAATGCAAGAAATATTTTTAAATCGTCTGGAAAAGAATATATGGTAATTTGTCAACACTGTCAGAGCTGCAATTCTTGGTGGTCTCCCTGGTGCTATAGGTTTAATTACAAGGAAAGTGGTCAGAGCAGGTAATCAAAACAGTCCTCCTGGATGAATAGCTTACAAACCTATATCAGGTCTGCTGGTTTGTCTCCAGCTGGCAGGTACCCCCTCCCTAGTCATTTGCTCAACCTTTGCCCAGCAGAATGAATGAGGGAACTGGAAGGGAAAAAGCTAGGAAAAAAAAAAAACACCCTCATAGGTCATACAGAGATAGTTTAATGCCTGAAGGAAAAGGTAAACACCAACCACAGGGGAAAAAACAAAGTAGAGGTGCAAATGCAGCCACTCAGCACTACCAGCCTGATGCCCAGCCAGCCTACAAACAACGGCTGCTAGAGCAAAACCACGTTAATCGGTAAACCTGCCTTGGGCACAAGCATGAAACAAGCATCATACAGACTGCTGTGAAGATTAAGTCTGTCCCAAACAGGTGTAGTAAAATAAGTAGTGCTTTATTGCTATGGCTGTGTAACATCGAGAAGAAATGAACAGAGGAATGCCTTATATCTACACAAAATTTACAGAGCTAAAAACAGTAAGAGCTTCCCCCTAGAACTACAGCGGGTTGGTTTCTTCTCCCAGTCGAACGGCAACAGAACAAGAGGACACAGTCTCAAGCTGTGCCAGGGGAAGTTTAAGCTCGAGATGAGGAGAAAGTTCTTCACAGAAAGAGTAATTGGCTATTGGGATGTGCTGCCCAGGGAGGTGGTGGAGTCACCATACCCAGAGGTGCTCAAGAGGGGATTGGACATGGCACTTGAAGCCATGGTTTAGTTAGTCATGAGGTGTTGGGTGAAAGGTTGGACTTGGTGATCTCTGAGGTCTTTTCCAACCTTATTGATTTTATAATTCTGTGATTCTGTGATACAGAAGAAAATGTAGATACCTAACAAACTCACCATCCTAAGCAAAGAAAAACCTTTTCAGAGACCCAGTAATTCAAACATCATACTTCTCTACAGAAATATTTTCTCAGCCATGATGTGTTTCCCTGCGAATAACTGTTTGCTCCTGAACATCACATATTATATTCCTATATAACCTTGACCCATTTGCATGCCAAAGAAATAACAAGCTTCTTCTCAAAAGGTTACACTACTCTGAGAAATTACATTTTATAAAATGCATTTAAACTGACTTCATGATACTATGGCTTATGGATAAATAAAATGCACCTATTTTACCCAAATCAGACTAAAATCTAGTCCTTCAATCAGAAGACGAAATAGGTAGAACAAACTTGCTTCTCAACCATAAAATTACTAGATCAAAGATGTCAAATAAGACCAGCACTCAAAACATGATGGATACTTCAAGCATTGCTCATAAGTATCTTCTAAGGAGTGATAGGAATTTGCATTCTCTACTGTTTTTTTCTGTGTTACATTCCGTTGAAGCATCTCATTTTTGTTTCAGAAAAAAAGAAGGGTCAAAATTGTTACACAAGAAATACATTAACTCTCACAATAGAATCATAGAATCATAGAATCAGTCAGGGTTGGAAGGGACCACAAGGATCAGCTAGTTCCAACCCCCTGCCATGGGCAGGGACACCCCACACTAGATCAGGCTGGCCAGAGCCTCATCCAGCCTGGTCTTAAACACCTCCAGGGATGGGGCCTCAACCACCTCCCTGGATAACCCATTCCATGGCTTCACCACTCTCATGGTGAAGAACTTCTTCCTCACATCTAGCCTGAATCTCCCCATTTCCAGCTTCATTCCATTCCCCCTAGTCCTATCACTACCTGAGATCCTGAGAAGTCCCTCCCCAGCCTTCCTGTAGGCCCCCTTCAGATACTGGAAGGCCACAATGAGGTCACCTAGGTCACCTCGTAGCCTTCTCTTCTCCAGACTGAATACTGGCTAGGTCATAGAATTATAGAACTGTTGTGGTTGGAAGAGACCTTTGAGATCATCAAGTCCAACCACTTGCCTAAAGCTCACAATCCCACCACTACTGCTAAGCCACTACCTCTAAACCATGTCCCTCAGCACCACATGCACGTCTTTTAAATACCTTCAGGAATGGTGACTCCACCACCAACCTGGGCAGCCTGGGAACCCTTTCTGTGAAGAAATATTTCCTTATATCCAATCTGAACCTCTCTTGGCACAACTTGAAGCCATCTTCTCCTCCTCTCTGTTGTGTATGAGAAGAAACCCACCTCCACCTCACTCCAACATCCTTTGAGGTAATCGTAGAGAATGATGAAATCTTCCCTTAGTCCCCTCTACTGAAGACTGAGCCACCTCAGTTGCATCAGTCATTCCTCAGAAGACTTGTATTCAAGGCCTTTCACCAGTCTAATTGTTCTTCTTTGGACATGCTCCAGCATTTCAATGTCCTTCTTGTAGTAAGGGGCCCAAAATTGAGCACAGGATTCAAGGTGTGGCATCACCAGTGCTGAGCAGAGGGAGATAATCACCTAGACCTGCTGGCCACACTATTCCTGATGTGAGCCATGATGAAAGTCAAGCCAGAACAAGGTTGTGCAGGTTTGTTCATCCCTGAGAAAAGAAAGCTTAAGGAAGACCTTACTACAATGCATCATGTAGTCATAAAGGGTGACTGCCAAGAGGACAGAGGCTCCCTTTTCACAAGGGGTCGCATGTAAAAGACAAAGGGTGATGGGTACAGGTTACTCCTGGGCAGATTCTGATTGGACTCCAGAAGAATTTTTTTTTGCAGTGAGAACAGTTAGACAGTTTTCCCAAGGGAAATAGTGGATTCCAAAATATTGGACATTTTTATGACTTATCTTGATAAAGTGCTGTGCCATCTTATTTAAACTACACTGTCACCTACAGAGGTTGGGCCAGATGATCCTCAGGGTCCCTTACAACTGACATTCTGTGATTCTGTGAAGTGACTTTTATTGCTGCATTTGTGAAGCCCACACATTAACCTTTCTAACCTCTTTCTGACAAACAGGTAACCCAACATATTATGAAGAAAGCTCATGGGATGCAAAATGGCAAAAAGGTAGACAGGGTATAGGCAGGAAAACAGTAGATGAAAAAACATGTAAGAGTAAATGCTGGGAAAGAAAGGCTGGCTGAAATCATTACAAAGTGAAACAATGATACTGTCAGATGTATGGCACAGCAGGGAGAAATCCAGGCTATCAACATGAGACACTAATGCCTGGAGGGTTTTCTAAAGAACTCAGCAATCCAGTAAGACCAGTATTAAAGAATCTGCAGCAGAACAAGGACGACAACCAGCAGGTGGAAGCCTCGTATCCTGTTCTACTCACCAACTGGAACTATCTCCAAGATGGTCAACAGCTAGATCTTATGTGCCAAAGCCTGATGAAAACAAAGTAGGGCTCAAAGAAAGCCCAGGGAAAGCCACACAGAACAGACTGTGTAAGCAGCCAGCACTTTTAGAGATTCGTTAAGAGTTCTGAAATGCAGTTTGAAAAGGGAAATTGCTGCCCTGGTCATAATGGGTTTGCATATAGAGCAAAGGGGTAAGACCAGCAGTAACTTTCAATTAATGAAAAGATCACTGGTGAAAGTCAATATATGACCAAGTCAATTCAATGCTCCAGGAACTGTTAGTTTCTTCCTGGCAAAATATGAAGGAGGAAAGAATTTTGTTTTCTGTAATCTTCTGGAACATGTACATTGTTAATCCTGCTCATGTGGAGGAGGACATGAGGGATAATTTCCTTTCTTTCTTTCACATCATACTCTCAGATTATTTTACATTTGAGTAGCGCAATGAGGTTTACAAGTAGTTATTCCCTGGTTCAAACTATATGAAGCTCAATTCTCCTTAGGAAAATATGAAACCAGTTTTGTACAATAAGTTATTTACTCTATTTGTAGTATCATTCCCATGGCTACATTTATCTGCTTAGCTCATGGATAAGATTAATTGTGATTACATTAAGTTATGTTGTGATTTGTTTACTTATTTTGGGGATAGTCCTCTCCTTATCAATGTTTAAAGGGTGGGAATCAAGAGAATGGAGCCAGATTCTACAGTAGCATCCAGGGAAAGGGCAAGGGGAAATGGAAACAAACTGCAACACAGAAAATTCTGCCTGGAGCAGGCTGCCCAGAGAAGCTGTGGAGTCTCCTTCTGTAGAGAGATTCCAAACCCAGCTGGACACTGTGATCCTGAACAGCCTGCTCTAGGTGATCCTGCTGTAGCAGGAATGGTGGACTAAATGATCTCAAGAGGTTCCTTCCAATCACCACCATTCTACAATCCTGAGTTATCAAAACTTCTTTTTAGTCAGCAAAGTAATTTTAGATATATAATAAACCTTAAGAACACACCCAGGTGTGGTTTGTTAGGATATATGTAACAGATGGTATTTTAAAAGCTGAAAACATAGCAATATGTGGATAAAGTATGCTTAAAGAGGAAATTAAATTTGTGGGGTTTTTTTCCCTCCTGAACACAATTGAATGCCACAATTGCTTAGTGAGGATTCACCAGGTATTGTGGCTACTAGGACACAGATTTTCCATGTACCTGATGGGGAAGATCTATCAAAACAAACAGCTTAAAAAAACACAGTTGAGGTGTACTAAGCCAGTTGAGCTGTATAGCTTGGGTGATGAATACTTCATGAAAGATACTGACCCTTGGCTACCTATAATAGAACACTGCCTGGATCTGCAACATCTGTTAAGCTGCAGGAGAGATTTGTAATAATTCATCTGCAATTTCAAATGGCTACAGAAATATTTCCAAATTTTGTTGGTGGCAGCAAAAACACACATTATAACCAGCATTGTAACACTCTTTGCAAGTGATAATTTTATTTGAAGCCAATAAGTAATGGCCACAGAAAGTAGTAGGCCATTGGGAGACAGAAAGTGATGTGCTCAGATTTTTTTAAAGCAATACTTAAACAGTTGGTAGAGCAAGTCAAGAAAGTATAACATGGTAAGGACAATACTCTATCACAGATAAACATTCGAAACTGTAGAAGAGATCTCCCTGATCTCTCTGTAAATAATCAGAAATTTGGGGTAAATGAACCAGCCTTTAGAAAAAGAAACTGAGTGAAAATTAAGGAATACAATAAAAGAAATCTATATATTGAAAGGAGGAGCTAAATATATATATATATATATATATATATATATATATATATATATATATATCCTTGCTTCAGAGATAAGGAGATTGGAATGATTCCAGTTGGAATTTCATTTGAAAAAAAAGGCAGAGTATTTTTGTCTAGTAGTTATTAAATGACTACAGCATACATTGAGACTTACACAAATTTCTTGTGAGAAGTTTTAGCTCATCAATGTTTGAAAGCATGAGGGAAACATAATTAGCACTGGTTTGATAACTTTCAGTGTGTAGGGGGCCTACAAGAAAACTGGAGAGGGACTGTTCAAAAGGGCATGTAGCCCTAGGACAAGGGGCAATGATTTTTAACTAGAGAAGGGTAAATTTAGATTAGACATTAGGAAGAAGTTCTTTACTATGAGGGTGGTGAGACACTGGAACAGGTTTCCCAAGGAAGTAGTGCAGGCCCCATCCCTGAAGACACTTAAGATCAGGCTTAATGGGGCTCTGAGCAACATGATATAATTGAAGATTTCCCACTAACTGCTTGAGGGCTGGACTAGATATCTCTGAAGGTCCCTTCTAACCACTGCATTTTATGATTCTGTGATTCTGGGGAGAAAGGAGAAGGTGTACAAGATCATGTTCAGTGTCAGCCAGACAATATTTCCACTGAATCCAGTGGTACTGCTAAGTTTTAAGAAGGGAGAACAGGCCGCTATTGATTGCTCTGGAAATCCATGTAACTCTGTTGTAGTAATATCAGCAAATCTGTGGGTAGAGATGCAACAAACCACAGCAAGAACATCCAACACAAAAATACACCACAAAAAAAAAAAATTAATCCTGGGTAAATGTTTCCACAACAGAAGGAACTGGCAGCCTCATTTCATACTGTCTATTTTGAACATGTACATGTTGTTCTAAAATATTTAGCACATTATGATTTCACCTGCTGCTTCTGCTGTGAATCTCAAGTAATCCTGACCTCAATCTGGGCTAGAGTGAGTGGGTTTCTTATTGCATATTTTAATTACCTATAAAAAATTATTTTTTGATTACCTGACTGAAAATGGCTTCTTCCTTCTCTGTGCTGTTCTGCTCCTTTCAGGCAGCCACAGTTAACAACAATGTTACACAGTCTCCGATTTGGGTGGTGCAAGCTTGTTTTGTACACTTGAACTGAGAAAAGAACACACCAGCTGTTGGGTGGTATCCAGACTTACAAAGAAATTATTGGTCTGTGCATGCAATGTATTACAAAATATCAGGTTTTTTAACCTCAGTGTGACCATTGTGCTTAACTATTTTCAAAATCTATAGTCCTTTTTATGGGGAGTTCACCTTGTGCTCAAGGAAGAGCAGAAGTTGGACATGGAACTGTTGGAGCAGGTCCAGAAGAGAGCCACAAAGACAATCAGAGGGTGGGAGCACCTCTTTTATGAAGATAGGCTGAGAGAGTTGGGATTGTTCAGCCTTGGGAAGAAAAGACTCTGGGGAAACCTTAGAGCAGCCTTCCAGTACTTGAAGTGGGTGGGCTACAGGAGAGTTGTGGAGGCAAGTTTTGCAAAGGCATAGAGTGACAGGACAAGGGTAGTGGTTTCACATTGGAAGAAGCTGGATTTAGGTTACACATCAGGAAGAAATTCCTCCCCACAAGCATGGTGAGGGATACAAATAGGTTGCCCAGAGAAGTTGTGGTGGCTCCAAGCTTGGAAGTGCTGAAAACCAGGTTGGATGGGGCCTTGAGCAACCTGGTCTAGAAGGATGTGTCTCTGCCCTGTGGCATGGAGGTTGGAACTAGATGATCTTTAAGGTCCCTTCCAACTTCAACCATTCTATGACTCCATGAATATGCTTGTGGAATCTACTCTATGGCAATAACAGGTATGTAAACCAACTTTCTTTACCAATTTCTTCCACATATATATATAGGCAAAGTAGACCTGCCACTATCTACATGTATTCATATTTCAATGTGCTTTGGTCATATCTCAGACTGTGAGCACCAGTATGCAGAGATTCTCCAGAAATGAAAACAAAGGGACATTATGGAACTAATATCTAAGACTGCATTTAAATATAGACCAGGAAAAGAAATGCTTCTCTGGAAGAGCAAAATAATATGTGGTGACTTGAAAAAATTTAACTACAGTCAGGGACAGGGGAAGATTCACAACTAATAAAAGCTACCTACATTATGGAAATAAACCCATCTGGTAGCCTTATGGGGAAAATACACATATCCAGTGCTAAAGAAATATCTTGGAATGTTCTTGATAGAATAAAAGTAATGGAATTTTAGAACATAAAAAATAAAAAGCAGCATTAAGCCTTCCTACTTCTCTCTACTTAGAGAATATGTATGTGGGAAGGAGTATTATCATATTTAATATACATATCCAAAGATATTGTCTGTAAAAAGACCCCAAACAACTACCAAAAAAAAAAAAAGGAATGATGAGACACAATTACAGGTATCCATTAAATGTTCCAAAATAAATCTTACTAGCATTGTTCATAACAATGACTTCTGTTCCCAGGCAGGTCAACAGTTTGGTTTATAGAGATGAGAAACGAGAAGTCATCTATACTCCTTGCACTTATTTAATTAAACATTTATTGAGCAAAGGAGTGCAGAAGTAGCTGTTACAAAGTTAAATACCCTGAAGGAGAAGGTCTGAAAGTAAACAAAGTTATTCTTTGTCAAAAAGTCATTAATCATCATAAACTGTTCTTCCCCACATCTCCCTTTTCTAAAAAACCAAGAAATGGAGTAGCTTTATAGAGAGCCAGTACATCATGCTTTAGAGTTAGGTCTTGGGGAAAAATATGCTAGCCACCTGATGTATAGTTATTTTTGGAAGCTGCACATATCATCATCAAAGTCTGTTCTGCATTCCCAGAGCCAAGAAGATGTGTCACACTCAGACTGGACACATTTCTGAAGCCTGTGGGCAGAGATCCACTAGTGACAGTGCATATCAGCACTGGAACTGAACAGAAGGGCTGCAGTGCAAACTAAAACATTACCACAGGCAGCCAGAAAACATACTGGAGAAAAGAAAATGTTGGAATTGCTTTCTTTGTATTCACTCTTGTACTTCTTACAGGACAGACAGAATATGTTGCTCTCCAGTACTTAGATCACCAAGATAAAAGCAGAGAAGCAGGAAGAGGAGCAATCATCTAGAGGATAAGCATCAAGGAAAAAGAAGGAAAAGAAATTTTGCTGTAACTGCTAGAGGCCCTTTCATTCACATTACATGTCAGGCATTCAAAATGGTGCCCAGTGAGCCATTTCAGTCTTGGTATCACAAGGAGCAGAACTTTTCCAAGCAGAACAGTAAATCCATTGGTGCACTAGCAAGACACCAATTGTAATCCCAGGATAAATATTTGTACCTAAAACCCTCTTCAACACATGACATTGCTAATGCAAATAAACCCATAATTCTCCTCTAGGCCCCTTGGAATGTTACCTTCTTCCCCCAAGCCTCAGATTTTTGCTTTGGATCTCAGTTCTGTTAGGAGCAAATCCTTCCATTTCTGTTGGAACCTCCCAAGCTGAAAGGGTTTGCTTCACAGCCCCAGTGCTTCAGCCATGAAGTACACCACCAGGTTTGGAGAGGAGTCATCTCTCTCCCTAGCAGGAGCTCAGTCTGACCTAGATGGTAGAAGATGAGGCTGCATGAACATTCATCCAGCACAACTGGAAACAAACATTTTAATGTTGTAGCATTTCTTGCATGATGAAATTAAAAATGTCTCCTTTAGTGCAAAACATTGATATTTAACAATAATTAAGCTCATCACAGTATCACAGTATTACCAAGGTTGGAAGAGACCTCAAAGATCACTGAGTCCAACCTGTAACCATAAACCTCATGACTAGACCATGGCACCAAGTGCCACATCCAGTTCCCTCTTGAACACCTCCAGGGACGGTGACTCCACCACCTCCCCGGGCAGCACATTCCAATGGCGAATGACTCTCTCAGTGAAGAACTTTCTCCTCACCTCCAGCCTAAACTTCCCCTGGCACAGCTTGAGACTGTGTCCTCTTGTTCTGGTGCTGGTTGCTAGGGAGAAGAGGCCAACTCCTTCCTGGCTACAACCACCTTTCAGGTAGTTGTAGAGAGCAATGAGGTTGCCCCTGAGCCTCCTCTTCTCCAGGCTAAATAACCCCAGCTCCCTCAGCCTCTCCTCATAGGGCTTGTGTTTGAGGCCTCTCCCCAGCCTTGTTGCCCTTCTCTGGACACATTCAAGTGTCTCGATGTCCTTCCTAAACTGAGGGGCCCAGAACTGGACACAGGACTCAAGGCATGGCCTAACCAAAGCAGAGTACAGGGGCACAATGACTTCCCTGCTCCTGCTGGCCACACTATTCCTAATGCAGGCCAGGATGCGGTTGGCCTTCTTGGCCACCTGGGCACACTGCTGGCTCATGTTCAGGCAGCTGTTGATCAGCACCCCAACTAGTCAACTAGTGACTGTGAAGATAAATTGTCCAACTGTCTGTTCTACCCACAATCCTAGCAGACTTTGATAAGATGCTCTGGAATTGTTTATTTATTAAAATAATCCTGGTATAATTGGTAGAACAAATATATGGAGAAGTGATTCACATCAGGCATTAGGTGTTTTATCCACATAAGAAGGGTTAGGAGAGAAGCAGAGGCACACTCTCATTCCAGAATAAAGCCAACCATTCTTGTTTTCAAGCTTTGATATTAAACTGTCTTCAGTGTTCTAGTGGCAGAAGCACAAGAGGGGAGGCTAGATAAATCACACTAAACTTACCAGCTGCATACACTGAGTAAGAATCAAATTTTTGTTATTATAGTCAACTTCTATTTGGAAGATATATGATGAATTGTTCAGTCAACCAGTACTAAAAAAACACTGTGCAAAAAGACTACAACTTAACCCGGAAACTCCAGGCCAGTCAGCCTGACCTCAGTGTCAGGGAAAATTATGGAACAGATTAGCTTGGATGCAATAATTGCGCACCTGCAGGATGGCCAAGGGCTCAGGTCCAGCCAACAGGGATTTAGGAAGGGCAGGTCCTGCTTCTCCAATCTGATCTCCTTCTACGATCAGGTGACCCACCTGGTGGATGTGGGGAGGCCTGTGGATGTGGTCTACCTGGACCTCAGCGAGGCCTTTGACACCGTCCCCCACAGCAAATTCCTGGCTAAGCTGTCAGCCCCTGGCTTGGACAGGAGCACACTGCGTTGGGTTAGGAACTGGCTGGAGGGTCGAGCCCAGAGAGTGGTGGTGAATGGTGCTACATCCAGCTGGCAGCCAGTCACCAGTGGCATCCCCCAGGGATCAGTGCTGGGCCCCATCCACTTTAATATCTTCATTGATGATCTGGAGGAGGGGATTGAGACAGTCATCAGCAAATTTGCAGATGACACCAAGTTGGGAGCAGATGTTGGTCAGTTAGAGAGCAGAAGGGCTCTGCAGAGGGACCTCGACCGACTGGACAGATGGGCGGAGTCCAATGGGATGGCATTCAACAAGTCCAAGTGCCAGGTGCTGCACTTTGGTCACAACAACCCCATGCAGAGCTACAGGCTGGGGTCAGAGTGGCTGAGAGCTGCCAAACAGAGGGGGACCTGGGGGGTGCTGATTGGCAGCTGGCTGAACACGAGCCAGCAGTGTGCCCAGGTGGCCAAGAAGGCCAACCGCATCCTGGCCTGCATTAGGAATAGTGTGGCCAGCAGGAGCAGGGAGGTCATTGTGCCCCTGTACTCTGCATTGGTTAGGCCACACCTTGAGTCCTGTCTCCAGTTCTGGGCCCCTCAGTTTAGGAAGGACATCGAGACACTTGAATGTGTCCAGAGAAGGGCAACAAGGCTGGGGAGAGGCCTCAAACACAAGCCCTATGAGGAGAGGCTGAGGGAGCTGGGATTGTTTAGCCTGGAGAAGAGGAGGCTCAGGGAGACCTCATTGCTCTCTATAACTACCTGAAAGGTGGTTGTAGCCAGGAGGAGGTTGGTCTCTTCTCTGTAGCAACCAGCACCAGAACAAGAGGACAGAGTCTCAGGCTGCACCAAGGGAAGTTTAGGCTGGAGGTGAGGAGGAAGTTCTTTATGGAGAGAGTCATTTGTCATTGGAATATGCTACCCAGGGAGGTGGTGGAGTCATGGTCCCTGGAGGTGTTCAAGAGGGGACTGGACATGGCACTTGGTGCCATGGTCTACTCATGAGTTCTGTGGTGATGGGTTGGATTCAATGATCTTTGAGGTCTCTTCCAACCTTGGTGATACTGTGATACTGTAACTTGGGCTGATTTGACAAAGACATAAAAATCCCAAACACGTGTACTTGATTCTTCTAAACAGCCATTTGTGTAAGTGAAGCAAGTGGAAACAAACCAGCACAGAAAAGCTAATTCAAAAAAACATAAGCAGTGATAGTAATTAAATGCATCACACTACATTTCTAGAATCCAATGTGTTACAAACCCCTGCCACTGGGGAAAACCAAAACAATCCAAACAAACAAACAAAACCACGACGCTCCCCACCCCAAGAAATACATTTCTCAGTCACCAATAGATCAGGATGTTGTCACAGTTCCTACATCAAGAAATCTTGAAGTTAGTCTGTCCAGTAAACTTAACCCAGGAGTCTTAAAAGGGCCAACAGAAGCCAAATGTTTAATGCAGATTTTGTATAACAAGGACTGGATGGCTGAGAAAAAGAAGCTGTGCTGATATTTTTTGAAGTGTGAAAGGAAAGTAAATGTAGAAATGGTAGTCAGTCATTCTCAGTCAGAATAACAAAACATCCCACCAGAATGTAAAGTAAAGAACCCTACAGAATGCAAAACCAAAAATATTATGCTTATGGAAACCAGTGACTGCAAAACATAGAATTTCCAATGTTCTGATGAGTTTGAGCAATAATACAATAAACCAGGTTGGAAGAGACCTTCAAGATCATCGCATCCAACCCATCAAACAACTAGATCATGTCACCAAGCACCCCATCAAGTCTCCTCCTGAACACCTCCAATGATGGTGACTCTACCACCTCCCCAGGCAGCCCATTCCAATGGGGAATCACTCTCTCTGGCAGCAGTGGCCATATCTATAATGCAGTATAAGGAAAAACTGCAGCCTTAATACTGGGTAATGCTGAAGAACCTTCCTTTATTCTTTTTATTCTTCCACTCCCCTTTCCCCGCTGTGTTCATATTTTTATACCCTATTACTTTATCTTTTTAATAAGTAAAAACATCCACATCATTCCTGATACTTCAGATCACTCTACGTCTGTCCCCAGCCTTGTTTCTGCTTCTGCAGAAAATCCACACTCAAATTCTACATCACTGTTCCTGGCCCCAAAGTTGGTTCTTCAGCTCCTGCCTTTGGTACACTAACATTTCAGCATTTCCGATTTAATATATACAGGCTGGATTTTTTAAGGTTATTCTGACCACTGTAATCATCAAAGTTATCACTTTCTCCTGCTGAATCTGCCAGGTCTCCAGTGACACAAGTACCTTCAGTGTGGTACCACGTCTTTGTCCAGGTTATACAAGCCTTTCCAAATGTTGCCTTCACATTCCTTTGCTGCTAGTTTGTACCATAGGATTAATTAATGGAATCTAGTAATTTCTGTCTCTGAGACTATGTCAAAGTGCCAGTGATGGCTACAGCTTACACACTAGCAGGTTTCTTGTTTTGATACAAACTGTCAGGATCTCCCATCCCCTCACCTCAATGATTTGCATCCATCTTTAAGCAACTTAAAGTTATGCACACAGAGGGTGCGTAATCTGTGAATTACACTCTAGTCTTTGTTCTTCCATTTGTTTTCAAGAACTTTTAAAAAACATAGTAATTTAGCTTTTTACTTCAAAGCTGAATTTGCTTCATTTTTGTACATTGGTTTACAAATATCAAGAAAATGATGGACAGGCAGATTCATATCTAACATGATTGTACTCACTTGCTCTCCTTTAGAATCCAGACTGGACAACTAACAAGATCATCCCGCATGTCAGCAGCAGTTGCCAAGTCACTGCTCTTCATTCATTGTGCTCTCTGTAGTATGCTCATTGCATGCTCTTAGACCACTCTTAGGATATGCAGGTAGAAGCCAACACTTGAAAGAATTCACTCTGGGAGTCACTTCAGACTACTCAAAGAGTGTAAAAGGAAACAAAGTTTATACAAGGAAAAGCACTACCTCTGTTAGCCTCACAAAAGCACAGAGAGTGGGTTAGCTCAAGGACTAGAAAGCAGATTGAGAGGATTACTGGACTGTGACTGCACAGTGTCCTCCAATTCCCTCCACATAAGCATTGAAGCCCTCTTGAAATAGGTTAGATATTTGGAGGGTTGGAAGCAAAGAAACTAAAGAGTTGTTAATGAGGTAGTAAAACTAGCAGTGTAAATTGCAGACCATTTATTGAAGTCAACCTATAGATGAGGACAGTGCTACCCACTGTATTTAGCAAGGAGTTCAAGTATTATTTAAAACTACTATAAAACCAGAAATACATATTAGCCTCACTTACACACACAGCGAGACCCCAGCGGGTCTTCCCAAAAGAGACCTGTTTTACCTCAATTTCAGCAGCATAAAATGCCCACAATTGTCCCTCCATCCTTCCTTTGGTATTTGCAGTACAGTATCAGCCTAAGAGAGCCCAGCAGCTATACTCCATTGATTATCTAGTCATACGAGGACTTGTTTGTTTGATTTTGATTAATTACATAATAGCTATAAAAGTTGAGGGTGTGTCATAGACAAGAAAACACAGGCAAAAGCTTTTGTGTAGCAGTAAGTGCCAGTAATTAAATACCACCCATTCTTCCCCTTTTTTGGCAAATCTGAACATAGGATATCAATTGAAATTCCCAAACTAACCACTGAGGGATCCAGTCCTTCTCATCAGACCAAACTGACCTCATTTGACTCATCTCTTAGTGCAGTTCTACCACTGCAACCTCAATGGCACAATCTAAACCATACTAGGAGATAAAGAAGCACATATGTTCACACAGGAATATGTGCAAGCATACATGAGGCATTCATTTGCCTTTTTTTCAGCTGAATTAGGGAAGAAGTTTTCTTGCACAACTCGTAACAGTTATTTTTCCTGGTCCAGATAAATGTGCTGAAGGAACTGCTTGCCAAATACCAAACAGAGAAGAGGCTTGGAACTCCTGCTTTCACCAGTTTCTGTGGTGCACTAAGAGGCCTTTCCCACACAGGCTCCTCAGGTAAACTGCACTGAGGTAAAATATCCTCTTAGTCCCACCATAAGGAGGGCTTGCCATGGTGGCCACTGTGAATAGAATAGAATAGAATAGAATAGAATAGAATAGAATAGAATAGAATAGAATAGACCAGACCATGCTGGAAGAGACCTTCAAAATCATCATGTCCAACCTATCATGAAACCCACCTAATCAACTAAACCATGCAACCAAGCACCCTATCAAATCTCCTCCTGAACACCTCTAAGCTGCGGTGAACTAACTACATAACCAAAAAGAGCTCCGATTTGCAATGTTCTGAGGTGTAAGGGGTGCAGCTCCCCACGCAGCTGCACAGATCTGGTAGCAGAGCCCACAGAGGAGCAGCCCAAGACGGCTAGAGAAAGGGCGGGAAATGCCACGGGGCTGCCTCAGCAGCACGCTGAGCGCTGCCCACAGCCCTTTGAGGAAAGCAGGGCCAGAGGGAAGAAGGAAATGGACATTCTCAGGAAAATATCGTTCAAGTATGCATTCTGCAAAAACAACAGAGGAGGGGAGATTGGGTTACACTGGAAGTGTAGCAGGAAACACACCCACCTCCAGACCCTGAGCCTGAGGGGAAAACTCCTCCTGTCACTCAGTGGCTTCCCCAGTGCCTAATCCAGAGGTGAGTTCCTGATGGTAGGCTTTGGAAGCAGAACATTTCCTTGTCCCTAATATGTAGTTGCAAACATTTCTTGGTGGTGAAATTTTCTATTGGATCCTCCTGTCCTTTTTTTTTTTTTTTTCCCTGCTAGCTGTTTTTCTGCAAACTGGCTCCGCTCTGAGCACAGCTTCTACCCACGGTGCTCAGAGGTTGGGGAAGGAGCAATGACACTCAGCACCTTCAGGATTTGTCTTCTCGTTACCTTGGCATTTAAGGACATGTGTTGTACATTAAGCTGTGCATAAGGTGCCCATGGGCTCCCATTTGATGATCCCCTATGGTACTCCATTGTCAGGAGTTTGACTCCAATTATTTCAATTAACCCAAGGACTGGAGGGGAAAAAGAGGATGAAGGGTTGGTGGGTTTGGTGTTACTTCCCTTGAAACCATTGTGTACAAACACTGCTAGTTTTTAATAGTTGGGTTGTTTTCCTGTAGTTTTTAATAGTTTTTGTTTTCCTATAGTTGGGTTGTTTTCCTATAGTTTTTTTTCCTAAGAGTTGGGTTTTTTTCTATGTTCTTGAGATTTAACAAGTTTGCAGTATAACAGTTTAGACAGACAAACACTGGATCATGGATGAAATATACCCTTTGGAAAGGCTTCTGGGTGTAAGCTCTTTTGCTGCAGCATTTTAAAATATAACCTGCACAACCTGTGCTCTGGCCACACTCAGGCATTCCTTCAGTACTGTCTCTAGTAACCATACAATCAACAAGGTTGGAAAAGACCTCAAAGATCACCAAGTCCAACCTGCCACCCAAGACCTCATGACTACTAAACCATGGCACCAAGTGCCACGTCCAAACCCCTCTTAAACATCTCTAGGGATGGTGACTCCACCACCTCCCAGGGCAGCACATTCTGATGGCTAATAACTCTCTCTGTGAAGAACTTTCTCCCCACCTCGAGCTTAAACTTCCCCTGGCACAGCTTGAGACTGTGTCCTCTTGTTCTGGTGCTGGTTTCCTGGGAGAAGAGACCAACCCCCCTCCTGGCAACAACCACCTTTCAGGTAGTTGTAGACAGCAATAAGGTGTTTCCTGAGTCTCCTCTTCTCCAGGCTAAACAATCCCAGCTCCCTCAGCCTCTCCTCGTAGGGCTTGTGTTTGAGGCCTCTCCCCAGCCCCGTAGCCCTTCTCTGGACACAATTAAATACAATCTGTACCTTGGGCATATCAATGCATTCCTGTGGTGCATTCTTTCCACTTATCCTAATAATGCCACAAGTAACTTATGTGAGGGGGAGGTTTTCCAAATCCTTTCTGGCAGTGGTACCTAGTCTCAGCTAGTTTTCCAGGCTGTTCCAAGCTGTTGATCAGAGAACAACAGAGCATGGGAAGCCCTGCTGCAGACAAGCAGCGATTTCAGTGCACGCAGAAAGTATTGTGCCTACTGCATGGGTTGGAGAGCTGATTATTTGTGGAGGAACAGTGAAATTCAGGTGATTCCTGATGTTGGTATTTGTTTATCAGCCAAGAAAGATAGAAGTCTAAATTAGGAATAGAAAAGGAATAGCTTTTTACCAACTTAAAAAATGTGGCTGCTGCTGAACTTGTCAGTTTCATAGTATCAGCCAGGGTTGGAAGGGACCACAAGGATCATCTAGTTCCAATCCCCCTGCCATGGCCAGGGACACCCCATACTACATCAGGCTGGACAGAGCCTCATCCAGCCTGGGCTTAAACACCTTCAGGGATGGGGCCTCAACCACCTCCCTGGACAACCCATTCCAGGGCTTCACCACTCTCATGGGGAAGAACTTCCTCCTCATGTCCAGCCTGAATCTCCCCACCTCCAGCTTCATTCCATTCCCCCTAGTCCTATATCCTGAGAAGTCCCTCCCCAGCCTTCTTGTAGGCCCCCTTCAGATCCTGGAAGGCCACAATGAGGTCACCTAGGAGCCTTCTCTTCTCCAGACTGAACAGCCCCAACTCCTTCAGTCTGTCCTTATACAAGGGGTGCTCCAGCCCCCTGCTAATCCTCGTGGCCCTTCTCTGGACACGCTCCAGCACCTCCAGATCCCTCTTGGAATAGGGGCTCCAGAACTGGAGGCAGTACTCCAGGTGGGGTCTCACCAGGGCTGAGTAGATTTATATTTATTTGTATCATAGCTGTGCAGTTAGCATGGAAAGAATATTTAACAGAATAGCTGACAGCAGAGCAGGTTTGGTTGGTTTGTTGGGGTATTTTTGAAGGGAACATTTCCTTCTGTACCAGCTCGGCAAGCAGCAGTGATGGCTCCCTCTGGCGGCTAATTTCCCAAACTGACAGGTTGTTTTCCCCAAAAAAGACTCGTAATCCAACTGGCTGGAGTTGGCCTGATGAGGTACAAGTTGTTTGACAGCACATAGATTACAGTGTTATAAGCTTTCTGTAAAGCGCTGATCAATAAATACTTTTACTATGAATAACTTTAAAGCCTCGAGAGTGGTACAGCCTTTAGGCTGAAAACACACAGCAACATTCATCTTTTAAATGAAAGCCTTTTAACTTAGGTATATAATTTTATTCCATAATGATAAAAAAGAAAAAGCCCACTCCTGCTGCATCTGTAAAATTATAATCATAGTAATTAATTCAAAGTAGCTATTTACTTATGGATATGTAGGAATAAAATAAGGCTGCGAATCTAAAATGAAAATATTTTAAAAGCAAATAAACAAACACAAAGCATAAGTACTTGTCAAAGCTGATGTTGGACATGTATTCATATTGAGCACATGTCTTGCAGCCCAACAAGATCTGTGAATTTTAAACACCCCCTCCCAAGCCCAGGTGATTGCATAACTAACATGATTGCACAGCTTCCAGCAGTCATGTCAGGCTATTCAGCCTTTATCCCATGTGGACATGTCTAAGATCAAGCAGATTTTTACTTCAGTAGTTAAAATTTCATAACTGGCTAAATATAGACTCCTAGTTAGAAAATGCTCCTTGTATCAGAACTTTGTAGCGGGTCAGAAGCAAGCATTTAGTTGAAGTAGGTAACTTGAGTACACCCAGTACATTTTAATTCAGACTGCAATTAACATTAGTGCCTACACCAACAGAAGTCTTGGTGGGGAGATTGTACTTGTTAATGTCACCCAAATGTTGTGTTAGAAGTATATATCTTATCAGGACTTCAAAAGCAACAAGGACTTTGATAGTACCCAATATTGTCTGCAAATATTTTACAGCAGCAGAATGAACTCCGGTTATGCATATTTTAACTTTTTTTTTTTCCCCCTGTAAATTTTCATCTCACCAAATATCATGGTAAGGGACTTGTCCCCGAGTCTTTGGAGGGAACATTCCCTAGTTCTGGGGTAATACCCTTTTGTGAAGCTTGAGCCCTACTTCAGTCTAATACTTCATAGAATTGCAAACTGCTAAAAATTATTTCAAGATTGTGTATTTGTTCTTGTTTCTTCTCCCTTAAAATGTGTTGGAACTGTAAGAACGTTGCTAAAGGAAGTTGTGCCTTTAAGAATCATTGGTTTGTTTTATATTTTAGGCCAATCTCTCTAGAATCCTTACCTAACCTTTACGGTACTGGAGAAAGAAGAGGGGAAAATGGTTGCTAGGATACTTACAAAAAGGCAAATTAGCTGCGCTAGAAATAAAACAAAAGGATTAAATATCTCTAACCTTTTGAGTTAAACATCCAGTTTCAACAACTGCCAACAGTTGGTAGCTCTTCTTCAGGATTTTTAGGATGTAGTTCAGTTTCAACAACTGCCAACATTTTTTAGTTCTTCTTTAGGACTTTTTAGGTTGTCAGGTAGTGATAGGACTAGGGGGAGCAGAGCAAAACTAGAAGTGTATAGATTCAGATTGGATATCAGGAAGAAGTTCTTCACCATGAGGGTGGTGAGGCACTGGAACAGGTTGCCCAGGGAGGTGGTAGAAGCCCCATCCCTGGAAATTTTTAAGGCCAGGCTGGATGGGGCTCTGACCAACATGATCTAATGTGAGGCGTCCCTGCCCATGGCAGGGGGGTTGGAACTAGATGATCCTTGAGGTCCCTTCCAACCCTAATAATTCTATGATTCTATGATTCTCTTTGAGACAAAGAAATGCAAAATATTAATAGAACTCAAATTTCACAGACATTTGGGATGTTAAAGCACTGACCTAGTTAATCAAGTGTGATTTTCAGATGTGATTCTGAAAATTTGCTGATTTCAGAAGATTTGATCATTATTTACACACCCTTATTATATTTTCATTTTTCCGTCCATGTTTGGAGGCGGAGCCTCAGAGTTCTAGGTCTTCCATAAAACACTGAGCTTCTAGCTGAACAAAGATGGGTCCTGAACCCAAGAAGAATCTCAGGATTCAATGAAAGACTGAGATTTTGACAGTGCTATATTAATTCTCATTTTACACCATTTTAGCTCTGTTGAGTTTTTATCTATTTATAGAATCGACAGCAAAAATTCAACAAGAAAAATGAAGCTGAAGACCTAGATGCTTTCTCTTCACTAAAATACACATTATCTCGATTCAAACTGTCACTAAGAAATGTTTTTTCTGCATCTAATGCTTGTTTCAAGACATAAGCATTCATTGCAATAGAAAGCTCTCTGTAGTTGTCACAACTAGGCATTAATTCTGAGGAAGAGCAAGTGCTCATAGCAAGCTATTAGAATTATTAAAGCACGTAATTTTTAGAGCTCTTTCTTCTACTGAGCCATGCAGGTTTTGGTCAGATTAATGCAAAGAATGAAGCCATCAGTACTCTGTTTAGGGATCTACCACCACCTGGCCCCTAGGGAATGTGCACACAATCATGCTTTGCAGGCTAGCAAGTACATCTGTATTAATTGTCCTTCCTTTTTTACCCTTTTATCCTTCTTATCCTGAAATATGCCTGAAGTATAGCATTTGCCTTTGCTATGCATGCAGGAGATCTTCTGGAACACAAGACAGCTTAGGCATTTTCTGAGTCTAGGTCCTGGGAGATGACTACACAGTATTTACTCCAGAGATGTTAGTCATCATGTAGAGGGAACAGAAGACAGAGTAGTGTTAAGGTTCAGAACACTGATATTCCTAATGAAAAGGCATCAGGAAGAGCTTCTTGCTCTTAAGTCATGGATGGGAGGGATTGCTGGCCTCAGTGCTTGGTTAAAGAGAGGAAGGCATGCCAGCTGTCTACACTACAGATGCTGTATAATAAACTGCATCTCTGTTTCTTCACATTGTCAAAAACTGTCGGTTCCACTTTTCCCGAAGAGCTTAAGAACTCTAAGGGAAGAAGAATACTGTCAGTTTCATAGTCAATTCCCATGACTCTTCCATTTCGATGTCTGATGTCAGGAAGAATTTGTTCTGCACCCCTTCTGATGCTACATAAATCACAGAAGAAGGATCAGGAATCCCTTACTTACAGAAGGAACTGGAGATTATTATATTGCTCTGGCTCAACTCTTTCCTTTCTCCTTCTGAGTCAAAGCACAGTATTTCACATAAGATGTATTGAGAAGTCTCCTCAGATGTAACTATTTTCTTATTTTTCTCTTGAATTATTTTTCAGCCATATTTTTCTTTCTCTTCTGTGTACCCTTAGGTGAGTTGCAGGAATAGACTTCTAGGTTTGGTTAGTTTCATTTTCTTTTTGATCATTGCCTACATAAATGGAACCAGGCTATTCACAAAGCCTTCACAAGCTATTCACAAAGCAAAGCCTTCGACACTGTCCCACACCACATCCTGGTCCCCAAGCTGGTGACACATGGGTTTGGTGGGTGGACCACTAGATGGATAAGGAACTGGTTTGATGGCCACACCCAAAGAGTGGCTGTCCATGGGTCCATGTCCCAATGGAGGCCAGGGAAAAGCGGAGTTCCTCAGGGATCAGTCCTGGGACCAGTCTTGTTCAACATCTGTGTGGGTGCCATGGACAGTGGCATTGAGTGTACCCTCAGCAAGTTTGCTGATGACACCAAGCTGTGTGGTGCAGCAGACATGCTGGAGGGAAGGGATGCCATCCAGAGGGACCTGAACAGGCTGGAGAGGTGGGCACAAGCCAACCTCATGAGCTTCAACAAGACCAAGTGCAGGGTCCTGCATCTGGGTCGAGGCAATCCCAGGCACAAATCCAGGCTGGGCAGGGACTGGCTGGAGAGCAGCCCTGAGGAGAGAGACTTGGGGGTGCTGGTGGACGAGAAGCTCAACAGGAGCTCTCAATGTGCCCTTGCAGCCCAGAAAGCCAATCAGATCCTGGGCTGCATCAGAAGTGTGGCCAGCAGGTCAAGGGAGGTGATTCTCCCCCTCTACTCAGCTCTGCTGAGACCCCACCTGCAGTACTGCCTCCAGTTCTGCAGCCCCTATTACAGGAGGGATGTGGATGTGCTGGAAGGTGTCCAGAGAAGGGCCACAAGGATGAGCAGAGGGCTGGAGCACCTCTCCTATGAGGACAGACTGAAAGAGTTGGGGCTGTTCAGTCTGGAGAAGAGAAGGCTCAGAGGTGACCTCATTGTGGCCTTCCAGTATCTGAAGGGGGCTACAAGAAGGCTGGGGAGGGACTTCTCAGGACATCAGGTGACTAAGACTAGGCGGAATGGAATGAAGCTGGAGGTGGGGAGATTCAGGCTGGATATGAGGAGGAAGTTCTTCCCCATGAGAGTGGTGAAGTCCTGGAATGGGTTGTCCAGGGAGGTGATTGAGGCCCCATCCCTGGAGGTGTTTAAGCCCAGGCTGGATGAGGCTCTGTCCAGCCTGATGTAGTGTGCGGTGTCCCTGCCCATGGCAGGGGGATTGGAACTAGCTGATCCTTGTGGTCCCTTCCAACCCTGACTGATACTATGATACAATCAGAGATGTCAAATTGGTAAGAATCCAAATGCAGCTGCATAAAGACAGCCAACAGCAAATTGGAATGGAAACACATTCCAATAACTAGAAACATGTCAAATCAGAAAATATAAATCTGTGTTGAAAAAGAAAAATAAAGTAATACTGCTTGCTGCCTTTCTTCAGTACCTGCTGAATTAAAATCAAAGAGACTATGATACTACAAACCTCAAGATTCACAAAGGGAATAGGGTTTATGAGTTAAGAAGCACCATGGTCTGAGAGGCAGGCCATTTACATTAGTAACTCCAGAAAACTAGTGTCAGGGTAATACAAGGGCTTGCTACACCCTAAAGGATGGGAAGCAAAAATATGTACTGCTTGGGAAAAGCCTCACCAGGCAGGACCCTATCCCACAGTACCAAAGTAAGACCCCATAGATGGTAGCTGGGGTTAGTCAGAAGCCCAGATCTACAAAGAAGTTCATGGTAATGAAGTTCGTGCAGGGTCAGGCAAGGAAGACAAGTTTCCATGTCAGGATTAAAACCCAATCTGATGATGGCAAGCAGGGTCAGACCTGAGCAGTAATTACTAGGCACATCTACAGTGAATTAGGCAAGTCCTAGGTCAAACTGAGAAGTCATTCTGCAGGTCAGGGTTTAGATCTGCAGGCACAATCACAATAGAGCTGGAGCATAGCTCAGAGCATGCCTAAAGCCAAGCCTGAGCTTAAATGGAGCTCCTGGGAACAAGGACAGCGCATGTGGGCAGAGGCCTCTGGAGGCATACTCTGGGTCACTCAGTATTATTACACTCACACATTAGAATGAATGCTGAAAAATGTTAAGCACATTTAGGACCTAGGGGTGCTGCAGCCTTGATCAGCCAAATGCTAGTGAAATACTGGGGCTAAGACTTGGCTGAAAGAAGAGTTTCAGCTAATTAGATGCTGCGGACACAAGACTGCATCAACAATAGGGAACTGCAAATAGCAGAAGTTACAATAAATCATGTCTACATGGGTGTGCATACTCTCAGATGAATGACATTTTCATCAAAACTGAATCAGATATTTAAACTCTGCCACCATCTAAACCGGAATTTCATAACTAGCAACATCTTCCCAGAATTCCTGAAACGGCTGTATTCTATAGTCTGCTGAGTTTGTGGTTAATGCATGTAGCCTTATTTCTTCATGAAAATAATCTTAAAATAGAATCTTAAGATATTTAACAAGCAGTACACTGTACCTCAGGAACTCAACAATCACAAAAAATACTAAGTCTCTTTGGCAGCTCTTACGTATAAAGCAAAATTTCATTGCTTTTTCTATTTTAAAATCCATTAAATGCCATTTTCTTAAAGAAGGTGTGTATCACAGGCTCAGAGTATCGCCAAGGTTGGAAGAGACCTCAAAGACCATCTTGTCCAACCTGTCACCACAGAACTCATGACTAGACCATGGCACCAAGTGCCATGTCCAGCCCCCTCTTCAACACCTCCAGGGACCATGACTTCACCACCTCCCTGGGCAGCCCATTCCAAAGACGAATGACTCTCTCAGTGAAGAACTTCCTCCTCACCTCCAGCCTAAACTTCCCTTGGTGCAGCCTGAGACTCTGTCCTCTTGTTCTGGTGCTGGTTGCTACAAAGAAGAGACCAACCTCTTCCTGGCTACAACCACCTTTCAGGTAGTTGTAGAGAGCAATGAGGTCTCCCCTGAGCCTCCTCTTCTCCAAGCTAAACAATCCCAGCTCCCTCAGCCTCTCCTCACAGGGCTTGTGCTCGAGGCCTCTCCCCAGCCTCGTTGCCCTTCTCTGGACACATTCAAGTGTCTCAGTGTCTTTCCTAAACTGAGGGTCCCAGAACTGGAGACAGGACTCAAGGTGTGGCCTAACCAGTGCAGAGTCCAGGGGCACAATGACGTCCCTGCTCCTGCTGGCCACACTATTCCTAATGCAGGCCAGGATGCCATTGGCCTTCTTGGCCACCTGGGCACACTGCTGGCTCATATGTATGGTAATCTGCAAAAGGCTTGTTCCTGAAGTACTTCACTGTTTAATTATTTTTCTGTAGTGAGGCTCATTTCATTTAGCATTACTTTTAAAAGGCATTAAATAGAATATGTATTCTTTACAGTGCAAGTAGACATGCCAGAATTATTTTTTTGTTGTTGGTGGTGTAATATTAATAATTCAAGTCATCATCACTCTTAATTAAGCCTCTATGAATTTCAAGTTATTTGTTAGGTAACTGGAGTCGTTCTTCAGAATATCTAATTCTGTCTTGGAATCATAAGATGCAAATGCCTGGTGTCTCTCTTGTTCAGTCAAAAAGATTGAAAGACAGGAAATTAACATCAATTAATTCAGCCTTATCTAAATATGTGGGTCCTCTCCTGAGGAAAAGAGAGACTCTAAAAATATATCAGGCATGGCCATAGATAAACTTCAAGCAATAATTTGTGTTTGGTGGAGAGGGGTTCAAAATCAGACACATCTTGGGGAAAAACAAACAAACAAATAAAAAACCCCAAACAAACAAACAAAAAACCCAAACAAAACAAACCCAACCCAAATTTATAGCACGAACCTATTGTCCAGAACTGAACTCCTAATGCTTTCCAGTTTTATGATACATTACTGTTAGAGCGAAATCAATACAGCTATGTTATTCTGTATACAAATGTGAAACAAGGTTTGGAAGGATCTAGCCGTTTGCAGCCAGGTGATGGATTTCAGTATAAATGAGAAAACAATAAATCTGCTAGGAAACAGAACTGGGAACTTGGGGGTTTTCTGTTGAAACTTCTTCAGTTTTAAATCACAGTATAAATCTTCTCAAAGCGGTGTTATTAGTGAATGTATTGAACCACAAGGGAGCAGTCAGGCTGAACATGTATAATCATGCCCATTGATCATGTGCTGTGCTATTCTTGATTTCTGTGTTTATCTATTGCCTTAATACAGAGTTAGGTTTAATAGAAAATGAAGAACAAAACTCATTTACCCCGAAATAGCTTGTTAGAAAGTCATTACTTTCTATTACCTAAAAATGGAGTTCATTACTGATATTAAAATTCACTTCACTTGCAAACCACAAACTAAGAATTTAAATACAGTCTCATAAGAAAGTGTTGACGTGTTAAGAGTATGAGTATACCCTCCCACAAGAAAGCCATATCAGTTTTCAGGTGGTTCATACAGAAGTATGGCAAAATATTACCTGGGTTTGTTTGAGTCTACCGTGGCCACAAAAGAGGATACGCAGAAACTACAGATTAAACCCTTATGAACTATGAAGGAGTGATATCACCACTGCACATGGTCAAGTGCTTTTCTGCTGCAATCAGAACGTGATGCAATGGACCAGTGTTGGTGATATTGAAGGTTTCGGTGATTATTGGCAGAAATATTTAGAGAAACAGTAATAAACCATTTTCTCTAGATCCAGCAATGTGCTGTCACGGTGAAAAGTGGGGGGGGGGGGGATGATTGCTGTGGGTTTAGAATTAATATAAAAAAATTTCAAACTATATTTCATACAACTTCCCTGAAAGAGTCAACTGTGGTATTCCTGAGATAATACCTTCCCATTCCTCAGAACACAGCTAAGCTACTAAACACCTAACACCTGTAGAAACAAGGAAAAAATTAATATTAATCTGGCTTCACAGTGATTCATGTTTCCAGCAGGGATTACTTTTCTATTTACACTATTTAAAAGCTGACATTAGAACTTCATAAAGGCAGTCTTAAAAGTGAAGTGTTTTAGGGGTTTCTTCTCAAAGGATGGAAACTTTTGTGTTTTGTTTTATTCTTCTACGACCAAACAGGAGTCTTTGCTACATCCCCCTCCCCCCACAAAACCAGGAAGACTGTAGTACACAAATGCACTCCAGCTATCATCTCATTTGCTGCTCTATCTGTACCTCTCCACTTTGAAGAAAAATGAAACCTGCACAATAAGAAGTCCACTCAATCATTTTGTTGGTATACTTGTAACTCCCAACAAGACTTGGTGCTCCTAATCCCTCTTCTGAATTCCCCAGTGAGGTTCAGCACAGGATATTTTTCTGTGCTGAAGTAGTCCTTGCTAAAATAAGCTTGTGTGAGGTTTCTTATCTCCCTGTAACCACACAACAGCAACTGGAAAAAAAGGGGAAAAAAATATATATATATACCTTAACATCTCTCTTATTCAGGAGATGGAACTACAGAAGCAAAATACAAACTCATTTGTTCAGAGGTACTGTTAAGAGGCAGAGCGTGCAAGAATTGACATTTCCATTGAGCTCGTTCCAGAGACTTTTAAAAACATCCGTCTTCCTTGAACAACATAGTTACAACTTCTTCCCCCTGTGTTTGTTGAAGATTTTGCATAATGCAGTGCTGCTAGAAACTTTCTGTCTATCTGAATTAAGAACCAGCAGAAGTCTCTCTAGAAAGACGTTTCTGAATGAAACTGAAAGGACTAAGTGGCTGAATAATAACTTTTTTAAAAGAGGATATGGCCGGTTGCTTTGGAAAAATGTCCCTTCAGTTGCCAGGGGACTTGGAGATGTTAAGACCACCCAGAAGGCAGGTAGCCTGCCAAATCAAAATCCAAAGTACCTCATGCATAACAGGACTGCAATTTGCTTTGAGAACTCTCAGGACTATTGTGATTTTACCTTTTAATTTAGAGTCATAAAGGAGACCCTGCAGTGGGAATCTGTTATTTTATCATTACTTAATTCCACCTATATGAGAAATTAATAAATATTAATTATAGCAGATGAGGTGAACAGTACCTCCATGATGAAACTGGGTTAGGCATTGAGAGTTTGCAGTTAAGGTGACATTGAGGAGGCTGAGATTTCCTGTTCCATTGCACACTTACTCTGCATAACATTCAATGGAAATAGAAGCAGGTGGAAGAAGAGGTAATAGTAAGAAAAGAAACTGTGCCCAGGGTTACTAGAGGCTGGCTTTTTAGAGTCCTTGATTATGCAGTAGCACCTGCTTAGTAATACAAACCTGCCAAACATTAGTGAGAATTTGTCATGTGCTTGAATCTTAATTGTTTCAATTTTTATTGGAATAAGAACAGTAATTATTAATGAGAATATGACTAGAAATGCAACCGCTATCAGTTTGTGGGGTGCTGGTAGTAACTCAGATTTACAAATCATTTTAGAATCATTAAAAAGGGAAGTGCATATTAACTTGGAACACAATAAGGTCATGGCAACAAAATACATTATTCTGATGAATGACTGCAGCCTTCACCATCTGCACAGTACCTCAGTCAATCATACCAGGAGCAAGCCCAAGCATGCACCAAAATAAATGTGTTACTATGGAAGTTTTTTCAAGAATGAAAGCATACCTCCCCCCAGTTTGTTATTTGAATGTGGTATTTATGTTGTGAACTCCTGAAATAATAGCTTTTGGGGCTACACTATGACAAGCTATTCTGGCAACCTAAGTGGGTAGCACAGCTATATATTTTTCCTGGTAATTAATACATCTAAGTGAAGGACTGATGGCTGAGCTCTACACCAGCTTTAGAAAAAAAAAAAAAAATTCTACTCCAGTTAAAACATGTAAATGTAAGAGAGGTAGAACTTCCTGAATTTGTCACAGATTGGGCAATTTGTCACTGGCAAGTCATTCCTTTATTCAACTGTGATGCTTTACAAGCCCAAATTTAGTTTTTAATTAATTAATACTTTTTTTCTCTCCAGTAGTAGGTTCCAGTACAATAGTTCTGAAAGCAGAGAGACTGACCAGCCTACAAATACAGAGGAGGAGGGAAAGATTAAGTTTCTGGATAACATAAGTGTGAGATAAACTTTTTAAACTATTAACAAATATGTTCTGTGGATATAATCTTTTTCCAAGTGCACTTGACTTCTGCTTCTCTTTACCTCATCTTTTCTTCAAACTGCTGCTTCTATGTGTTGTACAACAGACACCTGATGAATGGGGAGATATTGCCATATTTTACTGAATTACTATTCTATTCATTGCTCAGACTGAAGGTAAGAATGGGTGATCAGGATTATCAAAAAACAACCCTGACAGGTCAAGTAATAAAAACAATGGAAGAAAATTTGTGTTGAGCAGAGAATGTATTCATAAAATGAGGTAGATAGAAGAGGCAGAACTATTTCATTTCCAGAGGTGATTATAAGTTTGATCCCTGCATTTCATGCAGTGGTGCTCTGCAGACTTCAGTGATCAATAAGGCACAATAACTGAAAAAAGCTGCTGTCCTATCTTATTTTTGTGGAGTGGAGAAACTTAGATATAAAAGAGAGGGTCCCGAGAGTATCATATCAGAAGCTGTGGGTTTTGTTTGGGCATAATGCTTCCAGAAAAGATTACTTCATCATGGAAAGTTTATTATCTCTTTCTGCACATTAGGTTTTGATCTTGATGATCCAAATACTTGGGGAATATATCTGTCCCTGTATTTCCTAGTCACAAGTTTGATCTTCAACGCATTGACATTGATTCTGTCGCATGTCTGATTTTTCACTGTCTTGACTAGAAAAGATTGATATCTGCTGCTGAAAGAAATGCTGCTGCTCCCATAAAATTCCTTTCTGAATTACTCAAAGGTAGAAACTTTTTGATGATGCCCATACTTCATGAAATTAGTTAAGGTACATGCAAGCTATTTATGATTCCCACCCTTTTTTGGTGTTCAATGGCTTATCAGTGATAAGTAACAAAGATACATATTTTAAATGTCTGCCAGATTTTTTCCCCACAACAGTGAGCCTGAACCCAAGAGAAATTCTAACCCTGGACAGTTATTGTTATTTAGGTAATGTCAGCTACAGTCCAGTACTAACAAGTGGATATCTGGCTGGCACTAGCAAAACTGAATATAAGGAAACCTATTGCCAAGGTGAAGCAGTCCAGTTTGCCACCATTTAGTCATACCACTGTTGGAGAAATAGAAATCAACGGGCACAAAGCACAGCTTTTAAAAGAATGTGTTACATTGCCTTTATTAATGCAGTTAATAGTTTCATTGTTAGTGAAAAACTACACAATTGGGATAAGACCAAGAAAAACAAAAATATGTCACTTAGCTGTAACAGCTGAATACTCTCCTTGAACACTTGGTTTAAAAAGCCCAAAAGATTATGCTATTATTTGAAAAGTGAAACCATTTGATTCTTCAAACAGATAAATTATACTGATACAAGAATGAAATTAACTGCAGAGTACTCGAGAAGTCATTGACAGAAGGCTATGACTGTTCTGTTAGCAGACTGTTCTGTTGTGTGTTTGAGGCTGTTTAATTTTCCTTTGCTTGCATTTTGATGCATGGAAGATCACAACCCTCCAATACATGCAATTTAAGTTTTCTTTGCTGATGACAAGTTTAAATTGAAAATAGTGTTGTAAAATTATGGGTGTCAGTACAGATAGAACAGAACAATGTAATTATCTACAGAGAAAATCAGCAAAGCTAGATAAGAAACTGAAAATCATCTGCAAAAGCACACATGCCTTTTGAGTTCTGCAGACTCAATATTTAGAGCTGAGCTGCTACCATCACAAATTGTAAATTCATTATTAACAACGTTGTTATCGGCCCTTATTTATTTTGTGACCCTTGAGTAGCAAGGGAGCTTTGCAAGTTGGAGAGAGTTGGGGTAAGAGCAAGACTGCTCCTTTTCTTTCTGATGAATAGATACAGAGCTATATTGCAATTTAATTTTGCCCTTTGGGCAAACAGTTTCATAGTACCACTGAATAAAACCACAGAATAAAACCACTGCAAATTTCATGCAGTAAATCCATAACTGCATCTCAAGCCATCATGGGTAGGAAACTTTAGAAAGTAGCAACAATTCCTATATAAATTATAGGACTGTGTAAGTAAAGCAGTGGTGTTTCTTTACTTGTGTAAATGAATAGGCAGAAAACAAACCAAAGGGGAACAAAAATAGCTCCTCAGTGGACAAAGAAAAATTTAAAAATATCTAGGATTGACCCTACATAGTTCATGTCAATAAAGTTATTTGGTAAGAATGAGAAATAAGGAAACTAAGGGAATTGTGGGCTCCATTCACAGTGTTTACAGAGTTTGCCAAGAATAGTTGAAAATCTCCCTACATGAAAGGAATTTTATTGTCTGTTACATGTACATACACCCTGCTCTGCAGGCTAGAGTGCATTTTGAAGGGATAGAGAGAAAGAATGCTAGAAGTCGTCACTGGCATTACAGTACTTTGTACAAATACACACAGCATGTGGGGCCAGAAAACAGTCAGTTTTCACCTCCCAGATGACACTTGTAGCAGAAAAGCTGGAAAGGTTTTCTGCATTTGCTTCTGGCCAAGTTAGTCTTGAGTATTTTATACAACATGAGACTGCTCTAGCAGTAATGCTAGAATACTATCTTGTTTTTTGGGGCTGTTGTTTGTTGTTTTGCATTTGTGTGTTGTTTGAGTGGTGGGTTGTTGCGGTTTTTCTATATTGGTTTGGGGTCTTGTTTGTTGTTTTTTGTGTTTGTTTTTTTTTTTTTTCCCATGGTGGAGAGAGTAAAACTTACTTTTTTATCTGAAGTTTGTTTGGAAATTTATGTCTGGAAAGAGGTTTGTTTTGTTTTGGTTTTGTGGGTCTGGTTTTATTTTGTTTACAAACATTACCATTGTTCTTCAAATACTTCTTTCTTCAGATCCATTTTTATGAGATATTTTTGATCTTGTTTTGGGTTATGCTGGACAGTAAAGAGTGTGCAAAGAGTTATTGAATTGTTTTGGTGAGAAAAGACCTTTAAGATTATGGAGTCCAACCATTCTCTAATTCTACCAATTCTGGTGCCAAACCATATCCCTCAGTACTATAATCTCTGCATCTTTTAAACACATCCATGGATGGGGATTCAACTACCTCCCTGGAAAGACCATTCCTGTGTTTGAGAATGCTTTCAGTGTAGAAGTTTCTTGCTATGTCCAACCTAAACCTCCCCTGGTGCAACTTGGGGCCATTTCTTCTCATCCTATCACTTGTTACTAGGGAGAACAAACCAACACCCACCTCACTACAGCCTCCTTTCAGGTAGTTGTAGAGAGCAAGAAAGCCTTTCCTCGGACCCCTTTTCTCCAGGCTGAATGACCCCAGTTCCCTCATCTGCTCCTCATAAGACCTGTTGTTCTTATGAGGGTTTTTGACCTTTCTAGTATGCATTCAGATGTTCCAGGCCATGCAGTATAGCAACTGCCTTTAGTTTTCTGTAGTAGCGATCAAAAATAGCGGCACTGATTTTAACTGAGACAGTTTGAGACACCGCTCCTTCCACCCGATATCTGTCACATATTTATAGAACAGAAAGAACTGCATGGGACAGCAGAAGACAATGTTTGTGATTAATTTTGTGTTGGTTGGTGGCTGTGACAAATCTAAACTGTTTTCTTCCAGTCATTTTGTTTGGGTGTCTCCTTGGCCCAGCAATGAGCAAGGCTGTTGGGAGCAATACAGCTCATGAAGTTAGGAAGGAATTCTAACCTCAATCCTCTAGAGTCATGTATAGATTTTTGTGGGTTTTCTTACATGTGTACATGCATGTGTGTATATCAAACCATATATAAATATTTCTGTAAATATATATGCTCCAAATTTGGGCTATTTCTAAAGGACCATCAGAAGCATCTATCTCATTTTAGCAATGAAAAACAAATGTGATTCAAGTGAGCTCCAACAGAGGTCTTATTCTTTAGGGAAATCAGATTGAGTATGGACTTGAATACATTCACATTTCAGCTCCATCAGCCTGTGGGAGTCTGAATGGCTCATCATGTATTCAAGGCACACTGTTAGGTACAAATGCCAACTAACAGAGCTGCAGTACATATTCTTTTTCCATCTTAAAGCAATGATTTCCTTTCTGAAAACATACTTTAAAAATCCTACAAAGGAGGAACACTTTTTTTGGTGAAATTTTCCTTATATGATTGTGGGGATTTTTCCTTCTTTAAGCTAAAATACTGTTATAATACCAAAGCTATAAACAAGGAAAATTAAACAGTTCCAAGAGCATTGATGGAGAAAACTTCTAGTTTATTTGTTTTGAATAATAGCTTGCTTCTCTGATATGTCAGTTGGCTAATTTTCCCCTTCTAACTGGGTGAAATTAATTTTACTGAGATTTCTTTTGAAATCTACATGCATGGAGGCTGAACTTACTGACTGGAAAAAGTGTGCGTTGTTTTGTTCCATATTAATGAAGATTTTCGCACCAGCAGTACACAGCATCGCCAATCACGTGCACTATGCTTTTACACAGGAGGCAAACCAAGAAGCTCTCAGTGCTGCAGCTGACAGCAGGAAATCTGGGGTAAATTTCAGAACAAAAGAAGAAAAAAAAAATCAGTCTAATTTATTTATGCACTGAGCATGCTCCCCTAGCACTGTGCATCATGTGATCCCTTGTTTCAAGGGAACAGCTACGATGCTGAGCGCACACTTCTCCTGTCACGCACTGCAGGATTTTTTTTGTCCTCAGAGAAATTTTTAAGACATGAATCTGAAATGACTAGCTGGATGTGATTGATATTGATTGATATTTACAAATGCATAATTCTTAACATACCATGAGTAGAAGGGATTATAAATCTATGCTGAAATTAACTACAATAAATATATATCACAGTCAAATCCATTTAATTATATCTGGGCTGGAATTGCCCCAGCTTACAATGGAACAAAGACATCACACAATTGCTGTCCCTAGATGGTGTTTTAATCTTAATTCTTTGAAGGGGTAATTCGCATGATGGGTGATTAATCCTTTCTTAAATATCAGAAAACAGCTATTCAATTTCCGGTTTTGGCACCAGCTGCTTCCAGCAAGCACCTCAATAGTGCACCTAAGATAGCAATGCGGTAGAAACTTGAACAAACTTGATAGAAGGGATGGCACACATGAAGGAAATGTTTTTAATCTGTAAGTTAGTGTGGACTGCAAAAATAAAGAAGGAGGAATGTTCTGCAAATCCTAATACAATGGCAGGGGTATTCTTGAAGCCTACTCTTTCCCCACTTGCTAGTAAGCTAGCCACTACTCAAGCTCGTGCTGGAGCACGTCCAGAGAAGGGCCACGAGGATGAGCAGAGGGCTGGAGCACCTCTCCTATGAGGGCAGACTGAAAGAGTTGGGGCTGTTCAGTCTGGAGAAGAGAAGGCTCAGAGGTGACCTCATTGTGGCCTTCCAGGATCTGAAGGGGGCTACAAGAAGGCTGGGGAGGGACTTCTCAGGATCTCAGGTAGTGATAGGACTAGGGGGAATGGAATGAAGCTGGAGGTGGGGAGATTCAGGGTGGACGTGAGGAGGAAGTTCTTCCCCATGAGAGTGGTGAAGCCCTGGAATGGGTTGTCCAGGGAGGTGGTTGAGGCCCTGTCCCTGGAAGTGTTTAAGCCCAGGCTGGATGAGGCTCTGGCCAGCCTGATGTAGTGTGGGGTGTCCCTGCCCATGGCAGGGGAGTTGGAGCTAGATGATCCTTGTGGTCCCTTCCAACCCTGACTGATACTATGATACTAAGCAGCTGTAGAGCCCTCAGGCCTGGAGTCTAACTCAGAGAGTAGTTCTGTTTTTAAAACCTGTTTAAAGATGATTGTAGACTTGAACTAGGTAAGTTGTCTATTGAGTTATTCTAAGCTATGGGCCGTGGTTTGTCATCTATTTGTTTCCAGCATGCTTGATTTTTTTTTTTCTTTTGTGTGAGAAACTGTAGTACAACAAATGGTATTATTAAGTTCTCCACAGAGTATCTAATGAAGTTGTAATTAAGATGAAGGAATCCACTGAAACAGAAATAAATAGGAAGAGCAAATAAACCATAATAAGTCTATAAATCTGAGAAGAGAAAAAATATAGATAATTTGTAAGTTCTATTACTAGAGCATTTGTAGGAGGACTCTGAGATATCCAGGCACTTACTCCTTTTAACAGAGGATGTATTTATAGCCTAGAAACAATTACTCAGCATATCACCAAAACACCAAGACAAAAGTAGAAAGTAACCAAACTAGGAGTTTTTCGATGCAGTGGTAAGCAGGAACTAGGATGCCTTTTGCTGTACCCTTGTGGCAGCTTAGGCTAAGTGCCTCCTGCTGCTGCCACACACTTCCTTCTCAACATAACTGTTTTGGCTTCAAGAACAGTGGTTTTGTTCAGCTAGCATAGCCTGCAGCTCCGACAGCTGTTCATATGGTCCGAGAGGTAAAGATAGTCCTGAAAGTCTGCATTACCTGACAGAAAATCTGGTCAGAGCACTAAATACAGGAAGCAGGACTTTGATGCTACCAGCAGATGTGGTCAGCCAGTACCACTGCTAGGCGTAATTGTGCTACCATAACATCCAAGAGAAATGAAGTTAAATTAACATATTCAGACCCAGATGCAGCCTTGATAGTTCTGTAAGTGCTGTGTACTGAGAGGCTAATTAAGTGTAGCCTTGAAGCTAGGCCTGAATATCCTCACATTAACTTGAAAGGTAAACAGTGCTGGGAAAACACACAGCTGTGAAAAACAAAGCCTTACTCGGCCTGGGAAACAGGATGAGAGCACAGGGAGAGAAAAGGTATTTAAGCTACAGTGTGTACTCAATAAAGAGGCTAGCTGTTGTTGACGCAACAGATCCAAGGTGTCTCCGTGTGTTCTCTCCACGCCAGCCCAGCACCCAATGTGTAAAGTTAACTCTGAAGGAAAAGTACACTGTGTTTTCCCTAATTCAACCACAAGTGTTAGTGAGTGAGCAAGAGCCACAACCGATGGGATGGCTGACACTCAGAATTAAATGCACAAAGAATCTAAATAAGCAATAACCCAAATATTCCAGAGTTTGTGCTTTATTTCCCCTTGTACATTATGTGTGATGAACATCCCTAGAACTGGTGATGAAATACCAGAAAACCTCAGGAGAACAACTGAAGGCTTTGTTTACTTCCTGATCCCACTGCTTATTTCTCCAGTAAGCATGAGTCCTGCTGTATGGTGTTCTGAAAGAGCCATATCTAGAATTTCTTACTCTTTATATTTTAGCTACTCTGATATGTGTGCATATGTTCTTTTCAAGGTATGTTTTAAGCAGAGTAGAAAATTTTCAGGCTTTACTTCCATTATTTGCAACTGCTATTTTAAGACTTATTGGAAGGAGTCTTCATTTCTAAATAAACAGCTATTCCAGAAAAGTATTTTTGAGGTTCCTCCATGTGTCAGCATTTTCTCCCAGTAGCGAAGTTTTCTTACTTGTTTTTTACTACATGACCCTTCTTGGTGTGTGTATTAATTACACATTGAGGCTACTTAGTCTGGACAGGCTGCAAAAGAACCAAACCACATCAGTCTGAAGACAGCAGGTTGAGCTCTCCAATAATTTTGGAACAGCTAGCAGATATAAAGAGGGACTCAGTACAAAAGCTAACGACCTTCATGCTTGCTATTTGGAGGCAGGAATGTGAGAAAAGAGGAAAAAATATTTACTGTATACAATTAAACTTGGCCAAAGGAAGAGTGACAAAAGCTTTGAGAGACAACTGTTACTAAAGCTAGTTCATTTATTTATCCAAAGCAAATCCCGAAATCTCTGTTTGTAAGCAATGGCTCTGCTGCCTAACTTACAGAAAACACTGATTTCATGCTATTTGAAACTCAAACTCTGGTAACAAAGTGTTCTAGTTCCTTGCATATGACACTTCAGAGGACATCTTAAATCTTCATCTTGTGTGGGATTTCCAAGCTGCTGAATTTGGGACATGCTGAACTCCAGGTATTAGGAACCTTTGTTCTACAGTTTCCCTCCATGCTTCATGTTTGCAAGTATTAATTAGTGTTAGGTTGACTAAATAGCTCATTCACTGCTGCATCTGGGCTGTCAACTTTCAGCTAGTGGCCAGCCTGTAACAATTTGTTTGATCTGACTGCAAATTTAAAGTTTGTTTAGAATCAATAGATTGGCAAACTGCAAGGATATATTCAGAATAAAAGTTCTGCAATCATGAGGCAAAAGTAGGGAGGGCACAATTTCTGGGGACAAGTGCAGAGATCATGCTTGACTAACCTGATAGCATTCTATGATGCCATAACTGAATGGGTAGATTCAGGGAGACCGGTAGATGTGGTCTACCTTGACCTTAGCAAGGCCTTTGACACTGTATCCCATGACATCCTAATGAGAAAGCTCAGGAAGTATGGGATGGAAGAGCAGACAGTGAGATGGATTAGGAACCGGTTACAAGATAGAGTTCAAAGAGTGGAGATCCCTGGTGCCAAGCTCAGCTGGAGAGCTGTAACTAGTGGAGTCCTCCAGGGATCAGTGCTGGGTCCAGTGCTGGGTCCAGTGCTGTTCAACATCATCATCAATGACATTGATGAGGGAACAGAGTGTCTGCTCAGCAAGTTTGCTGATGACACCAAGCTGGGAGGCTTGGCTGATACAGCAGCTGCGTGGCCATCCAATGAGACTTGGACAGACTGGAGAGCTAGGCAGAGCAGAACTACATGAGATTCAACAAGGACAAGTGCAGAGTCCTGCATCTGGGCAGGAATAATAAACTGCACCAGTACAGGGTGGGAGGTGATCTGCTGGACAGCAGCCTGGTGGAGAACCACCATGGAAGTCCTGGTGGATAACAAATTAACCATGGGACAGCAATGTGCCCTGGTGGCCAAGAAGGCCAATGGGATCCTGGGGTGTATTAGGAGGAGTGTGTCCAGCAGATCAAGGGAAGTTCTCCTCCCCCTCTACTCTGCCCTGGTGAGATCTCTTGAGTACTGCCATCAGTTTTGGGCTCTCCAGTTTAAGAGGGACAAGGATCTGCTGGAAATGGTCCAGCAGAGGGCAACCAGGATGATTAGGGGACTGGAGCACATGCCTTATGAGGAGAGGCTGAGGGACCTGGGGCTTTTTAGTCTGGAGAACAGAAGATTTAGAGGGGATTTAATAGAATGTTTATAAATGTCTGAGGGCTGGTTGTCAGGAAGGAGGGGACAGGCTCTTCTCACTTGCTCCCTGTGATCAGACAAGGAGCAATGGATGTAAGCTGCAGCACAGGAGGTTCCACCTCAACACAAGGGAGAACTTCTTTACTATAAGGGTCACAGAGCACTGGAACAGGCTGCTCAGACAGGTTGTGGAGTCTCCTTCTCTGGAGACCTTCAAGGCCCATCTGGATGAGGTCCTCTGTGACCCGACCTAGATTGTATGGTCCTGCTCTGGCAGGGGGTTTGACTTGGTGATGGGTCCCTTCCAATGCCTGACATCCTGTGATCCCTGCACCTATCTCAGCCTGCTTCTTGGACTGCACACAATCATAGAATCAATAAGGTTGGAAAAGACCTCAAGGATCATCAAGTCTAGCCTGTCACCCAAGACTTCATGACTACTAAACCGTGGCACCAAGTGTCACATCCAGTCCCCTCTTGAACTCCACCAGGGATGGTGACTCCACCACCTCCCCGGGCAGCACATTCCAATGGCAAACAACTCTCTCGGTGAAGAACTTTCTCTTCACCTCCAGCCTAAACTTCCCCTGGTGGAGCTTGAGACTGTGTCCTCTTGTTCTGGTGCTGATTTCCTGAAAGAAGAGACCAACCCCCTCCTGGCTACAACCTCCCTTCAGGGAATTGTAGACAGCAATAAGGTCTCTCCTGAGCCTCCTCTTCTCAATGCTAAACAACTCCAGCTCCCTCAGCCTCTCCTCATAGGGCTTGTGCTCAAGGCCTCTCCCCAGCCTTGTTGCCCTTCTCTGGACACGTTCAAGTGTCTCAATGTTCTTCTTAAATTGAGGGGCCCAGAACTGGACACAGTACTCAAGGTGTGGCCTAAACAGAGCTGAGTCCAGGGGCAGAATGACTTCCCTGCTGCTGCTGGCCACACTATTCTTGATACAGGCCAGGATGCCATTGGCCTTCTTGGTCATCTGGGCACACGGCTGGCTCATGTTCAGCCAGCTGCCAGTCAGTACCCCTAGGTCCCTTTCTGCCTGGCAGCTCTCCAGCCACTCTGACCCCAGCCTGTAGCTCTGCATGGGGTTGTTGTGGCCAAAGCGCAGCACCCAGCACTTGGACTTGTTGATTGCCATCATGTTGGACTCTGCCCATCAATGTTCACAGCAATCTCACTGTGGTAGGTATTTACCAAATATTTATTTTTTTTTTAAGAATCATTTTCAACAGTAGCCCAGCCCAGTCCCTAAGAAAACAAGGGTTTGTTGTGAAGTTCAGGGACAATCAGGCAACCAAGAGCTGATTAGAGAGATGTGGTTCTGAGGTGAACCATGGTGAAAAAGGAGGCTGCTCAGACAAGAGTGAAGGTTGGAAATGGCGCAAGCACTTCAGAGGTAATGGGAAGATAATAAGAAATTGGTGGGGTTTGCAGCAAACAGAGAGAGATACAAGAAACTTTTCACAGTAATTTGCAGCTTTTCTAGTTTTCCAAGTATGTTTTTCAGAGCTGAACTCCATGCCAACAGATTTCAAGAGTATCTTGCAGTGTATGCATCAATAGTGCAGTTAACCATCACTCTCTGGTCTTTTGTCCTTGCCTTTACAAAGTCAGTATACACCAGACTTTCTTCCACCAAAATCATCTCACCTGATGGAACAAAAAATCCACTACCTTAAAAAACAAAATACCAAACTCACTAATCTAAAGCAAACAAGCCCCAACCTGTGCAATCCTTCCTCATTCATCCATTTCCACAGGCCAGCTCCCAAGGAAAAGAGCTCAAAGCAAATCTGAACTTTGCAGCAGGACTTTGAATTGCTTTTGGAACCTCTGAGACATGCCAAAAATTATAATTTCATTTTTCCTATGGAGCACAGTTCAGCAGCTAGTTATTTTCCTGCTTCTTGGATTTGCCATCTCTTGCACTTTATTAGGAGCAATTATGGCAGAACTGGTAAATGTAAACACATTAGCATGGTTGTTTATTAATGAAGATAGGGCTGAAAGGAGAACTACTAAAAAGTTCAGTTCTGGTTATCATCACTATCAGTCTTTTCAAGAGGGAAAGCAGCTCAAAATATCAAGATAAAGGTGATTTCATATCTCCATGCATCATTATTTCATTAATGTTTGTAAATATCAATAAACAGGTAAAGAGAGCTTTCTCCAGCTTCACTCATTGATTGAACTACTTTCACTTTTACTGCTTTGACTTCAGCATATCACATATATTTAAAGAACACCTAGCAATTTTTAAGATTCCTAGTAAGTATTTTGAGAAAGCAAGCTCCACATCCATAATTTGGAAGCTCTGAATCAGATTTAATCTGAGCTAATTTATTTTAATATTGTGTTTATCAAAAGATGATAGAACTTGCCCAAATATAAGCTGAAATTTGGTGAACTCTTTCTATAAATATTTACTTCTAAATTATCACTTCACTTTGTATCCTGGTAGAAAAGTTTTTGAATGGGGTCCTGCTGTGTGAAATATCAAGAGTTCCATATCACAAATTGTTCTTCACAAGGTTCATGCCACTCTGGAAGAAATCACCAACTTCTGCTATCCAGTACAATGACTTTATCAGACTTGAGATGCATTGTGTGTGGGCATTGTGTGTACGCTCTGTGTGAGTGTACAACAGCAGGAAACAGGATCCAAATAAATCTCACTTGTAGAATTCCTCCATTACTAACAACATTCTACAATACAATACACCAGGTTGAAAGAGACCTTCAAGATCATCGTGTCCAACCTATCAACCAATCCAACCCACCCAAACAACTAAACCATGGCACCAAGCACCCCATCAAGTCTCCTCCTGAACACCTCCAATGAAGGTGACTCCACCACCTCCCCGGGCAGCCCATTCCAATGGGCAATCACTCTCGCTGTATAGAACTTCTTCCTAACATCCAGCCTAAACCTGCCCTGGTGCAGCCTGAGACTGTGTCCTCTTGTTCTGGTACTGGCTGCCTGGGAGAAGAGACCAACCTCTGCCTGGCTACAACCTCCCTTCAGGTAGTTGTAGAGAGCAATAATGTTACCCCTCAGTCTCCTCTTCTCCAGGCTAAAGCAACCCCAGCTTAGCTTCTGATTTTCTGACTGTAGTTGTCTGGAGTCTTTAAGCATTTAAATTTGCTCCTGTCTGTCTCCCTGACAGACCATGGTGATAGTTTTAATCTTCTCATTCATTTAGGAGACAAAACAGGTCACAAATTGAATATGGCGAGGATAGGCTTTGAATCTCAATTGACACCACATCCAGATGTGTTTGTGGATGGATTTTAATGACATTATAATTTCAGAGGAAGCTGTTGTGCTATTTCTAGATTTAGATCTTTCCTTGGGGGTTGGAAGTAGATGATCTTTAAGGTCCCTTCCAACCCAAACCATTCTATGATCTCAAACATGTTATGTAACTTTGCTTTAAAAACTGTATTTTTAAAATGATAACTCTTTCAAGATTTCTGGATTGTCTGGGCCTAGATCCAAATATTCCAAAGTCCATTTGAAATGAAAGCCATATGGGGCAAACGTAAGCCCAGGAATAGAAACCAAATACTTTCAGAAAGAAAGGATAAGGAATATGAGTGTTTGCTTTTTGGCCTGTTTTGAAGTGTCGCTGGAGTAACTTAGTGGAATAAGCCTAAAGACTTATCCCTTTTCTGAAATGTATGCATGCCTTCAGAATCTATATTATCTATCAAAACTCTGGAAAAATATGCTTTTATACTAGAAATCCCTCAAAATATGACAAGTACAAAGGCCAAGATCTCAAGCAGATAGAAACTACCAAAATGTACTTCGCTGATGACACTTAGCAAAAGCATTGTCCACAATGTCAGGACCGTCTGAAGCCTGCCAGCTTCTGGCTACCAGTGCGTCACACAGGCTGAAACAGATTCTCATGAGAAGTTTGTTAATTTATTTAGAAGTAGTAACATTTCTTCAGAGTATTTCCAGTACAACTTCTCAAAGCTAGTGATTAGGCAGCATGCCTTTTATTAGACTTTTTGATGGTCTAGGGTGACACTATGTGGCTAATCTCATCACTGAACTACCAATTGCAAGTTATTTATTGAACTAACTCAAAATGAAACTGATCTAACCTCTTAATTCTGATGCTACACAGGCAAGGTTAGAGCATACCAGGTTTCATTAGCATGTCACATGATGTGGTGAGCATCTCTGAACTTTTCATTCTTAACTGTAACCTTCACAGAGGACCACCTGATGTACATGACCACACTGGAAGTATATGTATTCTGCCTTAAAAGGGATAGAAGGATTAAGCTGTGCTCTAAACCTTTAGAAAAAGAAAACAGTATAGAACTTCTTTGATATTGGTGCTTTTTTGTTTCTTTCCTATCATCAGCTGTGTTTTCCTAAGGCTATAGAAAACAAACGGCAGCCAATATTCCTAGTCCAATAGCTTGAAGTTCATCCTGTTTTCTTTGTCCCTGTCTAAAACCAGCACAATGCCCCACCTTCCCCCTTCCCTGGAATGACTGCTTCTATCTCACCATTCACAGGCAAGTCGACAGTCAAAATCTAATCTTGCAAATAATACCAGACCTCTGTATTTGCATGGATACTTGGCAAACTTCTTTATTCCTACAGTTCATATTCACAGCTGGCCTTGCACACATTTGGATGACAATCTGTGTCAGCTCACATATCTTGAATGAAATTTGAGTTCATAATTCCACGTATTTAAACAAGGTTTCACCATTCTACCCCCTAACAATATGAAGTCTTCAACATGTGAAATTATCACAGTATCACAGTATCATTAAGGTTGGAAGAGACCTCGAAGATCATCGAGTCCAACCTGTCACCACAGACCCCATGACTAGACCACGGCACCAAGTGCCACGTCCAATCCCCTCTTGAACACCCCCAGGGACGGTGACTCCACCACCTCCCGGACAGCACATTCCAATGGCAAATGACTCTCTCAGTGAAGAGCTTTCTCCTCACCTCCAGCCTAAACTTCCCCTGGCACAGCTTGAGACTGTGTCCCCCATACCCCAAGGAAAACTTCCTTTGTGTGTGTCAATATTGGATGCAGGGTGGCAGCCATAATCTTTCAGTACTCTCATGTATCAGTTCCTGGGACAGACCGTAGGAGTGTGATGTATTGTGCAGCAGCCCCCAAGGGGACTGGTCTTTACCAGACCACCATCAATTGAAATTGCATTGGGCCATATCTTGCTACAAAAGCAACTCTCTTTTGTTGCCCTTTATATTCAAGTATCCACTTTTAAAATGTTGGGTAAAACCAGCCTGAGCCTGCTCCAATGCCCACATATCACAGCAGTGAGTTGGGATTTTCATTATTAGTTCAAGCATTTTTGTATAATCTCTACATAATTAGATTCCTGCTTTTCCCTTTCAACCTCCTTTTCTTGACTGTGAGCGAGGCAACTTTTATAGTGTTTATACTTTAGTGCAATTTCTTCAAACACTTGCACAGCCCTCTTCCCAATTCACAGCTCTGTTTCTCTTGGAACCAATGCTAAGTCTGTTTTGCGTTCAAAGGCTAGCCTAAACCAGATTGTTTCCTCAGCTGCTCTACTTGTTCCATGTTTACATCCACAACAGGAACAAATCTAATCATGTTTCTGGGAACCCTCCTTGTTGTCCCTTCGTGACTTTTTTGTATACCAACATAGAATGTCACAGTGGATGTGGCAAGTGATCAGAGTTCCCTGTGTCAGTATTTTCAGCTTGTCAGAGACACTCAGCAGTCAACCAGCTAGAATTAGCACTTAATCCTTTTCCTTCTGTCAAGGAATGGTACTTTACAGATCTCATAGTGTTCAGTTTCTGCCTTCCCCACAAGCAGATATTTTTGCTGTTGTAAGGAATGATTCAAGTTCTGAAACAATTTTGACAAACTTACCACTTACACTGGTGGTAGGCTTCTCAACAACATTTCAGGTCCTACAACTAAATGTAGCTAATTCAGGACCTTTTCTGGAAGGACAATTCACTCCAATTTTAGAGCTTCAACTTCATGCTGTATGCCAAAAGCCCAACAATTCATTTTCCTAGATTTTCACATGGGCTATATCACTAAGGAGACATACAAGTTTCCTATTTTCACTAGAAGAAAGCTGTGTTGCCCCTCTATTTCCTTGTCACAATGGCTTCAGCATAATGTTCCATGGCACTTTTTAAAGGTGTGAAATCAGAGGTACAGTTGTTAAATGAAGCTCTGATGATCTGCGTAAGCAGGGGTACATCTGAAGGTCTGTTTAAATACAATATGGTTCTATGGAAACATAATGAAAAGATGATCAGACAAGATCTAAATTATTAGAAATTAATTCAGACCTGCTGGAGTATATGTTATTCCCTTAATTTGAAATGGTTCAGAAGAGGTCCTACTCAGACTTTACAGATACATTTATGTTAAATGTAGAAACATTGCATTCTTCTACCTGAAAGATGAAATTCTGGCTACGAGAATCCCATTTACAGTCTCAAGTCTACAAGCCAATGAAAAATACACTCTACAAGCCAATGAAAAATATTCTCCACCTTCCCAAAGATCCTTTGCCTCAGAATCTTACAGCTGCCCAAACTTCTTAGTTCATCCTCCTTGTCATGCCTCTGACTGTTCTGACATTTGTCTTTATGCATTCACTGGGGGAGGTACAGAATTCCCTCCTCTGGAGTGGTATTTGTCGTGGGAATTATACCCCCTGTGCTACCAGCAGATCAAGTGTTCCTGCAAGAGATTGTAAATGACATGCAGGAATTGGTAGTGTGAAATGGAAAAGACTATGCTTTCACCTCAGTCTGAAAACAAGAATGGTTTGATGAACTTGTTTGTTCATCTTTCTCACCCTAAAGATGAATTATTTAATTAGGTTTTGAGTGGAAATGTTTTAAGTATTATTCCTGAAGATTTTAAAAGGTATTACTCAGTCATTGAGACTATTTTGACCCCCAAAAGAACAAACTTCAAAGAAATTTATATCACCATCTACATAAAAACCCGAATAGGTGCAAGCCTAATTGTCTGGGTTTTGTTCTTTTATTTTGATATTCCAGATGACAAAACCAAAACATCGCCCACAGCAGTTAAAACAAAACCAAACCCCCAAAACACACGCCAAAGCCCAACAACAATCCATCAGAAAGCGGAAGCAATTCTGAGACATGGCTCTTCCTTTTGATTAGAATAACATAGCATGTAAGGGACTGCTTCAAAGCAGTTTTCTGAGACTTATGGAAGCTTGAAGAGAATGTTTCAGGTGATAATCTGCCATTTTCATACTGGTGGTAGACTGCACGAAATGACATTAATGAGATTCAGTTCTAATACTGTGTGTCTTTTACAGCTGGATATTAATGCATGCTGAGGGCATTGAGAATGGATGAATGAACACCATTTCTATTCTATAGAAATAAAAAATTGATTTTGAAGATGAAGTTTGGGTAATTGGCAAATTACTCATTCTTCCAGGCAAAAGTGCTGATGCAGGGGAAGTAACTGGAACGTGTTGTGTATTTATCAAGCCCACAGAGGAACAGAATTATTTGTACTTTGGTCACTAGGCAGTAGTGTTGCACAATGTGGGCTGTAGGACCTGAGGAGAACTTGAGCCCTACTGATTTTACACTCTTACCCTCTGCTGTTATTCATAACGTTTTTAAATCCAGGTGGTACCAGCTGTGTATTAACTCAGTTTGAGAGAGAGTATTTCTTATAGCTCAGACCACTGACATCATGGAGAATGCCCTCTACATGCATTGGTGCCTGCTCAGGGGATTATATCTCCATCATGAAAACTGAGTGTGGGGAGTCACTGCAGTTGTTATCACATGCCAAATCACATTGCCATAGTTCCTAGATCCTGGAGCATTTGGGTCATGCTGCTGTGCAATATTTCAAAGCAGCTTATGATTTTTAAAATTACATCACCTGGGCATTGTTCTTTCAAAGCAGCAGAATGTTTTTCACCCTTCTCAAGTGTACAAAGCACAGCTGCAACCTTAGAGAGCAATGCAATCCAAATACTGAGTGAAAAATTTCCTGAATGACCCTGTTCTAATTCACAGTCTATCCTGTGTCCATTCTGCCATCCCTCTACGGACACTGTTTCCCTGTGTAGATGTTCTGAAGGTTAACAGACAGGTTTACAAGCCTTTTGTGGCACTGTGCATGTACAGTATCACTTCTTTCAATCACAAACCTCTGAGGGTTTGCCAGAGATTTCAAATCACCACAGCTTTTGGAATGTAACAGTGGAAATGGAAAGCTGAAAAAATACATAGCAAAAGCACATCTCTGTACTCCGAGTGGAAATTAGGTATTTTTTAATTCAAAAGCCTATACCTGGCATTTCCTTACGTCTGAGCCCAAACCATACTAATCTTGTGGCAACAATTCACTGCATTGCTGCAGTGTGATCTCAGTCTTTCAGGCCACAAGAAGCACATGAAATTAAAAAAGCATGCAGCTCATTTACAACATTATAGTCTGAAGAAGTAATTAAAAATCCTAACACTGCAGTTACTCTAAGAAATAGGGTAGGATTTGATAAACTGAAATTGAAAATTATCACTGCAAAGGGAGATGGAATTCCATCATGTAAAAAGAGGCTCTGGAAAAAAAATAAGTCAAATTAATCTCCCTTAAAGACTAAGCAGGACATTCTTTCTTTGCAGAAAGAGATTTTAAGCACTAATACTAAACACGCTACAGCTTGCATCATCATCCACTGAGACAGGCAGGTAAAGATTAAACAAAAGAATGAGCAGTAAGAGAGTCTAATGAAGTTTAGGCTTTCAATGAATTCTAAGATATATCCCTAGTGTAGGTAATTCTTATCTTAAACTCTGCCTCGTTTACACAGCAAGATATCACAATATTAATTTATGCCATGCCAATGAGGGATTACTTTCAATCACAGACTGTGTCTTCTAATACTAAGATGCTCTGTGCCTCCACATCAGTACAGATATCCTCAAAAGGAAATAACTACAAAATTAAAATAGAAGTCCAGGGCTCTCCTCCACCCCTACTCAGCCTTCTGCCTACCAAACAACACTCAAACCCACTGACAATCACTGACACTACTAATGAGAAAGCTTATGCCTGGGTGAACTCACAGCAGAGAAGAGATGGCTATTGAAATAAGCAAAAGTTATCTATAGCCTCTCAGGTGAAATGAGCACTAATAGCAATGTCAGATGTTGAAAGCTGGAGAACAGTGGATTAAAATGTTGAACACCATTATTTTTCATTATTTATAGAAATTATTTCACCTACAGGTCAAAAAAAGTCTCATTTTAAAATATAGCAGATTAGATATGAGAAGCAATGATAAAAATTAAATCACATTCCAAACACATAAAATAATTACTGTGGGTCCAGATTAAGAAGTTGGAAACGGCCTAATTGCCATCAAAGATAATAATGATTTGGAGATGAGAGAATAAAACCAGTATTTCCTCACTGGACCTTTCTGCACTATTCTGACCTATAAAAACCCAGTTCTTACCAGAAAGTTTCTAATGACAAGAAGCAGAGTAAGAGACCAACAAAAGGAGCAAGAGTATGGTAGACTGTAGATCAAAGAAAAGGTAGAGTCAGGGGAACACCTCTCCAAAGACAATGCGTTAGTTGCTTCTAAACTTGCTAAGTAACACACTGCAGGTCAATGTAATCTTGTAAGGACATATTATTAGCACAGAAGATAATAACTCCACTGAGCTATGCCAATAAATAAATGGTGTACATAAACTCTCCTTTACCAACAACCACATTCTCAATTCATTACCTTTACCTTGTCAGGAAACCCATGAATAGCTGTTCCAGCTGCAGTTTTGTCCCACAACACCACCACAGGGCAGGATTTCCCCTTCCCTGGTTTCCCCTGTGTTCTCCTCTGTTAATGTGCTTGCCCACTGTTACACCTGCAACTACTACTGTTATTAAAGGCGACCTTCAAGTGGTTTTAATGCTCATTACATCTGCAAATTAAATAAACCTATGATAGTAGTAGAAATAATATAGCTCAGAGCCTTCATTTTAGTAACGGCTTAGCTACATAGGACTGTTAATATTATACTTTCTGGATACTCAGTTGTTCTGCAGAACAAGACTTCAAAAGATCTCTTTAGCACCAGCTGTGGCTTCGCAAATGCCTATTGTCCTCATCGTAAGATTCCAAACACTTGCACCTTGTGCCTTAGCCTGTAATTGAGCTTCAGCCAATTAAGCCTTGAAAAAGTTTTTAATAGGTGTTAGCTACAGTTCTCCTTTAAAGAAGTGAATCTTTTCTCTGTGTTGAAATTATCTGGATCAGTGTTTGAGTTTTAGTGGCTCTGAAGTAAGACAGAAGTTTTAAGAAGTTCATTGTTTGAGCAAGAGGGGAAAACGTGCCTTTCCATTTTTGAAAGCTTAATCACCGGAGTAAAACTGTGTGTTGTAAGGGAGGACCAGTGCAGTATTTTCATTCTTAGTTTAGCAGGACTGCTGGCAAGTGGTCTTTGAAACTATAAACTCTGTGAAGATGTCATTAAAAAAATTTCTCAGAAATTAAAAATAAATAAATTTTTAAAAGCATACAGAGGTTTGGGGATTTTGGGGGTTTTGTTTGGTTGGTTGTTTTTTCAAACCAAGCTCACATATTATTTTAGGACCTTTGTAACAATTTACTACAATTATCATAATAGATAATGTTCTCAACATGTTCTTCACGTGGCATTTTCAAAGCTCATTTTCATTGGGCCAAAGTAACAAGAAGAAATGGAAAGAGCTGTACTGAGTTTCTGCCCTTCTGACACTATTTAGTTGCAGCTTCAGGAACAAACACTGTGTTTTGTTTAAGCTGCAGCCATAGATAAAGCAGAATTTCTTCTCCTCTCTTTCGCAACAATGCCTGCCTTGTTTCAACATCAAAAGTAGGTGTTTTCTGACCAGCATAATCCCATGACTAGTTGCTATTTTCTAAAATCAGGCTTAATTGTTTTCTACTTAAATAACACTTTCTGCATAATGATTTTCTCAGATTGCTGGGGAACCTTGAGAAAGTGTTTGTTTGTTTTTAATAAAAATGTGGCTTGTACAATGTGCCACGTGTATTATGGGAATTACTGAACAAAGGAACCTCCAGCTGAAACTACAGTTTTGTTCCAATTCAGGATCATTAATGAGCACCTAAATATGGCAAAGCAGCTTGGGTTCTCCATTCGTAACATAAATCTTAAGCAGACATTTTATTGACTATAACTAAACAGCAAAGTAATACTCTGATACGAGATAATTCAAAGTGGTATCTGCTATTACTTTTAGTGTCCAGTGTTAGACGGGCTGGCAGATTTCCGCTCTGCTGTACTAGCTCACTGTTAGCATAAGGACACTCTGCCAGTGGCACACCACAGATCACCCTGCAAATTTTGCAGAACAAAATGTGCTGGCAGCATCAGATGGGCAGGAACTCAGGAGACAGAATGCTTTGTCATTCTTAGGCCATCGTTCCTCAAACAGGAAAATTAAAAGATAGGCAGCTGAAGCATCCCTACAGCATACTCAGACAATGTGTGTTTCCTCTCTGTTTTCTCATACAGTGAAAATACAACTTGTATCTAAGATCATGGGATATAGGAGACTATTAACATTCATACAAGGAAATAGGTTAAAAAGGCATATTTCACTAAGTGCACTTCTACCACCTGAGTCTTATAGGTAATAGCACAGAAAATGTAATCAAAAATACTGAAAACCTCCAAATCCCTCACAAACAGAGAAAACAGAATATTTAAGGCAACTAGAAGTGATTTTCATTTTTGCTGGGAGATTAAACTCTAGCAAAAAATGTACTTGTGTAATCAGAAATGGCTTCCCTAGATCCAGCCAGTGTCCTACATCTCTTTAAAGAGGTCAGTCACCCCAGCCTTGCCCATACTTCCAGCGAGAAAGTCAGCTGATGTGAAGCATGATGGTATCTTGTCAGATGCAAGCATCTGTCTGGCAGAAAATCATCTTGCTTTGCAGCAGCCACTGAGCAGATGCTAGTGACTCTGCATTTTTGCTTCTGAAACCATAATTCTCTGTGATAAGCTTGGTACCTTAGTGATAAGACAAAAAGTCAAAAGCACTGAATACTCTGTCTTTAGGGGATAGAGAGCTGTAAAGCCATCTGTTCAATTCCCTTTGTTTTTGGCTTGACAGAACAGGCATTTTAGTCTGAAATAATTGTGGCTTGAATCTCTGATCAGTTTTTTACTGCTGCTTCGCTGCCATAAAACTAGTTCACATCAAATCATATGGTGAGACAAGTCATGGAACTGGGTAGAAAGCAACTGAAATTATCCAGCAACAATGGAAAGAAAGGAAACACGCAGTCTGTTCCAGACCACATAACCATGTAAACACCAGGGCTGGCACATCAAAGAGTGCATGGTGGGGTTTTCTGCGGACTAGCAAGTTCATCGCTAGTAGCTGTGTAACACTCTCAGGCATTTGCCATGTTTATGTGTAACAGATAAGCGTTCTACTGGGTTCAGTTACTTCCCAAGCGCTACTGACATACACAATGGCACACGGCCACTTTCCACAGCTCCTGTCATCTTTGTCTTTTATAAAAGAACTCCAAGCAGGGGGCCCATTAAAAAATATAATTTATTAATCCTATGTAAAATTACCTTAAGAAAGCTTTCCAAGCTGCTGTTCTTTGGTAAGAAAATATAGGTAACTTATTCAAGTGATTTGTCATCAAACGTTTACCCTTTTGTCTTTAATCTCTTTAGAGACCTTTGTTAAGTTTTTACTACCTTGTGAAAAATAAAACAGCTTCACTGGCTATGCACCAAGACTGCTAATACCAGCTCAATTCCTAATGGTTTTTAACTGCACACACGGAAGGGCTAGTAAGGGCACACGCAAGGGTCCACTTGCTTGAGAAGTGAACAAATTCAACGCAGATAGAATAAATGAAGGACATTCCCTTCTTTGAAATTTAACACTTCAGTTGATACCAGGCAAATATGGACTCCCAAATACACAGAGAAGCAGAGTCTAATTGAACATATGGGAAAAAATGTTGTAAATGTTTCCTTTCACTTGTGGTTTTTCAAGTCTGCCTTGTTTAATAAATCGTTTAATAGCTCCTCTTCAGTTTCCATCAGGTGAGCTCACAATATGCCTGTTAGCACCTGTCTGTAAAAAGAACAACAAAATCAAACACTTCTCTATCTTACATTGCTGTGTTGGTGAACAACACTGAGCATTACCTAAATGCATTTTGTGTACTGATAAAATCAGAAACAGGGATTTTTAGTTTCTAACCCAGGGCAATTTACCTGTGGTTCTAGTCCTAATCTGAGCCATCAGTAAATTTTGGTATGCACTTTTAACTATTTTTTGTTATGTCAGTGTCTTGTACTGTTGCAGGAATACAAGCACAAATAGCAAATGTCTAGTGCTTACCTTTTTGTGGTTCCTCCAAAGCAATTCTAACACTGTAATAGCAACAGCAGCTCTGAAATGTTGGGCCCTGATTCTCTCACAGCCCAAGCAATGTGCTGAAGTAAGCCAATACCACAAATTGTGTTGTGGGGTGGGGTGTTGGTTTTTTTTTTGTGTGGTGGTTTTGGTTTGATTTTTGTTTGTTTATTTTGGATTGTTTGGATATTTGTTTGGTTTGACTGTTTGTTTGGCAGGGAAGGGTGCTGGTGAGGTTTTTTTTGGTTTGGTTTGATTTGGTTGGTTTGTTTTGGTTTGTTTGTATCACAGAGTAATGAGGCTGGGGGTTGGGGCGTGCAAAAATGGAATGGGATGCAGGAGATCATTTGCTCCTGGTCAGCCTGGTCAGATACATGTCAGGTTTGGGGTAACAGCTGAGCAAGGGTTTTGTAAGTCAGCACTTTTCAGTGAGAGGTCTAGACCTCACTTTGGGAACCTCAGCCTATTCGTGAATGTGGACTTCAGCTGGAAAAGGCTGGCAGGTGGAAAATATTATTAGAGCTCAATGTCTAGATAAAACCAATAACAAGCATATAGGATTTTATTTCATTTCAGTATATAATGAGCTACATATATACCTGCATTTCCTTTCTCCTTCTCCTGGCTCTTCTCATTTTGCTTCTCCTTCATCTACTATTTATGAATCATTTCCCTCATTTTATTGGTGCAGCATCTCATGAGAAAAACATAGTGACACGTAGTGTAGCATCAGCAGCCATGAGCCGCACCTGATGCTTCTGTCTAGTGTCCTCTTAGCAGTATACTTAGTATGGATAAAGAAGAACAGGAAGAATCAAATCTGGCATACTTATTCTGAGCCAGGCTATTTGTCTTAGTTTGCTGTGATAGACTAATATCCTTAAATACCATTTGCCTTTCTGAATTTTCCATTCGATGCACAGAATAGAAGTTGGTGTAGTGGGGAATTCCTTCCCTGTTACTCTTCTCTATTTACAGGCACATCTGACATCCATGTAGTGCTAAGAAAGTATTTCACAAGCACTTGGAAAAAGTGCAGGTGATAAAATAGGTATCTCAAGCTGGCAGAAGGTTAACACATACACAGGGCTTAGAACTCACTGAACTGTCCACTCCTCTTTCTTACACCTCAACACACATTCTGTTTTATTTTTTTTTTCAGAGCTGAAGAGTTCTGCCAAAAGCACTTGGGCTAAGGCTGCAAATAAAGTTACATGTGTAAGACAGAGGTAGTGAGAGTTAAAAGAAATATATTTCCATATTTTCACCTAGACTGAGCTCACAAAATCAAAGCAGAAAACAGTATAATTGCAAAATAGTTGTAAAGTTATATTAACTCAAGAAATCTGCAGACTGAGAACTGTTTTCTGCAGGGGTTTTGTTGAATTTACTCTGTTGAATACATCTTTTATTTATTGGTAACCTTCCTCCCAGTGAGGTATTATTTCATTGCAGTTTGGCAAATATTTCTTGTCGTACATGATTTGTGAGTAGAAGTTTCAAATCTAGTTGAGAAGACAGGAAAATCTGTGATTGGAAGTATTTTACCTGTAAATATGAAATTAGATGAAAATTACTCACCTCATACCTTGCCTGGCAAGTTCAACCTGGTCTGACTGTTTTACTAACTTCTAAATCTTGCTCTTGCTACTGCAGTAACACAGTATGACCACAGGCTGCATGGCAGTTCATAGAAAAAGAACTTTAGTCTAAGCTGAAGAAAATTAAAAAGGAATTTCTGGGCTGAGACTCTTGAGTACCAGAATGGGAACGCCTTCATTTCACCCTGGCACTGCACAGGTACAGGTTTTAATCTAGTAAGTGGAAGGACGTGAGCCCTGCACTAAACTCCTCAGTACTAGTAAGTTTCAAAGATCATTTTCCTGATCATGACAGATGGGGAAAGAGATGAAAAAGTACATATAAATGGAGGAATGTCATATGGGCCAAAGTGACAGGAAAACAGACTTTGATGTCTGTTGGTCCTAGGAATGAGATTAAACCAGTCATTTCATCTATGCAGATTCCCAGGGGCTTCATCCATTTTACTTATTCTGCACTTGGTAATTCCAGGCGGCTTCACTGCAGCATTCACACCAGCCATTCCCAGCACTGGGCATCAACAAAGCATGGATCAAGATCTTTTTTTGGGCATCACACCGAGTCACAGTCAGGCAGGAGTTAAAAGCTTTCTGGGCTGACTCATCACCTGGGTGTAATGGAAGTGTAACCACTGACTGCTGAGCAGGCTTCTTACTGCCAATCCAGAAAGATTTGCATATGTCATTACATTAACACATCCCAGTGGGAAGCCAGAGCCAGATCTAACGATTTCAGATGAAAATAAAGAAAGCTGTTACGTTCAGACCATTATTGTTCATGCTGCTTTGTGAATTTATTTCTTTAAATTTTCCACTTGTGCTCCTGCCAAGAGAGATCTATTAGACAGAAAGCAGCAAGAGTAAAACTTTATCATTTTGTTTCAAACTATAAAATAATTTACATCACATATCTTACTTACTTTTGTCTTTTTTTTTTTTTGTCAGGTTTTTTTTTTTGGTTTGTTTTTTTTTGGGTTTGTTTTTTTCTTTTTGGGTTTGTTTTTTGTTTGAAACCACAAACATTCCAGCATCACACTGTAGGAATAAGAATAACAATAGAAAGCATAACCTTTTGCATAGTATTAAATGAACAGACAGAGTAAGTTCTTTATTTACAATTATTGTCTAGATAAAAAAATTCATAAAAACAGATGAATGAACATATATTAATAACCCCTAGTGGGATGGATTGCCAATGTACCACTGTATTGTTGTCCACAAATCTCATGCTGCTAGGTACAGTACGTAGAGAGCGAGCATTTATATATTGCAGGGAATTTTAACAAACTGATCATTTTGGGTTTTGATCCATTGTTCCCATCACAGAGAGGTCAAGCAACAAAAGAAAGGAATTGTGATGCACGACTGTAGTTGAAAGGTCATAGCTATTCTGCTTTAAAAAAAAAAAAAAAAAAAGTCTATCATTTATCATATACATAAAGCACAGTCTCTGCTCACAAAAGCCCAAGTTTTCTATGCATCTCAGTTTATATATGTTTTACTATATATACACAGAATGCAGTGTTCATTTTCTTAACAGTTTTCAAGTCTGCAAATGGTACCTTAGGGAGGGGTACTCCTATGGGAAAATGTAAAAAACAATGAAACCAAGGAAAAAATATGAAGAGTGTTTGAAAATAAAAAGGCAAACAGTCAGTGTTAAGATGCTGAAAAGAAATTGTTCCAGTACTAGTAGCTTCTTTAGATGTTCAAGTCCAAAGCTAGAGGCTTCCCTGTAAATAGATAACACTTTTTGTTTCTTCTGAATATGATATCCCAAATAGGCCATAGAAACCCAATACATGTTATACAAAGGTTAATCACCATATTTACAAAGCGAAGAACAATCCTGACTCAGTTTCAATCACTTCGTTGCTAGGAGTTAGCTAAAATAATTATGTTTTCATGCTAGCATCTTACTGTTAAGAACCGGGTCACACTATCTGTTGAGAAGAGAGTTGTATGCGCCTCCAGAGACCTGTCCTGGTGTTGAGTGACAAGTTTGGATCAGATAGCAAACTTAAGAGTTTGAGCCAAAAACATTCAAGCTTCTACACAAAAGTCCGGAAGCTGGCAATTGAAGCTGATTAGAGTTTTACCTGGCTGAATAGTCTTGATGCACCCTGAAAACATTTTTAGCCAGTTCAGTCTGCAGTTTGGCCTTGAATCTAATCTCTGGTTCATGTTCTGGCTCGGTTTAGTTCTTGTGACTGCAGAGATGCACCCCTGTAGGAGCCAACTTTAAGACAATCAGCAATACCTCAACAAATCAATTTATCAACCTAGTTTGAGAGTGTTTTGCAACACATCTGGCATAATCAATTGTGTAATTCAAAATATCTTTTGCACTGTACAGTTATGGAAAAGATCATATGCTGAAAAGTCTCCAAGCAAACTTTATATTAAATACAAAAATTATTTATGAAAAATCTGTGATCCACAAAGTGCTTAGCATTCAAGTGGTTGACATAGCAATTATATAAGCTCAGGAATTTTCTATTACCAGGGCTGTTACCATCTTGAGAAAACATCTTTCACCCTCCATACTGCAGGTTTAAAAACTAGCTTTCTTTGCAGAAAGCTCAAGGTCAAATAAGGTATTACTTGTGACTACAGGAAGACAAGCTTGGTTAAAAAAGAAAAAAAAGAGAAATAAAAAGAAAATCACACAAAGCATATCTCTATATACAATTCATAAAGTTTCATTCAGACCTAATAGTGCAGAAATTATAATTTTCCTTTAAAAAATCCAAGCAACGACCTACAGTAATTTTCATCCAAAATGCCAACAGCCCGTACCTTGCAAGGAGTATGGAAATAACTGCCTAAATCACTAACTGAAAAAGATTAACACAATATATCACAATATTTCAACATCAGCTTTATCTCCATATAGACAAACCAAATATAACTTATTTTAAATTATATTTATAAACTCAACTCAGTTTCATAGAATAGCTCTCTAAAAAGATCTCCTGGAAGCCATGTTTAATGAATGAAATAGCCTCCAGCACGGTACGCTGCACCAAAACAAACTCAAGCAGATTATTAGAAGGGTTAAAAAGTATAAGGGGGGGGGGGGGGAAGAGAACCTGGTTGTTTTAATTTTTATTTGAAACAAAGGAAGCCTGGTTTACCTCCCTGTATATAGGATCACAATGCTACATCCAATGTGTTATATTTTGGCTTCTTTTGTTACTCAGTAGCGGTATCTACAATTACTTAACAAAAAAGAGAGAGAGAGAGGGAAAAAAAGCCGACAAAAAAATCCGTCAGAAATCAGAACACGGCTGTAATAAAATATCCAGAGTGTGATATTACAGATGTTTTTTGATGAGCTGAGCTGAGCCATTTTTATACTACTTCGGCAGGAAGTGCTTTCTTAACCCTACAAATAGTTAAGGATATTATCTACAGGTTTGTAAACAAATTACATTCTTCTTTAGGACATAAATAAGTTAAAATAGTCAGAGCAATTTGAGCAGAAACAAGGCAACATGCCAACAAAGAAACTTTATATATATATAACTATATATATATAGATAGATATATACATATATATAATTAATTATGTATATACTTATATGTATATATCTCTATATATAGTCTCGTAAATGTTTAAGTTCCTCTGTCCAACTGGTGCAAATCTACTGTGCAAGTTAAGCTTTGCAACTTCAAAAAAGTTATTTAAATTAATCTATACAATTGAGTCCATGCCACACAAGCATTTCAAAAAACTCACAGACCAGTGAATCGGATAAATAGCCTCAGAAAGAAGTCCTCTGCAGTTCCTGCTTAAGGAGGAAAAAAAGAAAAAGAAACGAAAAGAAACAGAAAGGAAAAGAAACCAAAAGAGAGGAAGAAGGGCCAGAAGTGTACAGTACATTCATGCAGGATATTTTTTTGTTTGTTTTTGTTTTTCTGAAAGGGAGCAAGGGGGGGTGGGGGGTGGGGTATGTAAATCAGCCATTCATTCCTTCCCCAAAACCATTGTGATCAACAATTCATTCACTTGTCTCAGAGTGAATAAGAGTTCAAACAGCTTTTCAGCCAGCAATGTTTTTAATATATATATTTATATATTTCGGTTGCTGTGGATGGTTTTTTTTTTTAACTTTATTTTACTTTAATTTTTTTTTAATTTATTTTTATTTTTTTTGCAGTGACCTTTTCAGCTAAAGTGATGTCTCCAGGCTATGTATTGGGCTTCCTGGACTAGAGGAGGTAGCTGATTTACTTGTATCAGTTGTAAGATTTATTCCACTGTCGATAGCACTGTTGTTCTTGTTCAGCGAAGACGGTGGACTCGAGTTTTTCTTGAGAGCAGGGTCTTCTTCTAGGTCAGTGTCATCAATCAGTGGGATGTGGGGCTGGGAATCTTCTATCCTAAATTCAGGATGAGTCATAAAGTTGTGAATAGAGGTTCTAGATTCTGGTTTTTCTAAACCTTCATAGAGAGAGCTACGGAATGCCTTCACGACGCGGATCTGGGGGAGAAAAGGAAAGAGGTGTCAGGGGTAGCACCTTCAAAGGGCGACATTGTGTTAGAGAATACTTTGTGAAAAATGTAGCATATGGTTAGGGCAGTGCAGACAGCTGAAGTCCAAAGTCTCTGGATGTTATATGCATAAACGAGTGGCTCAGTTATGTGCATTTTGAATATCTGTACCAACTGCAATATTAAAATAGATCAGGTTTAAATCCATCAAAGAACTGATGGGAAGTACTGGTTAAAGAAAGCGAACATCCACTCGTGTGGTACATCCCTAGTAAAAGACAAGCCATGTTAATCGTAATGCAAATGTCAAACCATGCATGTTGATAGTTTTGCAGTGAGTAAGTAGGAAGGCTTTTTTAATTAAAAAGTCTCTTTTGTATTGTTAAAATCCATTACACATAACATATCACACTTCACAAACAGAAAAGCACAGAACACAGACACGGTCGGATGGGTACGTATGAGACACACACAGGAGCCAAGTGTAAAAACTATAAACAATATCAATGTTTTAAAGCGAAACCTAAATGAATGCAGCCAAGAGCACAAAAAGCCAAGCAGACAAAATACTAAAGCAGAATCATGCTACCACGGGGAAAAATAAAAATTCACGGTTACCACATGAACAGAGATAACTTGCACACAACAACTACACTTGGAAGCCTGGATAATGTGAACAGAGTATTGTTGAACCAACTTTTATTTTTCCTTCATGCATATGTGAGGTAAACACTCGAGTATAGACCCACTGTTCTAGCCATTTAACTTTTTTATATATATAGAACATGTAATAAAATAATGTATTGATTGTTGGGTTGAATTGAATTACATGGTTAAACAGCAAGCTTTTTCGTTCTCTGTGTCTCAGTTGCAAAACTGTAAACTTAAATGCTGGAAGTGACACAATTTATGCCGTATATGCAGTGTTTTGACTAGGTCAGCCGACATATGCCAGGGTCAAGCTAATGGCATGAACCACCTGACAGTAAGAATATAGGTGAAAATAATAAACGCCAAAAACTCAGCCCATTAGACTGTTAGGGCCAGTTCCCAGTAGGAAATGAGAGGAATAAAGTGAGGAGCGTTTTGGAATGGGGACACTACATCCTCTGTGGGTGGGCAAAGGGAGGGATGCTGTCTATATCCCAGTGACCCGGCAGTTCTTAAAAGAAGTGAAGGTCTGTGCTGGTTTACTGCTGAAAAAAGACATAGCTTTTTGTAAGGGAGTGAGGGGGCAGAGAGGAAAAAACAGAATGGCAAAATGTGATCTGTTGGCAAATGTTTTATGGCTAAGTATGAGTTCTATCCTTCTACTTCCATGTAGTCCAATGAGCGAATTTTTAGCATTTCTTAGAGGGGAGACCAAAACAAAGGCAGAGGCAGAAAAGGTGCAAGCAGGCATTGTGAAAGCTTCTCCACACACATTTGAAATGGTTTGGTGGCTGGCATGTTTATCTTTTTACATGTAAATATGCTGAGCATTATTGGTTGGCCTAGGACATCACTGATTTGTAAATCCTTAATTCCTCTTGTAGTTGGCAAACTGCATTTTAATTATGGCATGGCATCAGAGTGGTACAGCTGTGGGATCTAGTTGATCCTCTGGCTAGAGTTGTCTGAGTTGTCCAGAACATCAACACATTCAAGAAAAAGGCTGTCTTGCATTTTCAGTTCTTTGACCGTTGTCCTTGTTTAGGTTCTCTATGTTTAGATACTCATCACCTTCCAAAAATCCTAATAGCAGAAGTCAGTCATGCCATCTTCAGATACATGACCTTTGGTCAGTCCAAATACTTTCTCTTTTCTTTATACACATATTTGGTGACAGCAGGGCACAGTACAAAAGTAGTTCCTGTGTCTGCTTATGCTCAGAATAAGGGCTGGAGTGATGCAGAACAGCTTGTCCAGATCTTAGGAAACCAGATGATGTTTGGAGGTTGGCAGAGGTGAAGGCCAGGAGGAAGAGAAGACTAGATTTTACACAGTTACACAGCGTGTCTAACTCCTCTGACAGAGCGCCTGCAAATTACAAACCAGACTTCTATGAGAGCTGAATCTGTCTGAGTTGTGCTGTGCTGTATGATAGTTCTCTGTAGTGAACAGACAGATTGGAGTAAGAGATTCATTTGCATGGAGAAGAGGTGACATGCTAATTCCTTCATTATCTATGCCTTTATGTCTTTTATTTTAAAGTGCAAACGGATTAGTCTGAACAACGACAAAATTGTGTGTTTTGTCAAGGCAATCTTAAAAACATGTTTCTATATTATCCTGTTTTAAAATAGGAAACTGTTTGTAACAGGCTTACTTTATAGTATGGACTGCTAGGGTGACATTTCCTGCACAATTATCTATTATTTCTGCTATCTACACCTCATCCAGCTGTAGCCATTGACCTATCAACTATCAACTATCAAGCCATATCTCATCAGCTAACAAAATAATTTCATTCCCCTGAATACAGGCACTTCTTATTGTATACATTTAGGTTCTATTTGCCAGCTGGATTCTTTTTAATACAGGTAAAGCTAATGTTTACTTAAACAAAAAGGTTTGCAATTTGATATTATGCTTGACCAGATCCAGCAGAATCCAACAACAGTAAAGCTTCAGTTGCACGAGGTGTGTTTAAGCCTCCACAGGTTAGCAAGGGAGGAACTGATATTGGTTTATGAGCATCCAAGTTCTATTGCAGGGAAAGAATCTATACTGCATTTAATATCAAAATTTGGCATCTAATTTGCATTTAACACCAAGGTTTTAATCAGACTAGCTAAGTGACCACACAACTGAGGGAAAACTACAGATTGAGGTTGCGTTTAAGCACTGATTATGAAAATCAATCCGCCAGGCCCTGAATTTGGTGCTCTGCAGTGACTGCTTGAACAAATGAGTTGCTGAAATAAAGCACTCACTAACATCTTTTGCTAAAAAGCATTTACACAACAATCTGAAGATACAGCTGCAGAATGTACAATCAGCCAGCAGCTGCATCGTTTGTGTGAAGATCTGTGGCAAAGTTTTCACACAGATTGTTCAAGTCTTGCAGGACCATTTAAATGTTACTTGAATAGCTCCTGCTTGTTCATAGTGATTTTTACTGGAAATATTAGCTTAGAGCTAATTCAGAGATGCTGATACTCCATTGTCTTTAAATCTATCTACAATTTCAGAGATGTATGTATGTTTTCAATTTTTTTAACTGTTTTTTTTTTTTTTTTTTTTTTTTTTTAGTGCTATACCTCACTCAGTGGCAGAATTTCTGCATTACAGTGCAATTCAAAATCATAGTCTGTCCTCCAATGTACTAAATTATTGCTTACAGGAACAAAACATGCTTCTTTCATTACATTAATGGAAATAAAGGTAGAGGGTTTTCTGATCATAAAATCATAGAAAGGTTTGGCTAGGATGAAACCTTTAAGATAAAGTTCAAATCTTCATGCCATGGACAGAGACACCTCCTACCAGACTAGCTTGCTCAAGGCCTCATCCAACCTGGCTTTGAACTCTTCCAGGCTTGGAGACTCCATAACCCCTCTGGGCAACCCGTTCCAGTGCCTCACCACTCTCATAGGGAAAAATTTCCTCCTTTGACCTCCCCTTTTTTCAATTTGAGGCCATTACCCCTTGTTCTGTCACTCCATGCCTTTGTAAAAAGTCCCTCTCTAGCTCTCTTGTAGCCCCCTTCAAGTCCTGGAAGGTCTCCCTATAGCCTTCTCTTCTCCATGCTTAACAACCCCAACTCTCAGCCTGTTTTCATAGCAGAGGTGTTCCAGCTTTCAGATCATTTTCATGGCCACCTCTGAACTTGTTCTAACATTTCCATGTCCACTTTGTATTTGGGGGCGCCAGAGCTGATTGCAGTACTCCAACTGAGGTCTCATGAGAGTAGAGGTGGAGAATCCCCTTCCTCAACCTGCTGCCTGCACTGCTGGAGATGCAGCCCAGGACACGGTTGCCTTGGTTACGAAGGTGGTATTTTAATTTCTGTAGAATACGATTTTTAAGGTAAGAACTGAAAAAATATTTACCCAGAGTTATATGGCCCAACAGCAACAAATGCTTTTAATACATGCTTAAGTTCAAGATTGGATGTAATAGCTGATGTAAAAATGTTTAGGGGCTGGGCTACAACAAAGCTCACATTACTGTTTTGAAGATAAAACAAAGCGGATGAACTTAATATAATGTCGTTATGGTTGTACAGCATGTAAAAGCAGGGACATACCCATGATGGATAGAACCTATTTGGGTTATTATGAACTATGTAGAGTTCATGTAATGATATTTCTTTATGATACTGACAATGCCAAGGGAAGACAAACAGTGTGATACAGCTCCCTTTTCTCACAGTAATGGAGACAACAGAAAAAAATGAACTGCTTTTGAACAAAAGACTGTGGGGACAACACTTCAGGACATTTTGGACATTGCTATAAGTTTCCACTTCTTTCTTCTTTGTAGCTGTAATAGAAAAACTCTTCAGTTTCATCCCACCTTGAAAGTCAGATTTATCATACTGCATCAGGCAAGAAAAATGAAAGAAATAGAATTTTAGATACTACGAATTTTTCCCATCAGAAGAAAAAGATGAAGTTCAGAATCTCACTCCCAAGTACAACAATCTAGGCAAAATCCACAAGGCCTGTTAAGCATCAACAGATACGGTTGGTAGTGTGTGGGCTTATACTCGAATGTTTACCTGGCTTCATATAAGCCAAGTATCTTGAGTTTGGTTCACATTCATTTCAGGCTCAAGGTTAAAGACTCACAACCTCTTTTTATTTCACTCTCTCCTGCTGAACCCTTTTGTCCAATGTTCTCTAGCCCTCTAGGAAAACAAACACATTTAATATTCAGACAGTAGAGAGTAGGGCACTGCAAAAGCAAATAAATTCAATACTGAAAGATCAGTAAGGTGATTAGTATAAAGTTGTAAACAAGGGGTCAATTTTGCAAAGAGATGCCAACTCTTATGTGCAATGATACTGTTCGACATCAAGACTATAGCTATACAAAGGTCAGGAAGAGTTTGGTCAAGTACTATTGCATATGTAAAGCTTTAAAATAGAAGGCATGACTTCAGTATATTTGGGGTTGATTATTTTCAAATCCTCCAGTTCTGGGTGGAGATATTGCCTGTAAGTGTGGTGGCTACTATGTTCTGGATTGTATGAAGCAGAAGTTAAGCAAAATCAAAGATAATATTTGGTAAAACTAGACAGATTATAATTTGTAGGTTTCTGCTTTAAACAGATTCATTATACTATCTGTGCTACTCGCTTTCTATATAATTATGCAGTAAATCCAGTAAGTGCTGCTGAAAATTCAAACCACATGCAGCAAGAGGAAAATGCGATACCTACATATGCTGTGAAATCCTCAGGCCTGATTCTTGTTTCACAGAAGGTTCACATGGCTGTTATCCCACTGAGTTTTAGAGCATGAGATCAGAACCGCACACACGGCTTCCGCTTTCCATATCTTATCTCCTCTATTATAGAATTACTGCAGAACTGCAGTCTGACATTTTTGTATCAGATTTGGCAAAGTTTAAATGTATTATACAAGCCCTTCAAAGAATTTATTTCTGTCTTAGGAGTCTAAACCTACTTGCCATGCTCTAAGTCCTCCAAGTCAAGGACTTGGGTTTATATTTAGACTTTCAACCTAGTTAGTTTCCCTATAGGCAAGATACAGAAAAATTAAATTTGATCTTGCACATCATATCCCAGAGAGATTGTGATAACAGGATTTTACAACCAGTGGGAGCATCTATGCTTTAGAGCAGTATCTCCTGTCCCTAGGTTAATGATGTTCCCAAAGGCTGCAACGTAATGTTGAATGTGGACTTCCTTTAGGTTCTGCTTGTTCCATTTATTCATGTGCTAGTTGTACCATGTTGCCATGGAAAGCAGCTGATATCTTCATTAAGGCTGGTATGCTCTCTTGACTTGGTTTGTGATCTGAACCCAGATCAACACTGATCAGCAATCTTTGCCTTAAGATTCAGGAAAAGAAAAGATTTTATTTGAATATTTTTAAGAAATTGGTTCCCATTTTTCTTCATGAGAAAATTTAATCCAGACTTAAGATTTTTTCTTAAGTTTTAGTTGTATAGTCTGTCCAGCTGAATGATGATTACACTTATAGGAAACCATATACATAAGAAATACAGAAAAGCAAAAGCTTCTGCAACAGGAAATATTTTTTCTTGATACAAAGAATCCAATTTTCATACACCACAGATTACAAACAGCTGAACTGAGCTCTCTCTTCCAAATCCTCTATTAGTAAATGGATTGCATTACACAGTCAAATGCAGCTTGCTGAATGTCTTATGTTAGTCTGACACAATTTGCAGATGCTCTGCCCCTGTGCCACTCCAAGGCAAATATTGCATGTCTAAAGCTTCTACCTGTAAGTGACAGTTTATTGGCAAGTCTGAAAAATGGCAACTAATTTTTAATTAAAGGGAGAACAAAGAAAGTTGTCTTTCCATACCCTTTAGCTCCACTTTAGAAGACCCATTGATAACGTGAACCTGTGCAAATATACAGCCTTAAGGGTGCTATGCTCCTTTTTGCTTGAAAATATGTTTTTAAAACCAATCAAACAAACAATAACACCCCCAGAACCTCCAGAGATCTGTATGATGGACAAATACTGATTGCTCAGTAAGGTTTTATTGAGCTCCCATAAAATTTGGAGTCATTGCTGTGCATTTTTTTCCTGTGTCATCCTTACAAGTGGCTTGCTAGAGGCCACTGTTGCTGGAGTTAATATAAATAATAAGTTGTGATTGCATGAAATACTTCTAAAAACCTCAGGAAAAAATGACAGGCCTCAAGAGAACAAAGAAAATGAATCTGCCAATACAGAAACTACAGCAGTCTCTTGGAGGTTATCTTTTGGTGGGGTTTGTTTTTGCTTGCTTGTTGTTCTCCCAATGTTTCCTACTCTTAACAATACTTTTTAATAATAAACTTCTATGAATGGAACAAGGGGCTTTGGTAAGGGCCCTGACATTTCTGTCTGCTTCCACTGGGGAACAGTATTAACTATATATGTGAATAAGAGGAATGAGGAAGAGCAAGTAGAGAGGAATACTAAATGTGCACCTTTCTTGGAAAATTTGAAACCACATTATTTCGAAGGGGCTATCTACTGCTAATATAAACAATATCTGAGAACCAGTTATAAACAGATTAAGGTAAAGAGTAACTTGCTTACTTTGTGTACAGTTAGATTTACTCATCCTCTACCTCCTTAAAAAAGTGTAGTAGCAAAGGATTAAAGCAGAGCTAAATTTTAAGCAAAAGCTAACATTTTGTGTGCCTGAGATTCAAAAATAAATAAGATGCTACATTATCCCACTGGATCTGATTTTGTATTCCCAAACTAAAACTTAGGGAGCTATGCATATAAAACATATATTCACCAAAGCTGGCATGGGATAGCCTGGTATCTAAACCCACTTTTAACTCTGTAGTCTAACAGCTTTCCATTGATAAGAGATTGTGTGTGCCTGTGTGTGCCTGTGCATTCATGCACGCGACACAACAAATACACAGCTTCATTTTAAACTTGTTCACAGTTTCTGTACATTAAATGTCTGCATATTTAGTTTGTATTTGAATAAATCTTTCACTTCTATCCCAGCATATACAATTCCAGATTTCAATATGCAGAAATTTTCACAATGTTTATTTAAAGCCACAGCATTTTTTGGAATAGGTAAGAGACTCTTAATATGGACCTCACCGTTCTAAATTCATGCTGACAGCCTGAAATACATCATTTGTTATTGGCAAAAACACCATGGTACTTCAAAAGTGATGGCATAATGAGGGAAACTTCAGTACTGTAGTAAACATTCCTTTGTATAAATTGCTTTTTAATTAAGGCATTCCACAACCTAACGAAAGATGTGATGGTGCCATATTTATGTATTGCTGAAAACTTTAGGTAATAACTTGCTGACGTGTTCACAAACAGGCAGATTTCTTTTTAAGCACACAGTAGCCTTTGAAACAAACATTAACCTGGCTGAAAATACTAAATTAAAAAATAAAAATAAATTGCAAAACTTTACTACAAATCTGCAGGAAAAAAAAATCTAACAGATTGGTAAAGTGTCACAATGAACTATATTAAAAGTATACAATTTAAGTAAATGCTCTGTTAAATTAGATTTAGATGTTCTTATTGATAGAGCATCAGACGATTCTTGTATGTTTTTAATCAAGTATTTATAGCCAAAACTCTGCAGTTTGAGCATCTGAAATGCCACCTGAAATATCCCCAACTGTTGCAGGATGCTGAACACTCTGAAAATAAATCTTCCTGACAGAATTTCATATTGAGCCCTCTCAAGTATTAGACTCCTGGTTTTGTTAAACCATTAAGGTTTCCCCTTGGTACTACCCCTAATGTATCTATATATGCAAAATTTTAAAGATTTTTGAAGGGAGGGAAAGGCTTCAAAATAATTCAGGCTGGATGTGAGGAGGAAGTTCTTCCCCGTGAGAGTGGTGAAGCCCTGGAATGGGTTATCCAGGGAGGTGGTTGAGGCCCCGTGCCTGGAGGTGTTTAAGAGCAGGCTGGATGAGGCTCTGGCCAGCCTGATGTAGTGTGGGGTGTCCCTGCCCAAGGCAGGGGGGTTGGAACTAGCTGATCCTTGTGGTCCCTTCCAACCCTGACTGATTCTATGATTCTATGATTCTATAAGAGGCAGAATTATCCTGTTATTCCCCCCACCCCATAGGAAGAAGGTAATGATTAATGTTGAACTGATTCTGAGCAGCTAAGAGGAAAGAACTCAGTCCCAGCCCACCACATACAGTTTAAGCAAGGAGCTGAAAAGCAGATATTTATTTTGCAACTCAACTTTTCTCAGAAAATACTAATTCACAAAACCATACCTGATTTCTATGAAATTTGGACTATGAAAAGTTCTTCAGGTTCTGGAAGATGAACTGTAAATATTCAACTAACAAATAAAACCTGAATGGGCTTTCTTTGCTTTTTCACTGTCATTTGTTAGCTTTGTGTCACTGCAGCAGTGAATCAAAACTTTCCCTAAAGGCTACAATTTGAAGCACACACTGGTTTGATTCTAAACAGATACTGTATTGCAGCAATCAAATACTAACAGTCCCGAACAATCACTTTGAAAGGCCTCTGTAGTGCAGATATGTATCTCTGGGTAGCTTAACAAATCAATTGTGCGTTTTTTATTTCTCTGATAAACGTGGCTATAACTGATGAGCTCTGTAGAGCTATTTTATTTTTTCCAAATAAAGAGACATCAAACGCTGCAGCAGATAATGCTTTCTCCTATTAATTAACTTCAGCCCATAACCCTTTGTCAAGACACAAGACTATTCAATTCTTAGCTGTTTTCCTGCAATGGATAGAAGAGAGGGAAGATAAATTTTCTGTTTTATTAGATCTATCCTTTCAGACTGCTGGCTACAGAATATCATTGAAACAGCAGAGCAGAATGAGCTACTCTCTGTTTTCTGCTCAAATGTAGAAATGCTGTTACTGGATGAAAGGCTGTTTTGTGAGTGTTTTGTGTCATGCTCAATGTGGAAATGAAGGAACTTGGGCTCTTGGCTATCGGAAGCAGGTTACATTGTCTGTGGCACAGCAGTGGCATGCAGCTCACTGACTCTGTTTCTCTTGATTGTGCCGCTGCCCTGAAATAGTTAGTGCTGATGGAACAAAGGTTAGCAGACTAAAATTCCCAAGAAAATACAGGGAAAGATAGACATTTTCTCTAAGAAGCAACTGCCAGCGTTGGAACCTTAATGGCTTTTTGGATTCCTGGTAAAAGCAAAGTTTGTCCTTTGACTTTTAATTCCAACAAAGATTCTAATGCATGTCTAAATGCTTGTTATTCCCATACTGAGGGGGTTTTCACACTCCAACTGAATGGAAAGGTCAAATTTCCTTTTATCCTGCAGGAGTTCTTCAATTTTATTTAACTCTATTGTCTGTGTTGTCTCTGTCTGCCTCTCCGCTCCCTGTTGGCCAGCCAGACAAGATTGGTTTGTCTGTTTGGTCAACTTCCCGCTACAGTAAGTGACAAACTTGTAAACCGAGTTCCATACATTGAAACAGCCTTTTAGTGCAGGCTATGCTGAAAAACAAAACAGCTCCTTACAGTCTTGAATTTAAAAAAAAATTCCAGAAGTAAAAAAAAATATTATTCACTTCACTACCTCTTCACTAGATGCTTTGTTTGCATCTAAAAGAAAGCTGTGCCAGGGTTTCAGTGGTTAGAAACCTGCTTGTTCTAACAAAGAAAAATTTACATTTATTTTGTTGTCTCAGTGCTATACTTTAACTCATCTAGCTCCTTCCTTAATGCTTGCCTCCCAGTGAATTAGAGAGAGCCAATCTATTCCTTCACCATTCATGCAAACCTTAATTCCTTAGCCGTGCATCATAGGCTGGATCCTTATTTCCTTGTTCCTTCCTGTACCTGTGCTAATTAGAGTACATCTTTTCTTGGATCTGACTGACCTATATTACACACACTCCTCCAGATGGAATGATCTTCTACCTGACAAGCTGTATTGCTTAACATATTTCTAGAATCATTTGAAGTATCTATTTTACAAGCAGTAGAAAATAGAATCAATGAGACTGAGAAAATACAACAGTGAATAAAATCAGAATCTCTATACACTGCATAAAAAATGGCTAGAAATTCCTGTCCTGACTGTAAATTAGGAAAACTTTGAATGAATCATGGAGAGTATCTACTGTACACAAAGTAATCATGTTATGTGTTTCTGGGGGTGTGTAAAGTAATAAAAATAACAGGACAAAATGGGAAAGGGTAAAGTAGCTTAGTCTCAAGTGACTGCTACATTAAGTTGGCATCTCTGTAGGTCTGATGCATTAAGAATACACACTCACGCCCAGCCGCAGCAGCAGATGTGCTGGTAGGAGAGGAAAGAGCATTGGATAACGATACGTGACTAGGGCTAGAAATATTGGTTACATCCTGGGTCTGGCTTGTGACGGAGGACTGTCTCCTTAGAGCCCCCTGAAAGGAAGTGCCACTCTTGAAAGTATTGACTACTTCGATCTGTAATGGAGGAAAGAATGAGACAAGTTGCTTAAAGTATGGATACAGTTGCATAACTGACAGGAATAATAATGAAAAACAATAAATCATTTGTGCACACAGTTTTACTTCAATTGAAAGCAATACTTTTAAGCGTCCCTTTCAGTGCTTTTTTTAGATATGACAAGATCCAAAATTTCTTCCTGGATAAAATGAAACAGCTCCATAGGAGGCAGTAGAGCTGCATCAGTTTAAACAACTAGATTTGAAATAGCAATCTTTAAAACTTAAATCCACTTCTTACATATATGTAAATAAAGTGAACAAAACTGGAATACTCCATATAACTAATCTTCCTACTGCAAGTAATTATTGTTCTCTGTCTACTCTTCCAGACGGAGGAAAATTCAGTCACTTAATTTTGGAGGAGAATGGGACAACACTCAACCAAACCAAAAGAACCTTTAAAATATTCAAAGTATTACTCCACTTTGTCTACAGCAACGGGGTTGTCAGTATAGCATCTTGATGAAATAGAAAGTGTTCCAACATTTTATCTTTTTCTCTCATGAAAGTTTGCATAAATTTTGCATAGCGATAACCAATATTGATTTAAATCTTCATACAAACCACATCAAACCACACAGAAAATTATTTGAAACTAGATTGACTATTGCAGCAGAATAACACTACGATTTTCTACTTTATATTTTCATACATCTGTGGTATGCACTCTTTGATATATCCATCCTGAATACCTTTATTCATCACCACAGAAGATGAGTTAAAAAAAGACCCAAACATTTCAAAGCAGTCTTTGTCACTAGTATAACCCAGTAAGAAAGCAAGCCCTGTGTACAAATGTAAAGCCAGGGATTAGCAGCAGACAACACCAAGGAGTAAAAAAGTGCTACAAATCCCTACACGTCAAAATGTCTTCTTTGTAATATTAGTGAAACCACAACTTGACAAAGTAGCAGTAGTTGTATCAGTTGGAAGTATTCAACCAACTACTTCAAAGACGTAACCCACTGTTAACCAGATCTGTATCTCACAACCCAGATTTCTGAAGATAGCAGTTGGGAGAAGTAAAGTGCTATATTTATCCAGTAAAACAGCACACATCTTGGTGCAAGCCCTCCTAAATTTTCCAAGTTGAAAGCACTATCACAAACTGCCTAACAGTTGCTGCTGTGGTCAGTCTTAGGAATAAACAAATTCATATGGCTTTGTCTTTAATGTTACGGATGTATCCTCTCCCATAATGTCATCTTTGGACATCATTATTTATTTTCCTGCATATATTTATGGGAATAATAATATCACAGCCAACTGTAAAAGGGATCAAAGGTTACAGCTGTAAAGCTGTCACACTGAACTTTTACCATACAGACACAAAGCTCACTGACCCAGAGTTTGAGAGGAGTCCTCTTTACAACATGCATTTCAGTGTGTACAGTACTAGGCAGTCATTACAACATTTTACAGCTTTGTTCTCAGTGTTTTCCACAGCAGACCTATTTTAAATTACATGTCCAATACAAATCCCACAGTATCAAAATACAGCATGAGGTGAGTTCATCTATGGAATAGGGGTACAACTGAATCATTACCTAAGATTCACTCTGGCACCTAGAAAAAACATATGGCTCAAACCATTGGTTATATATGAAGGCCTAAATACTCACCTGAAATGTTCACTGTACAAAAGTAGAATTAAATACAAATCTTGGGCTTTAAAGATCTAACAGAGGTGACAGAGCACTCTTCAGAAGAGACCATTCAAAAAATATTTTAAAGACCCTTGCTGACAGCAAGAAGTGTGTATCACCACAGAAGACACAGATGATAAATCCTAAAATGGAGGGCATTTCTAGATGCACAGATGTCTTCTTAATAAACTGAAAGGAAAGACCTTTCATAAGAGTGAAGAGATAAGGGAAGACGTATATATAATAATTTCTCCAGTTTCTCCAGAGAAAAAGAATTGCAGGTGTGTAATTTGCTCATTCTCCAAAGAAGGCAACTATAGATCTCCATGGATATAATTCACAAGGGAGGATGAGAACCACTCTAGAAGCTTAAAAGATGAACATACAGGGCTGTGCTCTGCCTGAAGCTCAGAAAGAAGAGAAGAACCTGCCCCAAAAGTTTATCTTCCCAATGCAGAAATCTGCAAAGAGAGAGTTAATAGAAATACTAACTAAATAATGCATTTTAAAAGAAGATCTAATTTTTAATAATAATTAAAAAATGCATTTATTTAGAATAACTCAAGTTGCTAAAAAGGAGAAAGCAAATGATCATGAAAAGTTTGAAAAATGTCCAACAAACTATACGATGCGGTCTTGATTTGATGATGATAGGTCTTCAGGTAGAGGAGAAAAAACTGTACTCCATTCGAAGCTTATTTGCAAGGTTGGAATTTTTCATAGTGCTTTCATTTTTCTGTATGTTTCCTACTCTAGAAGTTCCATGTTTCTGAGGCATGCACAACTAACAAAAATATCAGTTATTAGCAGCTTAAAAAGCCCAACAACATTTTATACTATCAGAAGGGTCCTGGCAGAACAAACATTTTTCTGATGCCTAACATAGGACAGGTCACCAGCAAGCACTTCTGTTGTCATTAGTATTAAAGGACCCAGGTCTCATTCGCCTCATGTCCAACCAGGATTTATTATTTTATTGATTTTTTAACAACTTCTCTGGTGAAATAAACCAGCTTCCATTCCACTTAGACTGGGCCACTGTGTTGTTTTCTCTGGAGAGCCATAAAATGAACTGCTAACATTTTACCCAATTTCAAAACCTCTTGCCAAGAGTGACTTTTATTGCTGCAGGTTTGCATTGCTTTAACAAAAAGTTTAATTCAGAAAATGAATTATGAATTTTACAGTATCTGAAGAAGAAGAAGCTGTTTTCAGCAGCAGTTAACCTGGGACCTGTGTATTTTTCAGTATTGCTTTTCCCCCCACAGCATTTCTAGATGGCTATTTCCCATCTAAAGGAGACAGAGGAAACTGAGGTATAGAAAAATGAAGCAGAGGAGGACAGAATCAAGCCTGGTGTTGTAAATATGTGTCATATAGCCTTAAGAATTTTTTCCATACTCAAATGTGAGGTGGCTGGAGAAATTTTTCTGTATACAACTAAAAAGATGCAAGGATTTTTCGGTTGTTACTCAGATTAGGCAGGTCTGCCTGAGGATGAACCTGCCAAACTTCCAAAGGCTATGAGATCTGCTGAGACTGTATGATCAGTCTTGTGTCCTCCTTTGGAATGAAGAATTTGTGAGAACTGCCACAAAGTTGAAGTTGAAAAGTCCTGCAATTTGAGACGACTTTAAGATCTTTCTGAAACTTGCCTAAGATGAATCACCTGTGAAATTTCCTATGCCAGTGGTCTTCTGAGAGAGCTATTCAGTTAGGAAAAACTCTTCCATTCAGAGAAGGAGAACATGCATTCATCCAGAGAAGCCCTATATTATACTTGTAAGACAACAAAATATCTAAATGAACAGAAGTAGAAAAACAGGGAGGGGAAATAAGTCAGAAGTAGACAGCCAGTGTCTTTGAATCAGTTATGTGCATTTTCCATACACCTTTCTTTAAAGTAAATTCATGCATGCCTTCATAGAAATACATCTGACTTTTTGGAATTAAATCCTTTCTCTGGTCTTAAAACCCCTGCTTTGAGAAAGGGCATGAAAAAAGAAAATATATCTTTAGTACTGTGAAGTGTTTTTTAGTTTGGATGAGTTTTACTGGAGCATTGCAAGGGAGATCTATCATGTCAAAAAGAAAACCAAAACAAAAACCCCAAACCAAAAGCAAAGCCAAAAATGAAAGTCAAACAACCTATCTTAGATTCTTCATAACTGTTTTAGAAGTGAAGACTTTTGTTGAGTGCTCTGACTATCTGTCCAGTGATGACTGAATAGAAAATAAGCAAAAATAGAGATAATCTGATACACAGCACAAGCATTTGATGGTGGAAACTGATCTTGTTAGGATTTGAATGATCGATTCAGTCATGGGAGAGTCTAGACTTTATTCCTAATCTTTATTCCTAATCTATTCCTCTATATATATATAAAGTGAGGGGATGCTCTACCTTCTTCTTCCGCATCTCCAGAAGTGCATTAGACATCAGAGGATTCTTGCAAATCCTCCAGCTCCCCAAGGATGCTACAGACATCCTCATCTTCTTCCATCAACTCTTCTTTAGCTGGCTTCCTGAGAAATGTAGTACAAGCGTATGAATTCATTTGGATGGGCCACAACACACAGCGCATGATAATGCGCTCAACTCAAGGTCCATCCGCCAATGGATCTAATTTGGCCTGCACATAAGTTCATCGCTCTCCAGTGGACACCTTGGAACTACTTTTGAAGCTGTCGGCCCATTTCCTTTTTTTCGTTATCATTCCACAGATGTGAAATGGATGTAAGAATCAAAGTCACTGAATAAACAAAATGGGGGAGAAAAATCACAGAGGCCTCTTGGCAAGAAGGAAATAATGCATCCTACTGAAGATATTTCTACAACTAAGAGCAGAAAGGAAACTACAAGATGGATGTTAGCAAAGAAATATAATTAATGGTCATTTTGTTTTAAACAGTATAAAAGAATAATAATTTATCTGTGAATTAAGAGGACAAAGAACTAAAAGCTACCTCTCAGATTAGAAAAAGAACTGGAAGGATGCAATTTGCTTTTCTTGTGCTTGTAGTTTACACTCACCCCAACCAGATAGACATCCTGACAGAAATGCCAACAGACAACACTCCTCCTATAGCCACCAGGAAGAAAAGAATGCAGATTTAGAGGCCACTTTTCATAAAGATCACTATTGCCTGGGCACTTGTTCATCACCTTTGCACTGCAACAGTTTGAATTTTGTTTAATGATGAGTGCTCCTGACTAAACACAGTCTCAAGACACACATCTTCAAGCTGAAGATCCATATTTAATTACTTACCACAGAACTTTGGGAACCTATCCAAACTCTTAATCTCCCTAATGGCTGTTTACACCCTCCATTTTTTAGACATGTGAATGCACTAAAGAGACCAAACTGTCCTAGTTTCAGTTAATTGCTTCCCTTCATTATTTCTAAAGTACCTGGCTGCATCTCTTTCTCCAGAAAGAAATTTAACCATTCATATGTGGGAAAACGGAGAACCACAAGAACCATAGTATAATTTTGGTTGGAAAAGACACTGAAGATCATCAAGCCCAGCCATTAACCCAGCACCTCCAGATCACTGCTAAACCTTATCCCACAGTACCACACCTACACAGCTTTTCAGTCCCTCCAGGGATGCCGACTCTAACACAACGCTTCAGAGGAGCACTTGAATGAAGACAAGAATCAACACCTTCTGAAATACAAATGTTCTCTGAAAGATTCTTTGAAGAAAAACAATATTTCTCGATTATTCACCTCTTTTTCTTGCAAGCACCATGTACAATATGGTATGGCAAGTACATATATATCTTTCAGAGATGCTCTCTTCTACAAGCTGGAACAAGTACTTGATCTTAGCAAGTTAAATTTGAGAGCCCAAGAGTGCTATAAAACCTCATGCTTCACTACAGTGGAAAAAGTAGAATAGTTCACGATTTTTTCAGCACTGCAGGGCAAATTTCACTAGATATCCTGGTCTGTACAATATTTAGCACCAAGATTCAGTGCAAACATTTTTTATATTAAAAAGCACCACGGATTTTTGTATCAAGCAAAACTGGGTTTTTTTGTGTTGTTTTTTGTTGCTGTTGGTTTTGTTTCTAATAAAAACCAATTTCTCTGAAAGGATCCCTAGTAGCCAACACATACTTTCTAACATTTAGCAGATTCTTAGGCCCTTACTACTAAAAATAAATCTAGAACCATATTTTTCATTACCCAATGGGAAAGAAAATGAATTCCTTTCAATAGTGGGATATCCATGGCTGTGTCAGAACAGAAAAGATTCTTTTTTTATCAAATGCTACTTTTGACTCAACAATTTAAATGATTCTGTTATTGCAGAAGTGGCAGCAACAATAGATTTTTGACAAAATAAAGCAGTATATTTTTGAAAGCCTTTGTCACAGCTAGCATTTCCCAGGTATCACTATTTTATGAGCTGTCACCACTGAAGCAGAAAATGTCCATGCACAATTGACTCAGATGAAGTATTCCTGCTCTTGCATACTGTCATTTTATAGTCTTTCACTTATCTCCTCTGCTAGACACAGACCCCTTTGTTTGATTCACCTATTTCACCGTTTCCTATGTCTTTCAGAAACAGTAAAGCAATTAACAAGTACCATCATTCACACAGACACTCTATGGCTTTCCTTATAACATTAGCTTGTCTAGATCAAAGATTAAGCATGGGTTTTTTCTAGACCATGTGGGCATTTACTTTTAGCATACCTGGGTTTGAATTCTGTTGAGCCCTCTGAACCAGAGAATTTGTCCACGTCGCAGTTCTCTCTCTGCATGATCGATTTCCTCAACATCTTCATTAAGTTCCTCTTCAGGAACTTCCTCCTTCTCAGTGAGCCTCCCTGCCTCCTTTAAAAACTTTAGCCTACTTGTTGGGATGGTTGCAATGACCTAAAATTATAAAAAAGTACTGAAAACATAAGCTTCATTCAATAGCAGTAGTTTAATAACCTGCTAATTAGAGAACACTAATACTGCAATGAAAAATATGATCTTCCAAGCAAGCTAAGCAAAGCATATTCATAACAGCACTTGACACTTACACAACTCCATTTTAGTCCCAAAATACTTAGCCTACTGTGTAACCAAGTAGCTTTACTTTTATCTTGAGATCACACTGGCAATACACAGCTACAGACCAAATTTAGAGCTGGGGACAAAAATCTGAAAGAAGTTGGAAATACTTTAATGCAATTATGTAAAGAAAACTCAGCAAGATTGATATCGCTGCAGTTAGAGTTTGGGTATTTCTAGCAACTGGTAATAATCTAATGTATGTTAATGTGAGCTGAAGATTAGTTGCAACTCATGCTTATAAATCTTTTCACGCTGCGTTGGTTCATGTATTCAGTTTCCCTTTGTTTCAGCAAGTTGAAATGGTTTTCTCAGCATTTATGAGAGGTGCAGATTTGACTGTCTTCCTGTTGAACTTCTCATAAGGCTACCCTGTGTCCTTACTACTAATAAATTCTGACTGAGTCCACACCTATTATTCTGTTTGCCCACAAAGTCCTCCTTGGAAGTAATTTCCGCAGGACGTGGCTAATGATCTTTACAATGTGAAATACTGCAGTTAGACAATGTTGTAACACAATTATTTTAAATACAGTCCAGTGTTACTGTTTCGTTGCCTCTCTTTGCTCCGATTTATGTTGTCAGCCTGAATGAAATTGTAGCCAGATGGCTATTTTAACAAGGTGTCACCTGGAACATATTGAATACTTCTTAAAAAAAAAGCCCTACAAAGTTAACTATCAGATCCATTTAGCTAAAAAGGGCCACAACTTTATTTTTTGTTCGTTTTTATTTCAGCAGTGAGCAACCACATCGCTGAAGCCCAAGCGCAGAAAAGGTGGAGATAGAATCTGAAAACTGCAGCGAAGTTGGTGAGGATACACCTTACAGTTTGTGAAAAGTGGGATGGGTACAGTGAGAATGTGAAAGGCACCAAATATTTTCAGGATGAAAATGAACTCCTGAGTTTGCTGAAGATCTCCTTGAGTGTCATGATCCACAACTCCACTTTCATTATACTGTTTTTAAAGACAGATAAAGAAACATCCAAAAGAGCCTCAGTTTCTACGCTACTGCAGAACCTTTTCAAAATGCATTTTGGTCCTTGAAAAACAAGATGAAAAAAATGGAAAAATAATGAATTCCTGTGACACAAGCAAAGACAGAACAGGACCAGAAAAGGTAAGTGCTAGCCATTTAAATACTTACTGAAACTCCTTCAGCTTCTGAGCTTTCGAAACATTAAAATGCCAACACTCTACAGAAAGAAGCTACCTGGGTTTGTTTGATAGTGGATGACACCGATGGTAATGAAGTACAACTGTGTTTGGTAGCAAGTCTGTGAGACAGATGTATCTCTCTTTCATGACCTTTCTCAGCCAGGCTGATAGATCATGCTCTAATCTTTTCTTAGGGTATTTACACACTTTTTGTTGTTTGTTTGTTCATTGGTTTTCCATATCTGCAGACACCTGCCCAGGTCAAGACTCAGCAAACTGTATACAGATTAAGGAACTAAATAATATTCCCGGGAAAAATGATTGCATTTTTTAATAATTATCAATGATTTTGGGGAATGTAACATGAAATATTTTAGAAAGACCTGAGTTTCAAAAGTGATGCAAGCCTAGAATACTGTCACTCAAAGCATCTCAGATTGGCTCCTAGAAATTATGCCTTAAATCGCTTCTCAAAATACTAGCTTTAGTATCTCAACTTGAAAACACTGATTAGTTTTACTGGTTCACAAGACCAGCAGGTTCAGGAGGCTGATAAAGGCATAACAAATTTTGTTAGCACTGAACTAGGAGAAAGACAACCACCTCTTCTAAAGGAAAAGTCTCTGTTACTGCATAGCTCCACAAAGAGAGGACTTGCCACGGACTGTAAAACACATGAATATACAAATAACTGCATTATTTTAGCTTATAGTATATAGCTAAATACTGAACTCAAGAATATATTTTTTTACCTCTGTATTTTCTTTATGTAAAATTGTAGTCTTTCCAGTGATAAAAGCATTGAGATAGTCCAAAATCAGTTTAAATTTAATGGCTAGACTCTGGCAGTAAGGCTTGGGCAACTCTGTCCGTCTTTAAACTGAAAACAGGTGCTGACATTATTCTTGCTCTGGCAGTAAGGCTTGGGCAACTCTGTCCATCTTTAAACTGAAAACAGGTGCTGACATTATTCTTGCTCTGGCAGTAAGGCTTGGGCAACTCTGTCCATCTTTAAACTGAAAACAGGTGCTGACATTATTGTTGCTCTGGCAGTAAGGCTGGGGCAACTCTGTCCATCTTTAAACTGAAAACAGGTGCTGACATTATTGTTGCTCTGGCAGTAAGGCTGGGGCAACTCTGTCCATCTTTAAACTGAAAACAGGTGTCTTTGTTTTCAGTGGTTCCATAATGAGCACATGTAACAAAATTTAGAAGCCAAATTGTACATTGATCAAAAGCAGTGGGAAGTTCTTTGTGGCTGAATGACATAAAAAAACAGCCAGGATATTTCTCCCTTTCCCTGCCTTTCTTCCCTCCTTCCAGTGTTGGTGTTTTCGAATCAGCAAAAAACAGCTCTCCTATTTTCAAGACTTATCAAACTGATTTTAGCTCTTCTTCTCACAAGGTCATAAATCATCTTCAGGTAATAATTACAGTAGAACAGTCTCGCAGTCGTGGTTTTCAGCAACATAGGCATTTAAAGCTGTCATGACTCTGAGCCTATTTCTTAAAAAAAAAGAAAAAAGAGGCCATACTGCCCAGAAAGCTGGAGGTTTTTTCCATATGAGAACAAATAATCAGTTTTAAAGCCAGTATCTATTAATTGCAGCTCCACCAGAACCATGCCAATATTCGATTGCAGTTGACAATTTCTTGCTTGTTTGTTCATAGTGGCAAACTAGCTGATCTGAACCTATCTTTACATCTGAGAAGCAAAATGTAACTTCACATATTTCACATGTATTTTTTACTGTGTCAGGTAGCATCAACTCAATCGTGCATTCCAATGTTAAAAAACACAAGCATTATGATTAGCTTTGCACATGTTATACAATACAATACAATACAATACACCAGGTTGGAAGAGACCTTCAAGATCATCGCGTCCAACCCATCAAACAATCCAACCCACCCAACAACTAGACCATACAGCCAAGCACCCCATCAAGTCTTCTCCTGAACACCTCCTGTGAAGGTGACTCCACCACCTCCACGGGTAGCCGATTCCAATGGGCAATCACTCTCTCCGTGTAGAACTTCTTCCTAACATCCAGCCTAAACCTGCCCTGGCGCAGCCTGAGACTGTGTCCTCTTGTTCTGGTGCTGGATGCCTGGGAGAAGAGGCCAACCTCTGCCTGGCTACAACCTCCCTTCAGGTAGTTGTAGAGAGCAATAAGGTCACCCCTCTGTTGTTGGCTTGGTGGTTTTTTTATTCATCTCGTATACATAAACCAATAATGCAGCATTTTGACAGTACTGATTGTACCTGCATTATTAGTTCCAGACAAACAATCACATGATTTATCACAGTATCACCAAGGTTGGAAGAGACCTCAAAGATCTTGAAGGTCTCTTCCAGCCTGGTTTATTGTATTGTATTGTAATGTATTGTATTGTATTGTACTGTATTGTATTGTATCATCGAGTCCAACCTGTCACCACAGACCTCATGACTAAACCATGGCGCCAAGTGCTACGTGCAATCCCAATTTGTCTTTATATCTATATATATATATTTATAATTGGCTAATGATGAATTTAAAAACAATACATAAAGTAAACTGCACTTTTCTGCCATTACTGTAGAAAAAAACCCACAGCTTTTCCTGTTATCCTCTTTTCCACCATTCGCACACCACAATAGCTGGAGTAAGAATCACTGCAGGTGTGTATTAAATGCACTGGGCTTAGGCCTATTATCCAGTAACAAGGCCAGAATGGATTGACAGAATGGCAGTGTCAGCAGGGGAATGAGTAGGATAACAGGGAACTGGAACTTCTTTTCACTTCTCAGAAGTATGCCATGGCTGAACATAAGCGTGCTACATTGCAGGCTCTATTGCAGGGCAGGTCATTGCTCATTTGTCCTTGGTATACTTTTTTGTGACTAGAAGATTAGGTTATGAACCAAATATCTTTCATGTAAAAGCCAAACTGAGGAAGACCTTGGTGACAGAACATTCTGCTTAGGAAAAGAAAAGATAGAAAAATTAACAAAAAATCAAAAGGAACAGTGGGGTAAATTCTCCTTACTACTTCAGCTATTCTTGAGAAACTTAGAAAGCATGGATTTTGACATGTGCTAAACAGGCAAGATCAGGGAAACAACAGTTTACTAGGATTAAGAAGAATATGAGATCTTTGATTGCTGTATAAAAACGTGTTCCTGAATGCTTACCTGACCCCATACAAGCTCTCCTAATCCAATAAATACACACCACATCCACTGGTCAAGCTGCAGGGGAGAACAGCTAAATGGTTTTCCTCCAAACTGAACAATTACTATCTACAAAGGAAAGCAGAGGAAAAAAGAGTAAATATTTTCTGAGGAAAAATTGAACAAAACAGCAAACTCCTCCCCAGAAAACATAAACCCCATTAAAACAAACAACCCCTACCCCAACCCCAAAAGGGCAACAAACAAAAAACCTCCAACCCAAAACCAATAAACCAAACCAAACCCACACACACAAAACCAAATAAACAAAAAAAAAAAAACCCAAAACAAACAAAAAAGGAAACAAGGCCCAAATAAAACAAAATATAAACAACCCCAAAACAAAACCCCAAACAATAACTCTCAGCCATATTTTACCTGAGATTTCACTTTGTGTTTCTACATATTACAGCTGGTTTGAGTCCAACATATTTTACCAGGAGAATAGTCAAACATATGATTAACTATCTATTGTTTAGAGGAACGAATCTCAAGAGCACCCAAAATCAAAATACTGTCCCATATTCCAAATACCTCATATGCCCTGCTCAGGTGACAGTAAGTCAAGCTACTAGAAGTACATTTTTGCACATCATCCAACAAAACCTGCAGAATCTTAGCCACCAAAAATCAAACCCCTGAATTAAAGGTCAGAAAAAGCCAGACCAGTTCAGACTAAGGATTCCTAAGGACTTTCCTCATGTACTCTCCCAGCCTCTGAGTATTCTCAGATGGGGCTGTGCTGACCCTCACGTGGTTTATTTTGAAAAGTCTTTGGCATGAGAGATTTTTCCCTCTAATTAACATTTTACTGTACGCTTACAGACATGTTATCTTGGATAGACTGATAGTACACCAAAATATAGTCCTGTTGGAGGAAGAGAGTGGGAGAACCAAACATCTTGCAGTAGGATAACCAGTGCAGACAATCTAAATGAGTTTCTAAGCCTGGTTATATTGAGAAGATCTTGCTAACTGAAAATCAGATATTACAGATGATTTTGTTAGTACTAGTAGTGCTGCAAAGCAGGGACCTGAAATCACAATCCATGTCAGAGGCTACAAAAGAGAAGCCTAAGGTAATCTGTCCACTCTAAGATGCAATATAAAACCACAAGGGAAAGCAGTTCTTTCTTGTGTGAGTGAAGAAGCACAAACTGTGAACATAAACTCAGGAAGAAGGGAGGGGGCAGAGAATGGAAGGCAGTGGAAAGGAAGTGGGAAAGTGATTGGCAAGAGTATGGAAAAAGGAGGAGACAAAACAAAAACTGTCAATATGATGCTAAGATTAGAAGAAAGAAATTACAACTCCACATTGAGAAATTTCTAACTGCTGTATGGCAGGTATGGCATATTTTAATCCATCTTCCTTCACTGGTAAAATGATGTATTTGTTCTGAAAGTGGAGAAAGTTAAGAAACAAATTAACTACCTTTTTATTTCTCAAGCTGTTGTAGCTCTCACAGAAGCACTTTCTGATCCTTATAAAGGATGCACTGCTACAGTCTCCATCATTGTTACTTTGAAAATTTGGCCACTGTTCCTGGCTTTTATTCTTTTAGGAAGGGTGTAGGAGGAGGACTAAGCTAAACCAAACCAAACTAAACTAAACTAAACTAAACTAAACTAAACTAAACTAAACTAAACTAAACTAAACTAAATAATTGATGGAACTATTGCACTCAAATGTGAGATATCAAAGACAATTACTCTGGGCTTCACAGACAGTGGAATAAATACATATGGAACTAAGAAAGTGGTAAATATGAAATATAAACACTTCTGTAATCTCCCATATGCATCTACATAATCCAAGCTCTATTTTCACATCTAGCTATTAAAATACACAGCCAAAACTACTTTTTTCTAACATTGCTTCATCGAGCAAGAGTATGCAAAGCTGTATTTCCCATGGTGTAACAAAGTGGAAAATTACTAGAAAGATTAACCTTCTGTTGTTCCAAGAAAGATTACCTGATTTTAAAAAGAGACTTAAAGGAAAGAAAGAATTACAGCCTCATTATTCTTATGCTTCAACGTATATTTTGATTCACTGTCAGAGTGCAAAGCCAGTGCTTTGAACTGTGCACCGAAGTATTTCAGTCACTAGGAAAGCAGAGAGGAGGAAATGCAGCAGCTGACTCAAAAATGTAGCTAGCAACTAGATGAGACTTTTGCTTCAGCCAGACAATTGAGTAAGGGCTGGAACTAAGAAAACATCCTCAAACATTATCCATTATTTTAGAAAGAAAGAAAGGAAGAAAGAGGTAAAATAAAGATGATTGTGAAATTGTCAGGCCTCTCCTAAAGGTATTTTAGTTCATGGTAGTAAACCCATGGTTTTGAAGTAGCTGTTAAAGGCCATCACTATCAAGTACCACTAGCAAGTACTACTAGCAAGTCCTACTAGCAATCATTGGTGTATTTTTTCCCATACTTAGCTCATTGAGTAGTTCCCCTTTCCTGTTTCAAGCCACTATAGCCCAGATTCAAGTAGCTCTATCTTCCTCCTCACTCCCTCCATGAGAAAGGTCCCAATACTGAGAGCCTCCAGGGTGCCACTGTAAAATTTGGCAATAATCCCAAGGGAGAGATAGCTCAGCTCCGAGCAACTGAAAAAGCTGTCACAGACTTCTAAAATGTAATATCAGCCAGTATCAAATACAGGACTGATGCCATAAAATGGGTGGGTACAGGAGCGGGAAATAGAGCTCTGCAAAAGAAAAATTACAACTGTTTGGCCAAAATGAGTATTTCTTTAACTATATTCACGTATAACTGGAATAGCAAACTCATGAGATGGACACAAAGTGTTATTACCCAGAAGAAGTTATACTGAGACCATGGAGTAATGTTTGGCAGTGGCATTTAACCTCCAAACAACAGACCAGCGTTAGTTATTTGAAAGCAAATTTGTCTATTCATGGAGCAGTAAATGAATGTAAAATGTTGTGTTGCTATTGTTTGGTATATTATTGTACAATTTCTTCTAAAATACCCAGTTACAGTATCAACAAACCACGGTGGCTCGGAGTACTGTTCATCTTCAGATTAATTTAAGATCTAATCTAGCTATAATGTATAGATGTATAATGAAGTATGGCTGCACAAGATCTTCCATTATGGACACTTGAGAAAACACCTGAAGCCAGGCAGTTTACTATTAACTGTGCCTCCTGCAGCATTAAGATTTTTTTTTAAACCTACACAGGAAAAAAACCAACAACCAAAACCTGAAGGTAACTTTCTGATTAACAGTTACTAATTCTTGCCTAAAATCATTACCTGGATAGCAAATGTACCCAGTACAATAGTGCAAAATATGGGGTTTCTGAAGATGCCATCAAACACATTTCTTTCGCCATGGATTTTCCGTGCATTGATCTCATTGAACAGCTGCATCATCACAAAGGTGTTGAAGATAATGGTGTAATGCTCCGAAGGAGGAGAGTGAAGCGGTGCGTTCCTCCCACTGTCAATCTTAAACATTTTCTCACCTGGGTATAAAACAAAAAAAGAAAGGTTTCTACTAGAATGCATTCACCAAACTGAAATTTATATTTTCCTTGTTCATTCTACCCAACTGCCTCCAGTGCTCTGCTTAACAAGGTTTCCTTCTGCATTTAGTATTAATATAAGGCAGAGTTTATAACATCAGTGAGCAACAGATATCTAAACTTCTTCAGGAAGAAGCTTCTCACATGACAACATCCATCTAATAACTCACTGTACCTCTGCAAATAGTTTCCACTAGTACTTTTACTCTCACCAAGTAGCAATTGCTCTAAAATTCTTTCTGATGTACCAATCACTTGAGACTACTGGCAGTATCTGATTTTTTACAATTAGAAGTAACCACTCCTCAGCAGTTTTTACCCATTGCCATTGCATGGCATAATTCTGGACACAAATTCAGGCATATTGATAAAAATCACAGACATTGCTGGTTTTAAATATATTTGGGGTTGGTCATTCTTCTATTCTGCTGGAGCTGGGATTGTTTAGCCTGGAGAAGAGGAGGTTCAGGGGAGACCTCATTGCTGTCTACAAGAACCTGAAGGGGGATTGTAGCCAGGATGGAGTTGTCTCTTCTCTCAGGCAACCAGCACCAGAATGAGAGGACACAGTCTCAAGCTGCACCAGGGGAGGTTTAGGCTCGAGGTGAGGAGAAAGTTCTTCATTGAGAGAGTCGTTCGTCATTGCAATGGGCTGACCAGGGAGGTGGTGGAGTCACTGTCCCTGGAGGTGTTCAAGAGGGGACTGGATGTGGCACTTGGTGCCATGGTCTAGTCTTGAGGTCTGTGTGTGGTGACAGGTTGGACTTGATGATCTTTGAGGTTTCTTCCAACCTTGGTGATACTGTGAAAACACACCATCAGGCACGGCCCTTCTTTGGATAATTTGACTATTGTTTTCAGATCAAATCAATAAAAAAACTCAGGTACAACCCTCTAATTGTAAAAATTTCTTCCTTATGTCCAGTCAAATCTACCCTCTTTGAGTTTAAAACTGCTCTCCCTTGTTCCATTACCACAAACCCTGGCAGAAAGTCTCTCTGTTTTTTTTTAACAGGCCCCCTTTAGGTACTGAAAGGTCACAATAAGATCCTCCTGGAACCTTCCCTTCTTCAGGCTGAACAACCCCAATTCTGTCAGCCTTTCTTCATAGGAGAGCTCTTCCAGCCCTCTGACAAGCTTTGTGTCTCCCTTGGACCTTCTGTAATGGATTCATGTCCTTCCTGTAATAGGTTCATGTCCCTCCTGTAATGGCGATATCGGTACTCTAGATGGGGTGTCACAAGAATGGAGTAGAGGGAGTTAATCACCTCCTTTGATCTACTGGCCACACTTCTTTTTCTGCAGCCCAGGATACAGATAGTTTCTGGGCTTTGGGCACACTTTCTTATACATAAGGTTTGTAGATAACAGACAGTTACTGAAAGAAGCCTTGTCTTAAATTAAGGGTGGGACATTCTCATGAAAGTATAAGTAATGAATGAAGTAAGAGTAGAGAAGTTTATCACAATAGTACTCATTTCCATAACAAGTGTTTTTGTTAATAAATACAAATAAACACTTGGGCATTTTTCTGCCAGCATTATACTCAGAATTTGTGAAGGGGGAAAAAAAAATCTGTGAAAAAATTTCAAAGGCATAGCCTAAAACTACCACATCTCCTGAGGATGTTAATTCCATCAGCTGAGTTAGCACTGAGTGGTTTTTTGCCTTGGGATGTTTGAGCAAGTTCATGTTAATGTCGCTGAGAATAATGAGTATGTTTCCAAAGGAAGCATTAGGCTTATAGGCTTCTGACAGAAAGTAGATTGCAGTATCACAAATATATCAGTAACACAATATGAGGCCACAAAATTTAGACTGTGAAAGAGCAGAGTTTTTTAAGATAAGTCTCCAGAGAGATAACTAAATATTGGAAAGTGTTCCCCATACTACATATAAACAATTAAGTAAAAAGCAGAAATGGAAACAAGCAGATATCATAATTTTATATTTTATAGATACACACACACAAATATATAAACACATGACATGTATTTGCTTTCATTCAATACACACAAACACAAATATATCCATAATAGTCTCCTCACGGAGAGGACCTGTCCTTAAGTCTCTTACTGCATTGCAACAACTAATTGGCAAAGCAGAATATGCTGCTAATGTGGAATGACAGGGATTAAACCTATAGCTAGTTTTCCTTTCCAAATGTGTTCCAAAAGGAGTTATAGTACATTAGCTTTAACTTTATTATGCCTAGTTGCTGAGGTTAAGATTTGGTTTGTATTTCAGCTTGACAGAACTAGACATTGACTTCTGAACTTCTGATGTGTCTGATGTCTCCAAGGCATTACTGTATGTTCAAACACCACTGTAAAAGATATGAAACCTTGATGTACTAGTCTCCACAGAAACCTACTACCAAGATAAAAAATACAAATTAGTTGATCTAAATGTAAGTAAGCTGAGCCTCATGGAGTTTAGAAAGGAAAAGACTGTGTTTCCTAGGCTTATCAGGAGGTTGGTTGGGATGCATCCTTCAAAGCATGCATGGGTCTTCCAGAGAGACAGAAGTCATTAGAACAGTCACAAAGCCTGATATTCTTTCCCTCAGGGCTCAGCATAAAGTATTTTAAGCCATAAAAGTAATCAGAAAGCATTCAAACTCTCCATAACATTCACAGAAATTCTCGTTCCAAGATTCCTATGACAGAAATTACCAAGACCTTGTACACCTGTATCAGAGAGTCTGAAATGACAATTTCTTTAGACTTGCTAGGCATTCTCAATATACACTGCAAGCCTCATGATACTAAAGACCATCTCTCTTCAAAACCTGGCAATTATTGGGTTTAAATGTCTCCACTGTAAACAGACCATCTCCTCCCTCAAGCATTTCAAATAACCTGCTAGTGTTCGGTAAGGTGGAGCAAGACTTTCAGAGCAGAGCCCAGAAAACCTACGTATTATAAATTTCCATTTACAGCTCATATAGAAGTCTGTATATAAGGAAAACAAGAAAATCTAAAAGACAATGTAAGAAATTGAACACTGAAGGCAGTGACAAGAACACAATACCTAACTGATAAAATTATCAGTCCTTTCCACAAGTTCACTTATTATTTGGAGCAACAGAATCTATCATCAGCCACTACCATTCCCTGAAGCAAGAAACACTCCTCCTCCTTCCCTTCCTTCTCCAAAATGCAACCTATAAAAAGCATAGCAAGGCCTGAAGAAGAGTCCAATAATCTGATAAATGAGATTTTCTTTTTCCCCTTTTAATCTCCATTCTAAATAGCAAATGAAAAAAACCCCAGCAACACAGTGTTATTTGTGTCACTTCATACTTGCCTATCTAGACTACTTATATCAGCATTTTTTCTTAGCTATGGCAACCATCTTGCTCCCAACCAGAGCTTCTCCAGATATTGCTAAAAGGGATCTTGATGTTTCTTGTAGGTTTTCTTTTTTAGTTTGCTGTTACATGCCTATTAAAAATGACAAGTCTCAAAGTGAAATTTCAGTATATCAGAAGTAGGCTAGATGCTCTGGTTAAAATTAACCTTTCAACATAAACGTTTGCCAAAGCCTAAACTTACATTCTGTTAGGAGGTCAGGAAGCTCACTGAGGCTGTTATATTTAAAGCATTTCAACATGTTTGGGAACAAGATCTAGACTTCAGAACTAAGCAACAAACCTAACAAACTTTCTTACCAACAAAAAGAAGTGTAAATATGAGAGTAAGCTGATAAACAGCATGGCCCAGAATGTTCTTCATCATGGTGCGGGATATAAGTGGTTTGTTCCTGCCATATGGCTTTCTGAGCAAGAGAGCCTCTGTTGGAGGTTCGGTGGCCAGAGCAAGTGAGGCAAAGGTGTCCATGATTAGGTTGACCCACAACATCTGTACGGCTTTTAGAGGAGAGTCCTGTGGAGATAAATAGAAAGTTACATATTTCCTAGATAAATAATTCTTTTCAGATCTTTTACTGTGATTTCATTCCTTCCTGTGTGACTGCAAGCAGTGCTGAAGTCAGGATTCTGAAATAGATGGATCTTTGGTCTGATCTACTCTGACCTTTCCTAAGTCTGTTATATAAGAAGCCCAGTGATCTGAGCAAAAATAAGTTACTTCTCTACAGTCATTTAAACCAGGAATATTTACAGTAACACAAGTTATATTTGAAACTACAGAACTGGAAAGAAAAAGCACTACTACTTGTCAGCATGAGGTATTTCTTTCCTGAAACAGATTGCCAGCCACTAGAAGGAGCTCCTTCCCCACTTAATTTGTGAAACGACCATGATAATATCACAGAGAACTTCAAATCATGCTTAAAAAAACACCCCAAAAGTAAGTAAATAAAGCAAACTAACAGGAGAACTCTAGATGACTATTATGAAGTTTTGATCTGTAATTCATTGGAGCAGCTGGAGATAGAGGCAACTGCTTCAAAGAGCCGTATCAGAAAAAGTGAAAGCTATTCATTTGTAGCTAGGAACCTCCTAAGCCTTTAGACTGAACACAAAGTGGGCAGCATCAGCAAAGCCTGCATCCTGCTTCAAATACCTGTCTTTTATCAGGAAAATACAATCTCAAAAGTAATGAGGTACCAATCTGGTAGATCTGATACTAGGACTTAATCTACATTGTGAAAGTTGGCAGATCAGAAGAGCACCGTTTTCATGCATTACATTACCACCGTGCTACAGTAAGTGAAGACAAGACATTTACAGAACAGCACACAGGCCATTATAACCAAGAAAAACCTTCCTCAACTCTCCCCTTTTTCTTTGAAGGGTTAAATGTTCATTTTTAATAACATATTGTCAAACAATGAGGTCAAATATCCATTCCATATCCCAAGGACATATGGAGAACAATTGGTTTGGTCTCTTAGGGATCTGGTTTATATTCCTACAGTCCCTTGAGATAAAATATGGTTTCCTCCTGAAAACATACTTTTAACAGCCCTAAATATACACACATTTTGATGCATTTACTTATTTTTAAATAATCTTTTTTGGCTTATTCAAAGGGATGGGGAAAGCAACCTACTGTTTCTAAGTTTACAGGCTGGCTGCATTAGGAAAGGGAGGAAGATCAGCATTAAGAGATGCCTGACCCCTTGGTTATGGGCTGCATTAACTGGGCTTATTTGGAGAACACAGCTCACTCATTTGACATGCAGCTGCAGAAAAAGAAAAGCTCTTTGTCTTTAGGGGTGGCTAAAAACCTACAAGCAACCATGATAAACTTCATTCCAAATTGAGAACTCATTTATTTTCATTTTAATTAATACATTAATGGCTCAAACAAGGCAAGTACTTGCACTAAGAGTAGTTAGTCACTAGGGCTCAGGGACCCTAGAGCTGGTCACAGAATACGCAGAAAAAGGAAAAGGTGTTTTGTACTGAAGAATTTTCCTTGTCATATTTTCACCTGTTTAGTTACTCAGTTTTCTTGAGAAACATTCTGTACTTTGAGATGTTACAATAGCTGAACGTCCACTTCATGTGCTGGCTTCTCTGTCAATAAAGCTGAATTTGTCTGTTACACTGAAACAGACAAACATTCAGAGTCCGATGTACTCCTAGCATAATGAAAAGTCAGATTCTTTCAGCCTCTAAATCACACAACTGTAATTGGCAGTCATCAGTTTTGGCAACAACATGTTCTCACCATTTCACACTGCCAATCACCTTGGGTGGCTATGGTGCCCCTAATAATTATCTATTATTGGCAGTGCTACACTGCTCAGTCAAGTGTGAAAGCTCATTCTAAGCTGAAGCCAAAACATTAAATACACATTAGTCTGGGCAGGCAGTGGAATGAAATTTCCACTGCAACTCTATCTGATTTCTGATTAGTTGGTGGAAACTGAGGAAAATAACATATCAGCTAGGGAGCTTACTCTTCCATTACAAGTTTTAGTCACTTATGCAAGTGGCATGCAAATGCAATGTTCTTTTCACTACAGTGAAGCCACTAACTGGCTAGCTAATAATTCTTTATTCACTTTCTGAGAACTTTGGGGACAAAAGCTGCTCGAACTGCAAACCACCCAAAATCACCACTTATTTGTCAAATTCCTTTCCACTTGACCTTGGAATAGGTTAGCATTGGCTTAGGGGTAAAAGGAAAATGTCCCTTAAATCATCCTGGAAACACTTAAAAGTACAAATGGCCAAAGGCTGGAAATAGACTACAAATCATTTGTGACATGCAGAACCTCACAAATTTTAGAGCTTGTTACTTTTGATTTAGATGACAAGCTGTAAGGGAATAAAAAGGTATTTTCACCCTTACCTCTCTTCTCTCCCTCTTGTCACAGAGCACATGCAAGAATTCATAAAGGTGAGGATTTTTGGTAGAGTAACTTTGTACATATTAAAAAAGAAAAAAAAGGCAGCCCTTGCTTCAGCTGCTAAATCACACTGTCTGCTAATTGTATGGCAGTGGCATCCTCAGCTCTACTTTCATGCCTCTAAGCCTTCCCAAAACAAAGCTAAACAGTGCATACTTTTTTCATATATTAGAGCTTTTTTCAGAATTGCCAGTGCTATTATTTTAGGATTTGCCAAATACAGTCCTGCAGTAAAACATTATAACCATGTAAATTACTGCCTTATACATGTAAGTATAGATCGTCCTCATTTTTTGAACAAGATCTGTACAAACAATAAGTGATTCATGCAGTAGTTCATTGCTGCAGTGCTTTTTAATTAACATTTAATTTTCCAAACATAATGTCCTACAGAGTCACTGTTTTCAGTTCCTAATGTCTGCTAAAACATTAAGTCTTTCTCAGAGTGCAAGAATAATAATTTGAATGTAAAATGTTAAAACACAGTCTTTGTCTTCTCTTTCTTTAATGCAATCTTTTGTGCATTCCCTGAACAGTTGGAGATAAAATCTGGCATGGAGATGAACCTGCTGGCTTTATCATTCCAGTAAAAAAAGTGTTACCATTTGACTGAAGTGCATTTTTCTATCTTTATTTTCTATATACTGGATTATTTTTAATAGTTCCAAACATAATGACCTACTATTTTCTTAGTACTATGTATATGCTGAGGACAGGAAACAGGATGAAGGTTCTGCCTTTGTAAGGCATGTACAGAACTCTATATGATACCTAGAGTTGTTCAGCAATGACTCATCTGAAGTACAAAATTCACAATAATTGGAGGTGGAGCTCCAAAGAACCCCCTCATTGAGTCCTTCAAGGGCTCTGCAAAAACATTACTCAGGGAATGAAGTCAGAATATAAAAGTTCATGTCTCATAAATCCACTGGTAAAAGAAATGATTGGTTTAACCTGAGGCAATGGCTGCTAAACAGAAAGGGCAATTATAAACAAACTGGTCAGGACAACCACACCCTGAACATTTCCATGATTTTAAAAGTATGCATTGGGCAACAGGGAGAGAGGGAAGCAAGAGGTAAATGAATTAGATTAATTGAAAGAGTAAGGTGAGTTAATACATGTGAGCTGCATTGTGCCACACAAGCTGCTGTGATGCGGGACTAGCAGAAGGAATACTTGTGATCTCATTGGTGGTGGTTGTGTGCACGCTGGACACAAAATTCAGTACACTCCTACAGCCACAGATCGAGTGATCCAAATTCAACTTCTAATCAGAGACTTCTTGGTTTTCTTGCATGACCTACATCTCAGAATACTTTATGTAACTATTGAACCACAATGCAGAAATTCCTTAACGGTTGAAAATGCAGAACTTGCATATTGAGCTGCTCTAAACTGAAACAGGGCCTCAAATAAGGTAGATCCCAGCTTAATTTTGGCAGCAGACATGTGAGCTTGTCAACAGGTGACACTGTAACTCCTGTGATTCCTAGAATATGACTTCTGTCACCTCAACATGACTTTGTGCTGGGACCCATGACAGAGAACAGCAAATGTAATGTAAATAGCTGTGTAATAACATTTTTAATAGCCCACTCCTATTCCTTTATTATCCTTACACACCACTGGAGCAGCAGGTAAGGTCACCTACACGTTGTACACATAGTTTAACATCTGCTGAACCAGGAAAAAAAGGACAAAATCGAAACAGTAAGTTTGGTAGATATTCTCTCCAACAGCAGCATCTTGCTGAAGCAGGCTTTGGGTAGACAAATAATAAAATATTTGCTTAAAATTAACAGAATCTAGACAGTAGTTCTCTGAAGTAGAATTGGCAAGGACACAGATTTTATTTATGTGTTTGAGGGGGGAAAAAAAGCAGCAGATTCTTAAAATGGTAACAGCTTCTACCTAATACTTAAGCCGTTCCAAGGCACTCTTAAAGTGCTGTGGACCAAACAAATCAGCTCCTACATGGCAATGCATTCTCTGGGCACTCCTTGGAGGTAACTAGTTCCACTCCTAACAGTACTCCCACAGCTGGACCCTTTCATTAACACTGAGCTGCCACGGTTTCAGCAGAGTTCTGCAGTGATGTGACCATATACAGCTTTCTCCATATACACTGGCACAACAGCAGGATCCCAACTGAATAAAATTAAGCCTATTTAACTGCAAAGCACCAGTGAGGTGCTAACAAAAATCAGTTCAAACCCAGGTTTTAGTATCTTTGTATTTTCCTTAAACACAAACAGAAACACCCAAAGAGTCATTAGGGGTAGAAGAAGCTTTGTACTCAAAACCAGTGTGCTGGTTCTGAATCACAGAACAGCTTTTTTAGAGAGGTGACATGAAAAAGCACAAAAGAAATGTTACTACCCACATACAATTTTTCTCATTGTAGATTTGATGAAATGTCACCAAAAGGATAGACTGTGTAATGTTTATTAACCTGCATATTGATTGTGGACCAAAATGATACTCTGTATGTCAAAGAAAGCCAAAATGTCTACCTGCAGGCAAAGCAAAATTCAGTCCAGTGAAGACCTGCTTTATAGTCTTTACATTTGAGGGTCACAGCTGTGTTACCTTTTGGAAACTATAGATTTTCGCTTTATTTGTTTGGTGAATTAAAATGTTTCAGTCAAAACAGTCATTTAAGACCTGCATACAGTTTTGCAGCCTCGGATTGACGTGTGTGCACCTCGCCTGCTGCATGCAAGATTTTGTGGTAGATTCATGCATTTTGTGCTAGAGCTATTTTCATAGCAACCAGAGGGTACAGAATGTTCTCAAGTGTAATTTTTAGTAAAGCTTTTGAGCCAAACGAACATAATGCCCTTTCACTGGCTAGAGTCTTTGAGTCACAGTCTAACATAAAAATATTCATTTGTAAGGCAAGATCCTGCTTGAATGAGATGGAAGTGAGTGCTCTGAGATTATCAGCAGTCAAGCTGTTGAGTATAAACAGAACTACAATGGAAATAACTGCTGCATTTTCACTTCAATTTCAATTCTAGCTCCTTTCAGACTTCTCTGCTTTGGCATTTTTACTGCCACATTAAGGAATTGCATAAGAATCTATGTGAACAGAAATACAGGAATCCTAGGAGGATTCCTAGGGACAGCAGACTTGAAAGGCTCACTGATGGTCTTCCAGACCACTGGGACAATATAAAAAGCACCGGGCTTAGCTGACAAATTAAACACAGTTCCCTTCATGCTTTTATGACACAACTGAAAAAAAATGCTGGACATGAACCAAAACCCCCGACACCACCTTACATGAATGTTAGTGGACAATGATTGAATGTCTATAAAACAGGGTCTTAAAAGGAAGCACTTGCCTCAGTTCCATTTATGTTATTTTTGTTGTAACTATTATCTATATGGTTTTGTACCACTGATAAAAATTCAGGACTGACCTACCAGAGTCTCAGTCCTTATTCACATACCTTCTGTTACCAGCAACAATCACTTTACAGCTGGACATATTCTCAGTATTCTTGGAAATATTTCCCAAGAGAAAAGACAAAGTTATCCAACTTCTGCCACAGTAGCAACAACTATGTCCCAGAGCACGGGCTCAATTTTGACCACAGGGCATCACCAAGACCTATGCACAGTGTGGTAGGGATCTGGCACTTGGCCTTGTACTTCTCAAGGTTTCAGCACTCCCATTGTAGAGAATAAAACAGTTATTTAATGTGTTAAGATGACTTCTACTTGCTTCAGAAACAATCATTTCTGCTTTCTCTGAGAATCTCAGCCCTAGCACTAGCCTCAGAGGAGCTAAATAAGGATAGTTGTATTTCATGGTGCTAGCAGAAGCTGGGAAGTTGTAGACTTTGTTCATGCAGGACAAATAAAGTCTCTAAATGTCAGTCAAGGCTCAGGAGAAGTTTGACCTCATTGCTTTGTAAAGATACCTGGGTTTCTGGTTTCAAGGATCAATTCCATGATGACAGTGTAAGTTTACCCTGGACCAGAGCTAATGACTTATTCATTGTTTTGCTTAGGTGTGCATGAGGCGAAATTCGCCTGCTGAAACAAGTATGTGCATCAATATGATGCTCAACAGAGGAAGCATCAGCTTTCCCCTGGCATGTCTCAATCATAGGAGGCCTTTTGTAACAGCATCTGTGTGCAGCATGTGAAATATACATTATTTTAGGGAGTGACAGCACTGAATACTGCTTGTCTTGCACATCCTTCAGTTTCTAATGAAGGATAAACCCTCATAGTGCACCAAATGCATCCTGTCTTCTTTCTTTATTAATCAAAAAGCAGCAATTTGAAGGGGAGGAAAGTGTGGTTTGCTTCCACGTGTTTTTTTGTAAAGCAAACGTTGCATGCCTTTTGTAAAGACATGTTGCACGTAGACCAGGACTGCAAGGAGTTACTCATGCAGGGGGAGAAAAAGAGATAAATGCCCAACTGTGTGTGCCATTTAGTTGTACTGTCATTTGCATCTGCAATTAAAAGGAATTGCCTGAAAGTAACACAATAATTTTAACAGTCAAAAAGCTCCACTGCTGGGATTACTTCTGCATGTCAGTACTGCTCTTCTGAAAATAATTCCATTCCATAATCCAACAAGAAATACATACTTAATAGTGAAATATTCTGAGAGGAAAAGGCAAAGTTGTATCACCTTTTCCTTCTCCCAATCCCTGCCTCTTTCTGCCCTATCATCACAGGCTCAGTCATGACCATGATATATAATCAAAACCAGGGAGCTGGATGGAGGCAGCACAAAAATTAGCAGCTCCTGAAAGCAATTAATTTCCAGGAGAAGCTGGATTAGTGCACTTATGTCAACAGCTCTTTAACATTTAGCATCTTGATCTTAAATACACTCTTAATGCTAACAAGAATTTCAGAAAGCAGATGAAGCAAGAGTCAAATGAAAACCACCATTATCTCAAAGAATGCGTATCTTGGCAGGATTTGGCCTTGTACTTCAAGCAAATTCCCGTGCTGAAGTTACCCTCACCTGGGTAATGCAAGCTCCGGTGAAAGCCACGATCACAGCCACAATGTTAACGGTGAGCTGGAACTGCAGGAACTTGGAGATACTGTCATAGACATTGCGTCCCCACATCACAGCCTTCACAATGCTACTGAAATTGTCGTCTGTTAGGATGATATCTGAGGCTTCCTTTGCAACATCTGTTCCAGCGATTCCCTGGAAAAAAATGAATGGTGAAAAACATTACCTGAGAAAGTACAAAGGCAATCTTCACACTCATTCAAGTCCACAGCTATCCAGACTTCCCAGCGCTCCCAGCGCCTGCTGAGGATACTCTGCATTTTCTAACTCCTGGGAAGTTAGCTCGCTTGGCCTAGTTTTGAAAGTGAATGAGGACACCGAAAAGGGAATTGATAGAGCGCAGTGGAATTCATGTGATGATAGTTTTGAGTGTTTTAAATTATCAGCTTAATGACTACTGATCCTCTGAGTTATTTTTATCATTGATGATATTTTATTAATAGACATGAACAGAATAGCTATCGAAACTTAGAATTATGTATCCTAATATATAGTCTAGTACATATTAATGTCTTCAGAGTCACTGTGTGTAGGGAAGACATATTTACAATTAGTGATGGATTTTACCAAAGCAAAATAGTACTGCACTGTTGTGAAGAACACAGAATTCACCTTTCTGTACTGGCACAGGATTCTGCATATAGGAAAATAACTACATTAGACAAAATATTGAAAAACTATGAAACAAGCAATATGAGTTATTCCTCGCATCACAGAATCCTTTCAGTTGGAAAAGACCTCTAAGATCATCGAGTCCAACCATTCTCTAACTCAGCCAAGCCTGGTGCTGAATCTTGTGCCTCAGAACCCCATGTCTGTGTCTTTGAAACACCTCCATCGATGGGGATTCAAGCACCTCCCTGGGTAACCTGTTGCAGTGTTTAAGAGCCCTTCTAGAAAAGATGTTTCTTCTAATGTTCAACCTAAACCTCCCCTAGTGCGACTTGAAGACTTTTCCTCTCATCCTGTTAGTTGTTACTGGGGAGAAGAGACCAACACCTAACTCGCTTTGACCTCCTTTCAGGTAGTCGTAGAGAGCCAGAAGGTCACCCCTCAGCCTCTTTTTCTTCAGGCTAAACAACCCCAGTTCCCTCAACCACTCCTCAGAAGACCTGTTCTCCCAACACAGCAGATTTATCCCAGTAAATGAAAGGATTCTGAAGGAACATAAATCAGCCCTTACAATTCACTGCTTCACTGATGAAATAACTAAGCAACTTTCTCAATACCTAATGACCTAAAAATCCCTTACAGCAAATTTGTAATGGCATAAACACCAAGAATTATGCCCAAGACTATACCATTGCAAAGCCAACGTCAGCTTTTTTAAGCGCTGGTCCATCATTGGTTCCATCACCAGTCACAGCTACAACCTGTCTCTGTTCCACCTGCGTGCTGTCAATAATACCTGCAAAAAAAAAAAAAAAAGAAAGAAAAATCTATATGGGTGTGTATACATGCATACACACATAGAAAATAATTAGCAAGTTAAAATTCCCTCTTAAAATGGTAGGGGTTATGTAATATAGAGTACGTAATAACACACAAAGCTTACAGAGATTAACATTACAATTGATTTTAAAGGAAAATAGTGATAGCAGTGTCGTCACTGCTATTCACTACTGGAAACTTCTGATCCTGCCTCATCAAAGCATCACCAAAAGCTGCACAGACTTCAAAGGGAATGAGATCAGCTCATTATGTACTTTTGGAAGATTTCTGAGTGCCACAGTAAACCCATTCAGCCCAGCTCTCTGATTAAGCATCAGTGGAAAGGATTTGCCAGACTTAAGTTCATGCTAAAAGCTCTCCTAAACTGCACTATTTGCTTTACTGGGATGCCTTCTGACAATCAGTTTAACCTAAGGATAACAAATGCCAGTGACAAATTTTATTTAGCTGGAACCAAATTAGCAATTTAACAGACTTGTTCACTGCTGCCAAACAATGATTAAGAAGATATAAAATAATTCTTTACATTCTGGAGCCAAACATTTTAATAAACAGACATAACAAAATAATTTCTGTTTTGATTATGAGATCATTTGAGAAAAGAAAGCGCTTTTCAGTTGGTGACTCAAGTTTCATGCAACTAGCCTGGAGGGAAGTATTTTCTACTTATGCAGATGAGCAAAGAAAGCAGAAGAATAAAGAATTTTTCTAGGGTTAGAGAATAGGGCTCTTTTATCACTCATGGTTTTATTTGACATAGGAGTCTATTTGAATATGAGTCTAGAATACAGTATTGTTGTGTAGGCTAGAAGAACATCTCTCCACATGAATAACATAGGGCATGAAAATGACAAAATTCTTTTGCTAACACATTTTGCACAAAGTCAGAAACTCTGAAAACAATTATCAGCACCTGCCTGGTATGAAAAGCTTTCATTCTATGTTGGGAAAAAAATAACTCACATATCTGATAACTAACCTGGAATAGGAAATTGCAGATTACAGAACAATAGCTGCCTCTTGGCAAGGTTCAGGCTTATCAGGCCCCCAAAGATTGCAAGGCAGTATGGAAGCAGTTAGGGTCCTGTATTTTTTGGTCTTATGAAAATCAGAAAAGAGCCTATACACTTTCCATTGGCAGTAGGAACTCAGATAAATGCACATTATTCTGATAAGATCCTATAATTAGAGCTTTCAATTTGTTGAGGTGATTTGCCTTTGATATTACTAAAAAAACAGGGGCATCAGCTGCCATTATTGTTAAAAGCATTTATCTTGGTCTTCCCTTCTCGTAATTAACACATTCTTTGATGTTAAATTAATAGTTTAAGCTTCTGAAAATATGTGTTGAAATCCCTGACATGTTATGGTATTATCTGCTCCAAACAGGTAGATAGCATTCTCTCACAACTGGATTCCGAGTGGGAGCACAACCCAAATCAAGTTGAAGAGGCTCTAACAAATGACATCCTCATAAATAGTGCTCTGTCGATGACTGTACTACCAACTGCCCTGCATCAGCCAGTTGCTGGATGCAGCTAAGTAATTGCCAGGGCTTAGTAATAATTCACAAGGTTTAGCAGTCATTTTTATCCTTAAAAACAGCCTATGCACCTGGGATGAGCCCAGCAGCCTCCAGAGCACAGAACTGCATAATCAGCAGGCACAGAAAAAGAGATAAACCCGTCTTTGTTATCATCAGCATCTCAGCCACATCCCTTCATGGCAGTGACCACTGCGAGTGTTATCAGAAATAGTGCACGGAACAGCACGGCACTGTGCAGATGGACTTCTGTGCAGTTCATGAGAGAGAAAATCTTTTGGAACTTTTATTTTTATGTCAGACAAATTCCTAAACTGGAGCAGCAGTGATTATTTGGATCAGAGGATTTATCCATTACACTTACACCCCCTGACTTCTGTAGGCTCTTTTTTAATCTGTTCCTCCTCCACTCTTCCCCACATTTCTGAAGCACTTGTCTTCTTTCCAGCACTACCTCCTTCCAAACCACATCTACTTTTACTTAATTGCTTTGATATCATTCTGTTAATAGTTGTGAAAAGGCTTTATCACAAGAATTTTCTTCAGTATGGAATAATAAATCCGTACAGATTTTACTCCAGTAAATGCCTATAGAGGGATCTTTCTCTCTCTGCAATCTCAACTGCTGGAGAGCAACTACTTCAGTGATCAGTGAAAAATATGACTAAGGGCATGACCTGACAGACTGCCAGTACAGAGAATGCCCATTTCTCTAATATTCACCGGCATTTTCACTCAATCAAACCAGATAAAAAGAAGCTTCAGTACTACTAAGTGATGTCTAACAGCCAGGAGATTTCTTCCAGATAAACTCCTTTACTCCAGCTGAATGCTTATATACAGTAATCTAATAAAAACAGGTCTGCAAGGTATAGCAGGGGAATTCCTCAACTCAGCAAAGCTTCCTCCCACAACAGCCCATGCTTCATTGGTCTGCTCCCTCATTTTAAGCTGTTTGGCCACAACTTTCCTCTGTCAAAAATAATTTCATTCAACAGGCACAGGGATACATCTAAGGCATAGCATTAGAGTGTGTTCCACACAGATGCTGCTGATGCTGCAGGAATTTGAGGAGGAGCCACACAGCTTGCAGAAGAACTAAGTTTTTCAGAGCAAGCAGCTTGTTTCTGATGATGGAAAAGAAGATGTTTAAAACAATTCTGTACAGCTATCAAGAGCTATCTTACTATAAAAGGTACAACACTGCACACAAAGCTGAAAGTGAAATATAGCCTGAATCTTCTGCCTTCCTACCATCAAGCAGGTATTAAATCAAATCCACTCAGGATAATAATACAAATAATATTAATTAACAATGTGCCTTCTGTGTCTTTTGCAAGGAGCTATCTGTATCTGTGGCTCAGCTCAAAAACATCGAGTACAACCTCAAGTTCTCCCTTTACTCTAGAACTAACACCCCTTTATTTAAATAATTCTTACTTGCCATGTCATCCTTAAGAATTTCATCAGTAAGAAACTGTTGGTTCTGGGAGGAAAAAAACCACCTGATTTAGATCTTTCTTTCTGCCTCAACAGATCAATTCAGCAAAGGCAGACAGGAAAACCTTATCTACAGCAGAGCATTTCCAAGCTGCACCCCAGTTCAGGTGTCACTGAGGCAGTGAAGCTGATCATCCCATATGCTTACACATATATTTATATCTCTTTGACAAGCTAAACAGACAGATGCAGCAATATGTGTTCATATGTATGCTCTGTTCAGATTAGATTTTAGATTTTTTTTCGAACTTTGGAAGCCCCCAGTTAATTTATCAAGAATTTTATCAAGAATTGAGAAAGTCCATCTGAGAGAGAAAATGTAAATTGACTTCAGTAATGTGCTTAGGTATATGCAGGAATAGAACTTAGAGGTTAATGTTAAAGTGTTATGGATGCAGCACGACAGAGAGCATGGGTAGTTGTTAAGTGAATAGTGCTCCATAACGTGGCTAAAACACACACTAATATGCTTTACAGGCCTGTAAGAGAAACCATGTAGGCATCAGTGCCTCCCACAAAGTTACACTTGACACAGACTACAGAGACCTAAATGGTATTTACAAAGTATAAAACTCTAGATTCAAATGCAGTAATCCTCACTGCTTCCTTTTAACTATTTTTAAGTTCTTCAGGGAGGAGTAGGTCAAAGCAGACTTTTTACACTGAGGAACAGGTCAACTTTATGAATATTTCTTCATATGAATTTTGAATATAAACAAATACTACATGTCTCAAACAGAAATCAAGAGCACTTGCAGTCTGCTACATGTTGATATCTAATTTCAGAATTTCAATTAATACATCTTTACATATTTTATTACCGTAACTAATCTCAGAGCATAGTATCATAGTATCAGTCAGGGTTGGAAGGGACCACAAGGATCATCTAGTTCCAACCCCCTTGCCATGGGCAGGGACACCCCACACTAGATCAGGCTGGCTAGAGCCTCAGCCAGCCTGCTCTTAAACACCTCCAGGGATGGGGCCCCAACCACCTCCCTGGATAACCCATTCCAGCGCTTCACCACTTTCATGGTGAAGAACTTCCCCCTCATGTCCAGCCTGAATCTCCCCACCTCCAGCTTCACTCCATTCCCCCTAGTCCTATCACTACCACTTTGATGAGGTCATGAATATAATACCATCCCATGCCATAAAATGTGAATATTTTACTAATTAAGAATAATTATTAAAAATATTTTCTTATTTAAAGTTCCCTTTCTGCCTGTTACTAAATCAGCATTACATGAGAAGGGCTGCTTTTAATAACACAGAAAAATAATTCCAGTCTATTTTAAACATATAAGCAAGTACAGCTTCTTGAATTAGCACACTGAATATTTAGGTGATTTTTTTTTTTTTTTTAATATACCTTCTCATATGAAAATATTTCCCATCAGTACTAAAGAGTTACCTCCCACAGTATTTAAAATTTTTAAAACATTAAAGTCTTACAGCAACAGCATTATAAGGACACATCAGTATAACTGACTGATTCTATGATTCTATGATTCTAACTTATGTGCATTTACACTTGCTCTGTTTTGAATAGGGTGAAAAAAATACGACCTAATACCAAAGAATGTCATAAAATCCATCCAAAATTGTTGGATCCCTACAAAACTTCAGTTGGATTGAAATACCTCACATTTGCATTTCGCTGAGAGTTTGTGACGATAAACCATTTTGACTTCTTTTTCCAACCTACCTCTACTTCAAAGCCATAAATATTTGAAAGAAACTGTTTGCCCAGCCTGAAATGCTGAACTGTGCCTTTCCCCAGTCCCTTTGCAGTAGGAAAAACAAAAATGCAAAATAAAAACGATCCTTCTGCTGGGTGGGATTGTGCTATGTTAAGGAGGAAAAAAAAAATACTCCCTCCAGCAGCTGCGTGTCATTAAAAATTAAATATGAAAAAAAGTTTATTTTGTGATGTGTGTTTTTACCCTAGAGCAGATAGAATACATCAAAGAGGAGAAAATCCTCTTGATCCCTCAACCGTCTGAGAAGTAACATAACATTTTAACAAGAGGCCCGAAAACTGGTGAACATTTAAATAGTTTCTTGTAACTTTTAATGGCCCTTGGAGTATTATCAGCCACAAAATTCCATCGTAATTGTCCACAGACTTCTTCTTGAACTTTGTTAGATACTTAATTGCTCTATCGTTTGACCCTGTCACATCTTTGAAAAGTTACTTGTATTAGCTGCAGAAGGCATTCAGTTGTAGCAAATAGCCTTTCGATTGTCCAAGTGCCATAAGACAATAATTTGTTGCTTATTTCTCTTCGGATCTTTATTGATTTCATCTTGTCTGGCAAAGGTTTCATTTTTCTCTTAAGGGAAAATCTGGAATGATTCAAATGAGTACTCCCACGGGACTCATTTAATCCACTTAATGAAGCACAAATTGTTGTGTGTTTCTGAAACAAATAAACTATTAGGCTGTACAAGTCATGTTCTCTAAGAGCTGGAAGACATTACTTTATATGCACCAGGGAAGTGTGCAGACCCAGCTAACTTTGTGTTGACCTATGGAGCTAATAATTATGTTGCCCAAGCCAAAGGTCTCCAAACCTTTTTCATGTTGAACACCCCTTGGTAAAACCTCTGAGCAGTCACTCCCCAAAATATGTGTTATTTCTACATTATACATATCATAGAATCATAGAATTGTTTGGGTTGGAACAGATCTTTAAGATCACTGGGTCCAACCATTCTCTAACTTAACCAATTCTGGCCCTCAGCATCATATCTCTGTGTCTTTGAAACACCTCCAGGGATGGGGATTCAACCACTTCTACTATATTACGTACATTACAAAATGTACATTAGAAAAGGATGAGAGAGAGAAGAAATAAGCACTGCTTTTTAAATATCCTTCAATTTGATAATGGTAAAAATATTTTCTTCCTGCAACCCAGTGAACTGTCCCTGAGTTATGTGCACCCCACCTGGAAGACCACTGGTCTGGACAAGTGGCTGCAGAGGCTAAGTAACAGCAGAATGTGTCCAGTTCCCCCACCATTCTCCCTCCCTCCCCACATCTGGTGCACCATGCCAGGGCTTACACCTCATATCTTAGTTCTCCTGAATGATCCTTGCTTCCAGCACTCTTCACATACACTGGTCCCAACCCCAAAGCACCCAACTGATCCAGTCTTCAAAGTGACAATGGAACCTTTGCTCCAGTCATTTAGGCACTACGCACAATCGCACACTGCACAAAAAGCCATTGTAAGCAGTCACAGATAGAGTCATATCTATAAAATTTTGCCATACTAAAAAGATAGATCCAAAAATTATTTCCTACTGTAATGTGAATTATTATTTGACTGCAACTGAGAACATGCAACTGATGGTTGAATCTTATCCTGAATTTTAGCTCCTCCAATAACTGCTAAGAAGGATCTCTCCAGGCTGTCTATTGCCTTAGCAAAACAATCCAGTTCTTTCTTCATCAGGAAGGCAGCAACTACAGCCATCTATCAATGTGGCTTCTGCCTGTGCTGGCCCCTCATCTTATCATGGCCAGAAATGATGTTATTTCTGATCTGAAATTTTCTGATTTCATCAACTGTGTTTTAAGTGTGAGCTTTGAGGCCAACAGATTAAGTTTTCAAGTGGTCAAGAAATGTGAGTTATAGAGGCTTAGTAAAGAAGGCTTCATACAGAAATCTGCAAACAAATTTCTCTTTTATAGGGCATTCTATCTGCAGACAGATTGATAAGAAAATATGACCTGTATGGTGCTGGTTTTATAGGACAAGCCCGGGCTTTTAAAATAGAGCCAGAAACCTTGAGGAAGCCATTGCAAGCCATACAGTTAATGAGCTCACAGGAAAATGGACCGCTGAAGAGGCCAGGTCCTGGTTACATGATCTCCAGTAACTGCTATTGTAACATGAAAACGTTTTTATTTTGGACTACTCTAAAATAATTGTGGAGAACAGATGCACTTGTAAATGACCTTGTTCTTTCCTTCATAAAGAGGCACAGGCAAAGGCTATAAAATCTTCATCCCCTCTTGTTTTTACAAAGAACAACTTATTTCTCAATAGATTCTTTCTAAGCAGCAAACACACATTTTCCCTTCCCAGCTAGAGCCTTGTTTTATTCTAATCAAAAGCCACAAGGCAGATGCAAGATTGCCTACATTTCCTTACAGACATCTTACTGGTATTTCTGTTACTATTGCCAGATAGTTTCCTATTATTTTCCACATGAGGGCTCAGGTTTCAGAGAAACTTCCTTGCATGGTCATATCATGCATCTAAAGGTAACAGTTCAGGTGTAGTTGTAACAGCAAGATTTTTCACAACGCAGATGGTATGCTGAGCATGCTTCAATAGCTGTGTCAATAATTTTCATACACACATGGAGGCAGTCTGCACGCACCTTTCACCAGAGTGTGTTTGTCCGTGGGAGACGAGCGAGCAAGCACTCGAAGCTTTGGCCAGATTTTGTCAATCCGCTCTTGCTCAATCTGGGCGAGAGGAACACACACACAAAAAAAAACCCCACCCCAAAACAGGGAAGTTGTTAGGCTGTGATTAACAAAATGCAAAACATATTTGTGTCAACTGATTCACTTCACTACTCTGCAACTTTTCTCCAAAAAGCAGAGAACAATTAAAACAGCCATCGCCACTGCAAAGGAGGCATGATCAAAAAAGGCAGCTTTCTACGACCAGATCTCAGTTGTTGGCTCACGTAGGCAAACTTTGCCACAGTGTCTAATCAGCCTTTCTTAACATCTTTATGAACAATTCCACTGAGATTCGTGACTCTAGGTAAAGGGCAGTGGATTTCTCAAAGCTGATCAAACATCTTTACAAGTAGAGATTTATTGCTCTATTCCATATTTGAATGCAAGTTCTTCATTTTGGCACCAATAATGCCAGGATTTTCTCTGTACGCCAACAGCAACAAGGATAAATCCATGACATATACTAACATTCCCAGGATTCCATTAATCGATCAATGCAAGGAGTAAATAACTATGTTTATTCATTAATGATGGAATCAAAGATACAGCAGACTTCACTTTTTCAAAGCCAGCTCCAGCAGTCTGTGTGTTAGCTTCATCTTTTATGAAGAGCTGAAAATCTGAAGACTAGATTAAGTTATGCAAATAGAGTGAGTGGCTATAGCGGAACATCAGCTAAAGTGGTACAATGAAAGGAGAGGAGCCAATTCTCTTTACAGATCTCATTTTTATGAGACAGACTTGCAAATGGCTGTTGAGCTCTCTTCTCATCTCTGCTAACAAACCTGCTCCAATGCTAGTTTTGATTTCTTAGAGACTAGTGCTGTGGTTCTAAAACCTGCTGAATTAGGCAAGTGTTAAACTGATAGTGGCTTTGTATCATGAAAAACCAAGATGAGATTTTTCACTGGGATTTTGAATTGCAAGAGGCTAGAGCTTGAAAGAAGCAGCAGTCTCTCTAAGTAGCCTTGTACTGACATGCTGCAGGAGAAACATTGCAGTGTTGTCATCTTTTTTAATAACATATCTACATTATGAATTACCTCTCCCTTCTCGTTCCGGATCCTTCTGTTAAACTCTTTCCCCTCAAGGCAGAGAAAGTCTTCTCCTGGATGAATGATTCCACATTTTATGGCAATGGCACGTGCTGTGTTGATGTTGTCTCCAGTGACCATGCGAACCGTAATTCCAGCTCGCTGGCACTTTCTTATGGCTTCTGGGACCTACAAATGCAATATAACAGGAAAGAAAATTTCCAGATAAGAACTCAATGTAAGTCAGGTGTTTTCAATCAGAATGTTTTGAGGCTAAGAAATTCAGGAAGCAGCAAAATGAATCATACATTTGATGGCACAGAACCCCACTATTTCCCAACTGAGGTTACAACACAGGCAAGGCAAATCTGGCATCAAGAAGCACACAAACCCATTTCTTAGATCACCTGCTTAAAGCTTCTCCTGGCTGTAATAAAAAGAGTACTCTGCAGCTTTCTTTGGCCTTGAGTATCAAGGTATGGAATGTCGAACCCAGCATACTCAACATACACCTAAATATGATGAAAGAATACATGTATTTTGTACAGAAAAATATCTAACTTCTGATCCAAACTTTTGTTTCAGTAAAAGCTGTAACCTAGCCCTGTTAGACTAATTCATGCATATCAACAGGTGGAACTCCTAAATAAATTTCAAGTGTCATGAATAATCCACATCTTGCAAAACCGAAACATGATTTTAGTCACTAGTTGATTTCCTACAGAAACTAATCCACAAAGAATATGATTATGAAACAAATTTTAAAGATAATTATTAAAATTATATCAATAAAAAACTATTTAAGGAAGGGTATAAACATGGATATTACTACCTGTAATAGCAATGCCTTATTATATCCTACTGCAAATTGAGTACAGCTTGCTGAACTTATACCTAAAATACAGATTAAGTGTATTGCAGAAGTCAATGCCAATTAGAATGGATTAATCTCACCCATTAGAATAGAAAATATTAAGGAGCCACCATCTACAACGTTACACTGTTAATTTTGTGCATTTCTTTCTGTCCATTACTTAAGCGTGTGCCACTGCTGAGGGCAGGACACGGACTTTCACACAACAGCAACTGCTCTGATCCAGTGTGGCAAATGCTGCACTTCTAATGATTTCATGGGGCCACAAAGGCTCTTAGAGATCTTGGACCACATATTAAACACTCTTAAAGCACGCTGTAGATCATGATTATTCTAACCAGTGAATACAACTTCATATTGTTTCTGCATCTTTCTTAAAGGCAGTTGTGAAGCTTCTGTTTTCCAAAATGCCTCACTAAACTAACCCCCAGTTGAAGTGCAGACTAGCTCTTTTCCCATGACTATGAAGAAAATCACTCCACCCTCAGAATGCATCCACAGAATGTGCTGTTTGCAGAATGACTCTGTCACTACAGATTACAGAACCAAGATAAAAGTTCTGGGACAGAGGTTTATCTTCCCACTTCCTCATCTCTGCTCACTGAGAGTTTTCTTTCCAAAAGTGGTATCCTGGAAACATTATTTGGACCTGAAGCCTTTTAACATTATGAAATGGACTTTAATGGGAGACACACAACCAGATTAAATCTATTACTTAAGCAAATGACTCCTGATTTACCCAGTTTCCACATTAATAATCCTGACTATATCCCATTTGCCAATTTGGAATGCCCTCAGTATCCACTTTACTGTGGTGACCCCTCATACATATGATGTGATGGATTTAGATGACTTTCTGTAAGACCAGCATGAAGGAGAAAAACAAATTACAGTGCGCCCAGAAAAAAATGGTCTGCTCACACGAAGTGCCAGCCCTATTAACCAAGGGCATGGGAGGACAACCTAGTTTCAAGTACATCTCACATATAACTAGAAAAATAATTCTATTTTCCTCTTCTCTCATTTTTGGACAGCTGGTGGGTGGTATCTGATTTAATACTGTGTACAGTAATTACAGTTAAAATATTGTTCATATTTTTTATTGCTGTAAGGGAGAAAGAGTGTTGGCAGACTGCGTGGGCAGTGGAAGCAGATATTTTCCACCAGTTTTGCAGAGCTTAAGTACACGTTTTAAAATGTTCTGGTTTATTTTCTCCCTGCAAAGAACACCTTCTAATGCATGCATGCATGCATACATGCATAAATTATCCACTGCAGGAATATCTGTCAGAATCAGGTGACAAATAAATAGGTGACATTTGGAAGTGATTTATGTTCCTCTCCCAGAAATAACAGATTGTAGGCGTACATTGGCAAATCAGTGTAAGCCAGTACAGACTCATTAAAATCAATCCAGGAAGACTGTCAAAATCAACAGAGAAATCTCTACAGGAACAAGACATCATTCTGTTTGTTCTCATTTTGTATATTTACCCAAGAAAAACACCCAACACACACGCACACACACACACACGCACACACACACACACGCTCTCAGAGATAAATATCAAGCAGGTATTTCCGTGCTCGATCAGAACAGCTTCTGATAATGAACGAGCTCATGTCTGAATTGACCTAGGAACTGTACAAAAGTCATGAGTGCCCAGTGGCCATACTCCGGATAAAACTGGTCAGGTGCTGGATATCATCATGAATAATTCATCCAAGCAGTTTCTTTTAATGTATGGAAGGAAATGCAAGTGCAAGAAAGTGCCCAGCAATATCATCAAAAGAGATGCAACACTCTTATCTCTGAACCCGTGCTTGCATGACACCACTGACACCAAAGGTATCCATGTATTGAAGTGCTCCAAGGATGAGCATGAGCAACGTATCACAGGAGCTCTGTGGAAACAAGGAGGCTGCCCCTGTGCCTGTGTTAACTCCAACAGTCATATCAGGGAAAGCAGTAAGCCTTCCCTAGGAAAAATGGGAATGGAATTTAAAGGGAACTACAGGCTGCCAGGATGGTGCCATAGGGTTGTTCCACTGGAGCTACCTCATCCATCATTTCTGTCAGAACAAATTCTGATATCCTTGAATACTGAGAATATTAATAACATGTTAGAGGCTGTGTCATTTCCAAAGTTTTATGTTCTTGAAAGCATCTATAGAAAGCACTTAGAAAATTCATAAACTTCAGTAGCAATTCTAATTAATGGGTTTAATTCTGGCAAAATACTAATCTCCCCTAGAGCAGTCCACTATTTGCACAGACAATGGTAATTTCACCACTGCAACAAATGCATATATAAGATGATATCCCCTCTAGGTCAGATATTCCATACCTGAGCAGTATTCCTGATTTTTATGGTTTTCTTCTGGTTTGGGGTGGTTTTTGGTTGGGTGTTTTTTTTGTGGTTAATTTATTTTTCCTAAGGTGCTGCTACTGCTTTTTACTGATGTGTGAAGTAGTAATAATTTAAATATCCCTTTAATTTTCCTTGTGATGCCATTATCACATTAAAATTGTCCAAAAAAAGACAAAGAGGAAAAAAAACCCTCCCAAAATGTCCCACAAAACATCTGTACAATATGTGGTAAAATGGTGAAATCATATATGTTTTATTGTGTGCCTTGCAATTAAATAAGAAGTGTTACTGAACCTTCTGGTGTTAAATGACAAGAAATTCGATACATTATTCAAATAATTATCTAGAAATAAAATGTTTTTTTCTGCCTTCATCTTCTTTGATCCTTTACACAGAAGTCAGACTCGACCTCTTTATTTTTAGCAACACTATTCATTTTTACCCCTGGCTGCTAAGAAATTATTCCTTACAAGATAAGAGCATTTCTCTTATAAAACACACTCATAAGAATGACCTGAAAGGGTAGTTTGCAGCTATTTTCAATCATAACTGCAAATCCCACTGCTGCCCATTCCCCCCATCTGTCGCACCACACATCACCTAACTTACAGATATTCCCTATAATGTATCGCAAATCAATCGTGGAGGGAAAGAGGGCCGACTACAGTACAAGTGGCCACTGACAATTACAACTTTCTGAGTTTATATCTGTATCAGCTACAGCATTAAGGGATCATTAAGCAGACAAAGGATGCAAAGAATGCTTTTAAACATTTTTAAACACTTGAGATGTCAGGTGCAGCGGCAGATGGATTAGCAGGAGGAGAGCATCCGATGACAGATAAACTAAATGATGTTTATCTGATGACTGTGGAGATACAGAGTTAATCACACCCTTTCCACTCAAGCAAGATTCACTTCATATTACAACCTTCTTGATACTAAAACAAACCCCAAGAATATCCATTATCACACAAAGCATAGTTATGCAGTTGCTACCTGCAGCTGTAATTAGTGCATGCTAGTTTCCAACGTTACAGTAGACAGAAGCATCTAAAAGCCTACTTTATAAAGGCTTGGGAGACAAATCAGATTAATTTATACTTTTGATGTTTTAGTAAATAAAAAAATAGAAATTTCCTAACATGTCTGGCATTGCCACCAATAACCAATGGATCAAATACAAAGATTCAGATGCGATTAAAAAAATCCAGCAAAAATGTAAAACTAGACTGAGTATTGAAAAAAGCCCAAAGGTTGGTACCAAACTACTTACTATTGCTGCAGAACCCACCCTTTTTGTATAAGAGGAACTGAGTTATTTTTCAACGACCTTATTCTAAAGTGAGCCACAGTCATTAATCATCCACTGAAGTAACAGCAGAACCAAGCAGTGGATTTCTTGGCATGAAACAGGAGGGCACCAGCCGCTCTCCCCAGTTGCAGGAGGTGCTGGGGCAGCTGCAGCTCTGCCTACACAGCAGCCATGGCCACACACGCATGGTTGACTCAGCGAGAACAGCACCAAGGATATCCAATATGCCTCCATTTTATGCTCAGCACTTTCAACTTTTGGGAGCTACCTTCTGTCATTGTTTCCAAAGTGTAAAACCAAATCAATTCTCCACTGCCCAGATCCATTATCAAGCCCTGTATACACTGGCCAAAGCCCTAATTTCTACCTCCTAATCTACCCTTTGTAGCCATATAATTTACAAGTACAGTAGCAGGCACATGCTTCCAATGTGCACACCCAATATTTATTTGCTCTGCTTAATTGAGCTGAAATTTTAGTCAGACTGTCAGGAGCCATTTACATGTAGCATCCACGAAATCAGCAGCCTCTACATGGCCAAAGTTTTCCCTGTCCAAATATATTTAAAATTAGTAGCCACCAGGTACAATCTTCAGTTAGTGAAGTGGCAGCTGCTGCAGTAAATCACAAAACTCCCGGAGTGTGCAATTTCTGTGGAAGGCAAATACATTGCAGTTATAATCATGGCACTTAGCCACTGCACATCTTTTCTCTACTGATGAGTTGCACATTGGTGCATTACTTCGAGGAAAATTGTTTAATATCTGCGAGCATAATAAAACTTCTACTGATCAATCCTCCTCTAGAGTACTCCTTGAGCAGAGGTTAAGTCATCTCAATCCTGCAGCTCACAAAGTCCATCTCTTCTCCCAGGCAACCAGCACCAGAACAAGAGGACACAGTCTCAGGCTGAGCCAGGGGAGGTTTAGGCTGGAGGTTAGGAGGAAGTTTTACACAGAGAGAGTGATTGCCCATTGGAATGGGCTGCCCAGGGAGGTGGTGGAGTTGCCATCACTGGAGGTGTTCAGGAGGAGACTTGATGGGGTGCTTGGTGCCATGGTTTAGTTGATTAGGTGGTGTTGGATGATAGGTTGGACATGATGATCTTGAGGGTCTCTTCCAACCTGGTCTATTCTATTCTATTCTATTCTATTCTATTCTATTCTATTCTATGCTATGCTATGCTATGCTATGCTGTGCTATGCTATTCTGATTTATTTAAATTAAATATTGGTTGATTAATAATTGATTTTTATCAGGTTAACTATTTGCCTTTTGACTGAGTGAAGCCTATTTCTAAAGCTCATTTCCATCTTCTTTGACAAAAAACTGTAAGAAATCTTTAGTTCAATTTACGTTCAGTTCTATGATAAATGCTTTGTAACGTAAGAATTCAACATACCTCTGGCCTTACTGGGTCTTCAATGCCAACAACACAAATGCAAGTCAGGTCAGATAAAATGTCATTCTCATTGTCCCAGTCAGGCTCTGGGCTGCTGTTAAAGTCTCGGAAAGCAACACAGATGGTTCTCAGTCCATCACAAGCCATAGGTTCAATCACTTTCTTCACCATTTCATCTCGGTCCCGTGGTCTGAAGACACGAGGTTCACCAGCTGAATTAAGGATCCTGGAACACCTTTTCATTGAAGGCAAAAAAAAAAAAAAAAAAAAAAAAAAAGTGGGGGTGAAGGAAGGGGGAAAAAAAAAAAGAAGTTGACTTCCTCTTTGCAATTACTGCTGCAAATTATTTCCTTGTATCAGCTCATTTCACTCAACACTTTCCCCTTTGATGGTAAACTTTAAATTTCTAGTGCAAATTTCTAGATTGAACAAGAAGATTCACTACTGAAACAGAGAGAATTTGTCAATTATTACAGAGGCTCCAAAAGCCCATCATCCATTATTTTCTCAACAGCCATGTAATTAATGAGCTGACAACTTACAATGAAACTGAAAAATCCTTATTTTCCAAATGGGTTCAACGTAAAGAATCACAGTATCACAGTATAACAGTATATCACAGTACTGTGATACTGTGAATCCAGTCATAAAGAACAAAATGTAGACCCAATTCTTTGACTAGCCAATGAAAAGAAAAATAAGCCAAACAGTTCTGCAAGACTAAGCTCTTTAAACACCCTAGAAAAGCACAGTAACAGTTTATTCTACTAAAGTGTTTCAGACTTCTACTGGAAGTAGCAAATTCCAAATACCCACATGGGATGTGTTTGCATTTTGGAAGAACACAGCAACTAATCCCTTGAACTTACTTCTTCAGGACAATTTCCGAAGCTCCTTTGCTGTACATTCGGAAGCTCCCATCTGGCATTTTAATGACCGTACTCATTGACTTTCTCACGGAGTTGAAGGTGTAAACTTTATAGAGTTTCTCCTCGGGGATGAGGTTCCGCACAGGCTCATAATCCTGCTTCAAATCCAGGACAAATCCCAAGAGGCCACACTCCGTCTTATTGCCCACCTGACGAGGCAGACCACCCTCTTTTTCTGGTGGCTGAAGAGAAGGAAACATCAGATATGAATTTCTCTAGTGATAAGCAGCACACGATGCCTTCCAAAGAATTAATACCAAAGTGACAGTGTGCAGTGAAAGATCTGAAACTAAATGTGTAGTCATGCTTCTTCCACTTTTCAAGAGCAATCAAAAATCCACAGAGCTGTAACAGATCTGAAGCAGCTGAGGAAAGTTCCTCTGGACAAAGAGCTGCATTTGGTCTCTGGCATTTCTTATATTTATGTTGGCCTTTGGCAGCTGAGTACCTTGTGATGGTTAGGCAATAATACATAATTTAAAATTAAGTAACTTTCTTTATGGACAAAACCAATTCATCCTCATTTCTCACAAACAGGCACGTTTTTTCTCACTTCCTTAGAACTAAGTTGTTTTGCTGACTTTCACAGTTTAACCTACCAAGTATGGTTTAATATAAATCTCCAATTAATCATAACAGTAAATCTCAGTGAAAAAAAATGGTATTTCCAACAAGCTATAAAATAACAGTTCTGCATCTGAAAGCACCTGTCTCTAGCACTGCCATATTTTACTCTGCCGCTTTAGACAAGAAATGCTTTACATGCTAGACAAACTGGAGTAGACTAAACATTTTGCAACTCCTCACAATTCAAAGGACAAGGAAGGCTTTACCTCCTTGTTCCAAATATAAACAAGCACACGTTTCATGTATATTTCATCGTTCACAATCTCTCTTGAAGGTGTAATAAGCCCCAAGCAAAAGGTTCCTGTGCTGCCAAACTCTAGATTGACTCAAAGCAATCTCTGTGTGAATAACAGACTGTCTATAACTTCCATTTTTCTTCAACTTCTGCCTCACATTTTGCAGAATTAAGACTGGAGAACTATATTCAGAATCCATGTTTAATTTCACTGTAGACTGTAAAATCGAGCCTACTTCAGAAATGGGATTCCTAAGGAGATGTAATTCCTTTAGGAATGGGAATGTGGGATGAAGGGTAATGTAGAGAATGATTAAAGCTGCAAATCAGTAATCCTACTTAGATTTGAATTCTTGTAACAAGTATAGCCACAAAAAGGGAAAGGAGGACCTTTATATATTACTAAATAAATAAATATTCCAGATACCCACCAATAGTAGCTGGTTTAATAATGAAGATCAGACAGATTAAAACTAATCTATGGCCTAAAATTGAAGTAAGCATAGATTTCTCTACAAGAAAAATCTATAAGGATTATCTCTCTCTCTCTTTTTTCCCCCTAAAAATCATGTTTCTATCACTAGGAAAATACATAGCTGATGAAAGATTAATCTAATTTCTTTTCCAGACAGAGGCATCTATGGTGATCAATACATAATAATCCAAAAGTCTCTGTCTAAAAGAGATTTATCCTTCCAAAAGAGTTGCAACATCTTTCTTCTACACAAACCCTCATTTTTACTGCATTATATGGATCACATTTATGTTGCAGTGCATTTCAGTGTTACTCCAGGGTCAATGTAAAACACTGAAACTCAGCAAAAATGCTAATATGATATATTAATTTTATTATATGCTGTAACAACTTGCCCTGCTACAATCCCATTAAACCGTGATGTAACTTCCCTTTGGATTCTCAAATTCACTTAAGAATCCCTAATTGAAAAGCCAAGTGCTTGCAGTTATGTGTATCTGGAAGGATTCTTATATGCAGGGGGTGAGGAAATCTGAGGAGTCAGAAAAATATTCTTTAAAATACAGTTCTGTTAAATAAATAAATAAGGTTAATTTTCCCGACACTGCAGGCACACAGTTCCTGAAAACACTCTACAAACATCAGGTTTCTCACAGGAACAGAGGAGTCACCTTCACTGCTTGGGTAGTGCAAACTAACTGCTTATCATATATACCCTTTCCATTTTAGATCTAAAGCCTCTTTCTGTTGTCTCTGCCACTGAAGACAGTGAATTCTGACACTGATTTAAATGTGGATAGGATCAAGCCACCAGCAAATCAAGGAAAGCCACTGGAAACCCAGCAAAGATACAAATTTAATTCCAGCACAGACATATAATCCTAGACAAGAGGTCACTTATATACAAGGTTTCATCATATCTGATGTGAAGGGATATTGAGAAATTAAAACCTACCCACATTTCACAATACAAACCTTAGAGCCCTTCTAAAATTATTTATTTCACCAAAAAAGAGATCACACTCTCCTCTTACTGTAGACTAAAAATGTATTTGTTTCAGAGAACATCTTTAGCCTGAAAATACGTAAGCAAGAGGAAAACACACCAGTGAAAAGAAAATGAACAGACATCTCAGGAAGGTTTCAAAATCTAACAAGTGGCCACCTCCCTCTAGAGCAGCTGGTGTCTCCATATTCCTTGTACATTACATTACAATAAAGCATATGGTGGTGAGAGCTGGCAAATAGCACTTCCTCTCCTCTACTGTTTCAGCTCAAGATCTATATGCCAAAACCAGTCTTCTTGCAGATTGTTCTTGACAATCCTTTGCAGAAGCTGCTGGCTTTTAAAACTTCCTGCTGTGCTGTATCTAAATTTATTTCTTGCTGAAATCTGCAGTTTATGGCACCTGGAAAACAATTAAAAGGCCAGCCCAAAGAGGTTACTTTTGAATAACTAACTAGGAACTACACCATTGACTCCTTGGAGAATGAAAACCCTTTGACAACATATAAGAGAAAACTGTGGCTGGTGAATAGGAACTGAAGTCTTTGTGAATGCAGTCTCTCAAGAGCTCAATGGCAGATCTTTCACCAGCCACACTGTACAATCTTCTACAAGGTAGAGACTGATCCAATTCCTTCCTCCAATAATGGCTTTCCAGTGATCCTTGTGAAATATTTTCAACTGCTTCTGCCAAGTCTTTACATTATCGATGCAATAATCACGTTTATTGTAAGTAAATACTTGCATGCAAACCAAACTGCAGGCAGATGTTAAGGCAACAGATGTTACAACTATCAAACCAAAATAGGTTTCTAGGTCAAAGTACACCTGTGTTATTAAAGCTTAAAACCACCAACCCACAAGCTCATATTGACCTACTACTGAGTTTGGGTTAGAAAAGGAATTGTCAGAATTATTTCACTGGAAAATAATCTACAGGTGAAGAAGGAAGAAGGAAGATAGAACTGTGGGTGTAACTTGAAGAGGTGATTTCATTTCTGAAATAGAACTGTGGGTATAACTTGAAGAGGTGATTCCATTTCTGAAATTACATCAGGAAATGATGATGAACCATGTTTACCATAACACTAAGCAAGCCTCATTTTTCTTATTGACCCTTTTCATGCAAAAAGAGAGGAACTGACAAGAAGATCCAAGTAGTCTTTTGAAATTAAAATGTTAGTTACGAATTCATAATCATCTGAAGTCTTTGTTTCATGCTATTATCCTGTTTTCTTGAACTACTCCTTCAGAGTAATGATAGTTGTAAATACACCAAATTCATCACAATTAAAAAATTCACTTTTCCAGATTATATCCTTAACAAATGTTCCATTTCAAATCCATTCACAAAAGGTAAACACACAGGGGAAAACAGAGTTTAAAAGTTAAACTGTGAAAATTCCCACTCTTTTTACTAAAAAAAAAAACCCCCAAACAACAAAACCAAACCAACCAACCAACCACCAGAAAAAAAAACACCCCCCAAAAAAACCCCAAACCCCCCAACCTGGAGCAGGATGTGCAGTAATTTTCTGTGTGTGTTTAAAATATTCAAGCAGGATGCATGCTGCTCGAACCACCTGGAGAACTACTGAAATGCTACAGCACTGTCCAATTCAGACATAACTCCCTTCTTATATAGCAGAAAACATCTAAAGCAAGATTAGAACACACTAAATTTATAATCAAGTTTATATCACCTGCATTCAACTGACTTCAAGCTAACCCAGCATGCAACAGAAATTGATTAAAGCTCCTCTGGAAGTAGGCTGGGTTTGATGAACAAGAGGACACAGCCTCAAGCTGCGCCAGGGAAAGTTTAGGCTGGAGGTGAGGAGAAAGTTCTTCACTGAGAGAGTCATTCGCCATTGGAATGTGCTGCCCAGGGAGGTGGTGGAGTCACCGTCCCTGGAGGTGTTCAAGAGGGGATTGGACGTGGCACTCGGTGCCATGGTCTAGTCATGAGGTCTTGGGTGATAGGTTGGACTTGATGATCTTTGAGGTCTCTTCCAACCTTGGTGATACTGTGATGTGCAAAGATTCTCAGACTAAAATTTTTGTTACACTTTCAGTTTACTTAACAATCTTACCTGACTTTTCCCCAAAAGACCTTGGATCTTCTCTTTGGATTTATTGTTATTATTTACTGGCTTTATACCTTCATACCTTCAATGCTATCCCAGCACATAGCACACTGCTAGCTTTCCAGGCAGCCCACAAATAGTGCACATGACTAGGATGATACTAATTAAACCAACTCCAAAATGTTATTAGGATTTTTTTAATAATCTTCTTGTAGGTTAAACCAAAGAAGACCAAAACAGCATCCTAAAGAAAAATTTCAGTACATATACCTGGGAAAACAGTTAAAATGCTATGAATTTACTTTCCTAAGGTCTTTATTTAGGCACAGAAATTAGTCTCTATATCTTGTGCAGATTTTGCTACACTTGAGGATGCATCTAGAATAACGTTATTGACTTGACTGATGAGGAAGATCACAACTTCTTTTCAGATGATTTGGAATTTTAAGAAGCTTTTTTCATGTTAATGATTTATAAGTTGTCCCTGTTGTACACTGAGCAGAGGAAAGCATGTGCTTTCTAATAACATACGTGCTATTTTACAGCTCCAAATCATCTCTGCAAGGTGCAATGCTGTGGAAATTCAGTTAACTTAAAGTCAAAAGTCAGTTTGAATTGGGGTCAGCATAAGGGATTGAAAAAGAACAGTTCACAACTTGGAGCTGATTGCATAATCATTTCAGCATCAGAAGAAACACACTGCACTAACCTTACATACCATTCCGATCTCACTCACCGGACTTAAGACTAACACTGAAAAGTTTAAAGGTTTGATAACCTCTTTTATTCTTATGCACCCTGCTCAGTGTCTACTCATTCACTTATCTCATGTCTGTTCAGCAAAAGTAAAATTTATCTCCTTATTACCTTCAGAGGAATAAAATGTTTTTATACCAATACAGATCTCTTCCTTTACTTCATCTGAAGCTCAGGAAAAGCAATTCAATTCCACAGATCTAGATGTTGCATCCTTCAAGGAGGGTGAGCTTCTAAATCCCCAACTTAGATAATTTTGCCCCGTAACACATCATACTTTAGGTCCTATGGTTACCCACTCATCATTTCAAAGCCCAGTGGTACATACACTTGGAATCTGTTTCTAAAGCAGACAAGAAAACATGCTGGGGAACCCTCTAATAAATGTTGTACATGCTCTGGTAACTAAGACCAGACATTCTTTGTCAATACAACAGGATTTGTGTTTCACACAGTACATAATGGTGTCACACAGTGCTGCACAGAAGCAAGAAAAATATTGCAGGCTGGGATGTGATATAAGCAGTGCTCATACAGCTACAGGCTTTAACAAGATACTCGATTGCAAAGAACTTCTGACAGAGAGGAGTCCTGGTGGGATGTATTTTGGATACAGAGATTGCCAACAGCTTTTTGTAGGAAGAAGAATCATAGAATCAACCAGGTTGGAAGAGACCTCCATGATCATCCAGTCCAACCTATCACCCAGCCCTATCCAATCAACTAGACCATGGCACTAAGTGCCTCATCCAGTCTTTTCTTGAAGATCTCCAAGGACGGCTACTCCACCAGCTCCCTGGGCAGCCCATTCCAATGGCAAATCACTCTCTCTGTGAAGAACTTCCTCTTAATATCCAGGCTGAACCTCCCCTGGCACAACTTGAGACTGTGTCCCCTTGTTCTGTTGCTGGTTGCCTGGGAGAACAGACAGACCCCCACCTGGCTACAACCTCCCTTCAGGTAGTTGTAGACAGCAATGAGGATTCCCCTGAGCCTCCTCTTCTCCAGGCTAAACAACCCCAGCTCCCTCAGCCTCTCCTCATAGGGCTTGTGTTCCAGGCCCCTCACCAGTTTCATTGCCCTTCTCTGGACACGTTCCAATACCTCAACATCTCTTGAATCGAGGGGCCCAGAACTGGACACAGTACTCAAGGTGTGGTCTGACCAGTGCTGAGTATAGGGGAAGAATAACCTCCCTTGTCCTGCTGGCCACACTATTGCTGATACAGGCCAGGATGCCATTAGCCTTCTTGGCCACCTGGGCACACTGCTGGCTCATGTTCAGACAGGAAGGATCAAACAGAAGGTGATGGGAGAAAGGAAAGTGGCTTTGGTAAATTCCCCTTTATTGACAAGTCTCTCCCTTTTTTCGTTAAACACTTCTTTTGTCATTTAGACACTCAAATATCTCTGTCAGGCAGGAGGACATGGAGTGTTTGAATTAGAAATCAGTGGAAGGGTACAGGAAGAAATAAAGGTTTACACAGTGAATCAAGCATATCAGCAGTATTCTCTAGCACTACATGGAACTAAAAAAAGGAGGATGTAGAATGGGGATTAATAAATGAATCACATAAATAAACATCTGAACTTTCACTGGTGCTGCCCTGTATTGATCTGATTTCCATTATGCTATTCTGAAAAGGCTGGGAAAGGGGATACAACAGCTAATTCCTTTTGCTTCCCATTATCCACAAACCTCTCGTATCCACAGCAGCTCCATGTCTTAGGAAAATGCACATCAAACATTTCACTTCAAGTTCCACTATTTATGTTATTTATCTAGACAACCTAAAATGAAAGTAGTTGAAACATGTTTCAGCACTCATGAGAGACAGAAAAACTGAAGACCAAAATCAGAACTGTAAACAACATTGTTTAATAATAAAGCTCTACAAATAGAAGTTGTTATTTAATCCTAGTGGCTGGTGAGCTGACCCAGCCACTCTACAGCCCCTTAATTACTGCATGTTGAAGGCAGGCAACACTCCCACATGCTTTAGCCCTCTGTGCTGCACTAAAATTGTAGTCTCAGAGCACATTTGTGTTGCATGTCAAGCCTAAGCGAGGACCACAAGGTGCCGGCAGTTCAGAGTGTTAAAGCCTTAAGATAACCTTCCTGCCCCTCATGGTTATAGATCGCCCAGGACATCCTGCTGAGCTCAGCTGTGCTGTCTCAGCAAGAAACGAGTAGCAATAGAGAGGCAGTTTAAAAGACTTTTCTGTCACTCATCAGACCTGCTGCACCCTTCAGCTGACATAAAGCAGGCTCCTCAGACGAGTGACAGCAGTCACTTGGCACAGTTCCCCAGCACAGGGCCCTGTTTCCTTATTTAGCAACCATTTAACAATCAGATCTGCTCAAACTTCCTAGGAAATTAGCAAAAGGAATTTTTGACTCATGAGTGGATTGGGTGTAAGAAACAATGTAATTGTACAGTAGCCAGAACAATGGAATTATGTAGGTACAACTGGCATAATTAGATCTACCCCAACAGTCAGAGGATATTCAAATACAGGCTTCCTGCACCAGATCAGCTCTGATGCGAGGTAATTATTTAATTGTTAGGAAGATAATTCTTTAATATTTTTTTTCCTATTATCTGAAGACAGATCTGAAAATGATGCAACAACCTATGTAATCAATGCAAGGCTGTGGTACCATGTCATTCTTATTGCTACAGCTTGAGATGGATAACAATTTAATTACAGATAACATATAAAACTGGTGTATCTCAACATTTCTTGGTGCCTCAAATAATAGCGAGGCAATAATCATATAAAAAGGGGCCAGCTGTAATTATGTAATGCATCAGCATGACATTTCCTATCAGCATGGCATAGCTAGGAGAGCAGCAGTGATGTGGCTCAGTGAATATGGGTGCATCCTTGTTTCAGCTCACATAACAGGAACAAGGAAAAAATGGTACTAGCCATAAATTGCCCCAAGAGTGATTATGAAAGAAGATTAAATCATGCATGAAGAATAGACTGAAAGGCTGGTGTGACAGTTTCTACTGCCTCTCTCATTGACTCTTACCTATTTTTACATTCGAAGACAGATACTACTTTGTCCTTAAATTAATAGCAAATAATGAAATGACCCTTTTGGTTTGAAGGATAAATTTACCTTTGATTCATTTGAATTAAAAAAAAAAAAAAAAAAAAAAAAAAATATAAAGAAAAAAGTACTACTGCAAACTTCTAAGTAGTTAAAGGTGAAAAATAGATATGTCAGTCCTGTACATATTTTTTACAGAATTACAGAGCAGTTGACAGAATCACAGAATGGTAGAGATTGGAAGGGACCTCTGAAGATCATCTAGTCCAACCTTCCTGCTAGAGCAGCATCATCCAAAATATATCACATAGGAATACATGCAAGTGAGTTTTGAATGCCTCCAAAGACAGAGAGTCTGACTACAGAGACACTCACTGGGCAGGCTGTTCCAGTGCTCTGCCCCCTTTGAAAAGACGTTAAGGCTGGCGAACACCATCCCCCTCTTTCAGGATGCCATCAAAGCCCAGTGCTCTGCTGAAGCAGGTTCATCTGCAGCAGGGTGCTCAGTGCTGTGTCCAGTTGGATTTTTAATACCTCCAGGGAAGGAGACTCCACAATCTCTCTAAGCAACTCATGCTAGTGTTGCAGCCACCCTCACAGCAAAACATGTTTTCTTACATTTTGATGGGTTTTCCTGCTCCGATTTGCTGTTATTCTCTTTTTGCCTTTCTCTGGGCACCACTGAGAAGAGCCTGCCTGGCTCCACTTTCTTTACTCCCTCCCATCAGGTATTTTACACACATTGTAAATGTCCCTTTGTGAGCCTTCTCTTCTCCAGGCTGAACAGTCCCACTTTTGCAACCTCCAGCTTGCATGTTAGGCATTCAGCCCCATCATTCGGATCATTGATGACGTGAAACAGTCAATTGCTTCCCTGTTACTGACTGCTGGAATACAGCATTAGTGAGCAGATTGCAGCTGGACTTTGCCATCACAACCTTCGGGTGCAGAAATTTTCAGACATGCAAAGTGCTGACCCATATGAGCAATCTGCACCATTCATATGAGAACACCACTCCTGGATATGAACAACTTGCTAAAACTAACTGGAAAAAACAAAATTGCTATTACCTTCAGCTTCACAGCCAGAGAAAAAACAGGGTACCTATAGCAGAAGTAATGTTTAAGGCAGGCAACACAGCTAAAATTAGCTACATTTATCTATGTCCAGAGCAAGGATTTCTGATTCCAGATTAAGAAGACATTAACTGATAACTTTAAATTAATAACACCTTTCATAAAGTCCAGCACACGTAACAGAACCAAACACTAATATGTGTGTTATATTTAATGCACTGCAGTTCTATTCTATTCTATCAGTGACCTCTACATGCCCTGTGAGTCTTTTCATCTCCTAATCCATTTTGGTTCTTTGATTTTTTTTTTTTCATTTGTAACAAATAATCTACATTTTAAGATTATTGTAAGAATTAAAATAGAAGGTTGGATGCCTTTTAATTTAAAACCAGGTTTTAAATATCTCCCAATTTCAAATGACAATAATTTATGGAGGAATTTAAACAGAGGTACATTAATATACCTCATTACAGTGCAAAGAATGAACTCTGCCTTGGTATGACACTACTGATTAATTAGACTCATGATTAGGATACTCCAGCCTTAGTGTTTCCAGAAGACATTAAACTGAATTTTGCAGGCCCAGATTTCTCTCCACATTTTCTCCAGAAGAGTCTCAGCATAATTTTTATACCATAAACTGTTACTCATCTGTAAATAAGGACTTTCCTATTGTTACTGGTCAAAACCATTCATATGATCCCTTAATACAGATCATTTAATAACAATTTGGCTCTCAGCTTTTGAAAATGTTGTATTCCATTTCCAAATTGGGACACTAAAACCCTCCATTCCTGTCCTTTTGTACAGTCACACTCACAGGGAACTGGCAATTGTTAGACTTACACTGGTCCCACTTCAGCTTTTCTTTTAAGTGGAACAGGAACTGTTGATAAGCAACCTAAATAATCCAAATAATTAGACACAGTAATTGTTATTAACTTACTTTAATTAACAACCAATTTACTTTAAATACAGCCTATGTAGAAGGCTTCGGTTCAAGCAAGCTCTAAAGAAAGAGGCAAGAGCACATTTCTCCCCTATTACCAACACCATCAGAACACAGCCAAGAGTGACAAATGTGCCACTTACAAAGCAAACTGACTAAAATTTAGAACAGATAAAGAGTCTTTATAAATTGCTGATAATTTGTTACATTTCTTTGGCAAACACTTGCTATATTTCCATGAATGCCAAATGAGTTGAACATTTTTCTTTAAGTGCTAAAGAGAAATTGCACTTAATCGCAGAATTCTAATTGGTGCCTCCATAATGACAACCCAAATATCTGCTACCTTGTTTTAGATCTGTTAAATGGAGGTTTTACTGCCTGCTGATATGAGACTGGCTTCATGAGTGCTGCAGACAGGGAAAACAGAGACAAGAGACAAACTGCACAATGTTGAGCTGGTTAGGTAATGAAAATTTCAAGGCGACAGTATGCAGATTAAAAAGTGGATTTCCAGATTAGAACCAATACCTGGAATTTACATGGCTTTTGCCAACATTAAGGCATCAGTGCACCTGTGTTAGGGCTGAAAGGAAACAGAGATACATTTTCTTCGCTTGAAGCAGTGGTCTAGCCATATGTTTGGAATAGATTCTTTGAACCAGTCCAATATCTGCTTTAATCATCTATCAACAGTTCTCTCCCCAGCATCAACAGGCTTTGTCTCCCCATGGTTGCCTATGAAAACATTCAGAGTTTCTGAACACACCATCAAAATTCCATAAACTACATAATCTTCCTCACTTGAGATTAACTATCTAACACTCCTAATCAAACTTAATCACAGCTGAACATGAGCCTGCAGTGTGCCCAGGCAGCCAAGAGGGCCAATGGCATCCTGGCCTGCATCAAGAACAGTGTGGCCAGCAGGAGCAGGGAGGTCATTCTGCCCCTGGACACTGCACTGGTTAGGCCACACCTCAAGTCCTGTGTCCAGTTCTGGGCCCCTCAGTCCAGGAAATATATTGACTTGCTGGAACGTGTCCAGAGAAGGGCAACGAAGCTGGTGAAGGGTTTGGAACACAAGTCCTATGAGGAGAGGCTGAGGGAGCTGGGGTTGCTTAGCCTGGAGAAGAGGAGACTCAGGGGTGACCTTATTGCTCTCCACAACTACCTGAAGGGAGGTTGTAGAGCGGCAGAGGTTGGTCTCTTCTCCCAGGCAGCCAGCACCAGAACCAGAGGACACAGTCTCAGGCTGTGCCAGGGGAGGTTTAGGCTGGATGTTAGGAAGAAGTTCTACACAGAGAGAGTGATTGCCCATTGGAATGGGCTGCCTGGGGTGGTGGTGGAGTCACCTTCATTGGAGGTGTTCAGGAGGAGACTTGATGGGGTGCTTGGTGCCACGGTTTAGTTGTTTAGGTGGGTTGGATTGGTTGATAGGTTGGACGCGATTAGTTAGGAGCAAGCCTTTTAGGATTTTAAGGCTAAATTAAGACTACCCTTTTATGAAGACCTCCACTAACAGTCTGGTACGCACCTCAGCTCACCATTGTATATGAATTTCAATCACAAAGTTCAATCACAAAGGCGAATATCATTCACAAAGTGTGCACAAAATGCACACCATCTATTCCATGTTATCTAAACCTACCAACTCTAGTCTGAGTCTGCATTACTTTCTCTATGCTTTTTACTTATTAGAAGCGGAAGTCTTGTGGTGCCCTGGAGACATGAAGTCATCATTTTAGGCTAACAAATTAAAAGAAAACCCCAACAACAATAAAACAAAACTAAGAACTACCAAACCTTCCTCCCCACACTATCTCTGTGTACTGTGAGAATGATCATATTGTACAAGAAAGCAATTATCACAATCAATCACAGACAGTGCATAGCCTTTACCTGTGCACATCAAAAACCTAGACTTCACAAAATCAATAGTCTTTACAGGTAGCTGTCTGTGCACACAGCTTCCATTTGCACAAAACTTAGCAATACTTTGGATTTTCTACTTTTCTAACTGAGTATCTTAGGAAATCTAAATTTCTAGAAAGACCAAATCAAAGCAAAAATTAGTCTCAGTACTAATATTCCGGTTGCAGCACAATTACAGACAATCTTTATAGTTTATGGAGCTAAATTTAGTAGGTGCAAAGCAAATCTAGCCACATGAAATGCAAAAGGAAGTTTTTTCACTTAAGCTGCTCATTATAGCCCATCATAATTATAGATCTTCCCTGTTAATAGTGCTCCTTTCCAGAGCAAGGAAAAGGGTTCTTCATGTGTTCATTTCTAAATGAATTTATAAACACCATCAGCAGCTATTTTCACTTGCTATACAAAATGTACTCCTCTTCAAATCTTTACTAGCATGTACTAGATAAAATGATTTTTAAATTGGTTTGGGTGAGCGAGGTGGTGTTTTTTTGGGAGGTAAATGCACGAGCTCAAGTGAACATAATATGCTATAGCAATGCTTAGCTACTATTTTCTCAGAGGGATTTTGTGGCATGATTGGTTAGGTAATGTTTGAGATGCAGTATAAATTCAGTCCTCTGGCCAGTCCCTCTCCTTGTCAGGACACTAAGAATGATGCCTTTGCTGGGCAGAATAGCAGGCTGGGAGACTGCAGCCAATTCTAACTGATTATTCATTCAGGAGGAAACAGGACAGCAGTGATGGAGAGGTTGAACATCCTGGCCTCCTTTATAGGAAAATTCTCCCAGAAAAGCTTGTCTCTAAGCTCTTCCAAATATATAGCCCCTAGCAAACCAGCATTGAGCACGGTTAACCCTTCTCCTTTGGAGTGAAGTGTAAGACAACTTCATTCTCCACTCACTTGAAAAAGTGGAAACCACATAAAGATAATATGGCATAAGAAATACTCAGCGGAACTTTTAAGATGCTCAATGCTTTCATTCGGTATTGTGAGCAACGGACTACATCTACTGCCCAGCACTCATTGTTTCAGATGGACGAGGTGTCCCAGGCTCTCTATGGAGACTTGCCAGTAGCGCAATTTTTCCATGGAAGGTGTCTGCTAAAACAGGCCTGACATGGCTTCAGAGATGCTGAGGAACAGTATGATTAAAATACTCTAACCACCTTTCCTTTGAAAACTTTATGTTTCCTCTGGTAGACTCCAGCTGGGAAAAGGATTTTATGCAACAGACGCCTTCTGTCTTCTGTCCATCAAAGTCATATGCCCCTGAGACACCAGATTCACCACAGTCATATGCCTTTGGGAAGTCAATGTTTGCTCAGAATCTGTGGCTACAACTTTGCAGAACCTCATTCATGCTGGAGATTTTTCTGGCTTATCTGGCACCACCTCCAAAAGCAGAAAGGCCATCATTTTGGAACACCTTCCCACACTGACTTGTAAATAACACAGAAATAGGATTGACTGGAACCAGAGGAGCCAAGAGCTTCACATATGAGAAGGAAAGGTGGGAAGCTTGTAAGAAAAAGTGGTGGGGGCAAGCTGCAGAAAAAAGCAGGAAGTAGAATTTGAAGCATAGATTTTTACTTACTTTATATTTAATACCAACTTTCTAGGACTAGCTGTTACTCAGGAGAAAAGAATATACAGTATTTTGTTTATGATAACAGAAAATAAATCTTCTTCCCTGCAATTTCATTCACAAAGAATAGCAATGCCAAGTCAATTTAAAGTCTTTTTCGAGTCTGGAAAGCAAGCCCTGCAAATTTATTGCTCTGAAATTAGGAAGATGTTTTCTGTCATATACTTTATTGCTGATCTATTGCATTTCAGGCACTGTACCGGTTGAGAGGTTTGGAGCTTGGTTGGAGTTTTCCTCTCCCACCGAGGGATAAGCCACACTGAAGTCTGAGAGTAAGGAGAAAACTTACTAAAAACTATATAACACACACTATATATTTATGTAACATATACCTGAAAAAGACAATTAATCCACAACATTATTTTCTAATAAGCCTGTTTGTGTATCTTTGTGTGATTATAAAACCACTGCCATTTTCTATAAAATTGGTGTGAAATTATTATCTTCCTGCTCCTGATGACAGCGAACACAAAGAAAACCTACATTAAAACAGATGTGCCTGAAGTAAGTGGTTTACACCCACTCATGGAAAAACAAAAGCTCCTATCAGGAAAACATGCTCCCTGCAAAGTGTTAGCGCTAAATTCCAACCCGCATATCAATCAGCTCCAAAGTGCGATGGCTTTGTCTCAGTAGGGTACCACAGGCATGAAAAGAAGTATGTATTAAAATCATTCATTCTGCCAATATATTTCATTTAAAAGGTCCTAAAATTGATCAGACAACAATATACAATATTTATACATCTAGATGAAAACACTTTGCAGCACCTTGCAGGAAATGTTGACTTTTAAAGCCTGCATTCATCAACAGGGGTATCTGGCAATAGCTGGCAGCTATCCCTGCAAGTGAATCATCTTCTGCCAGTACAAGAGGAGTGGAAAATAAGAATATGAATGTAAGATAAATAACATAAACCAAAACCCTGTGCAAGGTAATAGGAAATAAATTTGTGGCATTATAGAAAGTTAAAAATCTAATTTGCTCATTTTCAAACAGGCAAGCAGGTGAAAAAAGAAGCTACTGTGGTAAATGGTATTATAGCTTCCAAGTCACTGTCAGCCCTGTTTATAATCTTGCAGTGATTTATTCCAGCTGGAATAATTGGAATCTGCAATTACCAAACAGTGAAAGCAATGAAGGCCAGGACGAAGGAGGATCTTACCACCTTGTGTTCTGTCACACGAAGAAAGAAAACAAAGAAATACAATTCACTTTGACCATAAACTTTTAGCCATATGGGAATAATTTGTCATGCTACATTCTATATGTTGCTGTGCCTGCAACATTTCCAATTTGTTTTGTGCATATCACACTCCAAAGTAGTTCCAGTCTCCAACACAGCAAATCTGGCATTGTTCCTTGCTACTTGGGACAGAGTTAAATCTTTATTCATTATTCCAGTATTTGAAGGACAGACGGAGAGGGACTTTGTACAAAAGCATGGAGTGACAGCACAAGGGGTAACAGCTTCAAACTGGAAGAAGCTGGATTTAGATTAGTCATGAGGAAGAAATTTTTCCCTATAAGGGTGTTGAGGCACTGGAACAGGTTGCCCTGAGAAGCTGTGGAGGCTCCAAGCCTGGAAGTGTTGAAAACCAGGCTGGATAGGGCCTTCAGCAAGCTGGTCTAGTAGGAGGTGTCTGCCCATGGCACAGGGATTTGAGCTACATGATCTTTAAAGTCCCTTCTAACCCAAACCATTCTATGATTCTGCAGTGCAGGACTATTTTATTTATCCATCTTCTCTTTCCATGTTCATTTGTGGCTGAAGCAGGATGGTCACCCCCTTCTTTGACAGAAAAGGAGACTGAGAACTGAGGAAAGAGATGTCAGGAGCTGAGGTCCTCCTGCTCATTCACAATTACAGTTTACTGTATAATGAGAACTTCAAGGGAAGAACTAGCTCTGTCTGAGCACATTTACCTATAAGGTTTCTGCCATACGTGGGGAATGCTGCCTTGCCTCTGACAATCCAAACACTGCTGAAATCACGCAGCCTTCCAGAGAGCCTAACAATGTCAACACCATTTACAGGATGGCCCTGCTCTGATCTCTGCTCCTTAATCCCGCTTTGCTTAGTTCAATCCATCCCACAGACAACTGCAAGCAGCTTACTGACCAGCTGATTCCATTCCACCCCTCACAACTCTCAGTAAAGAAGATTTTCTTTTTAAAAGGCACTTTTTCCTAATAAAAGCCCCTGCACCCCAGCAGCAGAAAGCACATGACTGGGATAAGATGTCCAATGCTTTACACATTCAAGAAGTCTCTTCTAAACACTGTTATTTCAATTATTAACTCAGTAGCTAATTTAGTGAGAAAAGCTATATTTGTACCTCTTACATAAAACTTCAATGGCAAGTGATGTGTGAAGATCATTGCTAATTACCACTCCTAGAAGCAGAGACAATTAACTACGTGATCCATTATTTCTAATTATTATTATTTACACAGTAAACAACATGCACACCATAGGTTATTTTTTCTTGCCTAGAATATTTTGAGAAAGTGCTTACCAAGGACTTTATGAAAAAGTTTTAAAGCAAATGTTGTTGGATGTTTGGGGGTTTTTTGTTTTATCTGGGGTTTTTTTTGGTGATGTCTTGCTCATATATAGGAATATACTTCAGCCTGCATTGTCTGGACCCATCTATAATGTATATCTAGATTATATAGTTGTACAACACTGAGAATACAAAAAGTGAGACGAAGATATACATTTACTAGAATGGCAATAATTTTGCCCAAGAAGTAAAAGCTCTTGGAGAAATCAGTTCAAACACATTTCAATCAAACCAAGTAATTTTTGTTCAATTAGAATAGAATGGAATAGGAATAGGAATAGGAATAGGAATAGGAATAGGAATAGAATAGAAATAGAATAGAATAGAATAGAATAGAATAGAATAGAATAGAATAGAATAGAATAGAATAGAATAGAATAGAATAGACCAGGTTGGAAAAGGCCGTTGAGATCATCAAGTCCAACCTATCACCCAACACCATCTAATCAACTAAACCATGGCACCAAGCGCCTCATCCAGTCTCCTCTTAAACACCTCCAGTGATGGTGACTCCACGACCTCCCTGGGTAGCCCATTCCAATTGCCAATCACTCTGAAGAAATGGCTTCAGCTGAAGATTCAGAAATGCTCCAGCCAGTGTTTCAATGCCATCATCTGAGCCCTTCAAAACCAAAAGCATATACAATTTTCAACCATTTTACACGACAAAACTCATGTGCAGCCAGTAACAGACTTACAGTACTGTCCTCAAGTTACTTGACTCGTAAGACAGCCTTATGGCCTAAACCCACCTTTCATACTAATGTTCAGTTTCACCTTTCCCCCGTCAGTGGGCCCTCTCTGCAGCATTCTTTTCTCCAGGGTTCTCACTCTTTCTTCCGCTGTCTCTCCTTCCTCAAAGCTGACCTGCTTTCTTGTCAGCAGGTCAACCTTAACTGACACCTTGCATGTCTGTCTGATAAATGATCGTTTTAACAGACATCAGCTCCTGGAGCTGCCAGTTACAATTGTGTTGTAATGGTAATGTAAGGGATCTGCAGAAGGAATAAGCCTGAATTTAGGCCAGGCCATTTATTTTGGAGTGCAAAAACTTTCCCCAATTTTTATTATCATCTTTTTTAATACCATTTACATTGGGGGATTGTTAAAGTATCTTTTTAAACCGAGAACATTTGTGTGAGCAATGAGTGAACTTCTCTGGATTAAATAAGAGATGACTTGGCCCTTCAGGTACAGTAAAAACAAATAGTAATTTTAACTGTATTTCAACACAAGAAACAAAGATCTGAAGATTAGCTTTTCAGAAATGTGGAGCTGAGAGTGAAAATAGCTTTCCAATTTAAAATATCAAAATAACTAAACATTTAGTTTGGAGGCTAAAAGCTACTTTCTCACAGTACTCATTTGAATAAGGAGGAGAATTCTAGTGACACCCAACAGCAGTTTCATTTAGCATGACTGCCCTTGGCAGAGAGCTACCCTAAAGCACAGGCTCTTTTGCTGTTGCCTCGGGAAATATCAATTCTGATGATTTTCAGTTGATAGGTATGGCACAATCTGATCTCTTGGGGTATGAGCTTTGTTTAAAAATGAAATAAACAATCTTTCCTGAGCAGTTAGAATCTGCTGCCACTCTGTTTTAAAAACACGAGATCACAGAAATACACAGATACATAAATATATCTAGAGAGAGAGATAATAGGTCTATGCTCTGTAAGAAAAGAATTAAGTCAGCTGCAAGCAGCTAATGTTCCGTTACTGATACTTTCAAGAACTTGAAAGAACAACTGTACAACCAACCACATAGCCCTACTGTATTCAGAGTGATGAACTTATGAAAGGTAAAAGGAAATGACAGACAATTTCTGCTGGCTAAGTAGTGTACGTGTGCATATGTATTTTATTCTGGAGACATTCTTTTCCTCCAATTAAAAAATTAATGATCAATTACTTGATAAATGAAATCTAGTCACTAAATTTAATTTTCAAAGAAAATAAACTTGTAGGAGAGCAGAGTAATTTGTATTTTGCATATACCTTTTTAAAGACCATTTCTGACAGGAACATTGTGTCGCTCAACACCCCAGATAGCTGGACTTCTTCTGGAAGCAAATATATATTCCTCACACAAAAAACCCCCACCCTTCACCTGGCTACAACATCCATGTTCTCCATACCCACAGAACAGATTTTTAACCTATTTCTGCAAAGCAGCTCTTCTGCTAAAATCTCATTTTCCATCACTTTCACCATTCCACTTATCTAGACTGCAATTTCTTCGTATGGTTTTCATACATTATGGGTTTTCTACCTGCTCTGCCAGCCTCCGTTCACCTCTTTTCTCCAATAAAGTATGAGGTGCATTCATCTCTGTATTCAAGGCACCAGAGTCAAAAGAGCAATTTATTCTTAACAGTAAAATTCTGTGCCAAAATCTCTCAAATTGCCTTCAGTACAAAGAAGTTAGAAATTTTGTTCCACTTGTATTAATAAGATCATTCATTATACATTCAGGAAAAATTAATTTCACAAAGCAAGAAGGTGAATTAACACCTTTCTTCCTCTTCTGGTAAATCTTCCTAAGTGTGTCTATGTTGCAGCTCCATCCCACTGCTGTGCACCACACAACCCTGTCAACCTGTGTCCTCAGCATGATTCTCACAGTATCACAGTATCACCAAGGTTGGAAGAGACCTTGAAGATCATCGAGTCCAACCTGTCACCACAGACCTCATGACTACACCATGGCACCAAGTGCCACGTCCAGTCCCCTCTTGAACACCTCCAGGGACTGTGACTTCACCACCTCCCTGGGCAGCACATTCCAATGATGAATGACTCTCTCCATGAAGAACTTCCTCCTCACCTCCGGCCTAAACTTCCCCTGGCACAGCTTGAGACTCTGTCCCCTAGTTCTGGTGCTGGTTGCTAGAGAGAAGAGACCAACCCCTTCCTGGCTACAACCACCTTCCAGGTAGTTGTAGAGAGCAATGAGGTCACCCTTGAGCCTCCTCTTCTCCAGGCTAAACAACCCCAGCTCCCTCAGCCTCTCCTCACAGGGCTGTGCTCAAGGCCTCTCCCCAGCCTTGTTGCCCTTCTCTGGACACCTTCAAGTGTCTCAATGTCCTTCCTAAACTGAGGGGCCCAGAACTGGAGACAGGACTCAAGGTGTGGCCTAACCACTGCAGAGTAGAGGGGCACAATGACCTCCCTGCTCCTGCTGGCCACACTATTCCTAATGCAGGCCAGGATGCCGTTGGCCTTCTTGGCCACCTGGGCACACTGCTGGCTCATGTTTAGGCAGCTGTCAATCAGCACCCCCGGTCCCTCTCTGTTTGGCAGCTCTCCAGTCACTCCGACCCCAGCCTGTAGCTCTGCATTGGGTTGTTGTGGCCAAAGTGCAGCACCTGGCACTTGGACTTGTTGAATTCCATCCCATTGGACTCTGCCCATCTGTCCAGTCGGTCAAGGTCCCTCTGCAGAGCCCTTCTGCCCTCTTTTTAGTGTTAACATATTTGTAGAAATGCTTTTTATTATCCTTCACAGAGGTGTTCAGCTTCAGTTCCAGCTGGGCCTTTGCCTTTTTGTCCTGCATAATCTAACAACTTCCTAAAACATACCTCGAGAGGTAACCATCCCTCTCTCCAAGAAGAGATTCCTCTGAGTGAAGCTTGTGGAGAATCCTTGGTCCTCCCTGCTGGGGTTGTTTGAGACCCTTAAAGCCATCCCTACAGCTGTGTAAGGATGGGTGTCACAGGGCATACGTTGAAGAACTGTGCAAGCAATATGGTTGGAGGTTGTGTGCTGACAGCAACCTTAGTAACTTCACTATTTTCTTAGACAGATGTTATAGTGTCATAGACAGCTGTTCTGCATTATGATACACAGGAAACCATGATTTCTCTGCTCTGGCTGCAAGAAAAATGTCTCCCTTGTTTGGGTTTTTTTGCACATTTCCATAACTTCTCTATGTGTTTTCCTGTGAGATCCTCAGTTAAGGGATGCTGCTACTTTGTGCCACATATTGCAAATGCAGTAAATGATATACTCTAGAATGTCAGAACAGAAAACAGTCCTTCTGATGCAGATCCAGATACCCACCTAAGAGAGGCATAACTGTTTTTTTTGCTCCTTAGGCACCTATCAAGTACTAAATTATGTGCCTGTATTATAGATCCTACCAATAACAAGTTCAGTTGGGCCTTTTCCATTGGTGCTGGAAGTCACTCTACTAAATGCTAACTGTGCTAACATCCAGCAAGCACGTCATCAGTGCCCTCAGACAGCTTGAGGAAATTAGAAGGAATACTTTTCTAATTAAAATTGAATTTATGCAAGGAAGAGTTCAACAGCACAGTTCAAATCACTAGTTTTGGTATTTGGAGTCTCTGTTTCCTCACTGCTCCACGATATTGAAGATCAAGGTACTTCTGCTGCAAGCCCAGTCAAAGTACTACCAAAATGAAAATTTGATTTGATGTGCAAAAATGCATGAAGTCACAGAACCACAGAATGCATCAGGTTGGAAGGGCCCCTTGAAGCTCATCTTGTCCAAACCCCATTTCTGTGTGGGAAAGCTACCTAAAACATGAGCACTAGAAAAGACAGGCTTTCCAGAGAACAGCTTCGCATCCACAGCATAAAACCAGCATTAAAGTTGCCCTGAAGCTAATGGAATGCAAAATCAGCTCACCCAGTAACTTAATCCTTGGAAAGCGTTAAAAAGAACTATATTTAATGATGCTATTGTTCGGCTGAAACAATTTGTGTTTAATTTCTCAGGGAAATTCAAATCTTTTATCCCAAGCAGCGATATTATTTTCTTTTTATATTTTTATCAATGGTTCCATTGCCCCTTAATCAAAAGACAATACAAGTGGGAATTTTTCTCACTCAGCAGAACATCTTGACTAATTTTATGGTCCCATATGCGATCACTCAGAACATACAAAGCCCAATTTACAGCACACGCAGAAGCAAAGAACTAAAAATAGACTATGTAAAATTCAATCTCAGTGACATAACACTTATGTGCCCTTTGAGTTTGAGCTGATATTCACAATCTGATTGCATTGGAAAATAATTGTGTATACTTCATCTTGGAAATGACTCCCTTATGTATTTTTTTTACTGTATTTATGATTTAAAATGAATGAGGGCTAAGGAACAAGATCTTGTAGCTTAAAGTTAGCCGAAGTTTATTACGAACAATGAATAACATGAACTGCTAAAGCATTTGGGCTGTTTTTCTCATGGGCTTGATCGTATGATGCTGTTATAATACCTATAAAATCACTATTCGTTTTACAAGGATAAGTTCAAGTAGTCATCTGTTATGCAGCCAGCACAAAGGCAATTTCTAGAGGATTTCATCCATGTATCAGTTTTACAGACAATCAGTCTCTGTGCAAAGCCAAAAAGGTGAAACATTGCCTCTCT